>CM028243.1:44918404-45518404 GCA_016432835.1 Brassica nigra
TTTGCGCTACCTTCGCCGCCGGCGCCAGTTTGCCGCCGGGCGCCGTGCCGGCCATTTCGTTTCGCCGCCGGGCGCCATGGGGATCCTCTCGCCGCCCGTGGGTTCTCCACGTCCGATCCTTCCTCCCGCTGACCGCTTGCATGGGAAATCTTTGAGTTTGGAAAGATCTTTGCCGCTGATTTCAGATAACCGCTTTCAATTCCTCATGAGAGTGGATATTCTATTTGAGAAATCTCAGATAACTTCTTTCAAATTATCCGAGACTTTTGTTTCAAGAAATACTTTTCAGACTTTCAGTCATTGATTCCGCTGACCGATTTTGACCCCAACAGTTAGCCCCCCAGCTCGTTAGAACCTTCGTGATGTTCTTGCGAGCGATAAGACATGTCAGGTAAGATAGGCGGAATTAATGGTTGAAAGGCTCCGTTGAAAGTGGTAAGATTGGGGCTGCGCCAAGGCTTCCACGCACTTTGTTGTAGGGACTGCCTCCTCGTAGTTCGCTTTTGGAGTTTAAGACCCGTGATCTGTTTTCAGCCAGACTTATATGGTCTGGTTATGTGTCATGAGAGACTTCGAGCATGATGCTGTTGATGTATTTGTTTTGGTCTCGCTGTGAGGCCATTATGTGTTTTTCGATTTTTTATGAACTTCAGTTTTTTCGAAGTATGAGAAAGAGGGTGTGAGTTGTCGTCTCATTCCTAGTTCCCTGATGATCACCGCATCTATTGTTTGCATAAAGCGAGATTTTCCGCTTTACCGATGACGAAAAGTTCGTGAAACGAATAGCTTAAGTGAAGAGACAAATTTTTGATCTCGATACCATACTATGTCTGGAGATGTCAAGATCCAGCGTGGCTGGGTTTAGGCAAGACCTAGGTTTACTCGACTGAGGCTTTGCGATGACAAATCGGGTTGCTTTGCCTGCTTGCGATTTTAACCTGACTCGCACCGCTTAAAATCCGCGAATTGTTGTCGGCTTATATGATTTGTCCGGCTTGACGAAGCACTTTTTACTGAAGAGCTAAACCAAAATTTGATTTCTTGTATAGTGCGCTATGTTTATCCTTGTCGGATGTAAGAGAGCCTACCCTTTAAAGGCTGCTATTGTCGTTTAGACGTTAGAGTTCGCTTGTTGTGATCAGCAACAAAGAAATGATGCCAGTTTAGAGGCATGTTACCGCTAGAGGTGTGTTTGTATGTTTTGAGTTCTAGAGACGGATTTCGCTCTGGAACGCTTTGAGGAAAAGAATGTCCTTCGAGCCGCTAATGACGCCTCACAGTGCTGAAGGTCGAAGTTTTCCTTGTGCCGCATTTCGCGGTTGAAATGTTTGGCGGGTTGAGATGTTTTGAATGTTCGCAGCCAGAAACTGTTGTTTCGCTGGACGAGGACCAAGGGGGCGTAAGTTTGACCTAGGAGAAGCGCCTACATTCACAGGCTTCGTGGAAGTGTTGGCCTTCCGGATTTGATTGTATATATTAAGGATGACTCATATAACTTTGGAGCCTTGTCACGAAAGTGTTTCTTTTCATGCCGTTTACGGGCGAGAACTTAATCGATTGACGATAAGTTTAAATCTTCCGCTAACCATATGGTTGTTAGGACTGAGTTTTGGTATGAAGAGTTTATCGATGATTTCGGATTCTGGGTTATACGACAAATTGCTTTATGAATAGTCACTTTGCGCTCTATGAACAAATCGTGGATTGTTGTTTTAGCCGCTATGATTGAGCGGTGGTCGCTCAGTAGCTTTGATTGGCATGGAGGCTAGATTCAGCCGATCGCCAAGGAAGTTGTTGGTAACGATCAGACCATGACCTTATTAAGGTCATGTTAGTTTACGATTGTCCTTAATGGGGATGCCAATTCAGGTCCGGGCTTTACGGAAATGCGAAGTTGGGTCGAGGGCCAAATAGCGCTGCCGAGATAGACATGCCAAGCATAGCGGAGTTTTCTGAGTTATGGCTGATGGCTTTTAGAAATGTTGGGTCAAAAACGGTTATCTCGAAATCTACGCTAAAGACCTTCCTAAACCTTAAAAGATTTCCGCAAACGACTGACGGGAAAGATTTAACAAATAAAACCCACGACGGGCAAGATTGCCCATGCCGGCACGCTGGACGCTGGCTGGCCTGACGCCGCATACCCTCGCCTGGCGCTGGCGGCACGCTGACGCTGGCTGGTTTGACGCCGCGGCACCCTGGCCTGGCGCCGCGGCACGCTGGACGCTGGCTGGCATGGCCGGGCGGCACGCTGGATGGCTGCCTGGCTTCGGCGCACCTCGCCCTATGCCAGCACGCGACGCTGGTTGGCCTATGCCGTGGCACGCTGACGCTGGCTGGCCTGGCGCCGCGCACTCGGCCTGGCGCTGGCGTATCGCTGGACGCTGGCTGGCCTACCGGGCGGCACTCCGCCCGTGCCGGCTGCACTGCCACGCTGAAATCGCCTGGCGCCGCAGCACTTCGCGCGCTGGTCGCCCGGCGCCGTCCATGCCCTCGCCCCGCCTCGGTCCTATCGCGTCTCGGTTCGATCCCGCTTTAGCTTGTTCGATCAGCCCTCGTGAGTTTGGTACAATCAGACTATGACGGTTCATCCGATTTCCCTAAACGTCGGATAAACATCAAGTCGCCAAAGGATAGCGGAAAACTCGAGGATGATTATAAGATCGGTTTAAAATGGAACATTTCCGAAGAGATAAGCTTGGCCCAAAGGCGAGGCCCATCACCCTAAGGCAAACCGACCTAGAAGTGGGTATATAAGGAGAGCAAGAGCAGAAGAGAAGGGCATCCCGAAAATCCGAGAATTAGACTTAGAGCATCCTGCTAGCTTAGAAAAACTAGGGTTTAGGTGGTTAGACTAGCGGAGCAAGGCTTAGGACGCTTTGGCTGCCTGCGACTCTATATTTTCTTTAATCGCAAATCTCTCTGTCTTCGGAGAATCCTTGTACTCGCTCTTTCATCTAATAAAACGCCTTCGGCAAATATTTCAAACTCTTATTTTTATCTATTGAACTTTATCGATTTCGTGGCAACGCAGAGAATCGGACCTTCAAGGAAAGTCGGGTTTACTTGGCTTTCCTCCGCAATCTTATTTATCGAAAATTGACGGTGTGAATTTCGGTTCCTACAGTTTGGCTGGAAGGGGGGGACGGATTCTCTAACTCGAAAACCACCGATCGATCAAAGTTCAGTATGACTTCTTCGCCAGCCCGCAACATCGATCTTCGAGGATCGAACAACGCCCTCGTAATAGAACTCACGATCCAGGACATTGACGAGCAAGGGTATTGGTCGACACCGGATGCTCGGCCAATATTATCTACAAAAGCACCCTCGAGAGGATGGGCGCCGATCTAAGCATCCTTACGGATGACCCCAGCCCAGTATTCGACTCGGAGAAATTATGACCTCGCTCAACTAACCTCCTAGTCAAAGCCGAGCGCCGCCAAAACACGGAATTCCTGGTGATCAATGGTCCAACATCCTACAATGCGATAGTTGGAACTCCCCTGGCTAAACTCCATGAGAGCGATCCCATCAACATTCCACCTATGCCTCAAGTTCCCAACGCTTCGGGTCGAGACAATACATGGTAGTCACGGAGCAGCGCAGATCTACCTCGCTACCAACTAAAACGGAAAACTCTGAAATCAAACCTCTCGAAAAGCAAACGATTCACAACTCGCCGAAACCTTCTGGCAGTCCCAAAGAGCTGAGGCCCTGAAGGGAAGCTGAACCAACCTGCGAACCGGTGGTCTCAATCTGTCTCGACGATTCTTTCCCGAACGGTGTGTCGAGATCGAGCTAACCTCCGCGAACCAATGAAAGCAGAGCTCATCGCGTGCCTCAAAAGAACCTCAGTACGCTCAAGGCTGCGGAGGATATGCCGAATCGACATTAGCGTAACATGTCACTTAACTTAACATCACCCAACTCACAAACCCAGAAACAAAAGAGACGAAAGTTGGGACCTGAGCGTGTTATCGCAGTCAATGAGGAAGTCGAAAGACTCCTCAAAGTAGGGTCGATAACAGAAGTCAGGTATCCGACTGGCTTGCCAACCCCGCCGTGGTAAAAAGAAAACGGCAAATGGCGAAGTCTGTGTCGATTTCACGGATCTGAATAAAGCCTGTCCAAAGGATTGCTTCCGCCCCACACATTGACCGACTGGTCGGCAAGCAACCGGGAAACAAGCGTCATTCATGGACGCTTTTCCGATACAATCAGATCATGATGAATCCCGACGACCGCTAAAAACTGCGCTCATCACAGACCGCTGAACGATTGCTACAAGGTAATGCCTTCGGTCTTAAAACGCAGGTGCAACATATCAGCTTACTTGCCAACAAAATGTTTGCCAACAACTCGAAAAACTATGGAAGTATACATCGATGATATGCTCGTGAAATCTCTTGACGAACACGATCATATAGCCCACCTAGAGGAATGTTTTGCACGACTCAACCAGCATAACATGAAACTCAACCCGCAAAATGTAGATTCGCAGTGGCATCGAGAATTCTGATACCTCGTAACGTATCGCGAATCGAGGCCAACCCTAAACAAATCGACGACTGATAGAAATGGCCTCCCGAGAACCAAGCGAGAAGTCCGTAGGCTAACCGAAGAGTCGCTGCTTTGAACCGTTTCATCTCGGCCCACGGATAAGTGCCTACCGCTTTACGAGACATTGAAGGGAAACAAGAAGTTCGAATGGTCCGAGCAATGTGAAAAGCTTTCCAACAATTGAAACATTACCTGGCCACTCCACCAGTCCTCGCAAAACCGTGGAAGGTGAACCTCTTTTCCTCTATATCGCAGTTTCGCAACGGCGGTCAGTGGTGTCTGATACGAGAAGAACGCCGCTTAACAAAACCAATCTTTTACGTAGCAAGACGCTACTGGATGCGAAACTCGATACCCTCTAATGGAAAATTAGCATTCGCTGTCATAACCTCGCAAGAAAACTAAGACCATACTTCCAGTCTCACACTATAGTGGTTCTCACCACGTTCCCGCTGCGGATAATCCTGCATAGTCCAAGTCAATCCGGTAGGCTCGCAAAATGGGCAATCGAACTGAGTGAGTACGACGTCGAATATTGCCCAAGGACGTGTGCAAAGTCCCAAGTACTTGCGGATTTCTTGGTAGAGTTACCCACTAGAAACATGACTAACGAGGAACCAAACTCAACTTGGGTCCTCCACGCCGACGGATCTTCATCCAAACAAGGATCCGAATCGGAATACGGCTCACCTCTCCTAACGGGGAAATCCTAGAACAGTCTTTCCGATTGGCTTTTCATGCTTTCCGTAATATTCACGCTTACTGCGATTCTCAGTTAGTCGCCAATCAATACAGCGGAGAATATGAGGCAAGAGACGAAAGGATGGACGATATCTGAAACTCGCCCAAGAACTGGCTCGAATTTCGACCAGTTCGCCCTGACCAGAATTCTCGCCGAAAACGCCCAGGCCGACGCCTTTGGCTGCCCTCGCCAAGCTCAGATCCAGGGCTCCAAAGAGTAATCCCGGTCGAATTCATCGAGCATCCGAAAGCATCGACCACCAGTGGTCGCCAATCTAATCCGACGATTGAAGATGCGGAAGAAGTCGAGGATCAGCCGGAAGCGGATGTGAACCCGACCGAGTATGGCTGCGACAGCCCTTGGTTAGAACCAATCCGAGCCTATATCGTGAATGGAACCTTACCCGCCAAAAATGGGCGGCTCGTAAAGTAAAACCTGCCGCACGGTACGCCACGAGAGGGAGAAATTTATAAGTGGTGTTTCTCTGGTCCTCTCATGGCATGCAGAAGGGAAAGAGCGAAGAATCATGAAGGAGGTCCATTCTGGATCATGCGGAAATCATTCTGGCGGAAGATCTCTCGCGGTTAAAATCAAACGCCACGGTTATTATTGGCCAACCATGGTAAAAGACTGCGAGAAATTCGCCCGGAAGTGCGAAAAATGCCAAAGGCATGCTCCAACAATCCATCAACCCGCGGAGATCCTCTCTCAATCTCGCCCCCTATCCTTTCATGCGATGGTCCATGGACATCGCCGGACCTATGCACCCATCAAAACAAAAGCGCCTCCTAGTCCTTACGGATTTCTTTTCCAAATGGGTAAGCAGAATCCTACGCAAGTATCAAGGACACACAAGTCGAGAACTTCGCCGAAACATATCATAACTAGACATGGGGTCCCGCACAAATCGTAACAGATAATGGATCTCAATTTATCTCTACTCGATTCAAGCATTCTGCTAAAATGGAAAATATGACTTACAAAGTCAACTCCCAGATATCCGCAATGCAATGGACAGGCAGAAACTATCAACAAACCGCCCTTGACGGACTCAAGAAACGCCAGACGCCAAGAAGCGATGGGCGAGGAGCTCAAGGAGTTCTTTGGTCGCATCGCACAACCCCAAGACGGGCTACGGGTGAAACTCCATTCGCCTCGCTTACGAACGGAATGTATGATCCCCGCGAAGTAGAATTCCCGAGTACGGAGAAGATTCCTCCCCAAAGAGAGGATTTAAACGACGCTATGATGCTGGACAATCTCGATCTCATCAATGAGCGACCAGGCACTCATTCAATCCAGAATTACCAGCACGCTGCCGCAAGGTACTACAACTCAAACGACGCCATCGCAGGTTCAAAGAAGGCGATTTAGTTACGCAAAGTCTTCCAAAACACTGCCGAACTAAACGCAGGAAAACGGGAGCAAACCGGGAAGGACCGCATAAAGTCATAAAAGTAGTCCCACCAGGCTCATACCAAATCGCAAACATGCAAGACGCCAAAATCCCGAGAACTTGAATGCGATGCACCTCAAAAATACTACCACTAAACGATAAAACGTGGTACAAAAGAACTACGAGATGGCTTGATCCCTAGACAAGGGTATGTGAGGCAACTCGCCAATCGGCGGATTCAGCTATCCCCAATTTAAAAGGGGAGTGGGTACGATACTGTGATACTCCCACAAATTTCAAGACTCTAAAATTTTCAAACTTTTCACGACTTTTCAAAATCAGCCCAAACGCCACAACAGCGATCTAGTGTCCACTAAGCGATTATCACATCCAAAACAAATCCCGATGGCCAACACTTCACGGCACGGAATGTGGACGCCCCTCGGTCAAACTTACGACCCTTGGTCCCGCCCAAAACGGAAACGACAGTTTTCTGGCTGCTAACATTCGCAAAGACATCCCCAAAGCCCGCAAACGCTTCAACACGAGCGCATAAGGAAAATCAACCTTCAGCATCGCGACGCCGCTAACGCTTGAAGGACATTTTTCCGCGAAAACATTGCAGACGAAATCTTCGCCTCTAACATACAAACGCACCTCAAAACGGTATCATTTCGTTGTTGCTGATCACAACAAACTAACTCTAACGCCCTAAACAGACAAATAGCTCTTCAAGGGTAGGCTCTCTTACATCCGACAAGGATAAACATAGCTATACAAGAAATCCAAAATTTTGGTCTAGCTCTTCGAAGGAAGTAGCTCGACTCACGCCCAAACAAATCATATAAGCCGACAACAATTCGCTGGATTTTAAACGGTACGAAGTCAGGTTAAAATCGCAAACAGCAAAACGAAGCCGATTTGTCATCGCAAAGCCTCAGTCCGAGAGTAAACCTAGGTCTTGCCCTAAACCCAGCCACGCTGGATCTTGACATCTCACAGACATAGTATGGTATACGAGATCCAAAATTTGTCTCTTCACTTAAGCCTATTCGCTTCACGAAGTTTTCGATAAATCGGTAAACCGCTGAAAATCTCGCTTTATGCATAATAGGTACGGTGATCATCGGGAACTAGGAATGAGACGACAACTCACACCCTCTTTCTCATACTTCAAAACTGAAGTTCAGAATAAATCGAAAACGCTTCATAGATTGAGACTGCCGAAATTCAAACAAAACCCCAAAAGGGCAGGGATTCAAGCCACCAACGCCAGTCCCGTAATACATCATGGCCTCTTAAACGCCAAACACAAAAAAGAAATCCCAGAAGGGATTGATAAACCTAGGCGCCCGTGAGCGCCATCTTCATCCTCACTGCGACAGGACAGCTCGTCACCTCCCCGGTCGATCGCCACTATCCGCCTCGTCCCGCCAACCTCGCAATCTTCTCCCACGCCGCCTGATCTTCTGAGTTTTCGAGGTCGGAGCTAGGTGCATTCGCTTGCAGGCCGGCGAGGATCGACCGAATCTCCTCGGTGGTCGCCCACTCTCCTTTACAGACGATAATCTGGCTTCCTCCAAGTCCAAAGACGGGCCTCATTACCTCAAGCAACTCGAGCTCATTCAGACTCCTCGATCCCCGCTAAAGCCAAGTCCTCTTACGGACGGCTATCAAGGACTCAAACAGGATGGCTATCCTCGCCGACGACCATAGAAGTCGCCGCTGGCATCGGCAACCTCCGAGGATCTACGGGCGCTCATCTCCTCGGAGCCTGAACCTTCTCCAAGACGGCGGACTTCCGAGGATTTACTCTTCTTTCTTCACCTTGAGTAACGAACTCGCGGTCTTCCTGTCGCGCCAAGATCGCTGATACGAACCTCAAGCTGGGACGCTCGGGCATGGGTGTCCTCGATACCGCAATGCAGCCTTAGTACGCTTCAGCTTCCCGACGACTCCAGTTCCTTCGATAGACGAATGACTTCCGACCCGACTCGCCAAGCATTCCACGATCAGAGACACAAACTGTCCGCAAAAGGAAAGAGTAAGTATCATCGCAAAAAAAAAACGCAAGAATTACGGACAAATCGAACCTTGAACGATGACGCCAACGGCTCGAGAGGTCGCTTCGCTCTTCGCGACCCCGCTTTTCGCCCGGACGCCGCGCCAGCCCTGCCCTTCCTTTGGCAGCGGCTGCACCAGCCGCTGGCAGTCCTAAGACGAAGTTCCTCTTCGGGGAAGAGGTGCAGATTCTATCGCCCTTCCTTCCGAGATCACGATCGAGCAGTCAAGAACCCGATGGATGGATCTGAACATCGAGAGTCTGTTCAGGAACAATAACCCCTTCTGTAGACGGGAGGGCATCGGATGGGACTTCGAGCTGGGAACCAAAGGAGCAGGCAAAGGAGTTGAGCCGCTGAAGGAACATCGGCGCCGGCCTCGCGCTTTAGCCTTTCGCAGCACTACGCCGATAGCTTAGCCTTGAAAGAATCAAACCCATCAGTCAGGGACGGAATAGCTCTTGAACGGCCTGAACGGCGGAGCTTGACTGGCCGGAACCGACGGAGCTTGGCCGCCTCGCCCATCTCAACATCGAACCACTCTTTTCAACTTGGGATGAAGACATTTTCTTTCTTGAGAGAAGAAGAGAGAATTTGGAAAGATGTGAAGAATGAGAAGGAGGGTTGGCTACTTATAAGAAAAAGGAGGAGAAGACACAGGTTCTCTCGCTGAAAATCCTTAGCCAAGATTTCGATTTTCAAAAATTAATCACTACCGCAAAATCGCCTCCGATCTTACGAGCTGGGGCTAACTGCTGGGGTCAAAACGGTTATCTCAAATCTACGGCTAAAGACCTTCCCAAACTCAAAAGATTTCCGCAAACGACCGACGAGGGAAAGATCGAACAAAAAACCCAGACGGTAAGACGCCTGGCGCCGGGCGGCACGCTGGACGCTGGCTGGCCTGAGCCGGGCGCACTCGCCTGACGCCGGGCGGCACGCTGGACGCTGGCTTGCCTGGCCGCGGCACGCTGGACGCTGGCTGGCTCGCGCCGCGGCACTCGCCTGGCGCCGGCGGCTGGACGCTGGCTGGCCTGGCGCCGCACTCGCCTGCGCCGCGGCACGAGGGACGCTGGCTGGCCTGCCGGGCGGCACGCTGGACGCTGGCTGGCTATGCCGCGGCACTCGCCTGGCGCCGGGCGTACTGCCTGGCGCCGGCGGCACTCGCCTGGCGCTGGCGGCACGCTGACCGCTGGCTGGCTCATGCCGGGCGGCACTCGCCTGCCGGGCGGCACGCTGGACGCGGGCTGGCCTGGCCCCGGCGGCATCGCTGGACGCGGGCGTTCTGGCGCCGGCGGCACGCTGGACGCTGGCTGGCTATGCCGGGCGTACCCAGCTGGCGCCGGCGGCACGCTGGGGCTCTGCCGGGGGCTGCCACGCGAGCCGCCTGGCGCTGGCGGCACTCGCCTGGCGCCGGCCACCCGCCGCTGGTCGGCCTGGCGCGTCCGCCTCGTTCCGTCTCGGTCCTATCGCGTCGGTTCGATCCCGCCTTAGCTTGTTCGATCAGCCCTCGTGAGTTTGGTACAATCAGACTATGACGGTTCATCCATTTCCTAAACGCCGGATAAACATCAAGTCGCCAAAGGATAGCGGAAAACTCGAGTATGATTGCGAAGATCGACGAAAATGGAACATTTCCTGAAGAGATAAGCTTGGGCCCAAAGGCAGGCCCATCACCCTAAGGCAAACCGACCTAGAAGTGGCTATATATGAGAGCAAGAGCAGAAGAGAAGGGCATCCCAAAATCCGAGAATTAGACTTAGAGCATCCTGCTAGCTTAGAAAGACTAGGGTTTAGGTGGTTAGACTAGCGGAGCAAGGCTTAGGACGTTTGGCTGCCTGCGAATCTATATTTTTCTTTAATCGCAAATCTCTCTGTCTTTCGGAGAATCCTTGTACTCGTCTCTTTCATCTAATAAAACGCCTTCGGGCAAATATTTCAAACTCTTATTTTTATCTATTGAACTTTATCAATTTGTGGCAACGCAGAAAATCCGGACCTTCAAGGAAAGTCGGGTTTACTTGGCTTTCCTCCGCAATCTTATTTATCGAAAATTGACGGTGTGAATTTCGGTTCCCACAAGAAACGATCTTCCACTTTAGGTCTCAGTTATACGATGAATGGTTCGTATAAAATTTTTTTTGTTGCATGAAAATCGTTTCATTTTATCCGAGGGGACAAAGTTTAAGGATCAACGCAGGACACGGCGCGGGTTCGCTTGGATTATTTCCTGCTCGGACGAACCGCTGGGAGTGAAAGCAGGAGCCAGAAACCTTGTGGAGCAAAAACTGTCTATGAAAGTTACCCGTTGGACCCATTATGTTTATTTTACGAAAGTTGCTTTGTATGAATTGACTCGACCATACAGAGGATTTTTCGTAAAAGTGATGTAAGAGGGGTTTTCGAAGGTAACCGGAGAGCATTTTCACAAATTACTTGCGATATTCGCGACCACGGATTATGTTTTCCTCATTCACTTTTGCATACTGCGAAATCGCTTTGCATGAGACTGATCATGTTTTTCCATAGGCTGTTTTGTTTCAAAATGTTCTTGTTATAATAAAGTAATGGATGACCGTATCATGGAGATAGAAAATCGCAGATTGTTAAAGTAGCGATATTTCCGCGATTACACGGAGATGTTTCCGCTATGATTTTGACCTTTGGACTAAAGCTGCTTCAAACTACTCATGGAGTTTTACCAAGGTTATTTTATTTTCGTAGTTCACCGCCGCTATTAGTCGACGCTGGTACACGCTTCTAGTCGCAGTTTGTGACGAGGTAACGAGAGTTTTCAGGACTATGTTTGTAACGGTTGGGCTATGCCGCTAGCGCTTTTAGATCTAATCTTATTGCTGCGAGATTTTGCTTTGTCAAAAGCGTTGTCTTGATGCTGAAGCAAAAGTTTTGAAGATGGGATTATATGGTATAGTATACGCATCTATTTCCTTTTCTTTACGAAAAAACGGGTTAGCCGCTCTTTCAAGGCTTGTGTATGTTTTTCTTTCTTTAGAAGCGAGATGAGTATGCTTTAGAACGTGGCAATCGTTCTCGGTTTTCGAGACTAGATCGGTTTGCATGTTCTGCCTGGACAATCAAGGAACAATGGAACAATACTCATGCCATGCCGGGCGCAGGCTCGCCCTTCTCCCCGCCGGGCGGCAGGCCTGTCGCCTCCGCCTGGCACCGGCGCAGGGTCCTGGCCCATCCGCGGCAATCGCTTTCGTGATCTCAGGCAACGCAACATCTTGGTCCCTTAAACCCATGTTCGATTGTTCGAGAAACACGCATTCTTCTGCAAAGCATTCTCGATTGTTTAACAAAGCTCATATTCTAGAATCTAAGTTCAAGCCTCATTACTCAAACCCTCAAGACGGAAGTCTACGAATCCAAGTCCATCTCGATCCCGATACGAGAAATCTCGAAGACCATAAAGGTTCAATGATGAATGGATTTCGATTCATCGTAATAAGCGATCACAGTTATTCTATACACCAATCATCTCGACTATACAAGGAAATGGGATTCCTTCGAAATGCCAAACCTTCAAGACTATTTTCTCAAAATTTTTGTAAAGGTTTTAATTCTTCAGAGGACAGGAACAAAACGCCTTGAAACTGCCGAGAATTTAGGAACTTAGGAACAAAGTCAGGCATACCTACCTGCCGTGTCCGCGTCCGCCGATTCTGTTGTTGCTCGACTTCGCCGATCCCGGCTCACGATCCGATCGGTTTCCCCGAAGTTCGCCGAGTCGGAAACAATTTCATGTCTCCGCTTTCAGACTTCCCTAAATTGACAGTGTGCTTTGTATATTGTTGAAAAGTCTATCAAGCTTATGAATAGATGTTTCTGACTCAACGTGGCAGAATCAGATTGCGTTTTATGTACCGAAGGGATTTTACGAAATCGTTGAAACAAAAGAAGGAGAAGCAGTCTAAGAGGGAGCAGGGAGCAATGGACAGGATGTCATTCGGGTGAGGTTCTTAGTTCGTCAAGCCATGAGCGAACTGGTCAAGTCTCAGACCTTGTTGTTTGATATGATTTTGTTTGACTTTACGAATGATGTTTCGTAAAATATTGCCGAGTTTGATCTTACGGAAGTTGTTTCCGTAAGATGTTACCGAATTTTAATATCCGACACTCTCGCTGTGGAGAGCTGTAATTTTGTTCTTAAACTTAATCAGAAATTCTCTCGTTTCCGTAGGATTGATCCAAAGGAGTTTCGAGTAGTTTTTCGAAAGTAAGCTTAGCGGATAAAAGTTGAGAGTTCGCAATGGCGCAAAAAATTTTAGATTTCAGAAAACATCTTAGTTAACCGCTTTAGGTTTTGAGTAGGTTTATAGAAATCAACTCTGTTCTTCTCAAACTGGTCAAGAAGGACCAAGCTGGCCATATTGCAATTGGTCGAGAGAGACCGAGCTTGTCGTGACGGGCGAGCTGGTCGAGACAGACCAACTTGTCGTATGGCTAACCGGTCGGGACAGTCGGAGTTTTGGCCTCCCTTGGGTGGTTCGGACGGTTGGGAAGCATTGGTAAGCTCTTTTCCCGTTTCGTCGTTTGCTTCCCGAGAGTTGTTCGGAAGAAGTACGGCAGTGGGAATTGGTGACCCGATTTGCCGTGCTTTTATTCCGCGAGTAATCTAGGGTTTCCCCAAGGTTTCGAGGAGAATAAGTTTTATTTTTCCGAGAGGTTCTCGAAAGAAACGTTTTTGTAGAAACCTTGCTCGCTATGATTTTCTAACTTGGTAACAAGAAGAATTTTTGGGGTTTGATAGATTTTATCGCGTTCTTTCTGTTTAGATAGAGAAATTGCGAGCTCGCTTCGCTCTTCCTGGCGGAAGCCGCGCTAGGTTTTTATTTGCTCGAGCACCGTATGCTTTGTAAGCGCCGTAGGAACAGTTGCTGCTGGAGTTGTTTTACCATCGCTGACGCAAACTGAAAGTTTTTCTTTCATATTTCCGACATCGGTTCGACTGCTGCGGCGTGATGAGTAAGAGTAATCCCCCCTCCTTCTAGCCAAACTGTGGGAACCGAAATTCACACCGCCGATTTTAATGAATAAAACGGAGGAAAGCCAAGTTAACCCGACTTTCCTCGGTCCGGATTCTCTGCGACAGCCAACGACAAGTGACCGAATAAATGCGGAAAAGGTTTTGTTAAGATTTGGGACTGGACCTTAAGAAAGGCTGCCTACGTACCCCTTTCGAGGATCAAGTCGGACGTAGTTCAGTTTAGAAAGAGTTGAACAAGAGATCGAACCGCCTGGGCGGTTCGCTAGTATGAGTATGAAACAGGCATGTCGAAGATAACGCCCTGGCTGCGGAGCTCTGAAGTAAAAGAATTGTCCAATCCTTCCGAGAGGAGCGGATATTTGCGAGCAGGAGGCGGCCAGACGTTCTAGGGCCTGCCTTGCTAGTCTAACCGCCTAAATTCATCGATCTTCGTAATTAGCCTCGAGTTTTTCCCTATTTTCCGGCGACTTGATGTTTATCCGATGTTCGGGAAATTGGATAAACCGTCATAGTCTGATTGGGCCTGAATTCATAAAATCGTAAGTAAGTCCGTGGACTTGTCTTAAGTCGTTGAAAGTTTTATACGATTTCTCGGAAAGACTATCTTTCTCGGAAAGACTATCTTTCTCGTAAAATAAACAGTATAGCCTAAAGGATCGATGTTCGAGTTAATCGATCTTGTTTTACACGATATCCTCTATGAGAAATCCAACCTTTCTAATTTTTGTCGTAAAACATCGAGAATGATTCCAATCGAGTTGAATCGAGAGATGTTTAATTCCGTAGCCGCGATCGTATCAAACCCTCGAGGATTGATCCAAGCAATGCCAAGATGGGATCAGACCGAGCACGGTGGGACCGAGGCCAGGACGAGGACCGAGACCAGGACGAGGACCGTCGACCGGCGCCAGGGGGCTTGCCGGCGCCAGGCCGGCTTGCGTTACGCTTGCCGCCGGCGCCAGGCCAGCTTGCGTTACGCTGCCAGGCCGCTTATGCTACGCTGGGGCGCCGGGCGCCAGGCGGCTTTATGGCGCCGCGGCCGCGCCGCCGCCGGGCTTGCAGCCGGGCGCCATGGGCTTTCACCGGGCTGTTCGCTCTGCCGCTGGCGCCAGGGATCCTCTGCCACCCGTGGGTTCTCCGTCGGCCGATCCTTCCTCCGTTGACCGTTCGTGCGGGAAATCTTTGAGTATGGAAAGATCTTTAGCCGTTGATTTCGAGATAACCGTTTTCGACCTCACCAGAGAGCGGATATTCTAATTTGAGAAAATCTCGTATAACTTCTTTTCAAATTATCCTAGACTTTTTGTTTCAAGAAATAATTTTCAGAGACTTTCAATCATTGATTCCGTCGTGACCGATTTCGACCCCAACACAGACATCCTACAGTTAGCCAATGGATCCCACAACCTATTCCAGCAACAACGCCACGGACCAGACCACCATTATCAGCACCAGGAGGCAGACACAACAACCGAGCCAAAGGAGGCTGTGGATAACCATCTCAACAGGAAGGATCCATATCTTCAACAGAAATCGATCGATACAGATTGTGTTGCATCTATCGATAAGTGTCCCGAATTCGGAAAGAGAGCCTTTCGATATGGAGTTAGAAAATTCTTTTGGGAGCAGAGAGATGAGTATGGGGTCTACAGAGGCGAGAATGGTTTTGTTAGAGGAATAGATGGTGATGTCATCAGTATTTCTAAAGACGACATCAAGAAACTGCTCCAAAGAACTTCAATGGACGAGCGCTCCTACATCTGTCTACTAGAGCACGCTAGTTCATTTACAAGAAGAGAATTGGTGCAAGAAACCTACACCAAGGACGAGATCAACGAGATGTTCACTGGCTTCCTTGGAGAACGCAAATGGGAAAAGCTCTCCATAGAAAAGAGTTTGGAAGAGGCCACAGACAAACTTCGCAGTGAGATGAACTGGATGTTCAGTGCAGACCAAGGATTACTCAAGAGGGTTCAACGTCTTGAGCTGGAACTTGAAGATCTTCGCAACGCACAGAACCATAGCCAGAAAATATCAATATCGATCGACGGATTAACATCCACATCGATCGATACGGAACCTACACCATCGACCACTTACTCAAAACGTGAGGTTGATGAGTCTCTTGGAGATATCTGGAAAGAATTGAAGAAAGCAGAATCTCGTCTCAGCATCAAACAAACCACAACCTGTGAGGGGATCTTGCACAACCTAGCAGATCTTAGAATCTGCACAGAAGAGCTGAGGAGATCTATCCACCTTATCAATGAAGCACACGCAGATATGAACCCCGCTGCACCTTGCAATTCTTTTGGAGGATTGACCCGTCTGAAAGTAGTTGAGAGGAAAATTGCTGATATACACTTCTTAGTAGACAAAGAAGTGGAGGAACTCGCACTACGCATAGATACTACGCAGCAGGAGGCTGAGAAGTTCCAACGTCAACTTGATTATCAGGCTGCATCGATTGCATCGATCGACGAGCTCAACCTCACATCGATTGATAGGCGATTAACTGAAATAGACGGCCAGATGAAGCTCTTTGCAGAGAAGCTTCACGAGAATCTGCAGAAGCAAATACCGACCGATAAGCAAGCAGTTGCATCGATCGATACACGGACTTCAGAGATCTGTACCAGAGCCGATTTGGATAAATTAGCTGATGATGTATACACAGCAATAACAAGCGTGGATGATTCACAAGATAGACGTCTAGACCAAACGTATTTTTCCGCTTGTTAACAAGGTTGGAAGCATGGAATCTAGCATAGAAGGGATGCAGAAAGAAATCAAAGCCATTCAGAGACAACTTGCAAGCAGACCTGCGCCCTTAGAATCGATCGATCGAGAAACCAGCGCATCGATCGATGGACGTCAACAGCCATCGACCAATATTTCAACCGAGGAATCGATCGATACCAGCTCCATCCAAGACAAGATGATCCAACGCCTTGATTCAATGCAAGCAGAGCTTAGTGACCTTTCAGAACACACCTACAGGAAGATAGGATGGCACGCGGTCAGCATTGAAAGTCATGAAGAGAGGATTCAAAGGATCACTGATGAGTTGATTGAGTTAAAGGAGAAACGAACCAGAGAATATGAAGCCACAAGAAACCTATTTGACGCATGGTTCGGAGAGAAGAAAAATACAGAGGATACTTGTTTCTCAACAAGTACCTGGACTTCACCTCAGTAGCTCATCTCATCCAAAGTCAAGCTAGATGACTATAATCAAAGCGCTGAGTGGGAGGCAACCCACTGTTAGGTAGTTTTTCATTTTATTTTTATTTTTAGGAATTTATTTTTCGTATTTGTTTTTCTTTGCAGTTACAATTAGACGATTGCCACTAAAATCGACCGACATGACACTGTCGATATCGATCGACATAAACCAAAAAGAAGTGATCGACGAAGATGACTCAACATCGATCGATACGCAACACGGTCAGGTATATCGTTCTAAACTTTTAGATATCAGTGTACTTTATTATTACCTATGCCTTCACTGGAGTGGTTATACACTGGGGACAGTGTATGATTTAAGTCTGAGGGGGATGTTACTGATGTTGTTTACCTTTTGATTTCATAAAAACAAAAATGTTTTCAAAATGGTTTTTATTGAGTCAAGAAAGGGATAATGATAATTTAATTTTCACTTTTTATCTAACCAATCTTTTAGGCACCATTCTTAGATTTCTTGATGCATAATGTACTATAGATGCCAAAGTTGATCACCTATCAGCTATAACAACACTTTCATTGATTGTCTGGAGGAACCAAAGCTGATTTCCAACCTAACCTGACAATTCTTTGCTTGTCTTGGGGCCTTGTATACATGGGATCGGATGCTTCAAACAAGTCTGGAAGGTAAAAGCCTTGTGTAGATAATTTTATCACCCTCTCTCTCTCATTTTCGAAATTAGATTTAATTTTTTTTACTTCTAAAAAAAAAAAATCGAAAATTAGCTTAAATTTATGTTCTAGGAATAGTTAGATATTAACTAGGAAGGAATTCGAACATGGCTTAGCGGTTACCCCCCTCAAGACTTGATTCATAAGAATTTATAGGTAAAGGGTTCGAACAAGGCTTGGTGGTTACCCCTTCAAGACTTGCTTCGCAATGAATCCTAGGATATAGGTCAAAAAGAAGTGAACAGGACTTGGTGGCTGCAACCATTAAGGCTTGATTCATGGAAGCCTGTCCAATCTTGGTCAATGTCTTGCAAATGAAAGCAGACTGACTAGGAGAGACATAGTAGAGAGAGAGGATATGAACTAATTTTACCGCAGGTCCAGATACTTGTTTGAGCAACCTTGCATCCTGTGATCGATACTCCCAAGGTAAAGCCTGCACTTTTATTTTTATGTACAGAAATGAAATCAGTAGAGGGGTTAGTCAGACATGATTGCTAAGTTGTTGGCTAGATGATCAAGGTAGCTTAACTAGGATATTGCATAATGTGCTTCGTGATTGATGACTCTTAGATGTGGTTTGCAACAAAGTAGAGTTATGATTCTAAGTTTGAATTTGATTTAGTCCCCTGCCAGAACCTCTTTCATAAAGACTGCCTGTGTGTTTGCTTGAGGACAAGCAAAAGGTTAAGTCTGGGGGAGTTGATATACCATGGATTTTACCTGTTTTACCCCTGGTATATGAGTGTTTTTACTACTATTATCTATGTTTTGGAGTCTATTAGGTATGTTTTCAGGTTCAGAAGCATTTTGGAGAAAAGTGATGTTTTAGGTGCCTTTTGGAGCTTAAAGAAGAGTTCACCCGAGATCAAGACCAGAGGTCGACACCAGAGTTACACATCGATCGATGCACACTCTGTGCAATCGATCGACACACATTAGCCAAAGGACGATACATCGAGACTATAATCGATCGATGTACACCCTGTACTATCGATCGATACTGAGGCGGCAGAAAGACAAGTTGGACCTGGCCGAACTTGAAGCCCAAGATATCACATTTTACAAGAATGCCCCTAACGAGTTTTTTAACCTAATGAACTCATATATTTATATGCCTAAGTGTTTTGGCATTAAAAACAAGCTTTCTTTTCATTCAAGTCTCTTTGATATACAATCTTTTACAGTAATAGAAGTTTTAAGAGTTTCTTCTACTTCTACTCATTTTCTTTCAGTTCTTTATTTACAAAGGTTATAGGATTCTAGATCTAGAGGAAAGATCCAAAGAGATTTGTGATTGGAACTTAAGTGTTCATTCCTCTAATATATCTATGAACTCCTATTATTACCTTGTTGTTATGAACTACTTAGCCATGTCTGAGTAGATTCACTTGTTAGATTTAGGGTTTAAATAGGATATGAGGGATTAGCCCCAGCCTATAATTGCTATAGTTGTGATATTTATTATTAAGATTGTTCCTTAATGCTTTTCTAGCTTAGCTACCTAGAATATGAACTTGGATTGCATTGATTTATTACATGCAATACCTGATAACATCCTAAACATGCTATGACCCTCTTGAGATATGCAAAGCTGATCTAAGATCATGGTGAACATTGTATCAACTCGCACATAAAGCTTGCTTAGAGCCGTATCGATCGATACTCCTATAGAGTAATCGATCGACGTAGCTAGAGGTGTATCGGTCGATATTCCTATCGAACTATCGAGTGATACCAGCGGCAGAAGTAGCCGACCGCAACACCATTTAGCATCTAATTAATAGATGGTCTAAATAATGCGAGAGCTGATGGATTCATTTAATAAGTGTTGAGCTCTGACATATCATGCAAGCAACTTGTTAGCCTTTATAGTATTTATAATCCTGAATTCGTGAATACTTACCCTGAATCTAGCTACTTTTCTTTATTTTTTTCAAAACCAAATCCTTTCAACTGAGTAATCTCATCCTTACTCAGCAAACCTGCACTTTACTTTAAACTATTTTCAACCTAGCATAGTCATTAAGATTGCATCTTATTTGTACACTAGCTCTTTGTGGATTCGATCCCTAAGTACTACAACTGAACCTCTTATTTGAGAGAGTAAAGTCACTCCTTAGGATAATTTGAGTGGTATCACTATTAGACTCATTTTTAATGTCTGCCTTGATCATTACAGTCAAAGGGATTTGATGTATTTGGGTGATCATTGCAAAAGAGCATTCATCTTGGGAAAGAGTTTGTTTAGCAGGCATAAGGAAATTGATTGATTCAAATTTTGACATCTTGGATTGAACCTTAATCACTTAAGATCAAGTCCTTATACCCATGGATCTCATCTTCTCATATTGAAAGAAAGTTTCATCTTTTATTGCATTTAAGTATTGTCTTAGTTTAAAAACCATCTCACTTATTGGCTGCACTTAGATTAAGAATAGGCTTGCATTCCATTTGCATTGAGATCTCTTGGAATTGGTTCGACAATCTTTCTATACTACAACATTCAATTAGGAGCCTGTAAAACTCCTAACATAAAATTGGCTCCGTTGCCAAGTTTTAAGTTGATTTTGACATTGAGATTTAGTCACTTGTTTGAGACTAAGTAATTTTTCTTTTATTGTGTTACTGATTCTCCTTCTTCCTCTCCCTTTGCATTTAAGGTGTATGATCACAAGAAGCAGAGGTGCATCAAACTTGATTCCCACTGTTGAAGAGATTGCTGCACTTGAGAGGGAGATAGCAAGAAAGAGAAGAGAAGAAGAGCAACATGCTCACTTGCAAAGATTGGGGTTTGAAATGGAGCAAGACCAGAATCAACCTCAAGATGGTATTGCCCAAGGGGGCAATGGTCCAGGAGCTGACAACCCTAGACAAAGACATCAACACCGCCAAGCCAGAGGCATTGGGGCCTATGACCAACCTCACATTCATGGTCATAGGTTGGGGATCAGAGCACCAGCTGTGGAGAAAACCAACTTCGAGATCAAGTCAGGGCTGCTCAGTGTGATAGAGAACAACAATTTTCATGGCCTGGCTGTTGAGGATCCTCTGGATCACCTAGATCAGTTTGATAAGTATTGTGGCTTGTCCATGACCAATGGAGTCTCTGAAGATGCCTTCAAGCTCAGGCTGTTCCCTTTCTCTCTAGGGGACAAGGCACACCAATGAGAGAAGGCTCTTCCAAGTGACTCCATCACCACTTGGAATGAGTGCAAGAAGGCTTTCCTAGACAAGTTCTTCTCTACCTCCAGGACAGCCAAGATCATGAATGAAATATCTGGGTTTCATCAGAAGAATCTTGAGGGCTTTAGTGAAGCATGGGAGAGGTTCAAAGGCTACTGGTCTCAATGCCCACACCATGGATTCACCAAGGAAAGCTTGCTTAGCACCTTATATCGTGGTGCTCTTCCAGAATGCAGAAACATACTTGATACTGCTAGCAATGGATTCTTCTTTGGAAGAACTGAGCAGGATGCAGAAGAGCTGGTGGAGAACATGGCCAAGAGTGATTCAATATACAATGAGGAGCATGATAGAAGGAACAGAGGCACTGATATAGATGATCAGCACACAAGAAAGGATCTGAAGTCTCTCCAAGAGAAGTTGGACATGCTTATTGCAAAGAAGGCTAAGCACGAGCAGATGAACTCCATTGGGGATCAGAAACAAGAGCAGCCTGCTGGAATTAATGAGGTTGATGGTTTAGAAGGTCAAGAGGAGCTGTGCTTCATCAATGCTAATGACACATGGTATAGGAAAGAGCCCAATTTTCAGTACCAAAACAACTATCAGCAAAGGTCGTACTACAACAATCAGCAAGGAGGATATCGGGCCAAGCAAAGCTACCCTCATGGTTTCACTAACCAAGGCAACCAGTCTCCTCAGACTCAAGGAAGTTCTTCTCAAGCTCAGGCTTCAGATTCAAATGTGGACTCCATGTTCAAGAAACTCTTGGAATTTCAAGCCAGAAATGAGAAGACAATGATTTATGAGTTCAAGAACATCCATGCAAAGATAGATGGGAACTACTCTGACCTCAACAATAAGTACCAACAACTTGCCTCTCACCTCAAAGCTTTGTAGAGTCAGGTTGCCTCTATGTCTTCATCTTCCACAAGCCCAATGGAAGGTCTACCAGGACAACCAGAAAAGAATCCCAAAGAGTCTTGCAATGTTGTCATCTCTACTACTTCTTTAGAGATTGCGCTGAGTGATCATGAGAAAGAGGTTGATGAGATTGAGAAGCTAGTGTTTGGGACTGAGCTTGGGAAAGTTCAGAAATTGGTTGTAGCCATAGCTGAGGCTAAGATTGTAAAGGAACCTGCAAAGAAGGTTAAAGTAAAGATTCTGAAGAGGGATGAGCACAGGGCTGCGAAACC
Source organism: Brassica nigra (assembly GCA_016432835.1). Lineage (NCBI taxonomy): Eukaryota > Viridiplantae > Streptophyta > Magnoliopsida > Brassicales > Brassicaceae > Brassica > Brassica nigra. Next base: position 44,940,474 of record CM028243.1, read on the forward strand.
AGAAGACAAGAGAGCTGACCACAACCTGAAATAAGTGAAGCAGGAAGACACGGAGGTTGAGCTATCACCCTATGATAAGCTCCCTTTTCCCTAGAGAGTTCTCACCAAAGCTCAGAAGAAGGTGCTCTCCAAGTTCAGGAAAGATCTTAGTGATGTTGGGCTAAGACTTCCAGAGATCTCAGGTATGCGTGAAGCTCATGTCCAAATGGTGCTCATTAAGGACATTCTAGACCACCAAGCTGAAGTGGCCGAGCTTTTAGATATCTCCATTCTGAAGATTGATCCACCAATCCCTTCAAAGTCCCTCCCTAAGCTTGAGTCTCAAGGAAAGTTCACCTTGTCTTGCTCCCTTGGTAAGATAACTATAGTTGAATGTCTTGTTGATAGTGGTGCAAGTGTGAATGTGATTTCAATGAAGATGGCGAAGAGTCTTGGGATTGAAAGCATTGAGCCAGATAGTTCTTCTCTCACCTTTGGGGATTCTTCTTCTACAACCCCAATTGGTATCATCAAGGATTTTCCTTTGAAGATTGGATCCTGCACCATACCTATTGACCTCACTGTTTTGAGGATGGCAACTGAGAAGAGAGTTCCATTGATCTTGGGTACACCTTTCCTCACAACAGTTGGAGCTTGCATTGACTTTCCCAACAAGAAGGTCACCCTCATGCATGTGAACAAAGCTGTTTCCTATCCCCTCCAATCTCCATTCGATGTTGGCTATTGTGGGACAATCACTTGTGGATACAAAGCTGTTGAGAATCCCCAAGATGAAGTGGTTGTTTTTGAGGAAGAAGGTCTTGCTGGAGAATCTTCTAAAGAGCTATGTGTTGAGCACTTGGAAAGTGCTAAAAGGTAGGGGATGAGTGGAGCCTCAAAAGCCACTCATGGCAAGAACAAAATGCTGAAAGAATCTCATCCTCCACCTCTTGGTCTGCTCCCACATAATCTCACTCTCCATCCAATGAAGCTCAAGGATGGTGCCATTGAGTGCAAGCTCATGTGTAAGGGCAAGTCCACGCCATTCTCAAGTGCTAGAGCCATCATCACTCCTCAGCTACAAAGTGATCCCATCAAGCTTCAAGAGCTTCTCTCTCAGGTCCTCACCATCACTCTTGAAGGTGGGAAGGATCCTCCTTCTCACTAGTCCAAGAGAAAAGGTAGTCAAGATAGTTGATATCTTGCATATATACATGTTTTTAGCCTTTATATCTTGTGAATTTTGGTCATATATATTAGGAATTAGGCATCTTTAGAGTCCATATTGCATGAATTGTCCTTATTAGGTGTTGGAGAGTGCTATGGAGTGATTGAAGATGTTTGGGAGCATTGTGATCCAAAAGGGAGTGAAAGATAAGCATGGATGGAGGCCTTAGAGAAATCTTCTGCTTTTAAGATTTTGCAGAGGCACCTCAAATTGAGTTAGCTTTCCAATGGAAGTGGTTGTGGGAACCGAAATTCACACCGTCAATTTCCGATAAATAAGATTGCGGAGGAAAGCCAAGTAAACCCGACTTTCCTTGAAGGTCCGGATTCTCTGCGTTGCCACACGAAATCGATAAAGTAAACAGAAGACAAAGATGGGAATTGTAATATTTGCTCGAAGCCGTTTTATTAGATGAAAGATACGAGTACAAGGATTCTCCGAAAGACAAAGAGATTTGCGATTAAAGAAAAAGATAGAGTCGCAGGCAGCCAAACGTCCTAAGCCTTGCTCCGCTAGTCTAACCACCTAAACCCTAGTTCTTCTAAGCTAGCAGGATGCTCTAAGTCTAATTTTCGATCCCTCTCCTGCTCTTGCTCCTTATATACCCTCCTAGGTCGGTTTGCCTTAAGATGATGGACCTCGCCTTTGGGCCCAAGCTTATCTCTTCAGGAAATATTCCATTTTCGTCGGTCTTCGTAATTATCCTCGAGTTTTCCGCTATTTTTCGGTGACTTGATGTTTATCCGACGTTCGGGAAATCGGATAAACCGTCATAGCCTGATTGGGCCTGAATTCTTAAAATCGTAAGTAAGTCCGTGGACTTGTCTTAAGTCGTTGAACGTTTTATACGATTTCTAAAGACTATCTTTCTCGTAAAATAAACCGTATAGCTTAAAGGATCGATGTTCAAGTTAATCGATCTTTGTTTTATACGATATCTTCTACGAGAAATCCAATCCTTCTAGTTTTTTGTCGTAAAACATCGAGGACGATTCCAACCAAATCGAAGATGTTCATTCCGCGCGTGATCGTACCAAACTCACGAGGACTGATCCAAACAAGTCAAGATGGGATCAGACCGAGGCAAAGCGTCGACCGGCGCCAGGCCGGGGTGCCGCCGGCTCTAGGATGAACGCTGTGCCGGCGCCGGCCAGCCAGCGGATCGTGCCGGGCGCCAGGCCAGGGTGCCGCCGCCAGGCCAGCCCGTGTGACGCGCGCCGCCGGCGCCAGGCCGCCCGCTGAACGCTGCGTGCCGCGCCAGGCCGTCTTGCCGTCCGTGGGTTTTCCGTTGTTCGATCTTTCCCCGTTAGTCAATCGCGGGGAAATCTTTGAGTTTGGAAGGATCTTTAGCCGTAGATTTTGAGATAACCGTTTTGACCCAACAGTTAGCCCCCACCGTAAGATCGAGACGATTTTGCGGGCGAGTGATTCGAATTTTTTGAAAATCGAAATTTTCGGCTAAGGATTTTTCCGCAGAAAACCTGTGTCATCACCCCTTTTATAAATAGCCAGCCTTCCCTTCTCATTCTTCACATCTTTTCAAATTCTCTCTTCTTCTCTCTCAAGAAAGAAAATGTCTTCATCCCAAGTTGAAAAGAATGACTCTGATGTTGAGATGGGTGAGGCCGGCCAAGTCTCGTCGGTTCCGGCCAGCCAAGCTCCGGCCGTTCAGGCCGTTCAGGAGACTACTCCGTCCCTCATTGATGGGTTTGATTCTTTCAAGGCTAAGCTATCCCGGCGCAGTGCTGCGAAAGGCTCAAAGCGGGCGAGGACTGAGACGTGATGTCTTGCATATTTACATGTTTTTAGCTATCATATCTTATGCATTTTTGCTCATTTAGATTAGGGATTAGGCATCTTTAGGCTCATTTTGCATTCATAAGTCCCTATTAGGTGTTGGAGCACACTTTGGAGATATTGAAGATGTTTGGGAGTTTTGTGATGAAAAAGAAGGGTTTAAAGATGAACATAGACTGAGGCCTTAGGAATACCTTCTGATGCTAAGATTTGGTGGAGACATGGAATTCTGAGTTAGCTTTCCAATGGAAGTGGTTTCAAGACATTTGGAGCCATATTGGAGGAGTTATGATCAATTGAGTAAAAGCATGTCAAGCCACCCGGGTGAGCACACCCGAGGCCAACCATCAAACCTCGCCTGGACAAGCTCAGGACGCGGCCAGGACGACCCGGGGACAAGCACCCGCACGTCCTGATTGTGCTGAAAGCCTAGAACGGACGCGGTCAGCACCACCCGAGCACGAGAACCCGCACGGGACGAGGCACCCGGACATGATCACTCGTCCATCATTACCCGCGTGCCTTCATCCAGGACCCGTCCAGCACCACCCGGACGATAGCACCCGCGACGGGATGGGCGATGGGAGAACGGACCAGGACACTCGGACGTCCCACAGTTCCTCCTACCCGCACCAGCCTGCACACCGACTAGTACCACCCGCCACACACACCCGCATCGCCCGCTAGCTGCTGGACACCCACCACGCGCGAACACACCGGCCTAGAGAGGCCGCACGGCCTGGACGCCGGACGAGCAGGACATACCCGCCTGGACATACCCGCCTGGACAAGCACTAGCTGACCGGGTGGCTCAGCTTCTTCCTTTCTCCTTGCTTCTCATTGGTCGAAAATAACTTGGCCAAGGGCACTTTAGTATTTTTGCTTTATGTTTCCAAGGGCTTTCAAGCCTATGTATAAATACTCTTGTGATCTCATTAAGGGATCTAACTTCTTTTCTCTCAAAACATATTTAGAACTTGAAGAAAGTTTGGATCTTTGATCCTTTTACATCATTTCTTGTGTGTTTAATAGATTATCTCTTTCTTTAATCATGTTTAGCCTTGAATCATCATTGATTTTGAGGTTTTCCATGGGTATTAGTGAGTAGATCTATCTAGGGTTCATGGGCTTGGGAGACTAAGGGTGATTAGGAGTAGATCCAAGGTGCTTAGTGTTAGATCTATCATCTCCTTGCATTGATTTGGTGTTCTTCTTGCTATATTTGGGTTGGCCTCTCAAACATAGAGCCATAGGCATTTCATGCCCGAAGGTGTTCTATGAAATGCCTGAACCAACTCATCTATGCTTTTAGCTTGCTTTGCCTAAGGGATTAGTTGTCAAAGGAGCTAGGATTGCTATTAGACTCATTCTCCATGTTTGCTTTGATCATTACAGCCAAAGGATTTGGTGTACTTGGGTGATCATTGCAAAAGAGCATTCATCTAGGGATAGAGCTTGCTTAGTTTTGTTGTCTAGGCATAAGGAATTAGATTGATTGAAAAGTTGGGATCTTGGATTGAATCTTGATCACCCAAAGTCAGTTCCCTTGTCCCAAGAACCCCTTGCCTCATTGAGAAAGAAAGTTCAATCTTTTATTGCATTTTAATATTGTCTTAGTTTCATAATCATCCTCTCATCTTGATAGACTTAGATTAAGCATGAACTTGCATTTCCTTTGCATTAGAATCTCTTAGAATTGGATTGACATCTTGTATTCTACAACATTTGATTAGGACCTGAAAAGGCATGTCATCAAATTGGCCCCAAGTTCTAAGTTGATTTTGACATTGGGATTTAGTTATTTGCTTGAGACTAAGTCATATTTTTTTTATTGTATCTTGTGATATTGGTTCTTGCCTCTTCTATCTTTGACTTTCAGGTGTATGATCACAAGAAGCAGAGGGCATCCAACTTGGTTCCTACTGTTGAAGAGATTGCTGCACTTGAGAGGGAGATAGCTAGACAAAGAAGAGAAGTAGAGCAACAGGCTCATCTTCAAAGGTTGGGGTTTGAGATGGAGAATCTGCCTCAAGATGGTAATGTCCAAGGGACAATGGTCCAAGAGCTGACAATCCTAGACCACCACGCCAGCCACATCACCAACCACGCCAAGCAAGAGTCATTGGAGCCTATGACCAACCTCACATTCATGGTCATAGGTTGGGAATCAGAGCACCAGCTGTGGAGAACAACAACTTTGAGATCAAATCAGGGCTGCTGCATTTGATTGAGAACAACAAGTTCCATGGCCTTGCTGTGGAGGATCCCTTGATCACTTGGACACATTTGATAGCTACTGTAGCTTGTCCAAGATTAATGGAGTCTCTGAAGATGCTTTCAAGCTGAGGTTGTTTCCATTCTCTTTGGGAGACAAGGCACATCTGTGGGAGAAGGCTGTTCCAAGTGACTCTATCACTACTTGGAATGAGTGCAAGAGAGCATTCCTAGAGATTCTTCTCTACCTCAAGAACAGCCAAGATCAGAAATGAGATCTCTAGCTTTCAGCAGAAGAACCTTGAGAGCTTTAGTGAAGCATGGGAGAGGTTCAAGGGCTATTGGTCTCAATGCCCACATCATGGCTTCACCAAGGAGAGTTTGCTTAGTACCTTCTACAGAGGTGATCTACCAGAGTTCAGGAGCAGATTGGACACAGCCAGCAATGGGTTCTTCTTGGGCAGAACTGAGCAGGATGCTGAGGAGCTGGTGGAAAACATGGCCAGGAGTGACTCAGTCTACAGTGAGGAGCATGATAGGGCCAACAGAGGCACTGATGAAGATGATCCGCACACAAGAAAGGCCCTGAAATCTCTCCAAGAAAAGTTGGACAAGCTTCTTGTAGAGAAGGCTAAGCAAGAGAAGCTTCACTCCATTGGGAACCAGCAACAGCAACAGCCTGCTAGGACTACTGAAGTTCATGGTGTAGAAGGTCAAGAGGAGCTGTGCTTCATCAATTCTAATGGCACATGGTATAGGAAAGAGCCCAACTTCCAATACCAAAACAACTACCAGCAAAGACCTTACTACAACAATCACCAAGGAGGTTACCAAGCAAACCAGCCTACTCAGCCCCAAGCTCTTCTCCAGCTCAGGCTCCAAGTTCAAATTTGGAGTCCATGTTCAAGCAACTCTTAGAAGCTCAAGAAAGAAATGCTAAGACCATTGGTGATGAGTTCAAGAACATCCATGCTAAGATTGATGGAACTTATTCTGATCTCAACAACAAGTACATGCAACTTGCCTCTCACCTCAAAGGTTTGGAGAGCCAAGTTGCATCCATGTCTTCATCCTCCAAGAATCCAATGGGATCTCTACCAGGGAAACCAGAGAAGAACCCTAAGGAGACTTGCAATGTCATCCTCTCCACTTCTTCAAGGATTGCGTTGAGTGATCATAAGAGTGATGTTGATGAGATTGAGAGGCTAGTGCTTGGAAATCAGATTGAAGATGATAAGAGACTGGTTGTGGCCAAAGGTTCAAGGAAAGATTGATGAACCTAAGGTTGAGACACAAGTTGAGAAGAGTGCCAACCCCAAGCTGAAAGAAGTGAAGGAAGAAGACAATGAGTTTGAGCTATCACCCGATGATAAGCTCCCCTACCCTCAAAGGTTCCTCACCAAAGCTCAGAAAAAAGTGGTCTCCAAATTCAGAAAAGACCTCAGTGATATTGGAGTCAAGCTTCCAGAGATCAGCAATATGCATGCTGCTCATGTCCAAATGATGCTCATAAAGGACATTCTCACCCACCAAGCTGAAGTGGCTGAACTTTTGGACATCTCACTTCTGAAGATTGATCCACCAATCCCTCCCAAGTCCCTCCCTAAGCTTGAGTCTCAAGGAAAGTTCACATTATCTTGCTCTCTTGGTAAACTAACTATGGATGATGCTCTTGTTGATAGTGGAGCTAATGTGAATGTCATCTCCTTGGATATGGTGCAGAATATTGGGATTGAAAGCATGGAAACAGATACTCCTCCTCTCATCTTTGGGGATTCCTCTTCTACAACCCCACTTGGCATAATCAAGGACTTTCCCTTGAAGATTGGATCCTGCACCATACCTATTGACCTCACTGTTTTGAAGATGACATCTGAAGAAAGAGTCCCTTTGATCCTTGGCACTCCTTTCCTCACAACAGTTGGAGCTTGCATTGACTTTCCCAACAAGAAGGTCACCCTCATGCATGTAAACAAAGCTGTCTCCTACCCTCTCCAACCTCCAATGGAATCAGACTATTGTGGGACAATCACTCGTGATGCACAAGCTGTTGAGAAGCCCCAAGATGAAGAGGTTGTTGGTAAGAAAGAAGGTCTTGATGGAGAGTGTTCTAAGGAGTTGTGTGTTGAGCACTTGGAAAGTGCTAAAAGAGAGGGATGGGTGGAGCCTCAAAGGCCACTCATGGCAAGAAGAAGATAGTGAAAGAGCCTCATCCTCCACCTCTTGATTTGCTCTCACACACTCTCACTCTCCATCCAAAGAAGCTCAAGGATGGAGCCATTGAGTACAAGATCAAGCATAAGGGCAGGTCCACACCATTCTCAAGTGCTAGAGCCATCATCACTCCTCAGCTCCAAGATGACCCTATCAAGCTTCAAGAGCTTCTCTCTCAGGTCCTCACCATCACACTTGAAGGTGGGAAGGATCCTCCTTCTCACTAGTCCAAGAGAAAAGGTAGTCAAGCTAGTGACTCAAAACAAGCTCACTTGGGAGGAAGTCCCATGGTTATCCTTGTATATAGCTTTGCAATTTCAAATTTCCTTTTAAGTTTTAATAAAAGTGGTCAAGATTTTCAGGTTTTGCCAAGCACTAGAGGAGAGAAGAAAGATGGTCAGCCACCAAAGCCTTATGATCCATGTAGCAGCCTCCTCTAGTTGCATTGAACCAAGCCAGCTTCTAGTCATGCCACAAGCACCATGCCCAAATCTCCTTGTGTGGTATTACTCCAACCCTTTTGTATATACATTTGATTTTGCCTTGTTGAGGTATCTCTTACTCACACAGGAGACTGTGTGATTTAAGTGTGGGGAGGTACGGATATTTGATCATGTTTGCTTTGTGATTTTGAGTCTCATGCATTGCATTGTACATTCATAAGTGCATAGAAAATCCAAAAAATTTAAATTTTGAATCATGTAGATTGCATCACTTGCATCCTTAAGATTGAGTCTAGAGCATATAGGTTGCATTCATTTGCATATGGAGCATTGCCTTGTAAAGAACACTCGTTTGCACTGAATTTGACACCCTAGTTAAACATATCAAGTAGCTTAAGCATCTTTTGAAAAGCTTGCATGCTTTGAGCCTTGAAAACTCTTCTTGAAACTTGCTTGCTTGCTTGATATTGGCATTGTTCTTAAGACCAGCTCCATCCTGAACTTAGACTTGAATGAACTTAATCTCTCTTGCATATGGGCATTTGCATACTTGATCATGGATCTCATACACATTTGGGTTATCTTTTTCCATTGTACCACCCTTTGTTAACCCAAATGGCACTCCCTTACCCTTGAACCCTATCCATTCTTTGAAGCCTACATTGATTTGCTTGAGTGAGGCCTCTTTTGATAGCTTGTCATGTGCAAAATCTTGAGAGTATTGGGAGCGACATGGATTTGTTCTCATCTCTTGCTAGCATAGGGTCATCATTTGAGCTAGCTTCTAGGATGGTGAGTGAAGTGTTTGTTACCTAATTGTTTACATTTTGGGTTTGGGGATATGACAAAGTTGAGATTGATGAACAAAAAGTTTTGATAAAGAAAGCCCTAGGGACCTAGAAATAAAAAAATGATGAAATGAAAAGCTCTTAGTTGAAATCTTTGACCTTCCCCTCATGCATATAAAAAATAAAAAAAAAAAAAAGAAAAGAAAAAAAAAAAAAAAAAGAGATTCAATAAGATAGAGGGAAGGAAAGACTTAAGAGTTAGAGCTTAGAATGTGAATAGAGGTCCTTAGAGGTTGAATCATGAGAAAGAAAATGTTCATTGGTGAGTGATGTGAGTATGTTTTCATTTTGGGTTATGGGATGAATTAAAGGGGTGTAGAACTTGTAATCACTTAGGATTTGGGTAGAATGATGAGGATGGATCCATGTATGCATGAATTGCTCCTAGTCTTAGATAAATTTTGCATAATGATCAAGCTCCTTGATTTTTGAGTGAATGCCACCTTGAAATGATGCATTGAACCCTCCTTTTCATCCTTATTAGACCATTTGATCACCAAGCCAAATGATTGAGATCATGTGCCCATTTGTGAGACTTCACCTTGTGTGTGTGTGTGAATCAATGTGAGGGCTGGTTAAGAGAACATGTTGGTTGATAAGCATTGCATCTTGTGTAGAGGCATAAGAGTCATTGATAGGCCTTGTGAAGCTAGAGCATAATAGGAAGTCTTGCTCATGCTATTTGCTATGTTTCTTTAGGATGTCAGGTTGAGTGCTATGAGTGTTTCCTTTGGCTTTGTTCCCATCCTTGCATCCACCCCCCTTGTGTTTGAAAAGTTTACTTGAGGACAAGCAAAGGTCTAGTGTGGGGGAGTTGATGTCTTGCATATTTACATGTTTTTAGCTATCATATCTTATGCATTTTTGCTCATTTAAATTAGGCATTAGGCATCTTTAGGCTCATTTTGAATTCATAAGTCCCTATTAGATGTTGGAACACACTTTGGAGATATTGAAGATGTTTGGGAGTTTTGTGATGAAAAAAAGAAGGGTTTAAAGATGAACATGGACAGAGGCCTTAGGAATACCTTCTGATGCTAAGATTTGGTGGAGACATGGCATTCTGAGTTAGCTTTCCAATGGAAGTGGTTTCAAGACATTTGGAGCCATATTGGAGGAGTTATGATCAATTGAGTAGAAGCATGTCAAGCCACCCGGGTGAGCACACCCGAGGCCAACCATCAAACCTCGCCTGGACAAGGTCAGGACGCGGCCAGGACGACCCGGGGACAAGCACCCGCACGTCCTGATTGTGCTGAAAGCCTAGAACGGACGCGGTCAGCACCACCCGACCACGAGAACCCGCGACGGGACGAGGCACCGGACATGACCACTCGTCCATCATTACCCGCGTGCCTTCATCCAGGACCCGTCCAGCACCACCCGGACGATAGCACCCGCACGGGATGGGCGATGGGAGAACGGACCAGGACACTCGGACGTCCCACAGTTCCTCCTACCCGCACCAGCCTGCACACCCGACTAGTACCACCCGCCACACACACCCGCACGCCCCTGCTAGCTGCTGGACACCCACCACGCGAACACACCCGGCCGAGGCCGCACTGGCCGGACGAGCAGGACATACCGGCCTGGACATACCCGCCTGGACAAGCACTAGCTGACCGGGTGGCTCAGCTTCTTCCTTTCTCCTTGCTTCTCATTGGTGAAAATACTTGGCCAAGGGCACTTTATTATTTTTGCTTTATGTTTCCAAGGGCTTTCATGCCTATGTATAAATACTCTTGTGATCTCATTAAGGGATCTAACTTCTTTCTCTCAAAACATATTTAGAACTTGAAGAAAGTTTGGATCTTTGATCCTTTTACATCATTTCTTGTGTGTTTAATAGATTATCTCTTTCTTTAATCATGTTTAGCCTTGAATCATCATTGATTTTGAGGTTTTCCATGGGTATTAGTGAGTAGATCTATCTAGGGTTCATGGGCTTGGGAGACTAAGGGTGATTAGGAGTAGATCCAAGGTGCTTAGTGTTAGATCTATCATCTCCTTGCATTGATTTGGTGTTCTTCTTGCTATATTTGGGTTGGCCTCTCAAACATAGAGCCATAGGCATTTCATGCCGGAAGGTGTTCTATGAAATGCCTGAACCAACTCATCTATGCTTTTAGCTTGCTTTGCCTAAGGGATTAGTTGTCAAAGGAGCTAGGATTGCTATTAGACTCATTCTCCATGTTTGCTTTGATCATTACAGCCAAAGGGATTTGGTGTACTTGGGTGATCATTGCAAAAGAGCATTCATCTAGGGATAGAGCTTGCTTAGTTTTGTTGTCTAGGCATAAGGAATTAGATTGATTGAAAAGTTGGGATCTTGGATTGAATCTTGATCACCCAAAGTCAGTTCCCTTGTCCCAAGAACCCCCTTGCCTCATTGAGAAAGAAAGTTCAATCTTTTATTGCATTTTTAATATTGTCTTAGTTTCATAATCATCCTCTCATCTTGATAGACTTAGATTAAGCATGAACTTGCATTCCCTTTGCATTAGAATCTCTTAGAATTGGATTGACATCTTGTATTCTACAACATTTGATTAGGACCTGAAAAGGCCTGTCATCAAGACGCCCGACGTTCCTTCCGCGGCTCCAACTCCTTTTCCTGTTTCTCCGATCTCTTTGCCTGCTCCTTCGCCTTCGCCGTTCTTTCGGTTCCCATCCCCGAAGTCCCATCTGATGCCCTCCCGTCTGCGGAAGGGGCTTTTGCTCCCGAACAGACTCTTGATGTTCAGGTTCATCCATCGGGTTCTTCGACTGCTCCGATCGTGATCTCCGGAAGAGAGGATGCGATAGAATCTGCACCTCTTCCCCCGGTGAAGAGGGAACTCGTCTTGGGACTGCCAGCGGCTGGTGCCGCGCCGTTGCCCTAGGGAAGGGCAAGGGCTGCATCCGAGCGAAAGAAGCGTGCGAAGAAGGGAGAGCTAACTCAGAGCCGTTGGTGCGTCATCGTTCCAAGGTTTGATTTTAATCTGTCTGCAATTCTTGTATCGCTTTCTTTTCTTTTACGATGATACTTACCCCTTCTTTTTTTCGGACAGTTTGTGTCGCTGATTGACGGAATGCTTGGCGAGTGCGGGTCAGAAGTCATTCAACTATCGAAGGAATTGGAGTCGTCGCAGGAAGCGCTAAAGCGCACTAAGGCTGCATTTGCCGAGGACACCCTGCTGCCCAGACGCCCCAGCTTGAGGTTTGTATCAGCGATCTTGAGCGCCTTGGGAAGACCGCGAGTTCGCTACTCAAGGTGAAGAAGGAGAAGAAGAGCAAATCCTCGGAAGTCCGCCGCCTTCAGCAGAAGGTCCAGACTCATGAGGAGATGAACGCCCGTAGATCCTCGGAGGTTGCCGATGCCCGCGACGACTTCTTTGGTCGTCTGACGAGGATGGCCACCCTGTTTGAGTCCTTGATAGCCATCCGCAAGAGGGACTTGGCCTTAACGGGATCGAGGGAGTTTGAATGAGCTCGAAGTTTCGAGGTAATGAGGCCCGTCTTTGGACGTGGAGGAAGCCAGACTATCGCCCCAAAGGAGAGTGGGGCCACCGAGATTTCGATTCAATCCTTGCCGGCCTGCAAGCCGAATGCACCTTGCGCCGACCTCGAAGACTCCGAAGATCAGGGCGACGGGAGAAGATTGCGAGGCTGGCGTGGACGAGGCGGGTAGTGGTGATGCAGGGAGGCGACGCGCAGGCTATCCCTATCGCAGTGAGGATGAAGGCGCTCCTGGGAGCGTCTAGGTTTATCAATCCCTTCTGTCATTTCGTTTTATATGTGTTTCGCCGTTAAGAGGCCATGATGTATTTACCGACTGGCCGTTGGTGGCTTCAATCCCTGCCCCTTTTGGGGTTTTGTTTGAACTTTTGCGGTCTCAATCTATGAAACGCTTTAGATTATTTATGAACTTCAGTTTTTGAAGTATGAGAAAGAGGGTGTGAGTTTTCGTCTCATTCCTAGTTCCCGATGATCACCATACCTATTGTTTGCATAAAGCGAGATTATCCGCGGTTTACCGATTTCGGAAGTTCGTGAAACAAACAGCTTAAGTGAAGAGACAAATTTTGGATCTCGTATACCATACTATGTCTGTGAGATGTCAAGATCCAGCGTGGCTGGGTTTAGGCAAGACCTAGGTTTACTCTCGACTGAGGCTTTGCGATGACAAATCGGCTTCGTTTGCCTGTTTGCGATTTTAACCTGACTCGCACCGTTTAAAATCCGCGAATTGTTGTCGGCTTATATGATTTGTTTGTGAGTCGAGCTACTTCCTTTACGAAGAGCTAGACCAAAATTTTGGATTTCTTGTATAGCGCTATGTTTATCCTTGTCGGATGTAAGAGAGCCTACCCTCGAAGGGCGGCTATTTGTCTGTTTAGGACGTTAGAGTTTGTTTGTTGTGATCAGCAACAAAGAAATGATACCGTTGAGGTGCGTTAGTATGTTCAGAGAGCGAAGATTTCGTTGCAATTTTTTTGGAAAAGAATGTCCTTCAAGCGCTGCGAACGCCTCGCAAAGGCTTGCGGGCTTTGAAATGTTCGCAGCCAGAAAATGTTTCCGTTTTGCGGGACCAAAGGGTTTAAATTTGACGCCTACATTTACTTTTCTTTGTGAAGTGTGGCCCTCCGGATTTGTTTTGGATGTGATAATCGCTTAGTGGATACTGGATCCGTTGTTGTGGCGTTCGGCTGATTTGAAAAGTTGTGAAAAGTTTGAAAATTTTAGAGTCTTGAAATTTGTGGGAGTATACAGTATATCCCTCCCCTTTTAATTGGGGATAGCTGAATCCGCCGGTTGGCGAGTTACCTACGCCCTTGTCTAGGGATCAAGCCATCTCGTAGTTCTTTTGTACCACGCTTTATCGTTTAGTGGTAGTATTTTTGAGGTGCATCGCATTCCAAGTTCGGGATTTTGGCGTCTTGCATGTTTGCGATTTGGTATGAACCTGGTCGGACTACTTTTATGACTTTGTACGGTCCTTCCCGTTTGCTCCAGTTTTCCTGCTTCGTTCGCAGTGTTTTGGAAGACTTTGCGTAAGACTAAATCGCCTTCTTTGAACCTCGCGATGGCGTGCGTTTGAGTTGTAGTACCTTGCGGCAGCGTGCTGGTAATTCTGGATTGAATGAGTGCCTGGTCGCGCGTTCATTGATGAGACCGAGATTGTCCAGCATCATAGCGTCGTTTAAATCCTCTCTTTCGGGGAGGAATCTTCTCCGTACTCCGGGGAATTCTACTTCCGCGGGGATCATGCATTCCGTTCCGAGCGAGGGAATGGAGTTTCACCCGTAGCCCGTCTTGGGGTTGTGCGATGCGACCAAAGAAGTCCTTCGAGCTCCTCGCCCATCGCCCTTCTTGGCGTCTGGCGTTTCTTGAGTCCGTCAAGGACGGTCTTGTTGATGGTTTCTGCCTGTCCGTTGCATTGCGGATATCTGGGAGTTGACTTTGTAAGTCGTATTTTCTATTTTTCGCAGAATGCTTCGAATCGAGCAGAGATCCATTATCTGTTACGATTTCGTATGGGACCCCATGTCTAGTTATGATATGTTTCCAGACGAAGTTCTCGACTTGTGTGTCTTTGATACTTGCGTAGGATTCTGCTTCTACCAATTTGGAAAAGAAATCCGTGAGGACTAGGAGGAAGCGCTTTTGTTTTGATGGGTGCATAGGTCCGACAATGTCCACGGACCATCGCATGAAAGGATAGGGGGACGAGATTGAAGAGAGGATTTCCGCGGGTTGATGGATTGTTGGAGTATGCCTTTGGCATTTCTCGCACTTCCGGGCGAATTTCTCGCAGTCTTTTACCATGGTTGGCCAATAATAACCGTGGCATTTGATTTTGACTGCGAGATCTTCCGCCAGAATGATTTCCGCATGATCCAGAATGGACCTCTTCCATGATTCTTCTTGCCCTTTCCCCTTCTGCGCATGTCATGAGAGGACCAGAGAAACACCACTTATAAATTTCTCCCTCTATCGTGACGTACCGTGCCGCTTGGATTTTCACTTTACGAGCAGCCCATTTTTCGGCGGGTAAGGTTCCATTCACGATATAGGCTCGGATTGGTTCTAACCAAGGGCTGTCGCAGCCGTACTCGGTTGGGTCCACATCCGCTTCTGGTTGATCCTCGACTTCTTCCGCATCTTCAATCTCTTCCTGGATTAGATTGACCACCACTGGTGGTCCGATGCTTGGATGTTCGATGAATTCGACTGGGATTATCCTTTGGAGCCCTGGATCTGAGCTTGAGGCGAGGGCAGCCAAGGCGTCGGCCTGGGCGTTTTCGGCGAGGAATTCTGGTCAGGGCGAACTGGTCGAAACTACGAGCCAGTTCTTGGACGAGTTTTAGATATGGTCCATCCTTTCGTCTCTTGCCTCATATTCTCCGCTGTATTGATTGGCGACTAACTGAGAATCGCAGTAAGCGTGAATATTACGGATTTTTAATCCACGGGCCAGCCGCAAGCCTGCGACGAGTGCTTCGTATTCTGCCTCATTGTTTGAAGCATGAAAAGCCAATCGGAATGACTGTTCTAGGATTTCCCCGTTAGGAGAGGTGAGTCGAATTCCGATTCCGGATCCTTGTTTGGACAAAGATCCGTCGACGTGGAGGACCCAAGTTGAGTTTGGTTCCTCGTTAGTCATGTCTCTAGTGGGTAATTCTACCAAGAAATCCGCAAGTACTTGGGACTTTGCACATGTCTTTGAAATTCGTCGTATTCACTCAGTTCGATTGCCCATTTTGCGAGCCTACCGGATTGGCTTGGACTGTGCAAGATTATCCGCAGCGGGAATGTGGTGAGAACTACTATAGTATGAGACTGGAAATATGGTCTTAGTTTTCTTGCCGAGGTTATGGCGGCTAATTTTCCATTAGCGGTATCGAGTTTCGCATCCAGCAACGTTTTGCTTACGTAAAGATTGGCTTTTGTTCGCCTCGTTCTTCTCGTATCAGGACGCCGCTGACTGCTATTGCGGAAACTGCGATATAGAGGAAAAGAGGTTCTCCTTCCACCGGTTTTGCGAGAACTGGTGGAGTGGCCAGGTAATGTTTCAACTGTTGGAAAGCCTTTTCACATTGCTCGACCATTCGAACTTCTTATTTCCTTTAATGTTTCAGTAAACGGTAGGCACTTATCCGTGGAGCGAGATGAAACGGTTCAAAGCAGCGACTCTTCGGTTAATATTTGGACTTCTCGCTTGGTTCTCGGGAGGCCATCTCTATCAGTCGTCGATTTGTTTAGGGTTGGCCTCGATTCGCGATACGTTACGAGGTATCCGAGGAATTCTCCCGATGCCACTGCGAATCTACATTTCGCGGGTTGAGTTTCATGTTATGCTGGTTGAGTCGTGCAAAACATTCCTCTAAGTGGGCTACATGATCGTGTTCGTCAAGAGATTTTACGAGCATATCATCGATGTATACCTCCATAGTTTTCGAGTTGCTCAGCAAACATTCTGTTGACGAGTCGCTGATACGTTGCACCAGCGTTTTAAGACCGAAGGCATTACCTTGTAGCAATACGTTCAGCGGTCTGTGATGAACGCAGTTTTTCGCGGTCGTCGGGATTCATCATGATCTGATTGTAACCGAAAAGCGTCCATGAATGAGAAGCTTGTTTCCAGCGGTTGCCGACCAGTCGGTCGATGTCGGGAGCGGGAAGCAGTCCTTCGGACAGGCTTTATTCAGATCCGTGAAATCGACACAGACTTCGCCACTTGCCGTTCTTCTTTTACCACGACAGGGTTGGCAAGCCAGTCTGGATACCTAACTTCTGTTATCGACCCTACTTTGAGGAGTCTTTCGACTTCCTCGTTGACTCGCGTGGCACGCTCAGGTCCCAGCTTTTGTCTCTTTTTTTACGGGTTTGTGAGTCGGTCGATGTTAAGTTCGTGACATGTTACGCTAATGTCGATTCGGGCATATCCTCCGCAGCCCGCTTAGCGTACTGAGTTCTTTTGAGGCATGCGATGAGCTCTGCTTTTATTGGTTCGGAGGTTAGCTCGATTTCGCACCGTTCCGGAAGGAATCGCCGAGGCAAATTGAGACCACTGGTTCGCAGGTTGGTTCACGCTTCCTTCAGGGCCTCAGCTCTTTGGGACTGCCAGAAGGTTTCCGCGAGTTGTGAATCGTTTGCCTTTTCGAGAGGTCTCGATTTCGAATTTTTCCGTTTTAGTTCGGTAGCGAGGTAGATCTGCGCTGCTCGTGACTACCATGTATTGTTTCGACCCGAAAGGCGGGAACTTGAGGCATAGGTGGAATGTTGATGGGATCGCTCTCATGGAATTCAGCCAGGAGTTCCAACTATCGCGTTGTATGATGTTGGACCATCAATCACCAGGAATTCCGTGTTTTGGCGCTCGGCTCTGACTGAGAGGTTAGTCGAACCGAGGGTCATAACTTCTCGAGAGTCCAATACTGGGCTGGGGTCATCTGTCAAGATGCTTAGATCGGCCCATCCTCTCGAGGGTGCTTTTATAGATAATATTAGCCGAGCATCGGTGTCGATTAATACCCTTGCTACGTCAATATCCTGGATCGTGAGCTCTATTACGAGGAGAATGTTGTGAGGTTTGGCCATACTGGCGTTGCTCGATCCTCGAAGGATACGATGTTGCGGCTGTGAAGTAGCCATACTGAACTTTGATCGATTGGTGGTTTTCGAGTTAGAGAATCCGTCCCCCCTCCTTCTAGCCAAACTGTGGGAACGAAATTCACACCGTCAATTTCCGATAAATATTGCGGAGGAAAGCCAAGTAAACCCGACTTTCCTTGAAGGTCGGATTCTCTGCGTTGCACACGAAATCGATAAAGTAAACAGAAGACAAAGATGGGAATTGTAATATTTGCCCGAAGGCGTTTTATTAGATGAAAGATACGAGTACAAGGATTCTCCGAAAGACAAAAGATTTGCGATTAAAGAAAAGATAGAGTCGCAGGCAGCCAAACGTCCTAAGCCTTGCTCGCTAGTCTAACCACCTAAACCCTAGTTCTTCTAAGCTAGCAGGATGCTCTAAGTCTAATTTTCGGATCCCTTCTCCTCTGCTCTTGCTCTCCTTATATACCCGCTCCTAGGTCGGTTTGCCTTAAGATGATGGACCTCGCCTTTGGGCCCAAGCTTATCTCTTCAGGAAATATTCCATTTTCGCCGGTCTTCGTAATTATCCTCGAGTTTTCCGCTATTTTTCGGTGACTTGATGTTTATCCGACGTTCGAAATCGGATAAACCGTCATAGCCTGATTGGGCCTGAATTCTTAAAATCGTAAGTAAGTCCGTGGACTTGTCTTAAGTCGTTGAACGTTTTATACGATTTCTCGGAAAGACTATCTTTCTCGTAAAATAAACCGTATAGCTTAAAGGATCGATGTTCAAGTTAATCGATCTTTGTTTTATCTGATATCTTCTAGAAATCCAATCCCTAGTTTTGTCGTAAAACATCGAGGACGATTCCAACCGAATCGAAGATGTTCATTCCGTAGCCGTGATCGTACCAAACTCACGAGGATTGATCCAAACAAGTCAAGATGGGATCAGACCGAGCATGATGGGACTGAGACCAGGACGAGGGCCGTCGACCGGCTCCAGGCCGACCCGGCGCCAGGCCGTCGACGGCGCCGCCGGCGCCAGGTCGGGTGCCGCCGGCGCCAGGCGGCCAGCGTGGCGCTGCGCCCGGCGCCAGGCGAGTGCCGCCCGGCGCCAGGCCAGCCAGCGTGGCGTGCTGCGTGCCAGGCGGGTGCCGCGAAAGGCGGCCCGTAGCGTGCCGCCGGCGCCAGGCCGGCCCGCATGGCGCGCCCGCCAGCCGTTTGCCGTCCGTGGGTTTTCCTTTGTTCGATCTTTCCCCCGTTAGTCAATAGTGCGGGAAATCTTTGAGTTTGGAAGGATCTTTAGCCGTAGATTTCGAGATAACTTTTTTGACCCCAACAGTGGTTTCATGTCATTTGGAGCCATAACGGAGAAGTTATGATCGATTCACTGGAGGCATATCAACTCACTCGGGTGGGTATACCCGGGTTCACCTACCCGCTCGGCTGGTCGGCTTTGGGCAATGACAGAAGACACCCGGGTTGGACCACCCGGGGTAGAGACCCTGAACGGGACAAGGCCGGTACACAGGATGCGACACGCGGGTTGCCTTACCCGCACGGGACGAGGCCGGTACGCGAGACGCGATACGTGGGTTTCCTTACCCGCACGGGATGGGACACGGATCAGGACGGGACACGCGGGTCGGCCGAACGCGGGTTGGACGAATTGCTCCTTACCCGGGTATCGGCCAGTTTTTTTTGCTGGTTTCTGATTGGTCGAAGATCAAATGACCTCAAGGGCTTCTTAGACTTTTTCTTTATGTTTTTAGGGTTTATGTTTAGGGCTCTCAAAGCCTCATATAAATACTCTTGTATCTCCCAATTTGGGACTTAACTTCTTTTCTCTTAAGAACACATTTGGATCTTGAAGAAAGTTTGGATCTTGAATCCTTTTTCATTTTATTTTCTTGTGTTTGTTGGATTATCTTACTCACTATTATGTTTAGCCTTTAACATCCATGGTTTTAGGGTTATCCATGTCTATTAGTGAGTAGATCTATCTTGGATTCATGGGCTTGGGAGACTAAGGGTGATTAAGTGTAGATCTGAGATGTTTTAGGGTAGATCTATCTTGTTCATTGCTTGTAGAGTATTCTTATTGCTATTTTAGAGTTGACCTCTCTAAAGTTGAGCTCTAGGCATTCATGCCCGAAAGGTGTTTGTTGGGGACAAAATTGGTCAACGACGAAATCGTCACCCGAAAGTCCTCGGAAGAAAACTAAGTGACGATCGAAACCGAGAAACGGGTCGTCACTCGGAAAAACTAAGTAACAATCGAAACCGAGAAACGAATCATCACCCGACGAACTAACGGGAAGGCACGAACGGACCGTGAGCCCCGGGATCGACGAAGGCGAGCAACAGCGGCATCGGCAGGCGGGGACACGGGGCCGGCGGTAGGCGCCTGGCGGCGGCAGACCGACCCGCGCTTGGCACCGGCGGCAGACCGACCACGCCAGCGCCTGGCGCGGAGCTCATCCTCTCCGTCTGGCTGGCGGAAGGCCGTCGTCTCCGTCTGGCCGGCGGCAAGGGTCTAGCGCCCATCCTTGCAGTCATCTCGTGATCTCGGCAACGGCAACATCTTGGTCCCTTAAACCCATGTTGGATTGTTAGAAACACGATGATTCTTCCAAAGCCTTCTCGATTGTTTAACAAAGTTCATATTTTAAAATCTATGTTAGAAGCCTCATTACTCAAACCCTCGAAGGCGGAAGTCTTAATCCAAGTCCATCTCAATCCGATACTCGAGAAATCTCGGAAGACCATAAAGGTTTGAATGATGAATGGATTTCGATTCATCGTATAAAAGCGATCACGGTTATTCTAAACACCAATCATCTCGACTATACGAGGAATTGGGATTCCTTCGAAAAGCGAAACCTTCTATTTTCTCGAAAACCGTAAAACGCCTAAAAGCCCGACATGACCAAAGCGGCCCACTTACAATTTTCGAAAAGGAAGGATAACTATGACGGTTTATCCTTATCCTCACATAAAAGATAAATGTCAAGTTTCCAGAAGATAAATGTCAAGTTTTCCGAAGACCAGCCAAGGCGGAACACCGTCGATTTCAGCGTTGAAGACTCCAACTGGAATCGTCCACAGTCACAGCTGATGCAAACAGAGGCGCTCAGACAGATGAAGGAACTGTTTACCTCCGCCCAGCGGGCGGAACAACAGGACAAGCTGATAACCCGCCAAAACAGGTCGGCACCTTAAATGCGAGGAGCAAGCTGCAGCGGATCCACCAAGGCACGGTAGCGGCAGAAGACTCGACTTCGGATCTCGAGCGAGAAAAGATGCCCTGAAAGAGTCCACTCGAGGAGCGGCTCCAAAAGGACGAGCGACCTCGCAGAACCCTCCACCCCGCTCACGGAAACAAGGAAAGCGGCGTCGGCGATCGATCTGGATATCAGCGACCAATCGGATCCTTCCAATGAAGACGCTGACATCCACGGAGGACCAAAGCCAGTCCGCTCAGACGGTATCGCCGAGGCCCATGACAGAAGAGGAGGAAGACCTCTACTGGATTGAGCAGGAAGAACTCGCAGAGATCAAGCTCGATCCATCGCGACCAGCGCCGAACTTCGAGAAACGCCGGTATATGCGAGATCCATGATCTCCGCGAATCTCTCAAAAAGACCGTGGCGAGGAGAAAGCAGTGAAATCGAAATCCACCAGGCGACCAGTTCCGCCCCGAGATCGATAGACTTTGGGGAACCGAAATTCACACCGTCAATTTTCGATAAATAAGATTGCGGAGGAAAGCCAAGTGAACCCGACTTTCCCTGAAGGTCCGGATTCTCTGCGTTGCCACACGAAATCGACAAAGTAAACAGAAGACAAAAAATAGAAATTGAATTGTTTGCCCGAAGGCGTTTTATTAGATAAGGGAAACGAGTACAAGGATTCTCCGAAAGACAAAGAGAGTTGCGATTTAAAGAAAAAGATAGAGTCGCAGGCAGCCAAACGTCCTAAGCCTTGCTCGCTAGTCTAACTACCTAAACCCTAGTTTTTCTAAGCTAGCAGGATGCTCTAAGTCTAATTCTCGGATTTTCGGGATTTCTTTCTCTTCTGCTCTTGCTCTCCTTATATACCCACCTCTAGGTCGGTTTGCCTTAGGGTGATGGGCCTCGCCTTTGGGCCCAAGCTTATCTCTTCGGAAATGTTCCATTTTCGTCGGTCTTTGTAATTATCTCGAAGTTTTCCGCTATCTTTCGAGGACTTGATGTTTATCCGATGTCTCGTAGAATCGGGTAAACCGCCATAGCCTGATTGGACCAAACTCACGAGGGCTGATCCAAACAAGCTAAGGCGGGAATGAACCGGGCACGATAGGACCGAGACGGGGCGAGGGCAGCGGACCGACGCCAGGCCGACCAGCGATGGGTGCCGCCCGGCGCCAGGCCAGCCAGCGTCCAGCGTGCGCCGGGCGCCAGCCAGCGTGCCACTGGCGCCAGGCCAGCCAGCGTCCAGCGTGCGCCCGGCAGGCCAGCCAGCGTCAGCGTGCGCCCGGCGCCGAGCCAGCCAGCGTCCAGCGTGCCGCCCGGCATGGCCAGCGTCCCGCGTGCGCGGGCAAGGCCAGCCAGCGTCCAGCGTGCGCCCGGCGCCAGGCGGGTGCTGCAGGCCAGCCAGCGTCCCGTGCGCGGCGCCAGGCCGCCTCGCCCGTCCGTGGGTTTTCGTTGTTCGATCTTTCCCTCGTCAGTCGTTTGCGGAAATCTTTTGAGTTTCGGGAAGGTCTTTAGCCGTAGATTTCGAGATAACCGTTTTTGACCCCAACAGTTAGCCCCCCAGCCCGTAAGGTCGGAGACGATTTTGCGGGCGAGTGATCTGAATTTTTTGAAAATCGAAATCTTTGGCTAAGGATTTTTCCGCAGAGAACCTGTGTCTTCTCCTTCTTTTTTCTTATAAGTAGCCAACCCTCCTTCTCATTCTTCACATCTTTCCAAGTTCTCTCTTCTTCTCTCTCGAAAGAAAATGTCTTCATCCCAAGTTGAAAAGAGTGGCTCGATGTTGAGATGGGCGAGGCCGCCAAGCTCCGTCGGTTCCGGCCAGTCAAGCTCCCGCCGTTCAGGTCGTTCAAGAGGCTATTCCGTCCCTGGCTGATGGGTTTGATTCTTTCAAGGCTAAGCTATCCCGGCGTAGTGCTGCGAAAGGCTTAAAGCGGGCGAGGACTGAGGCGCCGATGTTCCTTCCGCGGCTCCAACTCCTTTGCCTGCTCCTTTGGTTCCTAGCTCGAAGTCCCATCCGATGCCCTCCCGTCTACAGAAGGGGTTATTGTTCCTGAACAGACTCTTGATGTTCAGATCCATCCATCGGGTTCTTCGACTGCCCGATCGTGATCTCGGAAGAGATGGCGATAGAATCTGCACTTCTTCCCGGTGAAGAGGAACTTCGTCTTAGGACTGCCAGCGGCTGGTGCCGCCGCCCAAAGGAAGGGCAAGAGCTGGGCGGTGTCGGGCGAAAAGCGGGTGCGAGAAGGCGAAGCGACCTCTGAGCCATTGGCGTCATCGTTCAAGGTTCGATTTTGTCCGTAATTCTTGCACCGTTTTTGCGATGATACTTACTCCTTCCTTTTGCGGACAGTTTGTGTCTCTGATCGACGGAATGCTTGGCGAGTGCGGTCGGAAGTCATTCGTCTATCGAAGGAACTGGAGTCGTCGCAGGAAGCTGAAGGCGTACTAAGGCCGCGTGCGGACTGTCGAGGACACCCATGCCCCCGTCAGCTTGAGGTTCAGTATCAGCGATCTTGAGCGACCTTGGGAAGACCGCGAGCTCGTTACTCAAGGTGAAGAAAGAGAGAGTAAATCCTCGGAAGTCCGCCGTCTTAAGGAGAAGGTTCAGGCTCACGAGGAGATGAGCGCCCGTAGATCCTCGGAGGTTGCCGATGCCAGCGGCGACTTCTATGGTCGTCGGCGAGGATGGCCATCCTGTTTGAGTCCTTGATAGCTGTCCGTAAGAGGGACTTGGCTTTAGCGGGGATCGAGGAGTCTGAACAAGCTCGAGTTGCTCGAGTAGCGAGGCCCGTCTTTGGACTTGGAGGAAGCCAGATTATCGTCTGTAAAGAGTGGGCCACCGAGGGAGATTTCGATTCGATCCTCGCCCGGTCTGCAAGCCGAATGCACCTAGCTCCGACCTCGAAAACTTCGGAAGATCGGGGGGCGTGGGAAGAAGATTGCGAGGTGGCGGGCGGGTAGTGGCGATCTCGTGAGGAAGCGTGGCGAGGCTGTCCCTGTCGCGGTTTACCGATTCTGCAGAAGTTCGTGAAACAAACGGGCTTAAGTGAAGAGACAAATTTTGGATCTCGTATACCATACTATGTCGTGAGATGTCAAGATCCAGCGTGGCTGGGTTTAGCAAGACCTAGGTTTACTCGGACTGAGGCTTTGCGATGACAAATCGGCTTTCGTTTTGCCTGTTTGCGATTTTAACCTGACTCGTACCGTTTAAAATCCGCGAATTGTTGTCGGCTTATATGATTTGTTTTGGCGTGAGTCGAGCTACTTCCTTTACGAAGAGCTAGACCAAAATTTTGGATTTCTTGTATAGCGCTATGTTTATCCTTGTCGGATGTAAGAGAGCCTACCCTCGAAGGCTATTTGTCTGTTTAGGGCGTTAGAGTTAGTTTGTTGTGATCAGCAACAACGAAATGATACCGTTTTGAGGTGCGTTTGTATGTTTAGAGACGAAGATTTCGTCTGCAATGTTTTGTGGAAAAGAATGTCCTTGGCGTTAGCGACGTCTCGATGCTGAAGGTTGATTTTTCCTTATGCATCGTGTTGAAGCGTTTGCGGGCTTTGGGGATGTCTTTGCGAATGTTAGCAGCCAGAAAACTGTCGTTTCCGTTTTGGGCCGGGACCAAGGGGGCGTAAGTTTGACCAAGGGAGAAGCGTCCACATTCACAATGCCTCGTGAAGTGTTGGCCATCCGGGATTTGTTTTTGGATGTGATAATCGCTTAGTGGACACTAGATCCGCTGTTGTGGCCGTCTCGGCTGATTTTGAAAAGTCGTGAAAAGTTTGAAAATTTTAGAGTCTTGAAATTTGTGGGAGTATCTGGTATCGTACCCTCCCCCTTTTAAATTGGGGGATAGCTGAATCCGCCGATTGGCGAGTTGCCTCGATACCCTTGTCTAGGGATCAAGCCATCTCGTAGTTCTTTTGTACCACGCTTTATCGTTTAGTGGTAGTATTTTTGAGGTGCATCGCATTCCAAGTTCGGGATTTTGGCGTCTTGCATGTTTGCGATTTGGTATGAGCCTGGTCGGACTACTTTTATGACTTTATGCGGTCCTTCCCGGTTTGCTCCCAGTTTTCCTGCGTTTAGTTGGCAGTGTTTTGGAAGACTTTTCGTAAGACTAAATCGCCTTCTTTGAACCTGCGATGGCGCGTTTGAGTTGTAGTACCTTGCGGCAGCGTGCTGGTAATTCTGGATTGAATGAGTGCCTGGTCGCGGCTCATTGATGAGTCGAGATTGTCCAGCATCATAGCGTCGTTTAAATCCTCTCTTCGGGAGGAATCTTCTCCGTACTCGGGAATTCTACTTCGCGGGGATCATACATTCCGTTCAAGCGAGGCGAATGGAGTTTCACCGTAGCCCGTCTTGGGGTTGTGCGATGCGACCAAAGAACTCCTTCGAGCTCCTCGCCCATCGCCCCTTCTTGGCGTCTGGCGTTTCTTGAGTCCGTCAAGGGCGGTTTTGTTGATGGTTTCTGCCTGTCCATTGCATTGCGGATATCTGGGAGTTGACTTTGTAAGTCGTATTTTCCATTTTCGCAGAATGCTTGAATCGAGTAGAGATAAATTGAGATCCATTATCTGTTACGATTTCGTGCGGGACCCCATGTCTAGTTATGATATGTTTCAGGCGAAGTTCTCGACTTGTGTGTCCTTGATACTTGCGTAGGATTCGCTTCTACCCATTTGGAAAAGAAATCCGTAAGGACTAGGAGGAAGCGTTTTGTTTTGATGGGTGCATAGGTCCGGCGATGTCCATGGACCATCGCATGAAAGGATAGGGGCGAGATCGAGGAGAGGATCTCAGCGGGTTGATGGATTGTTGGAGCATGCCTTTGGCATTTTCGCACCGGGCGAATTTCTGAGTCTTTACCATGGTTGGCCAATAATAACCGTGGCGTTTGATTTTAACCGAGAGATCTTCCGCCAGAATGATTTCCGCATGATCCTGAATGGACCTCCTTCATGATTCTTCGCTCTTTCCCCTTCTGCATGCCATGAGAGGACCAGAGAAACACCACTTATAAATTTCTCCCTCTATCGTGACATACCGTGCGCTTGGGTTTTACTTCACGGGCCGCCCATTTTGGCGGGTAAGGTTCCATTCGCGATATAGGCTCGGATTGGTTCTAACCAAGGGCTGTCGAGCCATACTGGTCGGGTTCACATCCGCTTCGGCTGATCCTCGACTTCTTCCGCATCTTCAATCTCGCTGGATTAGATTGGCGACCACTGGTGGTCGATGCTCGGATGCTCGATGAATTCGACGGGATTACTCTTTGGAGCCCTGGATCTGAGCTTGGCGAGGGCAGCCAAAGGCGTCAGCCTGGGCGTTTTCGGCGAGGAATTCTGGTCAGGCGAACTGGTCGAAATTCGAGCCAGTTCTTGGGCGAGTTTTAGATATCGTCCATCCTTTAGTCTCGCCTCATATTCTCCGCTGTATTGATTGGCGACTAACTGAGAATCGCAGTAAGCGTGAATATTACGGATTTTTAACCCATGGGCCAGCCGCAATCCTGCGGCGAGTGCTTAGTATTCTGCCTCATTGTTTGAAGCGTGAAAAGCCAATCGGAAAGACTGTTCTAGGATTTCCCGTTAGGAAGGTGAGCGTATTCGATTCGGATCCTTGTTTGGATGAAGATCCGTCGGCGTGGAGGACCCAAGTTGAGTTTGGTTCCTCGTTAGTCATGTCTCTAGTGGGTAATTCTACCAAGAAATCCGCCAGTACTTGGGACTTTGCGTCCGGGCGGTATTGACGTCGTACTCACTCAGTTCGATTGCCCATTTTGCGAGCCTCGGATTGACTTGGACTATGCAGGATTATCCGTGGCGGGAGCGTGGTGAGAACCACTATAGCGTGAGACTGGAAATATGGTCTTAGTTTTCTTGCGAGGTTATGACAGCGAATGCTAATTTTTCCATTAGAGGTATCGAGTTTCGCATCCAGTAACGTCTTGCTTACGTAAAATATTGGTTTTGTTAGCGCGTTCTTCTCGTATCAAGACACCACTGACCGCCGTTCGGAAACTGCGATATAAGAAAAGAGTTCACCTTCCACGGTTTTCGCGAGGACTGGTGGAGTGGCCAGGTAATGTTTCAATTGCTGGAAAGCTTTTCACATTGCTCGGACCATTCGAACTTCTTGTTTCCCTTCAATGTCTCGTAAAACGGTAGGCACTTATCCGTGGAGCATGAGATGAAACGGTTCAACGCCACGACTCTTCGGTTAGCCTCTGGACTTCGCTTGGTTCTCGGGAGACCATTTCTATCAGTCGCGTCGATTTGTTTTGGGTTGGCCTCGATTCAGCGATCGTTACGAGGTATCAGGAATTCTCCGATGCCACTGCGAATCTACATTTTGCGGGTTGAGTTTCATGTTATGCTGGTTGAGTCGTGCAAAACATTCCTCTAGGTGGGCTATGTGATCGTGTTCGTCAAGAGATTTTACGAGCATATCATCGATGTATACTTCCATAGTTTTGCCGAGCTGTTCGGCAAACATTTTGTTGACGAGTCGCTGATATGTTGCACCTGCGTTTTTAAGACCGAAAGGCATTACCTTATAGCAATACGTTCAGCGGTCTGTGATGAGCGCAGTTTTTTGATCGTCGGGATTCATCATGATCTGATTGTACCGGAAAAGCGTCCATGAATGACGAAGCTTGTTTCCCGCAGTTGCTTCGACCAGCCGGTCAATGTGTGGGAGCGGGAAGCAATCCTTTGGGCAGGCTTTATTCAGATCCGTGAAATCGACACAGACCCGCCATTTGCCGTTTTTCTTTTTTACCACGACGGGGTTGGCGAGCCAGTCGGATACCTGACTTCTGTTATCGACCCTACTTTGAGGAGTCTTCGACTTCCTCATTGACTGATGTACGCTCAGGTCCCAACTTTCGTCTTTTGTTTTACGGGTTTGTGAGTTGGGTCGATGTTAAGTTAAGTGACCGTTACGCTAATGTCGATTCCGGCATATCCTCCGCAGCCACGCGAGCGTACTGAGGTTCTTTTGAGGCATCGCGATGAGCTCTGCTTTCATCGGTTGGAGGTTAGCTCGATCTCGACACACCGTTCGGGAAAGAATCGTCGAGACAGATTGAAACCACCGGTTCGCAGGTTGGTTCAGCTTCCCTTCAGGGCCTCGGCTCTTTGGGACTGCCAGAAGGTCTCGGTGAATTGTTAACCGTTTGCTTTTCGAGAAGTTTGATTTCAGAATTTTTCCGTTTTAGTTGGTGGCGAGGTAGATCTGCGCTGCTCCGTGACTACCATGTATTGTCTCGACCCGAAAGGCGTTGGGAACTTGAGGCATAGGTGGAATGTTGATGGGATGCGCTTTCATGGAGTTTAGCCAGGGAGTTCCAACTATCGCATTGTAGGATGTTGGACTATCGATCACTAGAATTCCGTGTTCTTGGCGGCGCTCGGCTTTGACTAGGAGGTTAGTTGAGCGAGGGTCATAATTTCTCGAGAGTCGAATACTGGGCTGGGGTCATCCGTGGGATGCCTAGGTCGGCGCCATCCTCGAGGGTGTTTTGTAGATAATATTGGCCGAGCACCGGTGTCGACTAATACCCTTGCTACGTCAATGTCCTGGATCGTGAGTTCTATTACGAGGAGATCGTTGTGAGGTTTGACCGTGCGGGCGTTGCTTTCGATCCTCGAAGAATCACGATGTTGCGGGCTGACAAAGAAGTCATACTGAACTTTGATCGATCGATGGTTTCGAGTTAGAGAATCCGTCCCCCTCCTTCTAGCCAAACTGTAGGACCGAAATTCACACCGTCAATTTTCGATAAATAAGATTGCGGAGGAAAGCCAAGTGAACCCGACTTTCCCGAAGGTCCGGTTCTCTCGTTGCCACCGAAATCGACAAAGTAAACAGAAGACAAAAATAGAAATTGAATTGTTTGCCGAAGGCGTTTTATTAGATAAAGGAAAGCGAGTACAAGGATTCTCCGAAGACAAAGAGAGTTGCGATTTAAAGAAAAGATAGAGTCGCGAGGCAGCCAAGCGTCTAAGCCTTGCTCGGTAGTCTAACTACCTAAACCCTAGTTTTTCTAAGCTAGCAGGATGCTCTAAGTCTAATTCTCGGATTTTGGATTTCTTTCTCTTCTGCTCTTGCTCTCCTTATATACCCACCTCTAGGTCGGTTTGCCTTAGGGTGATGGGCCTGCTTTGGGCCCAAGCTTATCTCTTCGGAAATGTTCCATTTTAAATTCGGTCTTTGTAATTATCTCCGAGTTTTCCGCTATCTTCGATGACTTGATGTTTATCCGATGTCTCGTAGAATCGGGTAAACCGCCATAGCCTGATTGGACCAAACTCACGAGGGCTGATCCAAACAAGCTAAAGCGGGAATGAACGAACGCGATAGGACCGAGACCGGGATGAGGGCAGCGGACCGACGCCAGGCCGACCAGCGATGGGTGCCGCCGCCAGGCGAGTGCGCCCGGCGCCAGGCGGCCTGCGTGGCCAGTGCGCCGGCATGGGCGAATGCGCCGGCGCCGAGCCAGCCAGCGTCCAGCGTGCAGCGGCGCCAGGCGAGTGCGCCGGCATGGCCAGCCAGCGTCCCGTGCCGCGCGCCAGGCCAGCCAGCGTCCAGCGTGGCTGGCGCCAGGCCAGCCAGCGTCAGCGTGCCGCCGGCCAGGCCAGGCGGGTCAGCGTTCGCCCGGCGCCAGGCCAGCCAGCTTCCAGCGTGCCGCGGCGCCAGGCGAAGTGCCCAGCGTAGGCGCCAGCGTGGCGGTGCCGCGGCAGGGCAGTGCCGCCCGGCCACCAGCCAGCGTCCAGCGTGCCGCCCGGCGCCAGGCGAGTGCCGCCGGCGCCAGGCCAGCCAGCGTCCAGCGTGCCGCCCGGCGCCAGGCCAGCCCGTCCAGCGTGCCGCCCGGCAGGGCGATCTCGCCGTCCGTGGGTTTTCGTTGTTCGATCTTTCCCTCGTCAGTCGTTTTGCGGAAATCTTTTGAGTTTCGGGAAGGTCTTTAGCCGTAGATTTCGAGATAACCGTTTTGACCCCAACAGACTTCGAGGAGGCACAAAGCGCCATTCACGCTTCGGATCACGGAAACACACATCTCAGACCGGGGAAAATCAAAATCCCGGTCTATGGCGGTACTCTACGGATCTAAAGGCACCTGCAGTCTTTCCAGATCGCATTGGGTAGATGCAAACTCAGAGGCCAACGAGGCGGGTCATTGTCTTCTCTTCGTCGAGCACCTCAAAGGTGCTGCGCTCGAATGGTTCTCCGGCTCAAAGGAACTCCATCTGAAGCTCGCCAATTGGCCTCGGCGTTTCTAAAACAATACTCCATGTTCATGGACATAGAAATGTCGCGTGGACCTATGGAGTCTAGCTCAGAAGGAAGGCGAAGTCGCCCGCGACTTCATCGCGAAGATTCAAACTGGTGATGGCCAGAGTAACAGGCATCAGCGACAATGTCGCAATTGACACCACGAGGAAAACTCTCTGGTACAAGTCGAAGTTCGAAAGTGGATATTACTGGAAAACCGCGGACAATCCAGGATACTCTCCACAAACAGCGGACTTCATCATCATGGAGGAAGAGATGAAGCTTCTATCTCGAAGCACGGATCGCAGAAAACCGCATCAAGAAGAAACCCACTCGTAGCGACAAGCATGTCCATCCGAAGGGGAAGAAGTTCAAGGCGAGCATAACTACGCCATCAATCCGAACAGGGTAAAACCTCTGAAACACCTGGATAAGGAACCAGTTCAAGGATAATTCCTACTGCGAATTCCATGATACCGAGGTCACTCCACGCGAATTGCAAAGTTCTCGCCAGGCTCGCCGAAAAACTTATCTCTTGCGAGCTGTCCAAAGTCAAAAGCATCAAAGACCTGCTCACGGACTCCGGCCGCAAAACCGTTAGGGCCACTTCGAAAACAACGCACCGAAAGTCAATCGGGAGCGTGGAAGGAGACAGGGACGAACAGGAAACAACAACAGCCGCCAGAGGATAAACATGATCATCGGAGGATCGCAGTTCTTCCAAGACTCGGTCTCGTCGATCAAAGCTTATGGGCGGAAAGCCGAGACAAGTTCTAACTGGGTCCAAAAGGATGACCTCCCCAACGACTTGATCGTTTTTGAGGAAGAGGAAACCATCGGAATCGACAAACCTCATTTCGATCCTCTCGTCATCGACTTAGTGATCCAGGATCTCGAAGTTGGCCGCATCCTTATCGATAAAGGAAGTACGGTCAACATTATATTCCGCGACACGCTCCAAAGGATGAACATCCCGCTCAGCGAAGTCGTCCCGGAACCGAGACCTCTTACGGGATTCTCAGGCGTCACCTCCATGACCCTCGGAAGAATCCGGCTCCCAGTTATGGCCAAGGAAGTCACAAAGATCGTCGAGTTCGCCATAGTCGACAACCCCGCAATCTACAACGTGATTATGGGAACCCCCTGGATCAATTCCATGAGAGCGGTACCATCCACATACCATCTCGGCATCAAGTTCCCAACTAAAAACGGAACTGCAGTAATCTGGGGAAGTCAGAAACAGTTGAGGCTCTGCTTCCTGGCCGAGCACAAACTACGGAAGAATCGGAACGCCCCAACGGCTAACCCGAAACGAGTAAAGGAATCACGAGACATTCCCGAGAACTCGGAAAAGGATGATCCAAAGGCATCCAAACAGGCAACGGCTGCAGACAGCGAGAACGTCTCAGAGCCCATCGCCATAGAAGCGGATAATTCAACCCTTGAACACGCTACCAATCTAGCTATTACGGTCAAAGTAGCAGCACCCAAGGAATAAAAATGTCCGCAGCAACAATCAGAACTACGATATGGCTTGATCCTCGAAAGAGGTACGTAGGCAGCTTGTCGTATCCCGGCAAGTTCAGCAATCCCTTCGCCAAAAGGGGTGGGTATATATACTCTATACTCCCACAAAAATTCGTGCATGGACATGTTCTCGAAATTTTCGAAATTTTTCAATAAAATTCTTTCTATCTATTTTTTTATGCTCACTTAATATAGTAAGCGCGTAAACACCCGGAAAAGCGAAAATCATATCTTCAAAAGAAGCGAGGCGTCGCAACTTCTGAAAAAGATAACAAAACTCGTATCATCCGCTAAAACAGTCCACCTGCGACTTAAAAATAACTTACACCCGTCGATTGGCCCCGACGGACGCACTGAAACGTTCACTCAATACAAACTCGTAGTCAGACCTATAAGGTCCTCTTACATCTGACAAGGATATCATAGCTGCTAAGAAACCCAAAATTTTAGTTTAACGTCTCGGATAATCTCCGAAGATAGCTCGATTCTTTTAACACAAGTCATATAAGCCGGCGACTAGTCGCGGACTTTAAACGAAAAGAATCAGGAAGAAATCACTAACAGACAAAACGAAAGCCGATCAGTCATCGCACAGCCTTAAAGCTGAGAGTAAGCCTAGGTCTTGCCCTAAACCCAGTCTTGCTGGATCTTGACATCTCACAGACATAGTATCGTATACGAGATCCCAAAACATGTCTCTTATCGCTTACACCTAAACGCTCGCTAAAAAGTAGCATACGGACCAAGCGACAAAAAAGAGTTAGGATACGAAGTGACTACTCGCATTCTTTCCTCTACACTTGACGAAAGTATAAATAAAAAAAAAGACGAAATCCCCAAATTTTTATATATTCATAAGGCCGCAAAAACGGCGGGATTCTAAGCCACCAACGGCCAGTCCCAAAAACATAAGAATGCAACCTCCAACGGTCGCAGAATAAACTCTTAAAAACGGCCACAAACGGCCAAACATACAACTCACAAAGAAAAGTCAACATCGATAAATCCAGACACGGAAATCCCGAATGAACCCGCAGGCTGGTCCACTTCCTCGTTCACACCTTGGGCGTTCTCGCCACCCTCGGCGTTCTCATCAGCTCCGGCCTCCACCGTATCCTCGGAAACCTCGATAGGCTCCCATAGTCTCCGGACTCTTTCTTCGACTGGAGGAACCAAGGATTCAGCATGAGCACACTCGGCCATGAAATCCTTCATCTCAGCAATCTCGGAATCAAAGTAGAAATCCGATTTCTGAGACTTGTAAAGATTTACGACCGAGCCCCGGCACTCGCGGAAATCGCCAACAAACTCCTGAGCATCTTTGAAACATTGAAACTCAGCAGCAAACGATTCCGCCCGTCTCGCCACCTCGGCTGCGACCATCCTCCTTCCTCTCTTTTCCGCCCGAACAAGGGCTCGAGCATGAAGCTCAGCTTGCTTTGCGTTCTGCGCCTCTATGTCTTGTCGGAATCGGAAGAGCTCTCGCTCAGCTTCTTTGGTCTTGAAATTAGCAATCCTAGACTTGCGGAAACTTGAGTCAAGCGCATCGCCAAACACTCTTAGTCCCTGCATAAATTCAAGATCAATAAATATACATATATACAGATTCAAAATACGGTTAAGAAGTTCAAGGGCAAAACCTCGTTGATCCGCTGGGAACCCTCGGTAAAAATCCGTTGCTTCTCCTCATCTTCCAGCGACTCGTCAGTAACGAACTCCGGAGGAAGGCCGTCAAAGAAATTGTTGGGAAGTGGAAAATCGCTGGCTCCGCCTTTTCCATTGGAGCGAAACTAGGGTTTTCCCAAGCGGTGAAGGGTCTTCGAACCTTCCCCACAGTCGATTTCTTTCCCTTTAAGAGATCTCTGTCGTCTCCGAGTAGGAGCTTCGATAACGGTTCGGCATCGCATGTCGGGACAGGGTCTCGGGACCGTAAAGCTTTACGTCTCGAATCCGTCCAACGGTGAAGGACTTCCAGAAAGCGGCTTTTGCCGAAGGAGATCCCTCTTGACAAAAGATCACCATGCGTATGCGCAACAATCACGTTCACTACAAGCGAAACTTTTCATTAAAACTTCGCACTTCGAATGCTGAAATAAACTCGCAGCCTCGAAGGTCTTTTGAACAGGGACATCTAGCGAGGTGGAGCCGAGCCCACAAGAGCTCGGTAATATCGTTCGCCTCCTCATCGACTAACTCTTCTAGCAGTTCACCGTCCGTGGGCAGGAGAGTCATCCGAGGATGAATGGGAAGAAGAATTTCTCTTGGAGGATCTTGAAGACATTGTTCTTAAAAAAGAGAGAGGATTCTTGAGAGAGATGAATTTGTTATGATGAAGTAAGAATGAATGAGATTTCTTACTCCATCCTTATAAAGGAGGTAAAATCACTATTTACCCGACTTTCGCAAAGCGATTACGTCTCTACACCTTCCCATACGGCTATACCGCAAACTAGGACCGAAAGGCACTACGATTCCTAGCTAGCTGGGGCTAACTGTGGGGTCAAAATCGGTCAACGACGAAATCGTCACCGAAATTCCTCGGAAGAAAACTAAGTGACGATCGAAACCGAGAAACGGGTCGTCACTCGGAAAAACTAAGTAACAATCGAAACCGAGAAATGAATCATCACCCGACGAACTTACGGGAAGGCACGAATGGACCGTGAGCCCGGGGGATCAGCAACAGAGGCATCGGCGGATGCGGGACACGGCAGGCGGGGCACCTGGCGCGGCGAACCGACTCTGGCGCCGGTGGCAGACCGACCACGCCCGCTGGCGGCGCCTGGCGCCGGCGGCAGGCTCGTCCTCTCCCGTCTGGCGCCGGCGGCAGGCCCGTCGTCTCCCGTCTGGCACCGGCGGCAAGGGTCCTGGCGCCCATCCGTGCAGTCGTCTCGTGATCTCGGGCAACGGCAACATCTTGGTCCCTTAAACCCATGTTCGGATTGTTCGAGAAACACGACGATTCTTCATAAAGCCTTCTCGATTGTTTAACAAAGTTCATATTTTAAAATCTAAGTTCGAAGCCTCATTACTCAAACCCTCAAAGACGGGAAGTCTACGAATCCAAGTCCATCTCGATCCCGATACTCGAGAAATCTCGGAAGACCATAAAAGGTTCGAATGATGAATGAATTTCGATTCATCGTATAAAATGATCACGGTTATTCTAAACACCAATCATCTCGACTATACGAGGAATTGGGATTCCTTGAAATGCGAAACCGAAGACTATTTTCTCGAAAAACCGTAAAAACGCCTAAAAAGCCCGACATGACCAAAACGGCCCACTTACGATTTTCCGAAAAGGAAGGATAACTATGACGGTTTATCCTTATCCTCACATAAGAGATAAATGTCAAGTTTCCAGAAGATAAATGTCAAGTTTTCCGAAGATAAATGTCAAGTTTCCCGATAAACACGAAGACGGACGAAAATGGAAAAAGCCCGATTCAGCCCGAAGGAAGATAGACCGTCTTAAGAGGAGTATATAAGGAGAGCTTTGGGCGAGGAGCAAATCATCACAAAATTTCCAGAGCAATTTAGCACTTAGAGCAAATTCAGCATTTCTTTTCTGTTTTCACTAGCGAGCTGCGACTCAACTAGGTTAGATTTAGGTGGCCGGACTAGCGGACTTTTCGACAGCTCTTGTAGCCGATTTCTTTACCTGTTGTTCACGCTCAAACGCGAATTCGGAAATAAGATCTCTTTCGCTCTATTTTACGATTTTTATTTTACAACTTAAATTCGCATTGATTGTGTCGTGTGTGGCCCAGCAGATATCCGGGACTTTCAGGGAAGGTTAAGTTTACTTGGCTTTCCTCCAAATCAAACGAAAACTCGACAGTGCGAATTTCAGTTCCCACAGTGTTCGATGAAATGCCTCAACAAACTCTCATAAGCTTTTAACATTCTTTACCAAAGAGATTTGTTGTTAAAGGTGTTAAGATGGCTAATAGACTTGATTTTAATTATTGCTTAGATATTATTCAACCAAAGAGATTTGATGCTTGAGTTATCCTTGTGAATGAACATTCATCTAGAGATAGAGCTTGTTTAGTATTGTGTTCTAGGCCTAAGGTTGATAGATTGATTGTATTGCTGCCATCTTAGATTGAAGCTTGATCACCCAAGGTCAATTCCCTTGTCCCATGAGTCCCCTTGCCTCATATTGAAAGAAAGTTCACTCCTTTATTGCATTTTTAGTATTGTCTTAGTTCATAATCATCTTCACTCAATGGTTGCACTTAGATTAAACATAGACCTGTATTTCCTTGGCATTAGAATCACTTAGGATTGGTTCGACATCTTTCTATACTACAATCATTTGATTAGGAGCCTTGAAAACTCTTAACATCAAATTGGCGCCTTGCCAAGTTCTAAGTTGATTTTGACATTAGGATTTAGTCACTTGCTTGAGATTAAGTCATTTTTCTTTTATTTTGTTAATGATCCTCCTTCTTCTTCTCCCTTTGCATTTCTGGTGTATGATAACAAGAAGCAGAGGTGCATCAAACTTGATTCTCACTGTTGAATAGATTGCTGCACTTGAGAGGGAGATAGCAAGAAAGAGAAGAGAAGAAGAGCAACAGGCTCACTTACAGAGATTGGGGTTTGATATGGAGAATCAGCCTCAAGATGGTAATGCCCTAGGGGGCAATGGTTCAAGAGCTGACGACCTTAGACCACAGCGCCAACCACAACATCCACAGCGCCAAGCTAGAGCCATTGGAGCCTATGATCAACCTCACATCCATGGTCATAGGTTGGGAATCAGAGCACCAGCTGTAGAGAACAAAAACTTTGAGATTAAGTCAGGACTGCTCAACACCAAAGAGAACAACAAGTATCACGGCCTTGCTGCTGAAGATCCATTTGATCACTTGGACAAGTTTGATAAGTATTGTGGCTTGTCCAAGACCAATGGTGTTTCTGAAGATGCATTCAAGCTAAAGCTGTTCCCTTTCTCTTTGGGAGACAAAGCACATAAATAGGAGAAGGCTCTTCCAAGTGACTCTATCACAACTTGGAATGAGTGCAAGAGGGCATTCCTAGAGAAGTTCTTCTCTACCTCAAGGACAGCCAAGATCAAAAATGAGATCTCTAGCTTTCAGCAGAAGAACCTAAAGCGCTTTAGTGAAGCATGGGAGAGATTCAAGGGCTATTGGTCTCAATGACCACATCATGGCTTCACCAAGGAGAGTTTTCTTAGTACCTTCTACAGAGGTGCTCTTCCAGAGTTCAGGAGCAGATTAGACACAACCAGCAATGATTTCTTTTTGGGCAGAACTGAGCAAGATGCAGAAGATCTGGTGGAGAACATGGCCAAGAGTGATTCAGTATACAGTGAGGAGTATGATAGAAGGAACAGAGGCACTGATGGAGATGATCAGCACACAAGGAAGGAGCTGAAATCTCTCCAAGAGAAGTTGGACATGATTGTTGCAGAGAAAGCTAAATAAGAGCAGATTAACTCCGTTGGGAACCAGAAACAAGAGCAGCCTGCTGGGATTAATGAGGTTGATGGTTTAGAAGGCCAAGAGGAGCTGTGCTTCATCAATGCTAATGGCGCATGGTACAGGAAAGAGCCAAATTTTCAGTACCAAAACAACTATCAGCAAAGGCTTTAGTACAGCAATCAGCAAGGAGGTTACCAAGCCAAGCAGAACTATCCTCAAGCCTACCAGTCTCCTCAGACTCAACGAAGCTCTTCTCAAGCTCAAGCTCCATATTCGAATGTGGACTCCATGTTCAAGCAACTCTTGGAATTTCAAGCAACGAATGAGAAGACAATGATTTATGAGTTCAAGAACATCCATGCAAAGATTGATGGGAACTACTCTGACCTTATCAACAAGTACATGTAACTTGCCTCCTCACCTCAAAGCTTTGGAGAGCCAGGTTGCCTCTATGTCTTCATCTTCCACAAGCCCAATGGGATCTTTACAAGAAAAACCAGAGAAGAATCCCAAAGAGTCTTGCAATGTTGTCATCTCTACTACTTCTTCAGAGATTGAGCTGAGTAATCATGAGAAAGATGTGAATGAAATTGAAAGTCTAGTGCTTGGGACTCAGATTGAGCATGTTGAGAGATTGGTTGTAGCCACAGCTGAGGCTAAGATAGTGAAGGAAGCTCCCAAGAAGGTTGCAGTAAGAATTCTGAAAAGGGACGAGCTTAGCGCTGCGACACCAGTTGAGAAGAGTACCGACCACAAGCTGAAGGAGGTGAAATAATAGGACACTGAGGTCGAGCTATCACCATATGATAAGCTCACATTTCCCCCAAAGAGTTATCACCAAAGCTCAGAAGAAGGTGCTTTCAAGTTCAGGAAAGATTTTAGTGATGTGGGGGTACGGCTTCCAGAGATCTCGGGTATGCGTGAAGCTCATGTCCAAATGATGCTCATTAAGGACATTCTAGACCACCAAGTTGAAGTGTCCGAGCTTTTAGACATCTCCATTCTGAAGATTGATCCACCAATCCCTCCAAAGTCCCTCCCTAAGCTTGAGTCTCAAGGGAAGTTCACCTTGTCTTGCTCCCTTGGTATGATAACAATGGATGATGCTCTTGTAGATAGTGGTGCAAGTGTGAATGTGATTTCCATGGATATGATGAAGAGTCTTGGAATTGAAAGCATTGAACCAGATACTTCTTCTCTCACCTTTGGGGACTCTTCTTCTGCAACCCCAAATGGTATCATCAAAGACTTCCCTTTGAAGATTGGATCCTGCACCATACCTATTGACCTCACTGTTTTGAAGATGGCAACTGAGAAGAGAGTTCCTTTGATCCTTGGCACTCCTTTCCTCACAATAGTTGGAGCTTGCATTGACTTTCCAACAAGAAGGTCACCCTCATGCATGTGAACAAAGCTGTTTCTTATCCCCTCCAATCTGCATTCGATGTTGGCTATTGTGGGACAATCACTTGTGGTGAAAAAGCTGTTGAGAAGCCCCAAGATGATATGGTTGTTTGTAAGAAAGAAGGTCTTGATGGAGAGTCTTCTAAAGATTTGTGTGTTGAGCACTTGGAAAGTGCTAAAAAGGAGGGGATGAGTGGAGCCTCAAAGGCCACTCATGGCAAGAAAAAGATGTTGAAAGAACCTCATCCTCCACCTCTTGATACGCTCCCACACTCTCTCACTCTCCATCCAAAGAAGCTCAAGGATGGTGTCATTGAGTACAAGATCAAGCGTAAGGGAAATTCCACACCATTCTCAAGTGCTAGAGCCATCATCACTCCTCAGCTCCAAGATGACCTAATCAAGCTTCAAGAGCTTCTCTCTCAGATCCTCACCATCACTCTTGAATGTGGGAAGGATCATCCTTCTCACTAGTCCAAGAGACAAGGTAGTCAAGCTAGTGACTCAAAACAAGCTTACTTGGGAGGAAGTCCCATGGTTATCCTTGTACATAGCTTTGCCATTTCAATTCTTTAAGTTTTTAATAAAAGTAGTTGAGGTTTTCAGATTGATCCTAGCACTAGAGGGGAGAAGAAAGGTGGTGAAGCACCTGAGCCTTATGATTGCCATGCAGCAGCCTCCTCTAGTTGCTATGAATCAAGCCAACTCCTAGCCCCAGACACCAAACACAACGCCCAAACCTCCTTTTGAGGTATTATTCCAACTCTTCTTGTACATACATTTGCTTTTGCCTTGTTTGGGTATCTCCTTCTCTCTTACTCACACAGAGACTGTGTGATTTAGGTTTGGGGGAGGTACCAGGTATTTGATCATGTTTGCTTTGTTTATTGGGAGTCTCATGCATTGCATTGTACATTCATTTTATGCATAGAAAAACCAAAAAAAATAATTAAAATTTTTGAAAAGCACAAAAAGAATCTTGTAGTTGCATCACTTGCATTCTTAGGATTGAGCCTAGAGCATATAGGTTGCATTCACTTGCATATGGAGCAGCTGTTGATATTGCCTTGTAAATAACACTTGTTTGCACTGAATTTGATACCCTGGTTAAGCATATCAAGTAGCTTAAGAATCTTTTGAAAGGCTTGCATGCTTTGAGCCTTGAAAACTCTTCTTGAAACTTGCTTGCTTGCTTGATATTGGCATTGTTCTTGAGACCAACTCCAGCCTGAACTTAGACTTGAATGAACTTAACTTCTCTTGCATATGGGCATTTGCATACTTGATCATGGATTTCATACACATTTGGGTTATCTTTTCCCATTGTACCACTCTTTGTTAACCCAAATGGCACTTCCTTACCCTTGAACTCTATCCATTCTTTGAATCCTACATTGATTTGCATGAGTGAGGCCTCTTTTGATAGTTTGTCATGTGCAAAATCTTGAGAGTATTGGGAGCGACATGGATTTGTTCTCATCTCTTGCTAGCATAGGGTCATCATTTGAGCTAGCTTCTAGGATGGTGAGTGGGTCTTTGTTCCTTAAAGGTTTATATCTTGGGTTTGGGAAGTGATAAAGTTGACATTGATGAACAAAAGAGTGTTTTGAGAAAGAAAAAACCCTAGGGACCTAGAAAAGAAAGCTCTCGTGTATTGTTTGAGACTTTCCCCCTCTATAAAAAAAAGAAAAAGAAAGGTTCAATAAGATAGTGGGGAAGGGAAAACAAAAAGAGTTAGAGCTTAGGAAAGTGAATAAGAGGTCCTTAGTGGTTGTATCATAAGAAAGAAAGTTGTTCATTGGGTGAGAGATGTGAGTATCTTTCATTTTGGGTTATGGGATGAATAAAAAGGGTGTAGAACTTGTAATCACTTAGGAATGGGGTAGAATGATGAGGATGGATCCATGTATGCATGAATTGCTCCTAGTCTTAGATAAATTTTGCATATTGATCAAGCTCCTTGATTTTTGAGTGATTGCTACCTTGAAATGATGCATTGAAACCCTCCTCTCCATCCATATTAGACCATTTGATCACCTAGCCAAATTATTGAGATCTTGTGCCCATTTGTGAGAATTCACCTTGTGTGTGTGTGTGTGAATCAATGTGAGGGTTGGTTAAGAGAATATGTTGGTTGATAGGGATGGCATCTTGTGTAGAGGCATAAGAGTATTGATAGGCCTTGAGAAGCTAGAACATAATAAGAGAGTTTTGCTCATGCTATTTGCTATGTTTCTTTAGGATGTCAAATTGAGTGATGTGGGTGTTTCTTTTGGCTTTGCTCCCATCTTTGTATCTCCCCTCCTTCTGTTTTGAAAAGTTACTTGAGGACAAGTAAAGAACTAGTTTGGGGGAGTTGATATCTTACATATTTACATGTTTTTAACCTTCACATCTTGTGCATTTTGATCATATATATTAAGAATTAGGCATCTTTAGAGTCCATATTGCATGCATTGTCCTTATTAGGTGTTGGAGAGTGCTATGGAGTGATTGGAGATGTTTGAGAGCATTGTGATCCAAAAAGGGGTGAAAGATAAGTATGGATGGAGGCCTTAGAGAAATCTTCTGCTTCTAAGATTTTGTGGAGCCACAGAAAATTGAGTTAGCTTTCCAATGGAAGTAGTTTCAATTTTGAGCCATATTGTAGAAGTTATGATCGATTCACTGGAGGCATATCAACTCACCCGGGTTGGTATACCCGGGTTCACCTACCCGCTCGGCTGATCGGCTTTGGTCGATGACAGAAGACACCCGGGTTGGACCACCCGGGGTAGAGACCCCTTACGGGACGAGGCCGGAACGCGGGACGCGACACGCGGGTTGCCTTACCCCCACGGGACAAGGCCGGTACGCGGGAAGCGATACGCGGGTTGCCTTACCCGCACGGGACGGGACACGGATCAGGACGGGACATGCGGGTCGGCCGTACGTGGGTTGGACGAATTGCTCCTTACCCGGGTATCGGCCAGTTTCTTCTTTTTTGCTGGTTTTTGTTTGGTCGAAGATTAAATGACCTCAAGGGCTTTTTAGACTTTTTCTTTATGTTTTTAGGGCTCTCAAAGCCTCATATAAATACTCTTGTATCTCCCAATTTGAGACTTAACTTCTTTTCTCTTAAGAACATTTGGATCTTGAAGAAAGTTTGGATCTTGAATCCTTTTTCATCTTATTTTCTTGTGTTTGTTGGATTATCTTTATCACTAATCATGATTAACCTTGAATCATCTATGGTTTTAGGGTTATCCATGTCTATTAGTGAGTAGATCTATCTACGATACATGGGTTTGGGAGACTATGGGTGATTAGGTGTAGATCTAAGATGTTCTAGGGTAGATCCTTCTTGATCTTTGCTTGTAGAGTGTTCTTATTGCTATTTTGGAGTTGGTCACTTCATAATAGAGCTATAGGCATTTCATGCCCTAAAGGTGTTCGATGAAATGCCTGAACCAACTCTCCAATACTTTTAACATTCTTACCAAAGATATTTGTTGTTTAAGGTGTTAGGATGGCTAATAGGCTTGATTTTAATGATTTCTTTGATAATATTCAACCAAAGAGATTTGATGCTTGAGTTATCTTAGTGAATGAGCATTCATCTAGAGATAGAGCTTGTTTAGGATTGTGTCTAGGCTTAAGGTTGACAGATTGATTGTATTGCTGCCATCTTAGATTGAAACTTGATCACCCAAGGTCAATTCCCTTGCCCCATGATTCCCTTGCCACATATTAAACGAAAGTTCACTCCTTTATTGCATTTTTAGTATTGTCTTAGTTCATATTCATCTTCACTATCTTGATTGCACTTAGCTTAGGCATGGATTTGCATTCCCTTTGCATTAGAATCACTTAGGATTGGTTCGACATCTTTCTATACTACAATATGATTAGGAGCCTTGAAAACTCCTAACATCAATAGTGACTCAAAACAAGCTCACTTGGGAGGAAGTCCCATGGTTATCCTTGTACATAATCTTGCTATTTCATTTCTTTAAGTTTTTAATAAAAGTGGTTGAGGTTTCCAGGTTGAACCTAGCACTAGAGGGGAGAAGAAAGGTGGTGAAGCACCTGAGACTTATGATTGACAAGATATAGCAGCTCCTCTAGTTGCTATGAATCAAGCCAGCTCCAAGCCCCAGACACCAAACACCACGTCCAGTCTCCTCTTGAGGTATCACTCCAGCTCTTCTTGTATATACCATTACTTTTGCCTTGTTTCGGTATCTCCTTCTCTCTTACTCACACAGAGACTGTATGATTTAAGTTTGGGGGAGGTACCAGGTATTTGATCATGTTTGCTTTGTTGATTGTGAGTCTCATGCATTGCATTATACATTCATATATGCATAGAAAAAACCAAAAAAAATTGAATTTTTTTAAAAATTGCACAAAAAGAATCATGTAGTTGCATCACTTGCATTCTTAAGATTGAGTCTAGGGCATATAGGTTGCATTCACTTGCA
This sequence comes from Brassica nigra, assembly GCA_016432835.1. Taxonomy (NCBI): domain Eukaryota; kingdom Viridiplantae; phylum Streptophyta; class Magnoliopsida; order Brassicales; family Brassicaceae; genus Brassica; species Brassica nigra. Next base: position 44,983,154 of record CM028243.1, read on the forward strand.
TATGGAGCATCTTGAAAATGCCTTTTAAAGAAGACTTGTTTGCACTGAAATTGGCACCCTAGTTAAACATATCAAGTAGCTTAAGCATCTCTTGAAAGGCTTGCATGCTTTGAGCCTTGAAAATTCTTCTTGGAACATGTTTGCTTGCTTGATATTGGCATTGTTCTTGAAATCAGCTCCAACCTGAACTTAGACTTGAATGAATTTAATTTTTCTTGCATATGGGCATTTGCATACTTGATCATGGGTCTCATACACATTTGGGTTATCTTTCCCCCATTGTACCACTCTTTGTTAACCCAAATGGCACTTCCTTACCCTTGAACCCTAGCCATTCTTTGAAGCCTACATTGATTTGCATGAGTGAGGCCTCTTTTGATAGTTTGTCATGTGCAAAATCTTGAGAGTATTGGGAGCGACATGGATTTTTTCTCATCTCTTGCTAGCATAGGGTCATCATTTGAGCTAGCTTCTAGGATGGTGAGTGGGTCTTTGCTCCTTGAAGGTTTATATCTTGGGTTTGGGAAGTGATAAAGTTGAGATTGATGAACAAAAGAGTGTCATGAGAAAGAAAAGCCCTAGGGACCTAGAATAGAAATAAAAGAAAGCTCTTGATTGTATTGTTTGAGACCTTCCTCCTATATATATAGAAAAAAAATATTCAATACGATAGTGGGGAAGGAAAAATAAAAAGTGTTAGAGCTTAGAAATGGGAAAAGTGAATAAGAGGTCCTTAGTGGTTGAGTCTTAAGAAAAGAATGTTGTTCATTGGGTGAGTGATGTGAGTGTTTTTCATTTTATGGTTATGGGATGAATGAAAGGGGTGTAAAATTTGTAATCACTTAGGAAAGGGTATAATGATGAGGATGGATCCATGTATGCAGGAATTGCTCCTAGTCTTAGATAAATTTTGCATAACGATCAGGCTCCTTGATTCTTGAGTGTTGCCACCTTAAAATGATTGCATTGAACCCTCCTATTCATCCATATTAGACCATTTGATCACCTAGCCAAATTATTGAGATCATGTGCCCATCTGAGAGAATTCACCTTGTGTGTGTATGTGAATCAATGTGAGGGCTGGTTAAGAGAACATGTTGGTTGATAAGCATTGCATTTTGTGTAGAGGCATAAGAGTATTGATAAGCCTTGAGAAGCTAGAGCATAATAAGAGAGTTTTTCTCATTCTATTTGCTATGTTTCTTTAGGATGTCAAGTCGAGTGCTATGAGTGTTTCTTTTGGCTAAGCTCCCATCTTTATATCTCTCCTCCTTGTGTTTTGAAAAGTTTACATGAGGACAAGTAAGGGACTAGTGTGAGGGAGTTGATATCTTGCATATTTACATGTTTTTAACAATCATATCTTGTGCATTTTGATCATGTAGATTAAGAATTAGGCATCTTTAGGGTCCATATTGCAATCATAATTCTATATCAGGTGTTGGAGTGTGCTATGGAATGATTGGAGGTGTTTGAGAGCTTTTTGATCCAAAAAGGGGGTGAAGAATGAAGTTTGGCCATGCCTAGACAAGCCAAACCATGAGCCAGGACGAGCCTTACCCGGGTTGGAGGCCGCGGGTTAGCCAACCCGCGCAGCCTGGTCGAGACGAAGTGAAGCTGGTCAAGAGTTGGGACGGCCGCGGGTAGATGGACTCAGGACAGAGCACCCGCGTGGCTGGACATCTCTTGGACGAAGCCTGAATGGACGCGGCCTGGACGCCTCAAGACGGAGCACCCGCACGGCTGGATGTGCTGGACGGACAAGACTTCATGCGGCTAGACGGGATGCAGCTTACCTGCCCCGTGCGGCCGAGATGGAATGGAAAAGACGAATGCCTCAAGCGGGTAGAAGGACTCGGCTTGGACTTCCCGCGCGGCTGGACGGGACGTGCTGGACGAGAGCCTCACGCGGGTGCTTGGACGCGGGTTGGACAAGATCCTCCTTACCCGGGTTGCGTCCATTCCCTTCCTTTTGCTCAATTCTGATTGGTCGAGACTTAAATGATTCCAGGGACCTTTTGGTCATTTTCTTTATGCTTTTAGGGTTTTCAAGCCTCATATAAATACTCTTGTAAGCCACAACTTTAGATCTAAGTTTTATTCTCTCTTGAATCATATTGGGGTCAAAATCCGTCACGACGGAATCAATGCCTGAAAGTCCCCGGAAAGTATTTCTCAGAACAAAAAGTCTCGTATAAATCAAAAAGATGTTATACGACAAGTTCTCGAAATAGAATATCTAATCTCTCCGACAAACAACTCTCGGGAAACAAACGGCAAAACAAAAAGAGGTCGGAGCTTGGTCTTACCAGGTCAACTCGCCATAGGGCACAGTCTTCCCAGCTCACCCTAGGACAAGCTCACTTTGTTCTCCTTTGATTCTAGATCAAAATGGCTTTCGTTTCGTCTCAATCGCAGTTTCCGTTGAGATTTTACGAAGAGAACAAAGTCACTGTCCCGGCCACCTCGTGGGTGTACTCGCCCGGCGAGTACAACCATCACGCGGGTAACGTCGCCCTCTGTAATGGCCACCTCTCCCTAGGGAAAGCTTACCTTTGTTCTCCTTTGAGTCTAGATCAAAATGGCTTTCGTTTCGTCTCAATCGGAGTTTCCGTTGAGATTTTACGAAGAGAACAAAGTCACTGTCCCGGCCACCTCGTGGGTGTACTCGCCCGGCGAGTACAACCATCACGCGGGTCACCTGGCCCTATGTAATGGCCACCTCGCCCTAGGGCAAGCTCACCTTTGTTCTCTTTTGAGTCTAGATCAAAATGGCTTTCGTTTCGTCTCAATCGGAGTTTCCGTTGAGATTTTACGAAGAGAACAAAGTCACTGTCCCGGCCACCTCGTGGGTGTACTCGCCCGGCGAGTACAACCATCACGCGGGTCACCTCGCCCTCTATAATGGCCACCTCGCCCTAGGGAAAGCTCAACTTTATTCTCCTTTGAGTCTAGATCAAAATGGCTTTCGTTTCGTTTCAATCGGAGTTTCCGTTGAGATTTTACGAAGAGAGCAAAGTCACTGTCTCGGCCACCTCGTGGGTGTACTCGCCCGGCTAGTACAACCATCACGCGGGTCACCTCGTCCTCTGTAATGCCCACCTCGCCCTAGGGAAAGCTCACTTTTGTTCTCCTTTGATTCTAGATCAAAATGGCTTTCGTTTCGTCTCAATCGGAGTTTCCGTTGAGATTTTAAGAAGAGAACAAAGTCACTGTCCTGGCCACCTCGTGGGTGTACTCGCCCGGCAAACTCAACTCCGGTATGGGTGTACTCGCCGGGCGAACTCGACCAGCACGCGGGTCAGCTCGCCGGCGAGCTCAGTCCCAGCATGGGCATGCTCGCCCGGTGAGTATGACTGTAATGACCCTGTTCAGAAGTAGAAAAGTCAAGACCTTGACCATGAGTTGGTTGAGCCAAGAAATGGTCATGGTCGAGAAGCAATGGTCGATACGTTTAAACCGAAGGTCGTCAAGAAGCAACTTTTTGAAGAGATGTAAATAAGGAGAATCTTTATCTAGGCAGCTCAAGGGAGTCATATTAGAGCATATGGTCATGCCAAAACCAAGTTGGTTCAGGAGGAATCAAGAATTGGTCGAAAATCTATATTTTCGGGTAAAAAGGTTCCGACCGTCCCGATAAGCAATTTTGATGAAACGAAACGTCATGGGAGCATTTTGAAGTGGTTTTTCTACTCAAAAACACTCCATGAAGATTTGTAGAAGTTGGTGATGTGGCAAGAGAAAGATGACCAGAGATGACGTGGCGACCTCCCATTTGCCGCGAAGGAGTGATGTGGCGGTACACGTGGCGATTTCTCATTGGCCGGAGGGAAACTTGGTGACCAAGTTTGTGAGCTTCCAGAAGGTGAGTCTTGGCTTGCAAGGGATGAAAACTTGGTGACCAAGCTGCTGAATCTTCTAGAAACCGGTAGCTTGCAAGCAAAGTTACCGAAATGGACAAATGTCCATATTTTTACCATGCTTAAATGACACTTGTCCAGCCAGCCTCAGCCACCATTTCCTATAAATAGCCAGCCCCTCCCATTCATTTTCTTCATCCCAAAACCGTGAAAGCTTACCTTAGAGAGACAGAGAGGTGAGTTTAGAGAGAGAAACCGAGTGTTAAGGAGTGTTTTTCGGTTTCTTTGGTTTAGCGTTTTTGGGAGAGTGATCCGGAGGTGTTTGGGTAGTCTTCGTAGTCAGCAACCAAGGTGGGTTCCGAAGACTTGTGATGTGTGTTTATGCATGCAGGTGTGAGCTTAGACCAGAGGGTCTCAAGTGGAGACCCGGGGCAAAGTTAATCGGTTTTGTGCAGGGCCCCGGGGAGAATGCGTGTAGCATGCATTTGTGTTGTGATTTGTGTATTATTGTGTCATCTAGATATTGTTAAGTTGCTGGTGCATAGTGAGTTGCATGATTATCTAGATGATATAATATCGTTGAACCGCAAAAGATTGAGAGTTTCTCTCTCTTGGCGGGTGTGTTGTTGCATGCATTCTAGTTGATAAGTGCATGTAGTTTAGATGCTGTTTATGTGTTGCATGGAGGTTTGAGGTCGAGCTACCTCATGCTTATTTGAGTTGTGAGCATCTAGATTAGGAATTGTGTTGTGCGTGAGAGGTGCGCTTAGTCCGGTTGCGTGTGCATGTTGGTTAGAGGAGGAGCTCCCTCATGCGTGTGTGTGTGTTGACGCAACGTGACTAGTGTACTTGGACCCTGGGGTTAGATCGGGGGATGGACCTGATTCTCCAGTGGTAGGAATGGACTTCTCTCCACAGCTTGTCAAAGGAAAGTGGGTAGCGCCCATGGACAAGCGCTGCAGGACGGTGCGGCTCGGATTATATTGGAAGTTAGCCGATCCCCGAAGATGATGTTTCCGACCACGTGACTTTTGTGTTTGCGGTCTGGAGTGTTCAGGGTGGATGAGTTAGAGACCTCCAGTGCGTGTTGGGATCCCAGGATGGGTGGACATCCGAATCGAGTTGTGTGTGATGTATCGATTGATCGAGTCTAGGATTGAGTCTAGACTGCATTATTTGTTGTTAGGTCTCGGGGAGGAGACTTGTTGCATTGCATTGAGTAGTTGCATTGCATTTGCGCATTGTTGCATGTTTGTGTGTTGTTTGCGCATTGTTAATGTATGCGTATTGTGTGCTTTTTTTTAAGCATGGGCTGGGGAGGGTAGTTGTTGTTTATTGTTCGGACTCACTGAGTAATCTTGATTACTCACCCCCTCTCCTACTATGCAGGTAACCAGTAGGTGGGAAGCTTAGAGGGCAGCGGAACGTTAGGCGGCCGGTGTAGATTTGAAGTGGCATAAGCATAAGCAAGGACTCTTTTGGAATGTATAATTACTTTTCTTTTCTTTTTGGCGCTAGGCCGTGTGCACAAACTCTGATATATTTGTTGTAATATTTTATAAGACGCTTTCCACCTATTATTAATAAAAGAATGTTTAGATTCGTGATTGTGTGCTGAATGATATAAGACCTAGTCCGGGTCGACACAACTCGGAGACCGCGGTACGGGTTGCAAAGCCTTAGGCCGTGGGCTCCGAGGACATAGCGAACCGGGACGGGTTGGTCGGGAGTCCGGATTTGTTCTCGATTCTTGGTCGATCCGGTCCAGCGAGCTATTCTTGTGGCGCCTCCCGGGCCGTTCCGGGTTAGTCTGGCCTAGGACGGTCCGGGGGTTTTACAGATGGTGGTATCAGAGCGTGGTTTCCGATCATGCTCATAAGCCGCAATGTTTTCAATGATTTATCGAGTCAAAATGAGTCGCTTATGCCACATTAGGAAACCGGTACGTTCCGCTTAGGGGTATTAGGACTAGCAATCAGGTTAGGTCCTTTTGGGAAGTGTAGGATTAACCCCTTTAACCGTGCAGATGGCTAGCGAAGGTTCAGGAGCGAGTGGGTCGTTCGGAATTTCGGGTCAAGATGGGTCGAGGTACGCGAACTACCATAACTTTTGGGATGTTCCGGATTCAGCAAATCAGACAGGCGATAATGGACCAAGGCCTATGGGAACGGAGATGAAGCACTGTTGGTTCGCAAGTTTTTGCGAGGTCTTAGGCCAGAGATTGGGAGTCGTCTACAAGCTGTTAACTTCGAAAGTGTGTTTGAGTTGGTACAGAAGGCGGTTAACGTGGAGGAAATGGTAATGGCAGAACGTGAGTCATTTCCTAAAAAGGAATCGAACCCCAAGCCGCAGTCTAGTCAACCAAAGGAGGACAAGTTGAAACCCAACCATAAGAAGGGAAAGAAGGACCAGTTCAAGCGGCACGGGAAGAAACCAAAGTCACAAGTGACGTGCTATGGATGTGGTGGTACAGGACACTATGCCCGTAAGTGTACCGACTCAACCTCGGATAAGTCGGACAGAAAGGCATCGATTACATGTTTCAGTTGTGGAGAGAAAGGTCACTACGCCAGTGAGTTCACTGTCCGTCGTCCGGGACAAGGCGGAGGAGCGTCTGCGCGTACCCAACCGACCCGACAGACCAGTGAACACCAAGCTGCGGGTCCTGCACCTGGAGGGAGAGTGTATGCTCTGGATGGAGAGAGAACTCCATCTAGCGCTCCAGGACCGTCGAGGGGTCCTGTGACAGGTTTGTTTGGGTGTTAACTCTCTCTTTGTGTGTTTGAATAATTTTTGTGTAATTATTTGCTGTGTTGTTGGCATTCTGGATGAGTGCTGTTGTGTTGATCTTATCTTAGAATCATTATTGGTTGGTGGAACCCCTGCCTTTGTGTTGTTTGACTCGGGAGCCACCCATTGTTTTGTGAAACCGGAAGTAGCCTCTAGGTTTGTAGGAACCTTTGTAGAGTGTGAGGTTGATATGTTGGTGGCAACCCCTGGAGGTCAGACCTTGAGAGCTAATAGGGTGTTGTTGAGTGTACCTATAGTGTTAAAGCATGAAACCCTTTTAGCCGACCTAGTTGTTATGCCGATGGAGCGGCATGAGGTTATTTTAGGAATGGATTGGCTGGCAAGGCATCGGGCGTGGCTGGACTGTGCAAGAGGACGAGTGTGGTTTGAGAATGACCAGCAAGCTGTGTTGGCATACTGTGGAATCAAGCCAAGCGTCTCGGCAACGTTTGTGACGGCAATGAGAGCAGAGAACGCACTAGTGGACAGGGAGGTCTACTTGGTATCGCTCACGTATATCGGGGAAGAAACGGGAAAGGAGTCGAGGATGGAGGATATCCCAGTGGTTCAAGAGTTTGAAGATGTGTTTCGGGCGTTGACAGAGTTGCCTCCACCCCGGAGCAATCCGTTCACCATCAACTTGGAACCAAGTGTTGCACCCATTGCCAAAACCCCTTATCGCATGGCACCTGCTGAGTTAGCAGAACTCAAGAAGCAGTTGGAGGATTTACTAGATAAAGGTTTCATCAGACCGAGTTCTTCACCTTGGGGAGCTCCGGTCCTGTTTGTGAAGAAGAAAGATGGCAGTATGAGGCTGTGCATCGACTATAGAGGGATCAACAATGTCACGATCAAGGACAAGTACCCCTTGCCGAGGATTGATGAATTGTTGGATCAGCTAAGAGGAGCGAGTTGGTTCTCGAAGATAGATTTGGCTTCGGGATATCACCAAATTCCGATAGCAGAGACTGACGTGATGAAGACGGCATTCAACACTCGGTACGGCCAGTTCGAGTTTGTGGTGATGCCATTCAGGTTAACCAACACGCCAGCAGCATTTATGAGTGATGAATGAAGTGTTCCACGACTACCTCGACAAGTTCGTGATTGTATTCATCGACGACATACTTATCTACTCGCGGAGCGAGGAGGAGCACAGAGAGCACTTGAGGAAGGTACTCGAGAGACTAAGAGACCGGAAGCTGTTCGCCAAGTTCAGCAAGTGTCGATTTTGGAAGCGGGAGATTAGTTTCTTAGGTCACAGAGTATCCGAGCAAGGAGTTTCGGTAGATCCAGAGAAGATTGAAGTGATTCAGAAATGGCCTCGTCCAACCACAGCGACAGAGATCAGGAGTTTCCTTGGATTGGCGGGCTACTACCGAAAATTCGTGAAGGCATTCTCATCAATCGCGAAACCATTAACACGATTGACGGGGAAAGAAGTCCCATACGTTTGGGAAGAGCGTGCGGAAGAAGCATTCAACAAGATCAAGGAAGCATTGACTACGGCACCAGTCCTTACCTTACCAGAGCCCGGTAAGGTATATGTTGTCTACACTGACGCATCGCGGGGTAGGATTGGGATGTGTACTTATGCAAGAAGGCAAGGTTATTGCATACGCCTCAAGACAGTTGAAGAAGCATGAGGAGAACTACCCCACACACGATTTGGAGATGGCGGCCGTTGTTTTTGCATTGAAGATATGGTGCTCATATCTTTATGGAGAGAAGGTTCAGGTATTTACGGATCACCAAAGCCTTAAATACTTGTTCACTTAGGCGGACTTCAATTTGCGACAAAGACGGTGGATGGAGTTCATCGCGGACTACGACGTTCAGATTCAGTACCACCCAGGGAAAGCAAACGTGGTAGTAGATGCTTTGAGTCAACGAAGAGCAGTAGTAGATTCAGAGCGAGATTTGGAGGCTTTATCAGACGAATTCAAGAAGGTCACTTTGTCAGCATTGGAAGGAGAATCAAGCGAGCCATTGGGAATGCAAGCAGTGAATCAAGCCAGTTTGATACAACGTATTCGAGAAGCGCAGAAGAAAGACGAGAATCTGAAGAATATCATGGAGCAGCTAGGAGAGCAAGGAGGGCCGAATGCTAGTTGATATCATATGGCGGAATACGGAACTTTGCTACTCAACGGGAGGATCACAGTGCCAAAAGAAGGAGGATTCAAGGAGGAAATTCTCAAGACAGCGCATCAATCACTTCTGAGTATACATCCGGGAAGCACCAAGATGTACAGAGACATGAGTAGATATTATCATTGGCCAGGTATGAATAAATCAGTTGCAAGATGGGTAGCGCAGTGTCAAGTTTGTCAACAGATCAAAGCTGAGCACCAAGTACCAGGAGGGTTACTTCAGAGCTTACCTATACCAGAGTGGAAGTGGGATACTGTATCAATGGATCTGATTACCGGATTACCAGTAGCAAGAGGAAGATCAAACAACGCGATTTGGGTGATCATGGATCGACTGACAAAGGTGGCACACCTGCTAGCAATTCGAGACACAGACAAGACGGAGACGTTGGCGGAGCTTTACATCAATCAGATTGTAAGACTACATGGAGTGCCAGCGAACATCGTCTCAGATCGAGATCCAAGGTTTACAGCAGCATTCTGGAGAGCATTGCAAGGAGCATTGGGAACAGAATTGCACATCAGTACTGCATTTCATCCAGAGACGGACGGACAGACAGAGAGGACGATCCGTACGATAGAGGATATGCTAGGCTTGTGTATTCTTGACTGGAGAGGTACGTGGAAAAACTATCTACCTTTGATAGAATTTTCCTACAACAATAGTTTCCACGCCAGCATTGCTATGTCTCCATACGAAGCATTGTATGGAAGACCATGTCGAACACCCCTGTGTTGGACGGAATTTGGAGAAAGAAGATTATTCGGACCAGGAGTCATTGAGGAGACATTGGAGAAGCTGCAAGTCATCCGAGCAAACATGAAGAAGGCACAGGATCGACAGAAGAAGTATGCTGATCAAGGAAGGCGAGAAGTAGTATTTGCAGTTGGAGATATGGTCTATCTCAAAGTGTCAGCTCAGAAAGGAAAAGATCATTTCGGCAAAGTCGGGAAGTTAGCAGTTCGTTTCATTGGTCCATATCGGATCATTGGAAGAGTTGGAGAAGTAGCCTACAGGTTAGAGCTACCGGAGGACATGAACTTACACCTTTTATTTCATGTGTCTATGCTGAGGAAGCACGTTCGCGACCCAAATTCGATCGAGCCGGAAAGGATTCCAGAATTGAGACAAGACCTCACCTATCCAGAAGGCCCGATCAGAATTAGAGAAAGGCGTATCAGAAGACTGAAGAATAGGGAGATTCCTCAAATTTAAGTTTTTTGGGGAAGGCAGAACCGCATGGTGATCACATGGGAAGATGAAGAGAAGTTTCGACAGAGCCATCCAGAGCTGTTCGAAGATCAAGCGGAGACGTCGGCAACCTTATAGAATTCGAGGACGAATTCTATTAAGGGGGGGGAGAATGTAATGACCCTGTTCAGAAGTAGAAAAGTCAAGACCTTGACCATGAGTTGGTTGAGCCAAGAAATGGTCATGGTCGAGAAGCAATGGTCGATACGTCTAAACCGAAGGTCGTCAAGAAGCAAATTTTTGAAGAGATGTAAATAAGGAGAATCTTTATCTAGGCAGCTCAAGGGAGTCATATTAGAGCATATGGTCATGCCAAAACCAAGTTGGTTCAGGAGGAATCAAGAGTTGGTCGAAAATCTGTATTTTCGGGTAAAACGGTTCCGACTGTCCCGATAAGCAATTTTGATGAAACGAAGCGTCATGGGAGCATTTTGAAGTGGTTTTTCTACTCAAAAACACTCCATGAATATTTGTAGAAGTGGGTGACGTGGCAAGAGAAAGATGACCAGAGATGACGTGGCATCTCCCATTTGCCGCGAAGGAGTGATGTGGCGGTACACGTGGCGATTTCTCATTGGCCGGAGGGAAACTTGGTGACCAAATTTGTGAGCTTCCAGAAGGTGGGTCTTGGCTTTCAAGGGATGAAAACTTGGTGACCAAGCTGCTGAATCTTCTAGAAACCGGTAGCTTGCAAGCAAAGTTACCGAAATGGACAAATGTCCATATTTTTACCATGCATAAATGCCACTTGTCCAGCCAGCCTCAGCCACCATTTCCTATAAATACCCAGTCCCTCCCATTCATTTTCTTCATCCCAAAACTGTGAAATCTTACCTTAGAGAGAGAGAGGGGAGTTTAGAGAGAGAAACCGAGTGTTAAGGAGTGTTTTTCGGTTTCTTTGGTTTAGCGTTTTTGGGAGAGTGATCCGGAGGTGTTTAGGTAGTCTTCGTAGTCAGCAACCAAGGTGGGTTCCGAAGACTTGTGATGTGTGTTTATGCATGCAGGTGTGAGCTTAGACCAGAGGGTCTCAAGTGGAGACCCGGGGCAAAGTTAATCGGTTTTGTGCAGGGCCCCGGGGAGAATGCGTGAAGCATGCATTTGTGTTGTGATTTGTGTATTATTGTGTCATCTAGATATTGTTAAGTTTCTGGTGAATAGTGAGTTGTATGATTATCTAGATGATATAATATCGTTGAACCGCAAGAGATTGAGAGTGTCTCTCTCTTGGCGGGTGTGTTGTTGCATGCATTCTAGTTGATAAGTGCATGTAGTTTAGATGCTTTTTATGTGTTGCATGGAGGTTTGAGGTCGAGCTACCTCATGCTTATTTGAGTTGTGAGCATCTAGACAAGGAATTGTTTTGTGCGTGAGAGGTGCGCTTAGTCCGGTTGTGTGTGCATGTTGGTTAGAGGAGGAGCTCCCTCATGCGTGTGTGTGTGTGTGTTGACGCAACGTGACTAGTGTACTTGGACCCTGGGGTTAGATCGGGGGATGGACCTGATTCTCTAGTGGTAGGGATGGACTTCTCTCCACAGCTTGTCAAAGGAAAGTGGGTAGCGCCCATGGACAAGCGCTGCAGGACGCTGCGGCTCGGGTTATATTGGAAGTTAGCCGATCCCCGAAGATGATGTTTCCGACCACGTGACTTTTGTGTTTGCGGTCTGGAGTGTTCAGGGTGGATGAGTTAGAGACCTCCAGTGCGTGTTGGGATCCCAGGATGTGTGGACATCCGAATCGAGTTGTGTGTGATGTATCGATCGATCGAGTCTAGGATTGAGTCTAGACTGCATTATTTGTTGTTAGGTCTCGGGGAGGAGACTTGTTGCATTGCATTGAGTAGTTGCATTGCATTTGCGCATTGTTGCATGTTTGTGTGTTGTTTGCGCATTGTTAATGTATGCGTATTGTGTGCTTGTTTTTAAGCATGGGCTGGGGAGGGTAGTTGTTGTTTATTGTTCGGACTCACTGAGTAATCTTGATTACTCACCCCCTTTCCTACTATGCAGGTAACCAGTAGGTGGGAAGCTTAGAGGGCAGCGGAACATTAGTGACGCTGTAGATTTGAAGTGGCATAAGCATAAGTAAGGACTCTTTTGGAATGTATAATTACTTTTCTTTTCTTTTTGGCTAGGCGTGTGCACAAACTCTGATATATTTGTTGTAATGTTTTATAAGGCGCTTTCCACCTATTATTAATAAAAGAATGTTTATATTCGTGATTGTGTGCTGAATGATATAAGACCTAGTCGGTCGACACAACTTCGGAGACCGCTGATGCGGGTTGCAAAGCCTTAGGCCGTGGGCTCCGAGGACATAGCGAACCGGGGCGGGTTGGTGAGTCGATTTGTTCTCGATTCTTGGTCGATCCGGCGGGCGAGCTATTCTTGTGGCGCTTCGGGCGTTCGGGTTACTCCGCCTAGGGCGGTCCGGGTGTTATAATGACCGTCATACGGGTCAGCTCGCCGGCGAGCTCAACCCGGCGTGGGTGTGCTCGCCCGGCGAGCTCGACCAGCAGGTCAGCTCGCCCGGCGAGCTCAGCCCCAGCGCATGCACGCCGGGCGAGCTTGACCAGCACGCGGTCAGCTTCGCCCGGCGAAGCTCAACCCTGGCGTGGGTGTGCTCGCCGGTGAGTTCGACCAGCACGCAGGACAGCTCGCCGGCGAGCTCAGCCCCAGCATATTTCGCCGGGCGAGCTCGACCAACAGGGGTCAGCTCGCCGCGAGTTCAACCCCGTGGGTGTGGTAGCCCGCGAGCTCGACCAGCACGGGTCAGCTCGCCGGCGAGCTCAGCCCCAGCATGGGCGTTCGCCGGGCGAGCTCGACCAGCACGCGGGTCAGCACGCCGACGAGCTCAGCCCAAGCATGGGCGTACTCGCCGGGCGAGCTCGACCAGCACGCGGGTCAGCTCGCCGGCGAGCTCAGCCCCAGCATGGGCGTACTCGCCGGGCGAACTCGACCAGCACGTGGGTCAGCTCGCCGGCGAGCTCAACCCCGGCGTGGGTGTGCTCGCCCGGTGTGCTCGACCAGCACGCAGGTCAGCTCGCCGGCGAGCTCAGCCCCATCATGGGCGTGCTCGCCGGGCGAGCTGGACCAGCACGCAGGTCGGCTTGACCAACGAGCTGACCTGATCCCGGCCTGTCCGACTTACTTCAACTCCCGTATCTTCCGTATAGCTGTGACGTACGACCTTTGGGACCACATACTTCTCGCTTCGTTTCGATTAAAGTTATTCTCGAAGTTTTACGACTGAAACCGAGAAAATCGTATAAACGCCCAAAGGCCTAAAAACGGTCCGCAAGGATCCAAACTTGTCTAGAGGCCCACCTACGATCTCAGAGGGGATCCAAGCCCATAGGAATTATGACGGTTTATCCAAACTCTCGGAAGGATAAATGTTAATTTTCCGAAAATAAATGTCAAGATTCGAGGATTATTACGAAGATCGACGGAAAATGGAATATTCCCAAAAAGAGATAAACTTGGGCCCGAAGGCAAAGGAATAAATGGGCCACCGACCTAAATCAACTATATAAGGAGAGCTGGAGCAGAAGAAAAAGGGATCCGAGATTGGAGACCTAGAGAACTCCTGTTAGCTTAGAGAACTTAGAATTTAGGCGGTTAGACTAGCAAGGAAGGACCTAGAACGTCTGGCCGCCTCTTGTTCGCAGATCTCTGCTCCTCTCGGAAGGATAGGACAATTCTTTTACTCTAGAGCTCGACACTTAGAAACCCTAGGCATTGTTCTCGACATGCCTGTTTCTATGACCCATGCTCGTACTAGGCGAACTCGCCCAGGCGGTTCGATCTCTTGTTCAATTCTTTCTAACTGAACTACGTCTGACTTGATCCTCGAAAGGGGTACGTAGGCAGCCTTTCTTAAGGTCCAGTCCCAACTCTTAACAAACCTTTTCCGCATTTATTTGGTCACTTGTCGTCGGCTCTCGCAGAGAATCCGGACCTCAAGGAAAGTAGAGTTTTCATTGCTTTCCTCCATTATTATTCATAAAAATCGACGGTGTGAATTTTGGTTCCCACAAATCACAAAACACTTTGTAGAAACTTTGATCTTTGAATCTTAATCTCATCTTGTTCTTGTGTTCTTGGGTGTTTTAATTCTTCTTCTTTCTTTCTCTACATGATTAAGCTTAAATCCTTCAAGGGTTTAAGAGGAATCATGAGGATTAAAGAGTAGATCCATTTAAGATTCATGGGTTAGGGTGATTAAGAGTGATTAATTATAGATCCAAGATGTTTAGTGTTAGATCTTTCTTTTCCTTGCTTGATTGAGTGTCTTTGATGCTATATTTGAGTTGGCCTCTCAAACATAGAGCTTTAGGCATTTCCGCCCGGAAGGTGTTCGATGAAATGCATGAATCAACTCATCTATGCTTTTAGCTTTCTTTACCTAAGGGATTAGTTGTTAAAGAAGTTAGGATTACTATTAGACTCATTTTTAATGTATGCATTGATCATTACAGTCAGAGTGATTTGATGTATTTGGATGATCATTGCAAAAGAGCATTTATCTTGGGAAAGAGTTTGTTTAGGATAGTGTCTAGGCATAAGGAAATAGATTGATTGAAAAGTTTGACATCTTGGATTGAACCTTAATCACTTAAGATCAAGTCCCTATACCCATGGATCTCATCTCCTCATATTGAAAGAAAGTTTCATCTTTTATTGCATTTAAGTATTGTCTTAGTTTAAAAACCATCTCACTTATTGGCTGCACTTAGATTAAGCATAGGCTTGCATTGCCTTTGCATTGAGATCTCTTGGAATTGGTTTGACAATCTTTCTATACTACAACATTTGATTAGGAGCCTTGAAAACTCCTAACAGGTACTGCACCTCGCTGAATAATCCGGCGTTGAGCAAATTCTGGACTTCCTCGTCAATGATCGACATCTCTCTCGGGAGCGAATTTCCTTCTCTTCTGCCTGATTGGCTGGTATTGGGGGTCCACCTGCAGCTTGTGCATGATTATCTCCGTATTGATTCCAGGCATATCGACGTGGGACCAGACAAAGCAATCGGAATTGGATCTGAGGAAGTCTATCAACCTCTTTCTGAGCCCTTCGTGTAGCTTGGAGCCTATCTTAAGGCGCCGGGTCTGGTCCCCTTCAGCCAATGGCACCTCTTCTATTTCTTCAACCTCGGGCTCCTCGGTATGTTGAGCCGGAGGCTGGTTCTGTAATTGTTATAAGGCCTTGGTCTTTCCTTTCAGGGTAGTCTGATTGCAAAATCGGGAGTTCTCCTGGTCACCTCTGATCGATCTTATGCCCCACGGGGTGGGAAACTTTACCATCTGGTGGAGCGTTGATGGGATGGCTCCCATATCGTGGATCCAGGGCCGTCCGAGGATCATGTTGTAGGAGGACGGGCAGTCGACTACCAGGAACTTAGTTGACATATTGATTCCTTCGGCGTATACTGGAAGGGTGATTACTCCGGCGGTCTGTTTGACTTCTCCGCTGAACCCCACGAGTGGAGTGTGGGAACCGAAATTCGCACTGTCAAGTTTTGTTTATTTGGAGGAAAGCCAAGTAAACCTATCCATCCCTGAAGGTCCCGGTTATCTGCTGGGCCACACACGACACAATCAATACAACAGAGAAATAACAAATCGGAATATAAAAATCGTAAAAAAAGATAGAGCAAAAGATCTTATTTTCGAATTTGCGTTTAAGCGTGAACAACAGGAAAGAGATCGGCTACAAGAGCTGTCGATGAGTTCGCTGGTCCAGCCTCCTATATCTTACCTAGTTGAGTCGCAGCTCGTTAGTAAAAACGGAAAAAAGTGCCTAAGTTGCTCTAAGTGCTATGTTGCTCTAAGATTGCTCTCAAAAGTCCCCCTTTTGCTCCTCGCCCCAACCTCTCCTTATATACTTCTCTTAGGACGGTCTATTCCTCCTTTGGGCCGAATCTATCGCGAATCAGGATGCTTCCATTTTCGTCGGTCTTCATGTTTATCGGGAAACTTGACATTTATCTTCGGAAAACTTAACATTTATCTCTTTATGTAAAGATAAACATGGGCCGTCATGTCCATTTCGACTTGATCTCCTGGAAAGTCGTAAGTGGGCCCCTTGGTCACGTTTGGGCCTTCTGGGTCCGTTGTTTCGTCCGTGAACATTTTACGATTTCGCGAGAGACTAGCCTGCCATGGTGCTTGTTTTGCCGAAGGAACCCCAACTCCTCGTATAGTCTAGATGACTGGTGTTTTTAGAATAACCGTCATCATTTTATACAATGAATCGAAATCCATTCGTCTATCGAACTTTTGGTGGTCTTCCGAAGCCTTCCCAATTTATTTCGACCAGAACGAAATGGGGTTCTCAGGTTTCATGTCTTCGAGGAGTTGAACGGTGAGTCTTCGAGCAAAGATACAAAATGTAGAGTTGGACTAGTTGTCGAGACGGTTTTTCAGGGAGAATGTCGCACCTGTCGAGTAGTCCGTACGCGGGCACCCGGGACTTGGACATGGATGTTGGCACCGGCGCCCGTGAACAGGACGGGCGAGCTGGCGCCCGGCTCCCGGGACCAGCATGGGCGAGCTGGCCGGCGCCGACCAGCATCGGCGAGCCGGCCCGCCGGGCCAGCACGGCGAAGTGCCCCCCGGTCCAGCACGGCGAAGCCGGCGCCGTGCCCGGCCAGAACGGCGCCCGGTGCCGGCCAGCAGGCGAGCCTGGACAAGCACGGCGAAGCCGGCCTGGTGCCAGGCGAGCCGGGCGCCGAGGCCAGCATCGGCAAGCCGGCCGGGCCAGCACGGCGGCCGGGCCAGCGGGCGAGCGCCAGTGCCCGGTGCCAGCACGGCGAGCCGGCGCCCGGTGCCAGCATCGGCGAAGCCGGCGCCCGGGGCCAGCACGGGCGAGCCGGCGCCCGGCGCGCGAAGCCGGGCCGGGGCCATTGGGCCGGAGCCCGTGCCAGCGCTGGCGAGCGGCGCCGCGCCGGGCTAGGCCGTGGCCTCCTGCTGGTGTCCGGGACTACGATGCGATCATCCCCTCCGACGTTTCGTCGAGTAACTAGTTTTTCTTGGTTTTATTCGTCACTTGATTCCTTTTGAGGACTTTCGGGTGTTGATTGCGTCTTTGACCGATTTTGACCCCAACAGTTAGCCCCCCAGCTAGCTAGGACCGTGGTTTTTGGTAACAGGTCCTAGCTCGCGGTATGGCTAGATAGGAAGGTGTGGAGACGTAATCGTTTTCCGAAAGTCGGAGTAAATAGTAACTTTTCCTTCTTTATAAAGATGGAGTAAGAATTTTTAGCCATTCTTACTTCATCACAAGAATTTCACCTTCTAGAGTCTCTCTCTCAAGAAAAAATATCTTCAAGATCAAGATCCTCTAAAAGAAATTCTTCTTCTCACTCATCTTCGGTTGATTCTCCTGTCGACGAAGTGGTTGCGCCAAAGCACGAGGAAGGAGTTGAGGAAGATACGAGGGAGGCATACTACAGAGCTTTATGGGAGGAAATTTTTTCCATAACACAGCTGTAACGTATTTCTACCAATAACTCGTATCATTATAATAATCTCACCAATAAAGAGTAATTTAATTCGCAACGTTTCATATTATGGGCGAGAATTTTTCCATAAATCAGCCGTAATATATTTCAACAAATAACTCAGCCGTATCATTGCAATAATATCAGCCGTATTAAGTTTAAATAAATTAGTCCTTTCACCCACGCATTTCGATAAAAACGGAGGGACTATTAGATAGGGACGTTTTGTTTATCGATGTTTTTCTCAGCTTTAATTCGCTAATTATGCCTCCCTTTATTAGGCGTGTGAAAATAGGTTACGGCTGAAACTAATACCGAGACCTTTATAATATCGAAACGAAAATACTTTGAATCCTAAACCTTTTTGCTTAAGGAAGTTTCTAGTTAGGTTGGTTTTACTCAGCCATAATATAAAACAAGAATATCCATAAGCCAGCCATAATAGAAAAGACCAATATCCATAAACCAGTCGTAATACAAAAACATGAAAAACCATAACCTAGCTTAGTACAAAACATGAAAAACAATAACCCAGCCGTAATACAAAACATGAAAAACCATAACCCAGCCATAATAGAAAAAACATTCTTACATCTGACAAGTTTTCGCATTATGTCCACTCTGTCTACATCGAGAACATGTGTTCTTTCCTAGGACGTTTGTTTGCAAGTGTAACTTCTAAAGCAGATTTCATCCTATTCTTCTTAGGTCTTCCTGGTTGTGGACGAATAGACGTGGGCAGGCACGGTTGGTTAGCCACAACTTCTGGAACAGGTTGCACTGAGTCAACCGGCATGACCGATTCAGCGTATGTACCCACCAAATAATCGTTGTTATAGTAAGGACTGCACAGGGATATACGATAAACATTCATGTACTCTGCAGCTGCTATTGCATGTATACATGGTAATTTCTCATGTTCGAAACGCCGGCATGTGCACTTTCTCTCTACCAAATTAACAACATGCAAAGACTCGCAAGACGATCCATATGTAACTTCAGTGTGATGATCATCAATCATTTGTACCGACAACAATCTGGCGGCAGTTACACGACCCTATTAAAAATACAGTATTATACGGGCTGACTTATGAGTTATACAGACTGACTTATGAATAATAAAGACTGACTTATGTTTACTATTACGGCTGACTTACATGTAGTAGTTTCTCCACACCACGCGTTAGCGTGGTTGGCTGCGATCTAGCATCCTCTCTCCGTTCAGAAAACCATCTGGTCATCATAACCCGTATAGATTCTAATATTCGAACAATGTTAAGACCTCTAGCATTCGACAGTGCTCTGTTCATTGATTTCGCTATGATCGTAGTCATCAAATTGTACCTCTCGCCCGGGAAATGAACAGGCGCCCATAGTCGGACATCAGCTCTTTGGAGGTAGCCATGGAGTTCAGGATTAATCGCTTCAATCTCCTCGAACATCGCATCAATGTCACACATCCTAAAACATCTTGCAGCTTTCTTCACCAGACAAAATACATCTTTTCCTTTGTATCGTCCCAAAATGTTCTTATATAAATGGTAGGTGCAAATTCCTCGAGAAGCAAACGGATACACATTTCCAATTGTTTTCCCTATTGAGTTATGCCTATCCGAGATTATCGCAAGACCCTCGTCGTCAGGAATCAAAAGTTTTAGTTGCGTAAAAAACCAAAGCCATGAATCATCATTTTCAGTGTCAACCACTGCGAAGGCTATTGGAAAAATCTGAAAGTTACCATCCTGAGCTAGTGCTGTGAGAAGCGTCCCTTTGTATTTACCGTTAAGAAACGTACCGTCGACAACCATAATTTTGCGCATGAAAGGAAACCCATTTATGCTCGCACCAAACGCAAGAAATACATACATGAATCTTCCAGACTCATCGATTTGAAGACGTGTGATTATATCCGGATTTGCCCTTCTTATCATGTATAAGTAAGAAGGCAAGCTTTCAAACCCAATCTCAGGTGTTCCCTCGTCGATTTCCCTTGTAACTAAGTATGTAGCGCTTCATGGCTGAGTTAATGAAAACACGGAACCGAATTCCTACATGGCGCCGGGTTTTTGCTTACGTGGCATGAAAAAGTAATGGCATTCTCATAAATACTTTTTTTCTCATAACATGAAAAAAAGGACACGCTTGGTATAAAAATGGCAGTAATAAAAAAAAAGATTTGTATGGTTGTGGTCATTTGTCCTAAAATATATGATAGCTGAGTAAACTTCCCTAAAATAAATGTATCAGTAAAATATTACTGTAATTTTGTTCATGCATTTTTATCTGTAAAATGAATACTTAGAAATTCATGTTTCATATTATAGTTGTTGATGATACAATGTTTCATATTATGCATAAAAGTTAGTTAATGGTTCTTGCAAAAGTTCCTACAACGAAACAAACATGGACAATTCATGTCATCCTATGTTGCACCAAAACGGATATGAGGATAAATACAGGTACGGAAGCGGGATGGGAAATGGTAAAATTAAAAAGTTATGTATACTGATACGGTACATATATATCAATAAAAATATATAAAAATGCTCATATGTTGATTTTTTTTAATTACATTATAATCTTCACATAAAAACACTTCTAATCTAGTGAACTTGCATTTGTATGTATGTTATAAAGCACCCATCAAGCAAAGAATAATTATGGCTTAGTATTTGTATGTATGTTGTAAAGCACACATCAAGTGTGGGCATTTTGCTTGATGTTATAAAGCATTTGTATGTTTGTGATAAAGCACACATCATTATGGCTTAGTGTTTGTGTGTATTATACTTTATAACATATATGTATGTATGTTATAAAGAATACATCAAGCATTTGTACGTATGTTATAAAGCACACATCAAGCAAAGAATAATGGTCATCTAATGAAGATATTTATAAGTGAATTTATTTAAAAGTATTACGAATGGCATTGTGATGTAAATTGTCTAGATAAGAAAGGATTGATATAAAAAGAAAACAAATGTTATATGGATCACATTTCATCTTTCTAATATCACTATAGGTCACATTTTTCTACTGGAACACTTAGTCCAAGCTTTTCAACACAAATAAGAATATGAATTTCCAACTCTGTCCTTCTTTTACTCAGCAATTAAGAACAAAAATCCATTGTTTCTCTATTTTTTGAATCTCAAAATTGACAAAAGAAAATCTCCAAATCAACAACCACTAACCGGCATCTCTGCCTCCATCTTCTGTTCCTTCTCTGTCTATACCACTCCAACTACGCCGGGATATTCCCCTCTTCTTCCTTAGTCGTCTCCACCCACTCCAACTACCAGATCTTCCCTTCCTTCTCCGCAGCCGTCTCTTTCCCCACCTATTACTCCTGGAGCTCCAACTCGAAATCCTCAATCTTCAGTCTCGCCGTCGAATCCCCCAGGCAGTGGCGGAAGAGGATTGCCTTGAACTCCATCTTCGCCATGTCCTTATTCGGATGGGTTATCAACAGGATTGGCGTTTGGAATCGCCATCGGAAGTCGCTTTACTTGTTATAGTCAATAAACAAAGAAGATGCTTACTAAGCACCTCCTCCTGGTGCCAAATGTATTAACTTGTTAGAAAGTTGTTACTTTTCGTGAAAATGATATTGATTTGTTACAAAGTTTCAATCTTTTTGCAATATTGAAGAATCTCATTTTAAGTTCTGGAATGTTCTTTTGTTTCTCAGCTGGAAGACTTCACAGCGGAAAACAGTAGCAACAACGGCGGCAACAAAACGCAACACTGCCGTCAGATCATGTTGAGACATTGCTACCACCACCTAAGCCTCCATCTCTACCACAACAACCTTCTCCAACCCCACCACCACCATTCATGAGCAGCAGTGGCGGATCTAACCTAAGATGTGTATTGGCGTTATTCATAGACTCATAGCCCACCTAAGATCTGAAAGCGAGGAATTATGAAGCAGATGGGGATTTCACAGCTACAAAGAAGCTGTTAGAATGTGTTTTCGTCTAAGAGCTCTTGCTCAAGTTCACAAGCGACGGAGAAGGCTGATTCTGCTGTGGTGGCGGAGGCTCATCAGAACAGGTTCGAACCAAAGGACAATGTCTCAGCCAAATGAGAACTCTTAAATGCAGAATTTCGTTGGTGGTGGTGCTCATGTTGGTGATAGTTTAGGATCTTCACATTTTTCCCGTTTATCATTACGTCTTGGAACTTTAACAGGACATGTAATGCTTTATATAGTGGATAATAGTTTTTGAATATGTTTTTAAAAGTATAGACTTCTGGAAATGTAATGCTTTAGATAGTTGGAGAGCAAAATTTGAGAGAGAGTGAGATAAGATGGCTTCAGGCCATGCTTCTCAAGGCTTTAAGGCTTATGGGAGTCTAGAGAGATTGTACTCCTGATGGTGATGAAACTGCTAACAACATTATAGTGCCTTATGTCCAGTCGAGAGGAGTGTTTCCAGTTTCTAATTCTTTTTTCCTGCTTTTTTTGTGAGGTATACGTGTCAATTCTATTTGGAAATCTACATTTGTTATGTTTCTTAAAATGTTTATATGTGTACACATATGTATACTGAACTTCTTAACTTATAAAATGTTGTCACCTACATCAGAATTATAGATATTTGTTATTTAATTGCAAATATAGTAGATTTACATATACGTGGATATGGATATATTTTTTCCATACATATGTTTAATATACAGTGTACACATATACACCAATGTACATGTGGATGATTGTAAATGTGTACATCTACAAACAAATGTACACATAACATTTTGTGAACCTGTACATGTGTATATCTACGAGCAAATGTACATTGGTATACATATGTACACTGTATATTAAACATATGTATGGCAAAAATGTTATGTATACATTTGTTTGTAGATGTACACATTTACAACCGTCCACAAGTACACTGGTATATATGTGTACACTGTATATTAAACATATGTATGGCGTTCCTCCTCCTGTATAATTTTTTTTATATATATATTGAAGTCATACAATGAAATTGTGTACATATTTCACCCTTTGTACTCGTGGACACAAATATGATGTACAAATGCAATATGAACATATAATATTTTATTTAAAAAGATATATATAATGTTTTATTTTAGAAATAAAACAGATATAATAAATATTATGTGAATCTAAATGAATCTTGAAAAGTAGGTTTGCATGGTCTGGCGTGAATACAATTGGCTCTAGTCTTTCAAGATCCGGCTTCGATGCGGACTTTGATTTATTTATTCTCAATTTTTTTAAATGAGTGGCAATTTTGTAAGTAAACCATCATCTTTATATTAGGGCTTCTAACGATTTCTGCACTACGTCTTGGAGCTACCATTGATTTTCTTCATATAACTTTCATTTTTTGGTGTTTTTACCTCCAAAACTTATAAAATTATATTGATTATACCAAAAGACAAACAAAAAAAAAACAAGTTTTCTTATAAATTTATAGTCTTAATCAAAACACTATGGCTCTTCATCCCAGATTCCTAATCTCTCGTCGGATTCCTAATCTCCCCTCATAAGTCGGCATCATCATTCCGATGATGATGACGATCTCTTTTGGATTAGGTCAAAATCCTTCTGATGATGATGACGATCTCTTTTGGATTAGGTCAAAATCCTTTAAAAATAGGTCAAAAATTAAACTTGTGGATCAAATTAAAAGAGAAAAAGGCTTTTGATGGTTTCTTGGATTTTAAAATTCAAAATACCTTTAAATAGAAAATGAGGATACACAAAAATAAGAGCATACGATTGGATTTGTTTTTGCTGGAAGGTAAGGTTGTAAAACAACAGCAAAAAAACTACTTCAGTAGTTGAAATTGTCCTCAAGTTTAATGAAAACTTTGACCTAGAAATTTGTTTCTCTTTTAGTAATAAGGGAATATCAGCAATCAACACTAATGCACGTTAAAAAGTAAATAATATGTGAATGGTTTAATAATGAGAGCAGTCTACCCTTAAGAAACATATTAGTAAAACAAAACGAGAAGCGGTATGGCCTTTAAGTTATAAATATAGATAGACCAACGGCTTAAAACAACACACAAAGTTTGTTGTTGTCACTACAAAAAAAGGGTACCGACAACAAAAGAGAGCAGCGTCTATTTAAAGGTCTAATCCGATCTTGAAACACAAAAACAACAACATTTTTTTGTTACTTAATCAGCAGAGTCACTTCTTCAAAAGCAAAAGGGGATGTAGTGTCTTTTCAAAAGGGCTAATCCGATAACACACACGAAAACAACAACATTCTTACTGATCACCTCTTCAAGATGGTCTTGGAGAATATCTTCTTGCAGTAAGGACTAAACTTCAGTTTCCCATACCTATTCACTTTGTCCACCAAGCTCGCACGAACAGGACCCTGTTTCAACCCTCATGTCAGTTTTTGTTTTTTTAAAGCAAGCTTTTGTTCTATTGACACTGACCTTGGAAACCGAGAGAGCAGTTTGGATAACGTAGTTTCCGAAAGGATCATGCAGGAGATGTTCAAAGTTTGGAACAGAGAGAAGCTCGCGGACAATCTCAGCTCGACTCTCTGGATATATCCTAAGGCATTTCTCCATCACATGGCTACTGAATTTCTGAGTCGCCAGCTCTGCGTAATGCATTCTAAACTGCATCAGTAACTTTGCTGCAGATACTTTTTGCTCTATTAGATACTGCACTACATAGTTCCTGAAACAAATATTTGCATAAACCATAAGCAGAGTTTTCAATCACCACTAAACCAGGTCACTGTTGAGTCAAAGATTAGTTTATTACCCGAAAGGATCCTGAGAAAGCTGAAGTGAGTTTCTGGATATCTCATTGACGAGTCTCTCACGTTGGTCTCCAACAGAGTTTGAGACACAGCACTGAAGCACACAGCATCCGTGGCGATGAGTTGCTATCTCAGCACAGTACTTCGTAGCAGCATCCAACACAAACTAACACCAAATTTTCATAAGTTTTTTTTTTTAGCTAAGAGAGCTTTATTAAGTAAGAAATAAAAGATGGAGTTTAATTTCAAACCTTGGTGTCGTTAGGACCGAGAGAAGTCAAGCAAGTTTGAATCACATGGTTCCCATTCAAATCTTTGACAAGAGACAGAAACCCTGGTTTGAGACCTGACTTCACCATCCCAATCTGCTGTTTTGTTTTCACCGTTTCTATCATCTTCTGAACAACCCGTGTCCTGTTTTATTCAAAAATTTAGCATTAACCACCTCAAATTAATAAAACAGCTGATTTCAAGGCTTTTTGGCCTAAAGGTCTCAGCTTTATTCTATAAGCTTCCTAAAGCAAGCAGTTTTGGTTTGTCCAAAAACAGCAAGGAAGTAAAAAATATAAATAATTTATCATGTTCAGTTCTACCAAATGTAGCATTCTTTGGTTGATAGCGATGGCTAACCCTTATACCAAACTTTGCACACATATTTCGAAGTGTTTCCCTAAATAGTAAGAAACTTCTACTTTTTAGAAAACATGAACATTACATCCTAATCAACAAAAGATGAAATGTCCTTATCTCTAATGAAAACTTGTGGGCTGGTGTGAGTTAATAAAACATTAATCTGTTGACTAGAAGTTGTTAAAGTAAAGAAGTTGAAACAAATAGCTCTGTTTCTTGTTGTTACCAGATTAGCAACGGAACATGAAAAGTCGATTGAAAGAAAATGAAAAGGGTTACCCATAATTGTTGAGACAAATTTTGAGAAGCTCCGCTGGTTTTGAGGTCAAAACACTCACAATCATCGTTCTCTGTTCCTCGTCACACGCCTCCAAGAGCTTCTGAACCAAGTAATTCCCGAAGGGATCCATGGAAAGTTCACCCACATGGTTGATGACTTCGAGAAATAGAGCGTCAACAAACAATCCTTCGTCGACCAGCTTCTGCAGAAAACGACAACCGATCTGATCTTTACCCATCAAGTTCACAGATCCGTAGATGTTAACCATGGAGGCAAGATCCAGAGGCAAATCGCTTCTCATCGTATGCCGATAAGAGCCTTGACGCATCAGAGAAGCTCCAGAACCTGCTTCCATGGCGGCGGCTAGAGCTCGAGAAGCCCTGTTGTTTCTTCCTCCACGCATCAACGGGTCGTTGCCAAGAGAGAGGCCTCTGAGAGTATCATGTGGATAGTAAGAAGCTCCAGCACCATCAATGTCTTGTAGAGCGCGAGAAACCCTATTTCTCTCGGACATCAACGAACCCTGAAGAAGCGCATCGTTCGCAAGAGAAGGAGATGAACGCTTGATGGGTCGGTTGATATGGTCCAAAAGAACATCTCTGTGGTTCTTAAGAGCCATCATCTCTCCAAGTCCGTGAGGGTAAACGGAGTCTTGAAGGCCAAGGAAACTAAGCTCTGCCGGAGAAAATCCACGAGAGGAGGTGTTTCGCAGAAAAGCTTGGCGAGCAGAGTAATCGTCACGAATCACCCGAGAAGCTCCATCCGGGAGAGTTCTTCTTCGAGCCGACCCAAAATCAACCGGGTCGACCCGTATCGGTCCGGGTCTGCTCCAAATACTCATGTCGCAAGAGATACCCATCTCGTTGAGCTTTTTACACAGACCCACCACATCGGTCTCCGTATCCACCTTGTTGTCGTAACACTTGAGAAATGGGTTTGTGTCGTGATTCTGTTGAAACCCACCGGAAGAACCAAAGTCGCGAGGAGGAGGAAGACGACGATCCGAAGCTCGTCCTCTGCTAAAATCTCCATCAAAACCCATAAAGGTTTCCTCAAACATCGTCGAAAAAGGCAAGAGATTTCACAAAAGGAAGAAGATGAAGATGAGAGAGAGAGAGAGAGAGAGAGAGAGAAAAGAGAGTAAAACAAGAGTGGACAATACGGAGAGAGAGGTCAGGTTTGGTGATATATAACAGAAAATGTGTATGGAGAGAGAGAATGTTGTGCTCTGAGGAGAACGTACGGAGACCCTCCCGTCCAAGGCTGGTTTGTCTTTTTTGTCGTTTTTCACTCCTACTCTCGCCATTAATACGCAGCAGCAGCAGCATCGCCTTTTGCTTTTCTACAACCTGCGGAACAAAATATTATAATTAAATTGCAATTTTATCCCCCTTTTTGGTCTTTTTGTGTTTCAAGTATAACGTTCTTTTACTAATATTTTGAAATTGTCGAATGAATTAGATAAATATTCATGGATAGTGATTTATTTAGGTAACTGGACATGAAATTGATAAAATTGCAAAAATGGTAGTATACTAATGGTGAAATGACAGAGTTTTTTTTTTTTTTACCATCTGCTAGAGTTAATCATTGTGTATATAATCCCTCCGTGTTAGATATTTTTTTTGTATTTCATTTATTCATTGTATTTGATTTTGATTAGTGTTTTAGATTTTGGTTTTGTATTTACAAGATTGAAGTTTTAAAATATAAATAACTTATTTGTTTCTAAAATTATAACATAAATTAAAATGTAAAAAATATGAATGATTAAACATTATTGGTAAAATAAAAATAATAAACAAAAATTTATTTTTAATATATGTAAAAATTCTAAAACATCAATCATTCATATAAAATATGCATTTAAAGACGATACATCATCATTAGATTTCTTTTTTTTTTGTCATCAACTTCATACTTAGATTTCTGTCATGTATAATCTATATAGGTGAATTCATTTTATGTTTAAATCTTGACAGATTTTTTTGTTGTATTTATAGGTTTTGAATGGCATGTAAATAGAAAAACACATCTTTAAATGTGAAATAGGCCAAATGCTAAATAATTGCATGCCACTTATAATGCAGATTATACTGTATCTTTTTGCCATTCAACATTATAATTAATGAACAAATTAAAATTATAAGATAATAGATAATTTGCATACAGATCTATGATAGTGTTAAATTATTGATCTGCATAGGCAAGAAGAAAATGGGCTGATTTACTTGCAGATTACCAATATATGCACAGATTAAGTAAATAAATTAAAAGACATAAGTTTTTAAAAAAGCAATTAAAGAGACATTACCTAAACCAAAACAAATTGATGTCAAATTGGAGCTCCAATTGTCATGTACCGAACTACAGATATACGATCAGAAGAGAAACAATATTCTCTGGCAATATATAGTTAAGCATTTTTATATTTTCAAAAATATATTATTTCTGTAAAGAATCATATATATATATATATATATTATTTTATTTTTATTGTTGCCAATAACTAAAACAAATAAAACAATTAATATTTGTTTACAAAAACTATTTGTTATTATATAATTTTTTATATAAATTAGTTTGATGAACTCATGTATGCTATTTGATTATTTGTATTTTAATTTCTTAGTTATATTAATAATTCTAAAGTTATTTTGAAATTATTTAATAGTTGTAAAAAATGAAATAGAGGGTTGGTGGTATATAACAGAAAATGTGTATGGAGAGAGAGAATGTTGTGCTCTGAGGAGAACATACGGAGACCCTCCCGGCCAAGGCTGGTTTGCCTCTTTTGTCGTTTTTACTCCACTCTCGCCATTAATACGCAGCAGCAGCATAGCCTTTGCTTTTCTATAACCTGCGGAACAAAATATTGAATTTAAATTGCAATTTTGCCCCATTTTGGTCTTTTGTGTTTCAAGTGTAACGTTCTTTTACTAATATTTTGAAATTGTCGAACGAATTAGATAAATATTCATGGACACAAATGATAGTAGACTAATGGTGAAATGACAGAATTAGTTTTTTTAAAACATCTGACAGAGTTAGTCATTCATTGTCTATATAATCCCTCCTTGTTAGATTTTTTGATTTAGTCATTGACATTGTCTAATTCTGCATTGTATTTGATTTTGATTCATGTTTTAGATTTTGGTTTTCTATTTAAAAAATTAAATTTTTAAAATATAACGTATTTGTTTTTAAAATTATAAAATAAATTAAAATGCAAAAATGTGAATGGTGAAACATTATTGGTAAAATAAAAAATAATAAAAAATAAAAGAAAGACACTTAATTTTTTTAATAAGTGTAACGAAGACATATCACCATCTCCTCTCTCTACTTTCTCTCCAAGAGAGAGAGTAGAGAGAGAGAGAGAGAAAAGAGAGAGTGTAGATCTCGTTTGAGTTCTCCGGCCGACGACGGTGGGTTTACACAAACACGTCGTTGGTCGGGATTTGTTGTTGATATGTTGTTAATCAGTCATGTCTTTTCTTGTTGTTTCCGGTGGCGCATCTTCCTTTCGGTGGCAGGTCGGTATTGGATTCCGTCGTCGCACCAGCTCTATAAAGGTGGACGGTCGGCTTAAGTTTCAGCATCGCAGTATTCTTCGGTCGATGGCGGCTTTGTGTTTTTGTGGTTGAAGATTTGTGGTTGATGGTTTGTCGGCTTGGATGAGATCTCGATTAGATCGATTGAAGCTCTCCGATGGTTTGAAGATTTGGGTGTGTTGGTTTCGGGTCACGGATGAGATTTCAAGCTTGTTGATGAAGCTCTCCGGTGACAGAAGCCAAGGAAACGATAACGCGATAGCAGGAACCGGTGAATCTCCGTTTAGTATTCTGGCGTTGTGCTCTCGGCGGTGGCGATGTGGAGTCCGTTTGACATGTGCGCCGCCGATGGAGCTTCAACAATTAGGGGTTCTTCTGTCTAGAGTTTTCATGGTGTAGGGTTTTTTTGGGTTTGACCTTGTTGTTTTTGGGCCCAATAAATCTGGATTGTAAGAGTTGTATCCATGTGGGCTTTGGCCTTTTTATATAAAAAAAAAGATGGCAAAAAAAAAAAAAACGAAGACATATCATCGTTATATTTCTGTCATGTATAATCTCTGCAGGTGACTTTATTTAATGTTCAAATATTGGCAGATTCTTTGTGATGTATTTATAATTTACATAACTACATTTGTATGTTATGATGTTACCATCTAGATAATTTTGTAACCACATAAAGAAAAAGACACTCAAACATCAACTTTTACCAGTTTTACAAATTTTTTTTTTTGTAACTGCAGTTTTGCAAATTATTCACTCGAACAAAATAATTATTTTTCACCAACATAGTTCCTCATTGGCAAAGCAGATGAGATCGCAGTAGCACTATGCTATAAAAGGATGTCGAAGTTATGCTTTGCTAAAACTGTTTAATAGATTGATTGGTAGAGCAAGATGTATATGCTATTTAAAATGATTATTAAAATTAGTATATAATATATAATATATTTATAATGAATATATTTCTAATATATATATATATATATATATTATTTTATATATTAATATATTATATTAATATATAAAAGATATATAATTATTTTATTTTATTTACTAATTTTAAAAATTATGTTTATATCGAAAATATTATTTTGAAAATATATTTTACAATTAAAATATCTATTTTAAAATAATATTTTGCATTTAAAATATAATTTAATTTATATGATTAATTTAATTATATTATATATTAAAATATAATTTAATTTATATAATTAATTTAAAATATAATTTATATAATCAATTTATCTAATTTAAAATATAATTTATATAATTAATTTAAAATATAATTTATATAGTTAATTTAATTAAATGTAATTAAATTATATTTTAAATGTGAAATAATATTTTAAAATATATATTTATATGGTAAATTTATTTTAAAAATCAAAATTTCATTTTCTGGATATAAAAATAATTTTATGATATTATTAAATCAAATAAATGAACTAATTATATATTATTCTTAAATTTATAAATTATAAATGCAAATGCTCTTCCAAAAGCTTCATATGAGAGCATTTACCAGAGAGCATCTGGAGAGCATTAGCATTTAGTAAATGCTTTTCTAAATGCTTTTGTAACAAATATTGATTGGATAATGTAGAGCATAATGCTAATGCTAATGCTCTACCAATCAAGGCCATAGTATCCATGAACAACAGTAAATTGATGTTGCTTTCCAAAAGAAAAGGTATGTTGTACAATACCTTATATGGTTTAATTTTGTTGCTATATCCACTGTATTATTTTAGCTTGCCCATTAGATTGTTTAAAGACTCTTTTTGATCTTTTGAATTGTAAAATGTTTTTTTTTTTAAATATGACTGTTATTTGGTATACACATAAAAGGATGATACAAAATTGATGTATGTATATTCTTATTATTTATTTAAGAAATTGAATCCAATAATCTCTAGAAAAAATCTAAATTCACCAACTAACAAAATCAACTTCTTTCTCCTTTTTCTTTTCTATCTCTTTCTACTGTCTTTCTAAAAATTTAATTTTAGTTTATTTTTAGTTATTTCACAAAAATTGACATATCAAAAGATGTAGAAAACTCCTGATTTACTGTGCATTTTAGTCTCTCGAGTGGTTATAAATATAATGAGAAAATGATATTCATGAATTATTAACAATGGCTAAACAGTGACAAATACCGGTTACCTAATTATATATTTTTCCATGTATATCTAGTGCAAATTGTCTTTTTCTTGTATGATGCAAATTTTCCAAAGGCTTGGGACTTTGAGTTGGCATCAATGTTTTGAAAACCGGACCGGATAACGACTCGGTGCAGCTACTGGTTAACTGGTTGAACCGGTTCAACCGGTCGAACCGGATTTTATATTTTTTTAAAAATTAAATGTAAATAATCATATATTTACACTATATGGATCTAAAAATTACTTCTACATATAACATGTTTCTCTATTCTTTTTTTATTAAATGAAAAATAAACGGTAAACATAAATCTAGCTATATATAAAGTGAATAAGTGACCACTATGTAAATTGAAATTGCTAAAATTAAATGATTTACAATTAAAAATTACCATATTTATTTATTTTTACAAGTAAAATCTCAATCTTTATGAATATGGGAAAATCAGAATAGTTATGAGACCCAAAAAGAGATTTTTCATATTTTTTTCTTAAGAAAATTGAATAAAAAAAATATTTTAAATAATGATAATTAAACATTAGTTATGAAATATTAAATTTTAAAAGCAATTGAAAAAACATTATTTATATTAATTTTTTAGAACCGGGTTTTAAAGTTGAACCGGGTCACCGGTTTTACCGGGTTTTAACCGGTTTTACCGGTTTTTCTCAAATCCGGGTTTTAAACTGAACCAGAACTGGTTTCTTCAGCGAGTCACGGTCGGACCGGTTCGACCGGCCGGTCCGGTTTTCAAAACACTGGTTGGCATGGATAATCCTTAACTCCAATGAAACGTGAAACTCCAAAGAAACAAGGCTATTGATTGAATGACGGCACAAAAAGATGTAGAAAACTCATGATTTACCGTGGATCGCTAGATCACATAAAGGATGTGGAAGGCTTCTGATATTCCAACTCAGTTCTCTAGGATATGACACACTTAGACGATAATGAGGATGACCCTCTGGATATGACGCGCCAAGACATACCGGTTTGATCCCTTGGATATGATGCACCAAGACGAATCGAAAGTTTCTGAAGGAAAAAAATTCAGAATCACTCTCAAAAAGATTCCGATATAAAAAATAGTCCTATTTATTTCAATAGAGATTAAAAATTATTTACAAGAAATTAAACTTGCTAACAAAGCTAGATATTTATTAATTTAGAAAACCACAAAAACAGTGCATGGAAGAGAGAGAATGTTCTTGAAACAAACATTTGTTGCATGCAAGAGAGAGAAACTTTTCAAACAATTTACTTTCTGATTTTTGTCACGGTCTTGAACAGCAAAGAAACTACTTTATTTTGATTTTTTTTTACTTTGTAACTTCATAAATATGGATTGGACATACTAACTAACATAATGCGAATTTCTTAATGTCCTTCATGTCTCCAACTCATAAATCAGCTCAAAAATCAGCCCAAGATCACATCATACTTCCTTTCTTGAAAAAAGATTTGTCCTTAAATCTTGCTACATGAAATGATAAGAAAAATGATCGAATGATTGAGAAACGAACTAAGATTGTGCTTTGATTGCATACCAATTCATGCAAATCTTCCAAGGTCTCGACACTCTGAGTTCACAAGGATAATCCATAACTCCAATGGAACGTGGAACTCCAAAGAAACAAGGCGGTAGATTGAATGGTGACACAAGAGATGTGAAAAACTTCTGATTTACCATCGATCGTTAGGTCGCAGAGAGGATGCGGATGGCTTCTAATATTCTAACTTAATGCCCTAGGATATGACACTTAAATGACAATGAGGTTGACCTCCTGGATATGACACACCAGGATGGATCAGTTTGATCCTTTTGATATGGTGAACCAAGACGGATCAAAAAGTTCTCACATGAACAAAACTGAAAATCACTTTCAAAAAGTTTTCAAAAATAAAAAGATAAGTCTTATTTATTTCAATAGAGATTACAATTTATTTATGATAAATTAAACTTATTAACAAAGGTAGATATTTATTAGTCTAGGAAATCACAAAATAGTGCATGAAGGAGAGAAAATGTTCTTGAAACAAGCATTCTTTGTATGCAAGAGAGAGAAGCTTTTCATGTAATTTAGTTTCTAATTTTCGTCACTTTTCATAGACAGCAAAAAAAATTTTGATTTTGATTTTGATTCTTCTTACGATTATAACTTCATAAAAATGGGTTGAACATACTAGCTAACATCATAGGTTGATTTCAGAATGTTTTCCATGTCTAGAACTAATAAATTAGCTCAAAATCACATCATTTTGTATAGCTAATTATTTTTCAATTCATTTGCGACAAGTTATGTTTATCTTCTTTTTTGTCAACTAGTTACGTTTACCTTCACAGCCAAATATGGAAACGCCAGAAAAGTATAAAATAAAAGTAAAATATTATGGATGATTTTTAGTTACCATAATACCATTTTCACTTGACAACATTTTGTAGAAAAGTAAATCTCTATCTCTATAATATTATTTGAGAAGTCAGTTTCCAATGTGTCGCGTTCACGTTAACTCTCACGATGGTTGATTACATTGATACCCTTAATGAATTAATAATATTATATTTAAATACTATTATTGAATTTTTTATTTAGTTTTCTTTTAAAAAATTCCAAATAACATATATAATAAAAAAGGAAACATTTAAAAAAAATTAAAAAATTAATACGAAAATATCTGTATATATAATATGATTTCATTAAAAAAGGAAAGTTCACAAAATAGAAATATTCCAAACTTACAAGTTCACAATTTATTTAAACTGCTTATTTTAAGAGATATTGAAGAAAAAAATTAACAATAAACATCTTTTGATCAAATAATTACAAAATATTTTAAAATAACATAACACTATATAATTTAACATGGTCGATATATTATATTTTGTCATTGTTAAAATTATTTGTTTTCTTGATATTAAACTTGATTTTAAATTTTATGTTTTTATTTTTGTGGAACTTAATTTAACCATAATCAAAATACCAGCAAATCTAATTTTTAAGATTATTTAAAATAAATTTCAGTTTATCATTTAATAAATCTAAGACATAAAAATTATTTAGAATCTATTAAATATTTCTATTATTGTAAATATTGATATGTGTTCATAAGCTTCCAAAAATGTATTAGTTACTTATGTATGTAACTTCCTATAATCATCGTTTTATTTTTTATTTTTTTAAAGAAATCAATATATAATTTGATAAATATTATGAAAATACATGCACATTTAAACGATAAATAAAGTTAATTTGATTTTACGTAATTATAATAAAAAGTAATTATACTTTACTTTGATTTTGAAAGAATATATTTAACTCAATATACTCACAACATGAATGACTTGACTAATCCAACTTGTATATAAAATCATAGATTTAACTTGGTGACATAGGTAGCCAAATCAATCCTCTTAAACCTTTCCATATATCACAACTCAGGATGTTACAATTCACCCCCTCTCAAAGAACGTAACGTCCTCGCGTACAACAGTCTCAAGACGCCTCCCAGGTCAGAACTGAGACGGCTAACCAGCTCTGATACCACTTGTAACGCCCCGACCGCCCACGGCTTATGGGCCACCCACGCCCGCTCTCTCGGCCCATGGGTTCCATCCCATCCGACGGTCGGTCGTTAAATTTCCGAAGGTTCGAAATCATTGTTTACTGACCCTGCAATCACCACCCGACCTTTTCCCGTGCTTTGGCCTCACTCGCACGATATCACGAATCACTTCCCGATAGGTCATCCATCATTCCGCTACTCCAGCTCAAGCACGCTTAACTCGAGTTCTTTCCGATGTGCTCCGGAAAAGGTAAGTCGACTTTGGTGATATAGGTAGTCAAATCAATCCTCTTAAGCCTTTCCATATATCACAACTCGGGATGTTACAATAAGAATATATAATTTTATAATAATAATAATTTCTTTTATAAATGTAAATTATAGAATTACTCAAAACCTATTAACAAATGAAAATAAAATAATAACCAATTGTTACAATTTAGTTCTTTTGTAAAATTTATATATATGCATGAGACAGTAAAATATTATCGTTATATTAATTTATGTGATTTGAAATTGGACACTTTAGTTTATTTTTATTTCATTCTAAGCACAATATATCTTAAGTTATACATAATCTTCATCAAATATATTTACATATCTAAGACAACAACCAGTAAATAAAAATAAGAAAATTAATTGTAATTTTAATATATTTAAATTAAAAATAATATAGTTGAATTCAGATAAATAGATGTAAAGCAATATACCCAAATGATAACTAAATCGACAATAAAAACAACAAAGTCGAATAAATATAACATATCTAAAATCATATGTCTAATTAAAATAATATAATATTTTTAATATAAATTTTGCATACAAATTATAAATCAATTTAAAATTAAAAGTAAATAAAATAAATTATTATAGTATATTTATTTTATAAATAGTTATGGGAAAATCACCTAGTTTTAATTATTAGCCAAGTCGATTGATAATTCTTTTGTTCTTTTCTTTTGTATCAGTAGGATCGTGATTTTTTTTTCTTTTTGATCGTGATTTTTTTTCTAATCTAAAGCATAGACACAAGAACGCTGAACTGAGATCTTTCTTTGAATCACCGACCTGATACAAGAATTGGTTCAAGGTTATTATCAATCGACTCTTTCACGGCATCAACAATAACCTGCGTCTTCCGGCTAAAGTTAAGCCAAAACCCATCCGGTTTAGCTCCCCTGTTTTTTATTTCTCCAACTAACCGAGCAAACTCAATCACCATACACGCCTCTTGTGGAATCTCATTCACGATCTTGTGCTCGCTGAGGGATATAGTGCTTGTAGTAAACGAGGCCTCGGTTTCTTGAAATGGGATAACAAAGTCGTGGACACGGAGAGTGCCTTTTGTACCGATGGCAGTTAACTCCATTGTTACATTTGCCAAGAAAGAGCAGTAGATTGTTGCGGTTACCCCTTCTTCCCAATCGAGCAGTGCACCACAAGAGAGAACGATTCCTGCATCGTTAAGGACATGACCAGGCAAGGCAGTGACTGTTTTCGGAAGTCTGAAGCTGTTGGCCAGAAGAGATGCTTGGACTGTGTACCATCCAGCATCGCCCAGTGCACCGAGACCATCAAGACCAGGCTTTACACGTATGTCGTTCTTTAGAAAGTTTTCGTTTGCTGCAAACGAGAAACAACTTTGCACCTGAAACAAATATTAGAAAGCTTTTATTTTATTTTGTTTTTCAAAACAAGAAAGCATTTATTTTGTTGATCCAAATGAATACCAAAGTTTAGTATCTTCAAATACAAATTATTTTTGTCAATTATGAACGCAAAACGCAAATATTTTCGTTTGAAACAATTATAGTATCAAATTTAGACAAGAATCCATGGATTAATTAATAGAGCGTTTTTTTTTTAAAAACGTAGTATTTGGAAAGGAAAGCTCATTTTAACTCCCTAAGAAACTTTTATATAATAGGATAATTTTTTAAATCCAAATGAAAACCAAACTTACTGTTTTTGTCTCTTATGATTTTTGAACGCAAACGCAAATGTTGGCGTTTGAAAACAAATAGAGACAGAAACATCATGACACATTCCTGATGAAAGATAATAATTACAAGTTACCAACTAACAAATGTCAAAATTAGCCTAGAACCCATGAGAGATATCATAATCAATTTCACTAATAATTGCTGGCAACAAAAGTTTCCTCCAAGACATAAACATCACTAATTTGAGATCAGTGTGACATAAAGACACTTACAGATTTGAGCTGGCCAAAACTCACTGGATCGGTAAGAAACTCCTTAATCTTAGCCGTCCTAGGATTATGGATCCACTGAGTCCCATCCATAAATTGAATCCCATTAGCTTCACAAGCCTCAACTATCTGATCGAACTCGTAAACATTAAGAGCAACTGGCTTGTCAAGCAGTATGTGTTTCCCGTTCCGGGCGGCGCGTATAGCCCACTCGACGTGGAGGCTAGCCGGAATAGGAAAGTAGACGGCGTCCACATCAGGATCTTCTATAAGGGACTCGTAAGATCCATGAATCTTCGCGGTCGGAGGGAAATTGTTAGATGCGGCAAAGGATTTCGTTTCGTCGATGGAGTTACTGATGCTGGCTATGGCTGATACAGTAGCGTTCGGAGCTAGATTGATGGCCCGAGAGACTTTTCGGACGATGTTGGTGCAGCTAAACACTCCGATTCTGATCTGGCTATCGTCGGCCATTTGATTGATCTTTTCTCCGGCCAGAGAAAGTCAACTCTTGGTCTCTCCTTTGTTTTTCTTGTCAATACAGTTTCAGTAAGTTTGTTAAGAATATATTTATTTTATTTCTCTAGAATAAGTAATTAACTAAGCAATATTGTAGTTAGCAAACAAACACGAAAAATCATTGGGGAAAAAATTGTTACGTTTTATCTCATACTGAAGTTAAATTTTGCAAATGATTCAAGGTTTTGTTTGATGTTCAATAAATAATCCATATTCCTAAATAGCCAGGATAATTTTTATTTTTAAAAAAAAACTCTTTCTATGAAATATTTATCTTAATCTTTTTCAAAAGTTATTTGGGTGAATATACGACATATATATGAAACAACAAATTAAAAATGCAGGAGGGTGTTAGATGTAAGAGCAACATTATCGAATGGTTTCTTAAAAACAGGTTACTAACATCAAAATATTATTATTTTAAAATATTATAAGTAAAAATTTAATTTTTAATTAAAATTAAATAGTTAAACTAATTAAATGCTGCCACACGGGGAGAAGGGTTTTTATGAGCACGGTGCAAAGGCCAAATTAAGAACTTATGGATATTTTCTCTCCTAATTTTGTATTTTTTCCTTTTTCTAAATTCATTAGATACTCACTCCAACCTATCGTTGGAGATGTCATTATCTTCTTTTTATAGAAAAGACAAGATGCTGATTTATGTATGAGAAAAAATCATATAGTGAGATCTCGGGTATTGATCGAGAATGGCTGTAGTTTTAAAATTCTTCTGCTAAAATTTTAAATTTCTTTTTGCTGTGGTAGTAGGATAGCAACTATGATTAAGGTAAATATAGGACTATAGAGATTATTATTATTATTGTTGTCCACAACATCTATAAACATTATCAAATTTTGTGTTTCTAGAACACATAGATTGACAGTAAAATTTTAAAATAGATATGAACTAAGAAAAACTAATGTAACATGACATATGTAGATTTAAGACTGTAAACATAATTATTACCATGCACAACATTATCAATCAAACCCCTAGAAAAGAGGTAATGGCCAACATTTAATGAAATAGGCCAAACTTTCAAATTTTTATTCCAACTCAGACTTTGTTTGTCATATTTGTTTATTATATTTGATATTTGCATTTGGTTAACATTAAAAAGATAACTTTTTAATAGTAGTCTATAATATATAATTATATCCGGTTATAAGAGTTTATTAGATTTTGACCTAAGATTTCAAAGAAGACAATATTTTTATTGTAAAATCTAACACAAACACGCTTTCTTAGAATGTTAAAATCTAATAAAAACACATCTAATGCTTTATTAGAGAATAAAACAAGAGTGGACAGGACAATACGGAGGGAGAGGTCAGGTTGGTGATATATATTACAGAAAATGGTACGTGGAGAGAGAGTGTTGTCTTGTGAGAGAACGTACGGAGACCCTCCCGTCCAAGGCTAGTTTATCTCTTTTTTCATTTTTCACTCCTACTCTCGCCAGCAGCAACATAACCTTTGTTTTTTTTGTCAATACAGTTTCAATAAGTTTGTTACAAATACATTTATATTCTATAGTACTAAATAGAATAGAATACAACAAAATTGTGTCTAATTCGAAAAGAAAATCTAACTATACTATATGCATTTGTAAGATAGTATAGATTTTAGGGATTTTTGCAAAATTGACCTACAACTTAAAGTTAAACACAAAAATAACCTCTTTTTTTTTGAAATTATTTTTGCCATATTCACCCCATAAGTTCATCTAGTTCACGAAAATGCCATCATTTTTTTCTTCAAAAAATGTGATTTTTACTCTCTCACCCTCATCATCTTCAAGTATTTACAAGATTATCATTGGCATCAATACACCAACCACCATGAACAACCAATTTGAAGCTCTTAATGCTTCCAAAATCGATTTATCCTTCTTCTTTCTCCATTCTTATGAACTAAACACAACATCTCTCTTACGTTCTCTCCACATTCAGCTAAAAAAACCCAAGATTTTGATTCTACATTTTTTATGGTTCATAGAGTCATAGAAGTTAACGATTCTGGTTGGGTCACTTTCGTATGAGATTTTGTGTGCTTGGAGAAGTCTTATGTGTGCTAAGGAAGCTATCTCACTAATTTACGGTATGAAATCGAGATTTTTTTCAGATCTGTTCGCGCAGACGACTTCCAGTTAAGTCTTCGGACTGTAGAAGACTTAAATGAAAGTCGTCTGGTCAACGCAGAGGTTATTTTTGCAATTGACTTTAAAATCTGTTTTCTGAGACGACTGAAATATAAGTCGTCTGCTTTTGTTTGGTTTAAAAAAATCTCTAAAGAACCTAGACGGCTGAAATGTAAGTCGTCATAGGTTAGTTTTGCATTTGACTGATTTTGTCGGAATTTTGAGTTTCCTGGACGACTTACAATTAAGTCGTCTGGTGGAAAATTGTAATACCAATATTTTACTAAAACCTGACGACTTACATGTAAGTCGTCGTAGGTTAGTTTTGCAATTGAAAAATAAAACTTCAAAATTTATTTGTCTGGCCGACGACTTACATGTAAGTCGTCCAGGATTTTATTCCGAGATTCTGGTCAAACCTCATAAATCCTGGATAACCGAAATGTAAGTCGTCGGATGGACGACTTAATTGTAAGTCATCTGGATATAATTAAATATTGAAGTTTTATTTTTTAATTGCAAAATTAACCTATGACAACTTACAAGTAAGTCGTCTGGTTTTAATAAAATATTGATATTACAGTTTTCCACCAGACGACTTAATTGTAAGTCGTCCAAGAAAGTCAAATTTCTGAAATGATCCAGTCAAATGCAAAACTAACCTATGACAACTTACATTTCAGTCGTCTAGGTTTTTTGGACATTTTTTTAACCGAACAAAAGCAGACGACTTATATTTCAGTCGTCTCAAAAAACGCATTTGAAAGTCAATTGCAAAAATAACCTCTGCGTTGACCGAACGACTTAATGTTTAGTCGTCCGGAAGACTTAGTTTGTAGTCGTCCGCGTCGATCTTTAATAAACTTTCATTTTCTTTGTTCTGTTTTTGATAATGTGTTTTATTTTGACTTTTTCAGATGATGCGTCTGTTACATGCAATGTATGGAGAATGATTGTTGAAAGATGGATGTTGAAATTTTGTGGTTGATCATTTCAAAGGAGCGAGAATGTTATTTTTGAGTGAAGGTTCGACACATGCTGATCTTGTTGCAATGGCTCAAGAAGATTATAACCTGGACATGAACACAGAGTCTGTGGAGTTAACCTACTGATTACAACAGATGGCTCCAGACCTTCCTCCTATTCATGTTACAAGTGATAGACAAGTTCGAAACTTGCTCGAGATAACTAAAA
The DNA here is from genome assembly GCA_016432835.1 of Brassica nigra. NCBI lineage: Eukaryota > Viridiplantae > Streptophyta > Magnoliopsida > Brassicales > Brassicaceae > Brassica > Brassica nigra. The sequence goes on from CM028243.1 coordinate 45,023,753, forward strand.
CGCATGAAGTACGTCTTTGTGTATCAAGCTTTGGCAAGATGAGAACGGTTTCAGAGGAAGGGGATGAAGCTGATGTGGGGGATGAAGCTGATGAAGGGGGTGAAGCTGAGGAGGGGGATGAAGATGAGGAGGGGGATGAAGCTGAGGAGGGGGGTGAAGATGAGGAGGGGGATGAAGCTGAGGAGGGGGAAAAAGTTGAGGATCATTATGGGGAGGAGGATGCTGACATCCCTGCTGTCGCTGGAGCTTTTTATGATTCAGAGGATTATAGTGTGTATGGAAAGGTTAAAGAAGAGGATGAGAAAGAAGATGATGAAATATGTTTTGAAGATTTCAAAGGGGCATATGGTTGTGAAGGAAAAAGATCATCTCCAGACAAAATCTATGTGAACCAGAGTTTTGCTAGCGGGGATGAACTGCTTTCAGAGTTGCAGTTGATAGCGGTGAGGCGTAGGTTCTCCTTCACAATATACAAGTCAACGAAAATTCTCTTTGTGGCAACATGTCATGTTAGTGGTTGTCAATGGAAGGTCAGAGCAAGTGTGAAATATGGGACAAAAACATTCTGGATAACCAAGTATGTGGAAACTCATACATGTTCCATCGGAGACGGAATCGCTCAGCGGAAACAGTGTACTCCGAAGTACATTGGTCGACTTTTCATAGATCGTGTTGGAATCATTGATGGGTTGAATACGCAGCATATCAAAGATGCAATGAAGAACATGTTTGGCATGACACTTGATTACACCACTTCATACAGAGCATTGTTATATGCACAAGAAATGGTGAGAGGATCGGCGGAAGTTGGATATGAGCGACTGCCTTCATAATTGGAGCAAATCTCCTTAGCAAATCCGGGTTATATCACTGCTATAGAACTTGATAGATTTAAGTATCTATTTCTCTCTTTTGGAGCTTCTATCAGAGGTTTTAAGTATCAGAGAAGGGTCATTGTGGTGGATGGGACTCACCTAAGTGGGAAGTATGAAGGTACTATGTTAGTTGCAGCCGCACAAGACGGTAATTTTCAGATATATTCATTGGCTTTTGGGATCGTAGATGGTGAAAATGATGAATCTTGGGAATGTTTTTTCACAAAAATTGGCAAGTTGTGTATCTGATGAGTATCCTCTGGTGATAGTCTCCGACAGGCACTCCTCTATTATAAAAGCGTGTGAAAATGTGTTTCCTTGGACAACCCGAGGAATATGTTATTATCACCTTCAAGAGAATATTGTCAAAAAGTATAAAGGGAAGCATCTCTTGTACTTGGTGAAAGGTGCTGCTTATGCTCATACACTTTACGATTTTGATCGGTACATGGATGAGATACGGATCCGGATTTTCAAAGTATCTGGAGGATGCCGATGTGAGCCTATGGTCAAGGGTTCATTCTCAAGGAGACAGGTACAACTTAAAAACGAGAAATATCCCCGAATCAATTAATTCCACACTGAAGCGAGTAAGAGGATTTCCTATTCAGTTCCTGCTGGAGTTCATAAGGGAGAAGCTAGGAAGGTGGTTTTGGAAAAGGAGAGGAGATGCTTTGAGTCTTACAACTCAACATAGTCGGGGCGTTGAACACTTGCTTGCTGTTCGATCGGAGATCGCGGATACGATGAGAGTTCAACAAATTGATGGATGGAAGTTCTTTGTGAAAGGTGGCAAAAGGGAATGTACTGTTGATCTGGAACTTCAAAAGTGTGATTGTGGTGTCTATCAAATCGAGAAAATACCTTGCCCTCATGCTATAGCAGCTGGAACAGCAGCTGGTTTGCATATCTCCACACTTGTATGGCCGGTCTACTCAAAGCATACTTTGTTTTCAGGATACTCAGAGAATATATATCCTTGTGTTGGACAACAAGTTGAGGCACGCACATGTTTTCCTCCGGAAGTAAAGCGTGGTCCCGGAAGACAGAAGAAATCAAGATGGCAATCTTGGTTGGAGCTATCTAGGATGAGAGGACGCACACCCCAGAAGCAACACAGGGTTTATAGGTGGTCAGTCTGCAAAGAAACTGGCCATAAGCGTCCACAATGTAAGAACTGACGTGGAAGACCTTCAAGTAAGTCATCCAGGCGAACTTCAAGTAAGTAGTCCAGAAGACCTTCTGGTTAGTCGTCCAACGACTTAACTAGAATTCTCTCATGTCTTTGAATCTATCTATCTATCTGTAGACTTTATATTTTATGAACTTCTTTGTAGACTTTATGTTTTATGAACTTCTATGTAGACGACCTTCTGGTAAGTCGTCCAGACGACTTAAATTTAAGTCGTCTGGAAGTATTCCATAGTAGACGACTTAACAGACGACTTATACGTAAGTCGTCTACTATGGAATACTTCCAGACGACCTTCTGGTAATTCGTCCAGACGACCTTCTAGTAAGTCGTCCAGATGACTTTATGTTTTATGAACTACGCTGTGTTATGAACTTCTCTTTGTTATCTGTGTTATATTTTGATTGTGAAAATGCAATTTAAATAGACAAGTCAAACATTACATTATCCGAAAGGTTACTGCACTACCAAACTAATTTCCTACGGAATTGTAGTTTGGTATGAGGATAGGTTACAAAAAACATCATCCTATCCTGACCCTGTTAACGTAGCCTAATCTACCATACAAAAGTAACAAAAGCATCAAGTTCAAGCATCCAATATTCTAATCATACGTTCCAAAATTCTCATCATTGTCTTGGTTCTCCCATTCATGGCACATAGGAAGCTCTTGAAATATATCCACCGCCATCTTCTCCCTGATGGTCTTCCCGTTTCTAGAACACAACGCTGTAGGAAATTCCATCCCAAGAGCATGTCATTCAAAGTACTTCAGAGTGAAGGGGCCACAATCACCAGCTCAGCACTGAGGTACTCCAACGGTTTGTCTCGCATATGTGTATGGCTCCAATGTGTGTTGAACCTTTTGTTCGTCAGAGACAGCACACTCAACAAACAGATAAGGGATCATTGTGACAAAAGGCTCCATTACCTCATCGAGTTTTTCAGGGCTAATATGTTTAATAATGCTGTCCCAGACGACTATATGCCTCTTATGGATCGATATCCATATAGCAAACCAATGCTCGTTGTTGAAGTTCACAGGTGCATAGATATCATCCACATCCACCCCCTCCCCCCCAAACCTTTTTAGATTGGCAAAAAGTAGGTACTTCGCCTGCATGGTAATTCCACGCTCCACCAGGGAGTCTTCTTCCTAAACCGTTGACATCTTCCTCGGAGCTCTTAAAATCAGGGTAGCCGGCCCTCCACCGCCGAGAAAATAAATGATCAACAAAGCACATTCTCTCGCTCCTGAAATGTTGTGGATGGTCTTGGTACCGTTGCCTCAGTAAATTAATAAAAGAATCCATTTGCTGTATATAAAACAATACAAGTCAGAAGAACTACCAGATAACTTATGTATAAGTTGTCTGTTAAGTCGTCTACTATGGAATACCTCCAGACGACTTAACTTTAAGTCGTCTGGAAGTATTCCATAGTAGACGACTTAACAGACAACTTATACGTAAGTCGTCTACTATGAAATACTTCCAGACGACTTATACGTAAGTCGCCTGGTAGTATTCTATGGAAGACGATTTAACAAACGACTTATACGTAAGTCGTCTACTATGGAATACTTCCAGACGACTTATGCGTAAGTCGTCTGGTAGTATTCTATAGAAGACGACTTAACAGACGACTTAAGAGTAAGAAAATAGCAGAAGACTTACATGGTCGATCAGCCATTCTAAGGGGGTTCGGAGGACCTGATAAAACCGACTTGGACATCTACGTGGTTTTTTATCCAAAGGCAGTCTATAAGAACTGCAAACACAAAATGTAAATAAGCAATCATTTATAACTCAAAGCTATTTTATATGACATTCTCTAACTTACGGATCTTGTTTTAGCCATTCAGTGAGCTTCTTCAACTTCTTCCTGTCATAGGGTGCAAAAGAATCATAGCCTCGGCCAACCTTTTTGTTTGGAATGATCAGTTTGGCAGTGCTGTTTCCCTTAAAAGGAGTTTGCTGTGTGGGAGCAAGTTTCCTTTCTCGCTCACTTTTTTCACGGAGATTCACCATAGCAGTTTTCTTCTTTGTCTGCCTTCTATCTTCCTCCTTCTGTAAATCCTCGGCAGTGGGTACATGTTTGTCCAATAAAAGAACGCTAGGTTCACCACTCGGTAAGTCGTCTGCAATTTCGGCTTCATTCTGTCCTACTTTCGCTCCATTTACAATTTCACTCTGCAATTTCGTTGTACAAAATGTGTTTATAAACTATTAACCAAAGATCAAATTCACACATTAAATAAATCACACAAGTTCTGACATACAATGGTTCATCAATGCACACAAGAAACAAAGCACATCAGTTCTGACTCTGCCTAACACTTTGCCTAGTGACTCTCTTCTCTGCAATTTTGGGAGAAGTTTTGGTACTAACCCCGGGTTCGTGCACATATTTTGCTGGATTTGAAGTGGTTGTAACTTGAAGATCATTAGATGAACTCCCTTTTTTGGTGATTCCCACCTTCTTCTCCACAGCTCCCAACCTATCCCCCAGCAACTTGATCTCCCTAAGGCACGTCCCAAACCCATCCCTCATGGCATCAGATATGTCCTTGAAGGCACTTTCAATCTGCTCTTTCGTTATCCCACCAACAGTCAAAGAAGGCATTTTACTACCCTTTGCAGGTGCCTCAACAGAAACAGAAGACTCTTTATGAGCTTTCTTCCGAGGTCTTCTACTTTCTTCCTTCACAACACTTTCTGACTTCACTGGAGTCACTTCCGTCTTCACTGGACTAACTTCATTCTTCACAACCTTGTGAGTACCGGTGACTTGCCAGCAGTCCATGGTCCACATCCATCCAGGATTCGCATTAAACATGAGTTTAATTATGTTATCCGTGGCAGGGTCATCTAACTTTTTGTTGGAAGACTTTCCAGACGACTTAACTTTAAATCGTCTGCGAAGTCTTTTGTTGGAAGACTTTCCAAACGACTTAACTTTAAGTCGTCTGCGAAGTCTTAGGGAGTGAAGATTAAGTACCTATCTGTTGATAGCCTCTTTAAAACATATGCGTCCTTTGCCACCCTTGTAAGCCAGCAACAGTGGAGACGGTCTGTTTGGTAGTATGGGAGACACGTAATTAGCACCCAATTTTGGCATAGCATAGTACGCCCACACCTGGAGAACTTGTATAAACCCATCAACACTGTAACCTGTTTGCGTCAAGTCTTTTCCCTTCACAAAATCCATCAGCACCTTAAACGCTACTCTCCCCCATGGATAATTCTCAAATTTTTCTAAATCCATCACTACCCTTGCAAGACTAGCCCGTGTAGCGGTCGAGAACTTTTTTCCTTCAATGTATCCTGCTTAGATGGCAAGGTATCCCAGCCGCATGCGATCATCCCGAGACCACTCATGGAATTTGTAAAATGCTCCTTCTATTTGTTCAATTCTTGGCCCAGCATCGAGATCAACACCCATCTTCTCCCAGAAAGCAGCCATCTCCTTCGTAACCTCACACCTTGGATTTTCCAGGTCCTTGATGTAATCGCAATTCAGACCAGTGATGTGTTTGAACTCTATCAGTGAAAACCTCACCGGTTGTGAAACGACAAGACTCCAGAGCTCAAACTTATTCTTGATGTCCAGCTGGAAACAGAGAATAAAATGTACCATCCTTGAAGCCCAACCAAAGTTAAGATCCTTGAACTTGATGAACACTCCCAAACTCGACTCCTTCAGCTGCTCATATTCGTCATCATTGAGACAATCACTTAGAGCTTTAAACAACTTTGAGTCATCAGAATGATACGAAATGCTCCTAATTGCAGCGGGCTCTTCTCCTAATGTAAACATCCTCGGCGGGAGTTCTGGTAATTCCATTTTCCGTCCTTCAAAACAATCTCAAACAAGCATCTCAAACACATAGGTAGCGCACTATTCTAAATACTATACTGAAAGACTTCGTAGAAGACTTCCAGGAAGTCTTCCACGAAGTCTTACTCTCTGGACGACTTACATGTAAGTCATCTCTGTAAGTCATCCAGAGAGTAAGACTTCGTAGAAGACTTCCAGGAAGTGAAAAGACTACTCGGAAGACTTCCAGGAAGTCTTCTACGAAGTCTTACTCTCTGGACGACTTACATGTAAGCCGTGTCTGTAAGTCGTCGAGAGAGTAAGACTTAGTAGAAGACTTCCAGGAAGTTAGAAGACTACTCGGACGACTTCCTGGAAGTCGTCTGCTTACTCTTTAAAGAAAAGATGGATGACTTACAGTTGGAGAATATATTTTCGGAGAAGATATGGTCGGAGAAGATATGGTCGCAAGCGGTTACAGATCTGCAAATCGAAGGGATAAGAAGAATTAAGACTACAATTTTTAGAGCTTTACGGCGGCTAAACGCCTTAAGACATGAGAAATAACATGCCGGCGGCGGAGTAAAACGAAACGAGATTTCAGATCTGAAAAAAGGAAGCGGATGGTCAGTTTAAACTACGAAAATACTCTACGACATGAAGGAGAAACGAGATTTGCCTTAATCGGAGAGATTACCAGCGGTGAGAACGACAGAACACGATCACGACGAACGAAATCTTGTTGTCGCCTTCGAAATCGCCCTTGGAGAGAAACAGTGCTAGGGTTTCGTGAAGTTGTGAAAAAGTGAAAAAATAGTTTTTATATGTCCGTTAAAATCCGGTTAGGTTAAAACGTACATTGGTAAAATTAAAGGTTCGGTATGATGTGGACGACTTACTTGTAAGTCGTCTGGATAAATTTATTTACCAGACGACTGAAATATAAGTCGTGCAACCCCTAAACATGACCCCTAAACTTAATTAACTAATTAAACACTTCAAAAAATCAAAATAAATTTGGAAAGTGTTTACTATACACATAAATCAGTACAAGAAAAATGGCTTTTATTAGCGGACGGAAAACGCTATCTAACGATATGATAGCGGTTTATGAAGCGATGTATCATCGCCCATCATAGTAGGTTGGACACATTAGATAGCGGTTTTTTGTACTGTTCTCTTATTGTTATATATTATAGCGCTTTTTGATATGCAATTGAATATTTTTTAATAGCGTGTTTTCTTTGTTATTATTAACTTTAAATTTTTTATTTTAAAATTATTTTGTTTAATTATTTAAAAATAAAAATAATTAAAATTTAAAAAGAATTTATAAAAGAATTTATATATTAAATTTTATTTATTATTTAAATTGATTTACAATTAAATTGATTTAAAAATATAAAAAATCTAATTAAATAAAAGGTACTAAACCAAATAAACCAAAACCTAGACCAAGCTTAAACCTAAACCAAGCTAAACCTAATTAATAACTAACGAAATGTAGCCCCACCATCTTTAGGGGTGGGCGTTGAACCCATTCGATTTGGTTCGGTCTATTCGGGTTTCGGGTTTTGAGTCAAAGATTTCAGCCCCATTCGGTATTTATAAATTTCGGTTCGGGTTGGTTTGGATCTTTGCGGGTTCTGTTCGGGTTCGGATAACCCATTTAAATTATTTTTAAAATTGTAAAATTCATTATATACTTTCAATTTCTCAAAATCTATAAATAAAATAATATATTACAAATAAATTTAAATAACATATGTCAAAATACCTAAATTTAATATATAAATTAGTTTGATTTGAACATTTGAATAGAGAATCAATAGATTGTTTAAGTATTTTTGGTGTTTTGAGTATACTTTAGCTATTTTAGACATTTACTTTTGACTATTTATATATATTTTCAAGTATTTTGGATAATTTAAAAGTATCTTATATATTTTGGATGTTTTTAATATACATTAAATATAAAAATAGTTAATATATTTAGATATATAAATCCATTTCGGATATATTCGGATACTCGAAATACTTCGGTTCGGGTCGGGTTCGGTTTCGGTTCTTAAAATACCAAAATTTTGAACCCGTTCGGATATTTAATGAATTTCGGTTCGAGTTCGGTACTACTTTTTCGGACCGGATTCGGTTCGGTTTTTCGGATCCGGATTTTTGTCCAGCCCTAACCACCTTGATCGTTTTCTTCATCTTCCAATCCTGTATGCGCCGCACCACCACCACCTTCATCGTCTTCTTCATCTTCCAATCCTCACCAGCCGACCACCACCTTCGCCTTCGTCTTCTTCTATGACCTTCGTCGTCATCGCATCCAGCCATGACTCTTCTTCTTCATGTGGGATTTGAAAGTCAAGTTGTAGAGAGGAGGCGTACTCGTCATCGCATCCAGCCACCTTCGTCGTTATCGTCTCCTCTCCACGAATCCAGGTGCAGAGATGTTTAGTTTCCAAGACTATTGTCCAAAGGCGTCTTCATGTCTCCTCTACAAGTTTCTTCATCTCTCAACTCCTGTACCCAACCTCCAAACAAAATTAAATCTAATCGTTTTGCTTCCATGAATGAACAGAGACAAAGATATTGAACAAAAGCGTGAAAATTGTAAAGGAAGAAGAAAGTGAAATGTGAGACCGAAGAACCCAAAAAAAAAGAGATCTCAGATCTATCGGGAGTGAGAAAAGAGAGAGAATGATTTTAGACCTTAGGATCAAAAGAAATCAATGGCTAAAAGTGTGATCCTTGACAAAGAAAAATTAACCAATGAGAGAAAAGGTTAAAGATAGATAAAAGAAAACATTTGACCTTTAGATTAGAATCAATAAATGGCTATAAAAAAAGATAACAAAAGTGTTTTTACATCTCTTTTTAATTATTTTAGAAATTTTCTAAATTTAAAGATTATATATTGTAATTTATCAATTTGAAATAAAAATTTGATTAGATTTTTGTGGTTATACACTTTTTAAAAACTGCATAAAAGGGTTTGTATAATTAGATTGTATAAAAGTTATGTTTATGATTTAAGGGTTTATAATCTTCAGAGTATAAGTGTCAGAGTTTTCATAAAAAATTTGTGAGTAAGATTTAGATTTGAAATTTGTTAAATAATTAAAATTTAGATTTGAAATTTATATTTAGTAAACGTATGGTTTTATATATGCTTGGTGTTAACTGTTAAGATTTAGGGTATAAAGTTTGATTGAGGTTTGTGTGTATGGAAGTTATATATTAAAATTAAAAAGAATAAATTCTAAGTTTAAGTTTAATATTTGAAGTTATAGTATGAGTATATTATAGTTTTAAAGTTCATATTTAGAGTTTAAGATTTAAAAACTTGTTTAGGGTTTAGGGATTCAAAGCTAAATATAGCATTTTAATTGCTTTTAAAAACAAGCTATCATAACGTTTCCAAATAAACCACTCTATCATAGCGTTTTAAAATTTAAGAACGCTATCTAAAATCAAAATGTATATCAACCATAACAGAAAGAAAAAAAAAACGCTATCTTGCACTGCTGTTAAAACCCATTTTTTCTTGTAGTGAATAAACACATATAGGTAAAATTTAATTTTTCAAAACAAAACATTTCAGCTTTCCAAAATCTAACCCTAAGAATACATACAATACTACAACATATGTTTGCCAAACCCCTAAACCAAAGAATATCATGATTCACTACTTCCACTCATTTATGTCGAAAACAAATCAATTTTATCATATCTTAATTTATATCACTTAAAACTGTTTATAATTACATGTTAATTTTTCACTCATCAAAATATTTTTTACAAAATTTATAAATTATTTTTAAGATAGACTGGTACCAGACAACTTATATTTCAGTCGTCTGGACGACTTACAGTATCTCAGAAGACTGAGACAACTTACTGAGGCTATATTCGTAAAAATGTGTTCTGGTTTTTTGTTTGGTCACAAGGGGCTGGACTGTAATTTCATAAGGCCTTTAGGTTAGTTTTGCATTTGATTCAAGTTTGAGTATAGCTTTGAGGTTAAGATCAAGTTTTGGGTTAGTTTTGGCAAATTCCCCTAGATTTTAAAACTAAAATTTTGAAATGTTGTATAAAATCTATGAAAATATATATCTGTTTTGAAAGTTTCAAATCCTATTATGTTTAGAAAAAAATCTATGTTTTTAATATATAAAATACAAAGTTAAATAATTGATTTAACACAAAATAAATACAACTAAAATTGTAAGGAGAAAGTCATTTAGTCATTTATAATTAAAAGAAAAAAGAAAAACATGTGAATATATTAATGTGTAGGTAGGTGAGTGTGGTGCAAGAGTAATATGGCAAATATTGTACAAATATATCAAGTTTATTATAGCCTAGAGGTTATTATGGTCATTTGGTGAATTATTTTTTTTTCCATGGTTATAGCATCTAATTTCTCATAAATAATCTATATTCTTAGATAGCCTGGAGAATTTTTTTAAAAAACTTTTTTCAATGAAATATTTATCTCAATTTTTCTTTTAAGTTATTGAGGTGAATATATGACATATATATTTTTTTGGTCAAATATGTACGACAATATATTTAATGAAATAACAAGTTAAAGATGAGGAGTGTGTTAGATGTATTATCTTTTTTTTATAGGAAAGCCAAGATGCTGATTTATGTACCAGAAAAAATAGTGAAATCTCGATATGATTAATAATGATTGTAGGTTTAAAATTTTTTGCTCTAGAATCAAAGCTTTTTACATCATCACATACACTAACGTAAATTTTAAAAATGACTGTGAACTTATAAAGATTAATAAAAATGATTGATGTAGATTTAGAGCTATAGATATAATTATTGCTGTGCACAACGTCCATGGACATTACCAAATTTTGTCTTTCTACAGCACATAGACTGACAGTAAATTTTTAAAATGGATATGAACTTATAAAAATTAATGAAACATGATTGATGTAGATTCAGGACTGTAGACATAATTATTGATGTTCACAGCATTACCAATCAAACCCCTAAAGAAGAGGTAGTTGGCCAGCATTCAATGAAAAAGACCAAAACTTTCAAATTGTTATTCCAATTCAGACTTTGTTCATCATATTTGTTTATTATATTTGATATTTGCATCTGGTTAACATTAAAAAGATCCGACTTCTTAATAATAATCTCTAACTAGACTTTGATTCGTCCGCGCGTATGTATCTTTTCAAAAATATGTTGTTATTTATTTTTTCATGTCACTATAATATATCATATATAAATCATCATATAACTAATCGTATTTTATACATACCATCATATAAGTAATTATATAATTAATAGTATTTTATACGTACCATCATATAAATAATCATATATATTATCTTTTAAAACTTAATATTAAATTTAAAAACCATAATTTAAGTTGGTGTTTGAAATTGGGTTATGTATTGTATTTTTCATATATATATATTGAAACATTTTTTATTCCCAAAGGTACTTCTACTTTAATAGGATAGATATATAGTTGCTATCCGCTTATAATAACTTATTAGATTTTAATCTCAATTTAAAAAAGTGGAATGTTTTTATTGTAAAATCTAATTAAAACACATCTGATGCTTTATCAGAGATGTTAAGATGGGTAAACCAGTTTAATTTACTCATGCCTTAACTATGACCCATATGCATTTAAATTTAAAGGGAAAATGGGTATTTTGTTCCCCAACTATTTGAAATCAGCACTTTTAATACCCAATTATTACTTGGACAGAATTATTTCCGAACTAATTGTTGACTGCGCAAAATTGGCAATGAAATAGTCAATCGTTACAGTTTAAACGGAAAACTAACTATTTCCGTTCAATTTTTAGTGGTTGACTATTTCAAACCCAACTTTTCGCAGTAAACAATTAGTTCGGGAATAATTTTGTGCAATCAATAGTTGGGTATTAAAAGTTCAAATGGTTGGAGAATAAAAAACTATATTTTTATTATGAGTTTATAAATTAAAATATCAATCAATTTTTTAAAAATTCAAGTTAAGAAACTTATCAAATTAGATGAATATAGATTTTTATTAATTCCACAGTCAGTGTCTCAATGTCTATAAGCTTTTGTTATGATGTATTTAAGTTTTTTTATAACTGTAGTTTTTTGTAAAAGTTTATAGACATTATAAAAATATGTATTAGTCATAATACAAAACTGTATATATATCATTATAAAAAACTTATATAGAACATAATAAAAAACTATATTTTTTATAAGTTTGTAAGATCAGTGATATATATTTTATTATGATTTATTTAAGTTTCAATCAATATATATATATATATATTAATTTTTTAAATGCGAGTTAATAAAATTTATCAAATTGAATGAAACCAATATTTCCTTCTAAAATTTATTTTTGGATACATCTTTGTAATATTTAGTTATGAAATCTAGATTTAAAACCCATTAAATGTTTCTAGTTTTGCATTGAAATATAAATTATTGCGAGACATATATATATACATATATATATATATGTATCGTATAGCTTATGTACAACAAACATTTATCTAAAACAAAGATCCAAAATGATCATCCGGTGATCTTATAAACGTATATTACAAGAATGTTATATTTAACATTGGTAATATTAAATTTTTTGCAGTATTTATATATAAAATAAATGTGTATAAGCTTTCATTAAATACTTGTCTTAAAAATTAACAAAAATAATGTAAATTCATTTATATATTGTTATGGATCTCTGATTTAGACAGTCAATGTTGTGCATTAGCAAAATTTCTAATTAGTTTATAAATTTTCTTAACTTGAATTTTAAAAAAATTCATTGATATTTTAATTTAGAAACTCATAATAAAAATTTAACTTTTTATTCCCCAACTATTTGAAATCAGCACTTTTAATACCCAACTATTGATTGCGCGAAATTATTCCTAAACTAATTGTTAACTTTGGGTTTGAAATAGTCAACCACTAAAAATTGGACGGAAATCGTTAATTTTCCGTTTAAATTCTAACGGTTGACTATTTCATGGCCAATTTTGCGCAGTCAACAATTAGTTCGACAATAATTTTGTGCAAGCAATAGTTGGGTATTAAAAGTGTTGATTTCAAATAGTTGAGGAATAAAATGCCTATTTTCCCTAAATTTAAAGGGAAATTTTCATAAAAATACCTCAACTAAACTTCGTTAAACTTTTTCATACCCGAAATATTTTGCTGTCCAGTTTAATACACCAACTAATTATTTTTCAAAAATTAATACACGAAATTTTAAAATTGTGTTCCTTTTAATACCCAATTTTTTATCTTAATTATTAAGACTAATAAGTTTCAAACAAACTTTCAAAAATATTCTACATATAATAAAAATATACAAAACTCCTAATTTATTTTAAGATCTAGGAAAGAATGTAAGGAAATTATGGAGAAAATTTAAATTTTTGAAAATTTAATTTTTTAAAAATTATTCTTTATTTATTTCAGAAAAATAAATAAAATATTTAAAACTTAAAACTTTTATTACATATTTGAGATTATATAGAGTTTAGATACTTTTACTTCTTAAGCACAAAATAAAATTAGAATTTTCTGAGATTTGTTTGTAAATTTTGGAGATTTTTTAAATTTACTAGAAACTTTATTAGTATGTTTGATTAAAATAAATAAAGTTTGAGTATTAAAATAGGCACAGTTTTAAATGTTTGTGTATTAAAATGAGCAAAATAATTAGTTGGAGTATTTAACTGAGTAGTGAAAAAGTTTGTGTATTAAAAAGCTTAACAAAATCTAGTTGGGGTATTTTTAGGAATTTTACTTTATACCCGTTTAAATATATTTAATTTAAGATCTAATATGATTGTCAATTTAGATCTGCGATAATTACATTAGCCAATTTAGTTTGTGAGACATTTAGTATTTTAATTAAAGTTAAATTATTTTATTTTTATGAAAATATATTTGAAATGAAATTTCTAAAAAAAAATAATTTAATTTTTCAAATTTTAAAATGAAACATATTTCCATAAACGGATCTTAATAAAATTATTCATTTATATAATCATATTCATCAGATTAATGCGATGTCGGCTGCCAAATCGACTATAGAATCTCTTTATAGATTGTGCTCGCTTCTGGGTGTTTCAACTGAATTAGATATTCGGAATCCTTTGGCATCAGAGCACCCCTGGGATGCTCCTCGTAGTTTTATCACACTCTACGAATCTTTTATTTATTTATTCAAAGTTGTGGTGTCCCTTGCTGAAGCTGCTTGTCGCCCACTGCGAGGAATGCAATATTGTGTTTATGCAGCTTACGGCCCGACTATTCGTGTTTTCATTGGTACTTTGGTGCTGACTGTAGAGATTAGGATCGAAGTGAATCCTTCCCTTTTCTCCGGCTTACAAAGATTGCTAGGAATCAGGATCTTCATGGGACATACTATATCAGTTATAAACTGGGTTCAAAGTTGGTCGGCGAGGGTACTTCGACTTTAATCGATCGTTGGTGGGCTCGCTATTTCTTTGTTTGGGTCAATGCGGCCTCAGTTTTGGATCCGTCTCGCTAGTATCGTGTGTCTTGGAACCACGATGTTGGTGAGTTTGTCTTCTCAGTTGTTTTCTTGGTTTTTTATTGCTGGGTCGTTTGTTGTTTTGGATGGTTACACGCGATTCTTCATACTATTATATATATATGGTTTTCCTCGGTGATGTGAGATTTAGTTTTTTTTTTCACTTTTCACTTGTAACCGTTTTTTATTTTTGGCTTTCATACCCGCTCGTTATGTCTTTAAATGACTATCGTATTTGTTTATCTCGACTATTTACGTTCAAATTTTCGGATTCAATTGTGTCACTCCGCGAGGGAGTATGTCGCTTTGAATTCCTCCATTGCGAAACTATATATGCGCAGGTGATCAGTCTGCTATGCTCATGGAGAGCATGGTTGGTGGGTTCGATTGGAACACTGTTTACGCATTCTATGAACTTAAACAATCAATGTACGAGACGTTCTCGATTTGTACATTTTATTTTGAGGACTGAATGTTCGTAGGTCTTCCAGACTACCGTGTCTATTGGCTGGTTGTTCCGGCGGTTTGGGGAGCTCTAAGGCGTCTTTTGGCTTCGTATTTATTACTTTGGAGACTGTTCATATTTTTTTATCATTAATGCATTTTTCTTAGCTGGATGTTATATATCGTTGCTGGTTGCCTTGTATTTTACTTGTATCTTCTGTCTTCTGCTTGCTTTGCAATGGGTTCTACTGGCTCGAGTAACCAAGGTGGGTACAAAGGCTCTTCGTCTAGAGGAACGCTTCCTTTTCGAGGGGGGGGGGAGGGGTGGGGCATCTTCTGCGCCATCGGGAGACTATCGTGTTCTTGGTAGGTTTGATGGTCCCATTACCTTTGCTTAAATGGAGATATATGATCTCCGACAGACGGCGCTTCTGTTCATGAGTTTTCAAGCGCGATATGCGGGGAGGGTGTATTATATTGTCGCTTCTTTGATCGGATATACCGCTATATCACCAAGAGGGTTCATTGGAGGTCGCGTATGGTTTTCCCAGGTGGGGCAAATTATGACAGTGTGTATCTTCTGTTTGGTACGACGACTCGATGATCTATGTGGCTTTGTAGGAGACGCGCTCGGGGTCTGGGTGGAGGTCAGCCTAGTCCTTGACGTGTTTTATGCGGGTGTCGGGCTGCTCTTTGTTTTTTTTGGTGTTGTTCGTCTCCGTGGTTTGCTCTTTTTTGTTATTGGTTATTTTTGGACTTGTATTTTTAGATATTATATACAAGTTTCAGTATTTTATTTATTGTTTTCGTTTTTGGTTCGTATCACTGCACTCTTCGAATTGGAGACCGGTTGTTAATATTTACAGCTAGGTTCCGTGGCAGGCCGCGGCTCTTGTCGTCATGGTATATCGAGCGTTGGTTATGGCGAGGATTCTCCTCTCCTTTATTTTCCTTATTCGGTTGTACTATGTTGTTATGGTTGTTTTTCGAACTCGGTCGGTGCATTCTGTAGTGACATTCTTGCCAAAGCCTGGGGTGTACCTTTGGGTTTTTCATTTGTCGTTGCTGGGAGAACCGAACGACACTTTCCAATATTTCATCTATGGTCTGAGCTTACATCATGATTAGCCTGCTTCCTCTAGGGGCCAGGTTGTATCTAAGCGTGTCTCGGATAAGGCTAAAAAGATATCATTGGTCGTTTTGGACGTCGATCATCTACTTGGTGTTTATCCATCCACCATTTGTGGTGGGTTTTGGGGGCTCGTGTTATTTTGGATTATGTTGCTTCGGTAATCCGATAAATCTCAACTGTCCGAGGAAGGTCGTTGCCAGTTGGTTGAAGGTGCGGATAGATCCTGGTGGAAGATTAATGAAAAATTCGAGGGCCTTCTCTTCTAAGTGTTCGATGAAAAGACAACAGAAGGTCGTGTTAGGGTCAAAATTAATCATAGAAAAATCAACGGCTAAGATCCTTCGAGGAATTGTGCCTTAAGCAAATATGAGCTAGAATGTCAAAGAAACTATACGGCATAAGCCAAACCAATCAGCATAAGGATACAAGAACAAAACTCGTATATTTCATCCAAGGCAAGGAATAAACGAATTTTGTTCAAAGCATGAAAAGATAGGAAAAATGTTATGGCGGAAGGCTTTTGCAATAAATGACGAGTTTTACGAAACACTCTTCTGTCAAACAAAAATCGGAAAGTTTCTGCGGAAAATATCATAGTAATCTATGAGATAATCTTCCGTAAAACAACTTTCAGAAAATATTTATGGAAAATTTTTGTAACATAAACGAAATAGTTTCAAAATTACACTAAGCAATCAACGGAGGGAATGAGTGCAGAGGGAATGACACTACACATCCTCCTCTCTCTCTGTCGCCATAAGGCGATATCACTCCTCCTCCTCTCCGTGTCGCCATAAGGCAAGACCGCTCCACCTCCTGTCCGTCTCGCCATGAGGCGATATAGCTCCCTCTCCTCTATGTGTCGCTATGAAGCAACACCACTCCTTCTCTGCTTCATATCTCCATTAGGCGACACCACTCTATCTCCGTTTCATGTCACCACTAGGCGACACCACGGCTACCGTTCTATGTCACCACTAGGCGACACCAGCTCCTCCATTCCATGTTGCCATTTAGGCGACACACGGCCTCCGTTCCATGTCTCCACTAGGCGACACCATCTCCTCCGTTCCATGTCGCCATTATGCGACACCACAGCCTCCGTTCCATGTCACCATCAGCGACACCACGCTCCTCTGCTTGTCTCTCCACATATCTCATTCGTAGTTCTTTCCTTTGAATCTCGATCGAACTGTCTCATTCTTCGTCTTGATTGGAGTTTCCGTTGAAATTTTACGATAAAATTAGCAATGACTTATTTTCTTGTAAAACTTTGAATCGATCGCATAAACCAATAATGGTTAACTTGACACCATTTTTATTGCGATTATACGATTTGTATTAATCGAAAAATGGTCTGTTTAGGTCTAAAACGCGGCAAAAGCTCACTTACGTCTCAAAACGAGAATAGGCCCAAACTACAATGACGGTTTATTTGATTTAAAAAATAAAATAATTAAAAAGATGATAGAATATATTAATATTATTTTAATGTAATGATGTTAGAGGAAAAAAATGTTTTCCAATTTTTGGAAAATACATTTTTTGAATTTTGGCAGGAAAATTTTTTTTTTAAATTTTGACAGGAAAAATGCATTTTTTCGGTTTTCGCAAAAAAACACGTTTTCAAGTTTTCGGGAAAACGTGCTTTCTGGTTTAGTGGGAAAACGCGTCTTTCAGGTTTTGAAGGAAACATCTGCTTTGTAATATATAATTATAGAAATTCTCTTCAGGAAAATTCAACGGCACTTGATACTACAAAATACACTTCTTCTCACAATCCGCTTTGGTGCAATGGCAGTATGTAGTGGAGCTGCAGCACCAAACATTCTTTAGTGTTTTATAGCATGTTTCTTTGGACTTTTTTCGAGGTTGGCACCTAAAGTTTAAAAAATAAAACAATTAAAAAGATTATAGAATATATTAATATTATTTTAATGGTAATGATGTTAGAGGATTGGACAGAAATGTAAGTTACATATGACATACATTCATGGAGACTACCAGACAAACCAGAACAATACAAAATATAGCAAATCTGGATACCGATATTGTAACTCTTCACTGTAAATAAATTCTTTGTGTGTTTATTGTAGAAAAACCTTAAATATGGACATATACATATATTATATATATGTCTTTGAAGATTAGTTTTAATTGATTGGTTAGTTTTATTTTCGGGGAAATTTCACAAATACACTTTGCTTGATACCACAAATCAATTTTACAACCAACCTAGGGACATTTTCACAAATACCACTTTCATTAATGAACAAAAGACAACCTTACCCTTACCTTATCTTATTCTACATCATCGATTCTTCTTCTCTGTTTTCGGCATCATCTCTCAGAGACTCCGTAACGACGTCGAAATCCGCCGTCTCTCTCTCATACAACCGACGGCGAAAGAGATAGCAGAGAATCACGATTCAAAAACCTCCACAATGTCAACTTCTGAACGAGGTTCACAACTGGTATGTCTATAATTTCTGTATTTTTTTGTTTGATTCGATTAATTTTGGGGAAATTTTGATTTTGTGCTTTCTCTTATCGAAGAATCGAACAAGGTTGCTTTAGAATTTTCATTTGAACATGTTGATCTAAGAGAACACAGTTTACGTAGTGAACATTGAGTATTTGAAAATTTAGATCTGGTTTTCAAGTCATTTTAGAAATTTCTTCCTTATGTTATACAAAAATAAAATAAGGTTGATTTGAACTTGTCATCTTAATGGTTTCGGTTAACAGAGAGATTTTCCAATAGTGAAAACGGCATATTAAGGAATTATAACCCCTTATAAATATGGGTTTCATGATATTGACGATTTATAAGGTTCTATAAAGAAGTTTCTAAACAAGAGTTTCATCGTATATGTGTATAAAACTTGTGATATTGTGGAAATACATGAACATTGTGCTTGGATAAAGTATCTATAGATCATGATTAGAAAGTTCATATTATCGTTTTATAAAGTAATATAAATTATAATTTTTCTTTTGTTTTTGTTTTCCAGTTGGATAGCAATGACTTTTGCACAAATTTGAGTTTGCCTCCTAGGATTTATGGAGCTGGAACAGAACCACCAGATAATCATAAAGTGATCATCCAACATTCAAACATGGATTATGTCTTTAAGGTTGCTCATATATTAGGAAAAAAAGAGTTTGCTCAGATAGAGAACTCACACACTGGAAGCATTGTGAAGTTGGCAAGAAGGACTAGCGTTCAGTTTTCAGAGGATCTGTTCCATTTTCTCATGCAGCGAAGAATACTGACGAAAGGACAAGATCTCTGGTTTACATTCTCTGATCAACCAATGAGGTTTTCGATGCGAGAATTTCATCTGACAACAGGGTTAGCTTGTGAGGAAGATAAAACAAAAACAGAGCCACTGTTCAGAGAATTGAAGAAACCTTATCCTTGGATGCTAAGCAAGGGGGACAAGTACACAGTGAGAAGCTTGTATAATCAGCTTGTAGATAAAGCACGAACAATGACAAGACTAGAGAGACTATCTATTGGAATAGAAATAATCACAGAAGGGATAATTATTGCAGGAAACACTAGCTCTCTAATCCCGAAGGAAAGGTTGATGGCTTATAAGAACTATGATAGTTTCTCGAAGATGGCTTGGGGTAAACTTGCTTATACAGTTTTGTCAAATAGTGTTAGAAATTTGGGTGCAAGTTCGTGGACAGGAGAAAGTTATGAAGTGAGAGGTTTTGTGCTGGCCATAAATTTGTGGGCTATGACATCAGTGCCTATGCTTGGTAAAGCTTTGGGAAAACCATGCGAGGAAACCTCTTCTGCAGATCCGTTATGTCTACATTGGGACTCAACAAGGTATCCGACAATTACTGAAGTGTTGGAGGTGGAGAAGAAAAATAATGTGAGTTTTTAGCAAAGTTTATAAATTTATTGGTATTGAATTGTTTAGAAAGAGGTTTATAAACATACTCCTTGAAAGAGGGTCACAAGTAGGCGCCTTGGTAAAAAATGTGAAGTTTTATAAAATGTTATAAATGTTGTTTCATAATGGTTTATAAAATTATAAATAAGAGATATACAGAGACTTATAATTAAAGCGTTGTTTTATTCTTGTTACAGGGTGTGGTTACTATGGTGTTTGGATTCTCTGAGGAACTGAAACATTTGGTGAACCCGACACATCCTGATGATAAGGACTTTGACAGTGTTGTACAACTAGTTCAACAAGGATACAAAGTGAAGAAAAGCGATTGGGAACAAGGATTTGTGGATGTTTTTCTTACAACAGAAGACACTATTCGACAAAGCAGGGCAAAAGACAAAGATGTACAGCAAAACTCTAAGGTCATTGGGTTTATAAGGTTTTATCAAATTTGAAATTGCTAAATATTATAAGCATTTATAAATCTTTTTATTGTAATTTTTGAAAAAGTAGCAAACACAAGATGAAGAAGAACAACAAGTGGAAACTGATGCTGAATTCGGTGATGGTGATAAAGAAAGGGAAACTTCAAAAGTCAATGAACTAAGCTAATTTATAAAGCTTTATAAAATTGGACTATCATTTATTTAAAAATTATAAGCCATCATATATTTGTTATTTTTTTTCTTCTTGAAATAGGGGCAGACACTTGAGGAAGAAGAAGAAGAACAAATGGAAGCTAATATAGAAGTGGAGGAGCCCGTGCAAGTTGAAAGACAGAAACAAGGAAGAGGAACCAAGGTAAATAACTACCTTTATAATGGTTTATAAATATTGTTTTCTGATTGTGTTATCAAAATTGAAGGATGAATATGTTTATATAGCAAGTGTATTAGACTATCAATTTTTAAAAATCTGTTATATTATTGTTTTTTTTTAAAAGGAGCAAAGACAAGATGAAGAAGAACAACAAGTGGAAGCTGATGCTGAATTCGGCGACGGTGATAAAGAAAGAGAAACTTCAAAAGTCAATGAAGTAAGCTAATTTATAAAGCTTTATAAAATTGGAGTATCATTTATTTAAAAATTATAAGCCATCATATGTTTGTTATTTTTTTTCTTGAAATAGGGGCAGACACTTGAGGAAGAAGAAGGACAAATGGAAGCTGATACAGAAGTGGAGGAGCCCGTGCAAGTTGAAAGACAGAAAAGAGGAAGAGGAACCAAGGTAAATAACTACCTTTACAAGGGTTTATAAATGCTGTTTTCTGATTGTATTATCAAAATTGAAGGATGAATATGTTTATATAGCAATTGTATAAGACTATCAACTTTAAAAATTATAATCCATCATAAATCTGTTTAGGAGCAAGAGTATAAGAAGAATGAAGAGAAAAGAAAAGATGGAGCGCATGAGAAAGATAAAGAGACAAATCAAGATGAAGATGGTTCCATGTCTAACAGTGAGAAACTCGATACGCTAATCCAAATGGTTTATGATTTAGGTAAACGAGTAGAAGTAATCCAGAATGTCTTAGGAGTTAAGGTAAGCAAATAACTTTTGCAAGCACTTGTAAAAACTTTCACATGTTTTTTTCTTTAACTATTATGATATGATTTCTTGAAGGTACCTGATGGTTCATCAAATAAACAAGATTATGAGAATGCAGCCAACTCCGATGATACAAAAGGTGCACCAAATGGAGAAAATGAAGAAGAAGCAAATCCTGGTGATAAAAGAAATGCAGCAGATGATGAAGAGATATGTGATGAAGAAGCAATTTCTGCTATGCAGCAACTAAGGGAAGTTAATATTTTTGGGGAAAATGAGAGTACAGAGAAAATCACTTAAGACGAAGAGACTGAAAAAATTGAAAAAGAAAGCTGCACGAAACAAAAGTCACAGGTAAAAAATCTAAAATAGAAATATAAAGGTTTATAAAATTTTTGATATAAAAATTAACTAATCTTATGTTTTGTAGGTGACGTCGTCTTCTCAAACATTCACTACTCCAAACTTTGATACAAGGGTAACAAATTTCTATATATTTTACAACGCTTTGAAGATTTTAATATATAAAGCTTAACTTATGGTTTCAGAAAATAATTTGTATTCAGGTCACATCGCCTACTCCAACATATACTACTCCTAAGTTTGATCTTCTTTCTCAAGAAAGTCGTCATAGTGGAAAGGGTGCACCTAAGGTATTTTATAAAGCCTTATAAATCTAGTTCATAATTGATAAGGTCTCTTAAACAATTTCATCAAATACGATTTACATGATTCAGGTTCTTATGAGAGATGTTGGTGAGAAGTCTGAGTTCCAACCTTTAGTGAAAACTAAAAAGAGATCAGTACAACAAGACAACCAGGTTTGTTTAGTTTATGAATGCTTGTTTAGTTTCAAAAACATATCTCTTTGAAAAAAAACTGTTTTATTTGTTGTATAGGTAAATGATGATGCTGAGCCTCCACTTAAAAAGAAGAATAAAGGTGATATGGGTGACGTTGCACTAAGAAGAAGTGAAAGAGGTCAAATACCATCCATTCATACACAGCCCCCATTTACGGGAGCAAGGAAGAAACATCCAATAATTCATCCCTCTGAGCCAGTTGATAAGACGGGAAAGGAAAAAAATGACATAATGGAAAATGTCAAACAAAAACAAGTGAGTCTTTTTTTTTATAACGTATTATATATTATGAAGTGTGCCAATTATATACCTGCATAGTATTTTATAAGTATGTGTTTTAAACGTAGGAAACACACACTGATAATCAACAAAGTGAGTGTAAATGCAAAATGGTTTTCAGATCTTGAAACTCCAGGAAGAAAGCTTTTGAAAACGGTTAGACTATATGTGAAAAATCTTCTTTATAATTGCTTATAAATTTATCTTATTCTTCTTTATAGTATTAGATAATCGCTTTTTATGAGTATTTTTTTATGCTTTTTTTCTCAGCATATTGAAGCAGGTTTGGAGCTGTTGAAATTGAGAAAGAGAAACAATCCAGATTTGTTTCTGAACAGAACTGTCTTAGTTGTTGGAGTGAAATTCCTTGAAGAAATAGATGAACTTTATGATGAGTTTTTAGATGACAAGGAAGGTTTCCAGTTTGAAAGTGGCTTTGGCAAGTACAACATTGAGAAGAATATCAGCTTCCTTTATTCGGCAATTGAAATTGAAAAAAAAGTATTGGCTTGGAATTGTGGTCAATCTTGAGAAGAGAAGCATCACAACATTCAATAGCGCAGCAGTGAAATACACAGATGCGAGCGTTGGAGCATATGTCAATGCATATGCAATGGTTCTCCCATTCATGATTCGCAACATCTTCAAAGATGTCAACGTGAATACAAGTAAATTCGATATAAATGTTGTATCTGAAGACTACCCACAGGTAACATGATTATAACAGCTTGTAAATCTTTGAACTTAAAATGTTAGATTTGTATTATATATAAAATGGGTGTACTATAAGTTATTTCCTCATTCTTACTAACAACTTTTTGTTTTCAGGTTCTTAAAATAGAAGACAATGGAGTTTATGTATTGAAGCTGATAGAGTGCCATGCAATCCGTATAGTAGACTTCACAAAGCTGAGTGAAGAAAAAATTGCATTCATCAGAGAAAAACTGGCGGTTGATATCTTCTTAGAATTACAATGAGTACTAATGTGAGAATGAACAAAAACTTTATCGCTTGATTATAGTTATGTGTGAACAACAATCTGTTTTTACTCGTCCTTGGGAAACTTTGTTTCTTTGTAGAATTCTGAATATTTTATGAGTTTATGTCTTGGATTTTATGGCTTTGCTCTTATTTATAAAGTTAACAGGTAAGTTTGTATTTCAGAAACTTTATAACACTTTATAAACTATTGTTTATAAACCCTTATAAAATAAGTAATAAGAGTTTAAGAATATCTTAAATCTATGTAAAATATTTTATAAAGGCCTACAAATTATTATTCGCAAGAAATAATTAAAACGTTTATAAGACTTTGAAAATTTGAATTTATAAGCCATTATAATACTTTATAAGCCCGGGTTCAAATCCCAATCCATACGATTAAAATTATTTTTCATAAAACTTTGAATTTATAAGCCATTATAATACTTTATAAGAGATGTAAAGAACAATACAAGATGACTCGTTTCAAGGAACAAGAATGTGATTGTGGTCTAGTGGTGAACTGAAGCCTTCAGATTCGTTTAAGCCTGGGTTCGAATCCCAATTCATACGACTGAAGTTATTTTTTCATAAAACTTTGTATTTTGGTATCTTTATAACACCTTATTAGAAATGGCGTATAAACCCTTATAAAATCAATAATAAGAGATTATAAGAGATGTAAAGAACAATACAAGAAAACTCGGTTTAAGCCATTATAATACTTTATAAGAGATGTAAAGAACAATACAAGATAACTCGTTTTAAGAAACAAGAATGTGATTGTGGTTTAGTGGTGAATTGAAACCTCCAGATTCTTGTAAGCCCGGGTTTGAATCCCAATCCATACGATTAAAATTATTTTCAAAAACTTTGAATTTATAAGCCATTATAATACTTTATAAGAGATGTAAAGAACAATACAAGATGACTAGTTTTAAGAAACAAGAATGTGATTGTGGTCTAGTGGTGAATTGAAGTCTCAGATTCTTCTAAGGCCGGGTTCAAATTCCAATTCATACGATTGAATTTATTTTTTCATAAAATTTTGTATTTTGGTATCTTTATAACACCTTATTAGAAATGGCTTATAAACCCTTATCAAATCAAAAATAAGAGTTTACTTTATAAACTACTAGAATTCGGTCCCTACTGGTATGATATTCTTTACTTGTAATATATGTTATTATTTTTTATATGATTTTGAGTTTAAAATTTAGGTTTGTATTTGCAATAGAAATGTATGATAATGATTTTTGTATTCCAGAAAATTTTAAGTATGGAGAAATTATATGTGATAAGATATATTTAAAACTAAATAATTGTTTATATATTAAAGAGTTGTGGTATTGGTATGCTGTGAAGACCTTGAATGGTCTTCATGTTGTTTCATTTAACAAAAATTTGATCTCATATTCGGGTGGTTTGTAATATTTGGGTTCGAAAGGATTGGGTTGTGAAGGATTGGCTTGATTCCATATGTTGTGAAGGTTTCGAATGGTCTTCATGTTGTTTTCGTAAACAAAAATTTGATCTCATATTCGGGTGGTTTGTAATATTTTGGGTTCGGAAAGATTGGGCTGTGAACAATTTTATGTTGAAATCATAGTATTTTGACATGTTACTGGAGTAGAAGTGGTGATTATTTGAAACTGCATTTCTTATTAAAAGTAAAATATTATATTGAATGCGAAGAAGGTATAGTGAACCTAATCAAAATTTAAAAACACTATAAATGAAAAGTGCGAAAACTGAGTAGTGGAGAAAGTTTTTAAAAGAATGTAACTCACTATCCATATTAAAGGAATGAGCATAACCCAAACTATAGATAATTTTTTTATGATTTTTTTTTCATATATAAATATTTTGATGAAATTTAAATTAGCATGACTTTGTTCTTTGAGAAGGCAATATCTGGTGTAGGAGAAGGCACGACTTTGTTCTTTGAGATAGTCATATGAAAGAAATATTTGAAGCACTTGTAGGAAGTTTTAAAAAGAAATAAACTCATTATTAATGAATGCCAAGTTATAAAAGAAAAAAAAAACTCATTATCCATATTAAATAGTTTGATTAAATTTAAATTACAGAAAATTTTTGATGAAATTTTTTGTCATATATAAATAGTTTGATTAAATTTAAATTAGCATGAACCCTAAATACATCTATGAGTAATACTAATAAAAATGATAACTAAATGATTAAAATTTTATTTAAATTTATTTGTTCATTAGGTTTATTAAAAAATTGATTTCCGAGTTTAGCATATTTTAACTAAAAAAATCTCAAATTTATTAAAATTTATATATATATATGTATATACAATTACATATAATATACATATATATATGAATAAATAATCATTAAATATAATGAAATCTAATTAAAAATAATTTTACAATAATGTAATATTAACTATATTGAAATTTAAACAAAATCTAACTAAAATAGTTAAATCAAATCTAAAGAAATAAAACTATAAAATATTTTTTTTTAACCATTGAAATTTAAATATTAAACGAATAATGTTCAAATATAAATATTTTTTGAAATTTTAAAAGTATTATATATAAAATTATTTATATATGATTTGACCAGTTCAATAACAAACACATAAACTTGTGTAAACAGTCGTGGGAAAACCTCGGAAGAGTATAGTTTGACTAAATACAATTATTAAAGAACCATATGAATACATTGACTTAACAGTATTCATCTAAGTGATTGATTTATAATTAATTCGGATTCTTTAATCTAAAAATTTCTTCACGTATCGTACTTGGCAGATTTTCGAGATAGCCAAACTAAACATTCATCTTAGCCCCTAAGTTTATGTGTTGTATATGGATATATATATGGATAATCCGACCTTCAATCTATCCAAAATATATATGTGGATCAGCCTGTTTTTAATTGTACTCGTTTTAAACCGACAAATCTCAAGCCAGTCTTACTTGTATCTTTTTTTTGGGACAAAAGCCACTCTTACTTATATCTAAACTATACATTTTATTTAAATTTTGTACCATCCTATTCAGGTTTATCTGTAAGCACATATTGCAGTCACAAGTTTCTTCTCTACAAACTAAAGATTTCCGATCAATTTCATCCCCTGAGAGGTAAAACGGAAAACAAAATCTCATTTCAAGAAGATGATTACCCATTTCCATAGCTCAAAGGCCTCTTTCTCTATCTCCTTGTGTTTTGTTATAAAAATTTGTAACGAATGTGCCTAAATGGAACTGTGTTTCATACATCAACAGGACAAAAGGTGGCAAGTACATTGTTAAAGGGCATGTGATGTCACTTAAGGAGTTTCAAGCTTCTTGCGCTAAGAGATTACAAAGATGAAGCAGCTGGTAACACCATGATCCACCTCGGACCTCTTACTTGGATAAGAAGAAAAGGCCGTGTTCGTACGACTAAACACATTTCGTTTTTTCTTTAAATATTCCTTTGATGTATATTTGCTTGGCCGTGATAGGGGATTAATATAGAGACAACTGAAACTCCAGACCATAAGAGATTTCAAGAAACAAAACACATTAAAAATAAAAATTATCCAGACATCATCAAATCTTTCTCTACAGAAAGGGTTAATGACTAAACTAAGCGAGGGTGTAAAAGCCGTAGAGAGAAGTTTCCTAATACAAACGAAACTTAGAGACGACCATACCTATTGACATTCAATGATAACCCTGACAATGCTTCTTCAGAGCAAACAAAACAGTGGGTGACAGTCTCACGCAGACGGTCTGGTTAAGAACGACATGACCTTCCTAAAATCCAGAGACGAAAGTTCTAATCCCGGGACATTCTTCCCTTCTGGTCCCATCCAGAGACCTCCATTATGAAGATGCATCAGCAACGGCGACTGCTCTTGCGACGTTTCTTGCTTCTTCTTCACAAACTCAAAGAACTCAGGAACTTGCCGTGCATACCTTCAACAATATCAATTAAGAACATATCGGAAACTCAATTTATGATGACATTAACATTAGTAAGAACTTACTGTCTCTTTGCTTCAATATTTCTGCTGAAGTCAATATTTGGTTCACAGTCCAGAACCAAAGCAGGGACCTGTTTCAAAACCAATTAACCAGTCTATAAGCAAAATCTTATCTTCAGACGTTTAGCACACAAACAAAGTGAGATAACTTTTACCTTCTGCAGAAGCGAGACACATAGATTTTGAGACGAAACTATGAATTAAGTTATGAATAAATGAAAGGGCCGACAAACATTTTAGGTAAAGGTTAGTTTCATTTATCTATGCATCCAAACTTATAACATAACCTTAGCTTCACAATCAGCGAACAAAACAATGTGAATAATGATCACAGCCAACACAATCACAAAGAAACATGACTTAGAAAGTGAAATGCTGATCAAATGATTGAGAATAATTTGAAACAGAATTGACAATAACTTGAATCAGGCGTGACAATGGAGGAGATAAAACTGGAGAAGGATCATACCATGGAAGGTCGCAACCATCAGGCTTCCATCTCCAATTGAGATAGTCTCAATCGCATTCCGTTCCTCTGGCAATCAGAAGCTTCGTCAACCTAATGACACGATCCAGGCTGATACAATGGATACTCGTCGTCATCCTTAACCCGCGATCCTTTGAACAAATCACTGTCTCTCATCTTCTCAACCATCGCCTGCTCCACAGATTCGGCATTGTTTACCTCAATTGACTCTTCGTTGCGCGAGGCTTCTTCATCTTCCAGACCAGGTTCCGTGGTGAGGTCAACGGTCCGTTGTGAGAAAGTTATCCATCTGAGATTTGAAAACTTCATTGAAAAAAAACAACCTCTTCTTTCCCAGAAACCTATCGATTTTGAGAAACAAAGCTACAATTACAGAAAGAGACGAAATATCCTCTGACCTTTATTAGCTCCTCTTATGCATCGTGAGAGAGATCGTCTCGTTCGTCTGAGTTTGTAGATTCTGTCAGCTTTGTCGGCGTCCTCAAAACTCGTCGGAGAACTCGTCACGCCAAATCTTGTCGGTGTTGTCAAATCTCGCCGGAGAACTCGCCGGCGTGGTTAAAGGGAATTTACGAGTTGAAGATCTAGTGAAAACAAAACTTGTTTGAGATTTAAGGTTTATTAGTTAGGGATAGAATGGTTTTTTACTTATTAAATTTTTAATGGTAAAGATGGTTAATGTAAAGATGAAAAAAGATAATATGAATGTGGTATTTTTGACAAATTCTCTTTATTTTCTTTCTATCCTAAGATATTTATGTTTAATATTCAAAACATTCATTTTAGTTTTTGATACAATATGTAAACACCTAAGAATACCTATTAACGACGACCACATATATATAACATTGTATGATTAAATATGTGGATAAAATCAACTATCAATAGATTAGCTACTAGTTTTAAAATTTACTAATTTCTCATCAATATTCTTAAATGTGGAAATGTATATATGTCCTTGAAAAATTTTCGCATGAAGATGATCCGAAGAATCTGAAATTAGAATTATTGGTTACTTTAATTATAATTCTATTCTGAAATATTGATGTTAAAAAGTTGTTCCAAATTTTCATTTTAGTTTTTGACAGAATGTATCACCACCTAAAATTAACAATTAATACAGTCATATATATATATACACTGGTAACATTGAAAGACTAAATATGTGGCCAAAATCAATTAGCAATGAATTAGCTAATAATTTGTTTATTTACTAATTTCTTATAGATGGAAAAATATAGTCTTCGATTCTTAATGGACTAATCTATATATTATGAAAGTCCGGCGTATATTGATTGAAGTGAAATATTATTGTAGTTACTGATTTGCATAACAGTTCTAATTTACCGAAAAAGTATTTTTATAGAGAAATAAATAAATAAAAATACGTTCTTTATTATATGACAAACACATATTTCCTTGAGAAATATATATAGACAAATATCCTAGGATAGCCTTAAACTTTTTTTGTGACAAATAAAGTTTCTAAGGATTAAAATGAGCAAAATTTTCATTAAAAAGGTAAATATATACAAATACCACTAAAGTTAACTAGTCTAGATTTAGGGTTTAGAGTTAAGGGGTAAGATTTTAAGATTGAAGTTTACAATTTTAAAAAGTAAAAATTAATATTAAAAATTGGAAAACAAAAATTTTAAAAATAGTTTCAGAAGGCAGTTTTTGAATTTCAAAAAGAAATTTTTTTTAAAAAAAATATGACAATATTTTATAAGATAATATACTGTATAAAAATTCATAATGGTGTGGGTCTTATCAAATACGGTCCAATTAAAATTTAATAATAAAATTGATATATAAAATTTGTATAAACAAACAAAACATTTTTTTTTCTCAATGAACAACTGCTAATATTTTTAACCATTCAAAACATTTTGATATTGTTTTATCATTTTACATATAAAATACATTTGCTTGATCACAGAATACTCCCAGAATTCAGGCAGGGGTGACAATGTCGGTCTAATTTGTAAGACCATGGTCATCGTAGAAAATTTCCAAGAAAAATTACAAAGAAGGAAGATATGAATATCGAACGCCTATGAATTACTTTTGACAGATAATAGTTTTTTTTTTTATCTGCAGATTTAACACGGTTGGTTTGGTACAACTTTTTTTTGCCCACTCCTAATATTTGTAATTGTAGTCGGCAACTATAATATTCATTCAGAGTGGCGGCGACGCAACCGCCTTAGCGATCAAATTAGATATATTGATAAAATAACACCGAGAAAAGGAGATAAAAAAAAAAAAGATTTAAGCTTTATCTTACACGCAGCGGCCATGAGGACAGAAGAAACATCGGCTGGCTGCATTGTCGGAATCTGCTCTCTCGTTTCTCAGGCTTGCAGATTCCTACGTATCCTACTCTCTTTGCTCACTGATGGTTCCAGGAATAATCATCATCAAAACAGAGATCATCGGACCTCAGCTTGAAGCTGCTTCGCAGAGAAGAGTACAAGAGATCTCTCACCTCTTCAAGATCATGCTTTGTATAAAACCAAACCAGACGGTCTATTTACCACTTTGTCGTGAGGTTTTGTGAATATTAGAAAAAAATAACATAAACACATGCAAAGAAAAAGCACTGAATATTCGACAAGAAACGAAACTCTTTTATCAAGAATTTAACAATCTTTACTCTTCCAATCTCTCTATACACATTCAAAGACCCTATATATTAAAATATGTCAGTAATCCCATGACCACAGATGTAGATCATAGTTGGTTTCTTCTAACTTGCCTGGAAGTTAAGAATCTGGATCAAGAAAACCACCTTTCATGAGAAGACGGGTCTCCCCGACGCTCGAACTGTGGCTACGAACAACCAGAAGATGGCACACAAGGCACCTACAATTGATAAGACAAGAAACCCTTTGTTTCTGCTACGCTTCTTTGCTACTACGGTAGTGGTCGCTGGCGTTCCATTAGCCTTTCCACTGAACTTCATACGGCTGAAGCTAGACATACGAACAAATGTCCGGTTAATAGGACCCTCACACGCAGAAGCTGGCGTTGAAGGTATTGAATCCATAAATGCCCACAGGGCAGATGAGAACGGGCTCGTTCCACCACCACCATCTTGAGCTGTTACACTCGTAGTAAGATTTGTGGAGCCACCAGGTATGACATTCACACCTAAGCAAATAGTGTACACAAAGTATCAACGGAAATGCTTATGGCTATTGCGTTTAAAGGTCATAACAAGAGGGTTTGATAAGAAACAAACAGCAGAATATCATGTATACATGTCTTGGTTCAAGTCAAAGACAAATGCAAAAAAAAACATCTGTGCTTAGTGGGAACGAATAACTTAGTAGGCACCATAGGTGAATGCTTTGAGATGAGTATGAGTTTTAAGTACCTGATGAAGGCGAATCAAATGCTCCAGAAATAATAGATTGCGGTTGATCAAAGAGAACAGCCTGATCATCATCTTGAAACCACATATGGTCAGTTAACTGATTGGGATTTTGGTTAGGATCCATGATGCTGTTCAGCTTGTTCTCAGGGGTTTGGTCCTGGAACTGTTGATAAAGGGGTTGGTGTTCTTGGTCTAATGTGTTACTCAGAGAAGAAGGATCAGCAGAAGCTCCTTGAAGAATAGGTTCCATGTCCAAAAACATGGAAACGTCATGGAACAATTGGTCAAACTCATTAAACTCTCCAAATTCACCAGGGTCCAAGAACTGTTGATGTTTCTCAGTTGAAGAAGCTCCGAGTTCAGAGGTCAAAAGATCATCCATTTCAATGTAATCTTCCTTGTCAAACACAAAAGGCCCCATACCAGAGTCATTGGGAACTGACGTGACTTCAGTAGACTCAAAAATCGAGGGCATGTTGTATGGCTGGACGTTTGGTAAGAAGTCTCCAATTTCCTGGGGTTCAAGAAACTCTCCAGAAGAATCGTTCACCAACGTGCTTTGCAGCTCTTCTTGGCTGTTAACCTGCAAACACAATTATCTATGTAGTGAGAAAAGCAGAACAAAACGAACACGTGAAACAAGGGCCTGACTTGTAGTAAAAAGATCATCTCCGACATATGAAGAGTGAAGAAACAGACCTGGGGAATACTTGAAGCAAGGCCATTAATACATCTTTGAGGAACCCCAGGCGCGTATGGGATTCCATTGAGAATCTCCTCGATATCATCTAACTGAAGAGTGACAGGATTGAAAAGTGTAGCATTATCCACACAACGAGTATCTTCATAACGAACAGCAATATTATCTCCAACTTCGTTATCATCATCGTCAGCCCATTCTTCTTCTTGGAAGGGAGCACCATACTCTTCGCCGTTTTTGGGACCAGCCCCACTTTTCTTGTACAGCTTATAAAGAGCATAATATTCCTGAAGAACAAAAGAAGGAAGGCGGATTAGTTAAATATAAAATGAAGGAAAACACATATATTTTTTGACTATCAGGTTCAGCTATACAATAGTAGTACCTTGGCGTTCTTACATCTGCCGAGCTCTTCTTCGTCCATGGTGTACTCATGCATCACCCAGTCAGTACGCTCACCATTAGGAGCACGACCTCTATAGAAAACAAGTGTCCTTTTGAGTCCTACGGATCTGGAGTTGTACACGATGACACGATCTTTCCCTGTTGCCTTCCAATACCCAGTTGCAGTGCATCTACCAGATCTAGCTGCGTTTGGATACTTCCTGCTCCTTGGAGTGAAAAAGAACCACTGTCGATCTCCCGTCTTTAACACCGATTGACCTGAATCAATTGATCTCAAATCAGATACGAGATCCTAACGAACAGGTCAAATGGAATCAAAAGCGAAAGCGTACCAGGCAATTCTTCAGGATCCAATTTGTAAACATCTACGACACCGATGGCATTGACTCTAAGCCTTCTCTTGCAAATCTTCCTCTTCAGATAATACATCACCAGCTCCTCATCTGTCGGATGAAATCGAAACCCTGGCGCACTGAATTTACCTCCTTTTAAACACGAATCCGCCATTTACTCAACGATCCAAGCAAATTGTATTCAAAATCCGATTGGGTCAACGAGGAGATGACTCCAGATCCCTGCTCTCTCTTCGTCTCGCCAGATTTTTGGTTCGCTATCTCAATGTCTCTCGCAGCCGTTTCCATCACTTGGCAATGCGACACGATTTAGGCCTTGAATATTCTAGCCCACTAAGTTGATGGCCCGGTAATAGAAAATTGTTTTCTTTATGAGTTTATATATCTATAGTAAAAAAGAGTTTTCTTTTGTTCTTATACTGCCAACTCATCACTTAAATTTTTAGTGACACATCATCGCAAATCCAGAAATGATATTAACAATGATAATATGGCTTGAAGCTGACTGTAACATAAACATTTACATTCAATATTGATTTATATTTTTGATAAATTTTATAATATGATAATAACTTATAGATCATCACTATTATAACAATAAATAATATAATAATAGAAATAATAATAATAATAATAATATTTCTCTATTTTCAAATTATTATTTAATTCTTTTATAATTATATATTTTTCTTACTAAAATAATTCTTCAAAATTTTATGCAGTTTTAAAGCAGTTCTGAATACTAATACCAGTATTTTATTTTAATATATACAAAATTTTAGAAATATTATTTAGTTTTACGTTTTGATAACTATATACCTAACAAAATTTTCTCTTAAATTTATAGAATTTGATTTAATATATTTTAACTTAAATAAATAGATATAAAATCCTTTTAAAATTATAATTTTAAATATATACATCATCAAATAATAAAATCTTAAAATTAATAAAATTTTATTTTCAAGTATAGTATAAATTTAAAACTCTTTTACTGCAATCACATAGTTATATATTAATGGGGAATTTGCCAAAAAATGACTCAAAACTTGATTTTGAATACAAAAGTGTACCACAAATTCAATCAAATAAAAAAGTAACTCAAAAGCCTAGTGAAATTACAATAGCCCCCTTATAAACAAACAAAAAAACCTGTACTCCTCTGTTAGAGAAGACTTACAAAAAATTCTTCTCATTCAATAGATCTTAAAAATAATTTAAAAGTTTTATCAAAAATATCTTGATGGGTAAAAAATTAAAATCATGTAATAATGAACATTTCTCAATGATGTAATAAATTTAGTTTATCTAAAATTGAATTATTTTCAACATAGATGATTGAATGTATATTGGTTCATGAATCATTGGTTTAGGGTTTGGCAACATATGTTATAGTATTGTTGATATCTTTAGGGTTAGATTTGAAATCTTATCTTCATTTTTTTTCTTTTTCAAATTGACCTATATATGTTTAGTAACTATCTAATAACTTGATTTAAACACTTCCTAAGTTTTTTTTTTAAGTTAAAAAAGTATTTTTTGCGTAGTTATTTGATTTTAGGATCTGGAAGACTCACAAAAGACTTAAAAAGAAGTCTTCTGGCACATCCTGCCTAAATTTTAGTAGAATTTAAGGTTCCCGCTTAATAAGTTTAGAAGAATTTAGGTTTTCCGCCTAAATCAAAGTCTTCCACAAGTCTTCCAGGTGTCTTCTCATGGATTAGATCTTAAAAGTAATTAATAAATCTTACAAAAAATATTTTCAAAGGGAAAAAATCGAAATCTTGTATTAATAAACATTTCTAAAAGATGGAAAATTAGTTGTACTGAAATTGAATTATTTTTAATATAGATGAGCGAATGTAGATTGAGTCATGATAGTCTTTGGTTTAGGGTATGGTAATATATGTTGTAGTATTGTTGGTATTTTTGGTGTTAGATTTTAAAATCTAATATTTTAATTTTTTAATTTGACATATATATGTTTAATGACTATCTAATAATTTGATTAAAACACTTTAAAAATTGATTTTATATTTAATGAAATGTTTTTTTGCTATTTAGTTAGTTATTTGATCTTAGGGTCTAGAAGACT
Organism: Brassica nigra; assembly: GCA_016432835.1. Taxonomy (NCBI): domain Eukaryota; kingdom Viridiplantae; phylum Streptophyta; class Magnoliopsida; order Brassicales; family Brassicaceae; genus Brassica; species Brassica nigra. Next base: position 45,058,802 of record CM028243.1, read on the forward strand.
TCTCAAGAAGTCTTCTGTATCGAAAATATTTAACCTAATTGGAAATTTTGTTTCCATAAAGAAAGTTTACACATTTTTTTTTCTCTCAAATGCCTGCAACAAATATGTAATGTTTCTTACTCTAAAACTTTCCGACCACTCTCTAATCTCTTTGAACATCAAAACACCAAATTTTATATCAATCTATCATTTTTTTGTGTCTTCTCACTAATTTATCTTCTTTTTGCAGGTTTTTCTTTACATAGTTCTCATCTTTCACTCCTTCAAAGGTAGATCTATAAATCTTGGATATGTATTTTTATGTGTTTTATATGTTAGATTCTTAAAATATATAGGTTTAACCTAATGTGACTGTTTTGTTTATTATTTAGCATAAAAAGTTATTTTTGAAGTTTTTCTCTTATTTGAAGTCATTTGAATGTTTTTGATTTTGCAGGTTTTTTCAGATCTAAGACAGACTTTGAAACCCTTCTCAGAAGACTCTCAGAAGAATTCGCAGTCTAATACATTTTACGCTAGAAGACTTCCCACGAAGTCTTCAGGAAGTCTTCTGAAGTCTTTTGTCCAAAGTGGTGCAAATTTTGGATATGTATTTTTGTGTTTTATATATTATATTTTAAAAAGTTATAGATTCAATCTAAAGTGAATGTTTTTTATTATTTAAGCATAAAAATTTTGTTTTTGAAGTTTCTCTGTTTGAAGCCATTTGGATGCTTTGAATATGCAAACTTTTTAAATTTGAGTCAAACTTTGGAAGACTTCTCAGGAGAGTTTGGAAGACTCTCGAAAGACTCTCATAAGACTTTTCAGAAGACTTCTAGGAAGACTTCTTGGGAAGTTTTCTAATGCATTTTATGCTAGAAGACTTCCCACGAAGTCTTCAGAAGTCTTCTACCCAAAGTGGTGTAAATTTGGGATATGTATTTTTGTGTTTTATATATTAAAGTAGTGGTATTCCGGCGCTACGCGCCGGGTTCGTATATTTTATTCTTAAATAGATTTACAATTCATTTTATGGTCTTAGTAAAGAAAATATGTTCAGAAATATGAAAATGAAAATATGTTGAAAAAGAATGAGATTTTTTCCTGATCCATTTGATAGTGGTTAGCGATCATAGTGTATTACTTTGTTTTGAAGTTGCGTAGTTCAAAGCATAATATCATAAACGGTTGTGATTAATCAATTCAATAAAATAGAATAAAAGCCAATAATCATAACATAATTAGTTTAGTTGAAATTTAAACATAAACTTAAGTTGATGTATTTTTTAAAGAACATACTTATATTGTTAAGTTCCATGTGGAGACTAATCTGAATTTAAACGTGTGTAATGAAGTTTTGTTCATATATTCTTCTTATTTGATTTTTGGTAAGAAGCAAATTCTGGGAATGGAACATATTAGAAAATGAGGGAAAACATTTATATATTTTGTTTGAAAATTATAACGAAAATCAAAAACAGTATGTAAATGAAACTGAAAATTGGAACATAAGAAACCCCCTTATGAATTGTAATAGTGCTGAATCATAAATGACTTTCCCTACATATGGGATAACTTATGTTTGTACGAAGCCATTGATCAATGCATCGGAAATGGAAAGTATGGCCGCAAGTAAGAGAGCATAGATAGGTTCCATTGTTGTAATTTCCAAAGCATACCATGCATGTATAATTTTTTTTCTGTAGTTGGAGGCCTATTAGTTCCCTAAAGATCGGTGATAATAAGGTCGACGTCAAGTGTTGCAGTCGCGTTTAAGTTGTAGTCTGTGATGGTAAGAGTAATTTGAAGATCATCAACTATGTTATCGTCGTTATTAAATATGTAACATAATGATTAATGTTACTTGTTAAATCTAATTGGTAACATCTCTATGTGAGACTCGACATGTGCTCTTCACTTTTTTCACTTGGATTTAATTTTCATTGGAATAGATTTTTACGATGTTTGAGTTTCCGGCAAAAAGTGAAACCCCATTTTTTGACCAAAAAGGTAACAAATCTGTGTTTCCTAACTTCACATGTTTGGGAATCATTGAATAAATTTTGGCGACACAAATTTTAATGGGAAAGAGGAGGAAATGAAGAAAATAACTACTTTTAATTGCAAAGAAAAAATGCAAAAAATGGAGAGAAAAAAAAAACAAAAGATCACGATTAAGTTTGGCGACAATGGTGTTTGCCGATTCCTTTTACTTTTTGATATGTGTGTTTATCTTGTTTCAGCTGACAACCAAAACTGTGAAGAAATTTCATTCGTCAGTCACAACCGCGGCGTTCCTGTATATCTATTATGGGTTGTCATTTCATGGTTATATATTGTTAGGTTCATTAAGCCGACCCATTTGTAACACTTAACTGTTCATATTTGAGGATATATATATATATATATATTTTTTTTTGTTTTAGGATATTATATGTTTACTAATTTGGCATGTGATCTAAATAGTGAAAGTCTTGTTACACATTCTTGATTTAATGCTGACATCTGTACTTAAATGCATCCATTTACTTTTCTGTTTGTTTAAAATGTTTAGGACATTCTTCTAGTGAAGATTTTATCTACTTGAAAATTAGATTATTATGTGCAATTTTATCAATTATATACCATAAATTTTGATCTTTTTGAAGATTTTATTATGGGTTATTATTATATTGCAATTTTTATTCAAAAATTCGATGAGCGCAAAGTGTACGATATTTCAAAGTCTAGCGAATTATTGGAAAAGTAAATAACTGAGGGTACACAGGAAGTAATCTCTTATACATTCATGTATGATAAATTATTTTATGTACATCACAATAGTTTTATATCTTTTTTTTGAATGAATATTAAATTTTATTCATAAAAAAGATTTTTTACATCAAGTATATCTATAGTTGAAAGAATAACAATCTACTCCTTTCCTACTACTTAAGCTGTAAAGTATTTACAATCTTGTGTCAAACCAATATTGCAAGATGCCAAACCAATACTTCTTTCCTACTACTTAAGCTGTAAACTACTTAATTTTCGTATCTTCATGATTAGCCAGGATGGGGGATGTTATCACTTTGGAAATATGAAGAAGTTTTTCAATTATTAATAGTGGATGATTTGAATTCATTTTTTGATGTTTTGTGATGGGTGCGGTTGGGGAAACATAGTGATATAGAGAGTTGCTACTGTATACACGTGGATACTTAATGCCAAAAAAATTTATAAATAAGGTTTTGGATTTGTACAACTTTAGTATTTGTTAAGGTGAACTCTGTAAGATATTTGAGCCATTTGAACATGCCGTACAGCCCACATAACGGAATAGCTCATCGTGGTCTTCTTTTGAATGAAAAAGCATGAGACCAAAGGCTTATTAATTTTATAGTACATACAACATGTGTGCCAACGATTTGAAGGTAATAACATTTAGTCACAAGCTAGAATGATGCAAGATATTAATATGATACTGAACCAGCGAGTTATACTAAAAGCTTTAAAAAAAAAACTAAGCACACCATAAAAGCTTAGCAAGGAAAAAGTTGAAAACGTTAGGCTTTTACAAAAGTTTACAAATAACTCTTGATTGATATCTAAACCCATATAAAAGAACCAGTATCTGATACAAAAGATAATTTTAACTATCCAAACCCATTGAATTTTTCAAAGCTAGAAAAAAAAAAACACATACGATGGTAGTGGGATCTTTTTCTTTCTTCGGTGTCTGTAATCACTAATCAGCAAGAGAAACCATTATCAGATCATCATCATACGGAGACAAATATATAGAGATAGAGATGGAACATCCACACAAAACTGGTCAGAGTGGCGGCAGTACAATGGAAGTAGTAGGAAAACAAAAACCCAAAGAAAAAGTTTTGTAAATAGTAACAAAAGAAATAATGAGTCTGTGGCGTTAATGAATGACAACGAATCGATTCGTTGATTTAGAGAAGATGTCTTGTTTTTGAAACAGAACATTTTCTCAGAAAGGGAAGAGACTGTTTTTTTTTTTGTGTGGAAGTTTAATATAAAGGCACATGTTCGTCAATGAGATAGTAGCTGGTGAGAGGTGGCCACGAAGTTTGGCTTCAGGGTGTCCCTCATGTTTGCTCAGTGAAACTCATAGCGACATGAGCAGCACAAAACCTGAAGTTCAGAGCAGCAAGTGCAAATGCAGTTCTTTTGGCTAACTCTGATGAATCTCTCATCATGATCTCTGTAAAATTCACAAACTTTGCAGAGAGCAGATTAAGATCGAAGAAAAAGTATACAAATGGAACTGGAACTGGAAATGACATGATACCTGAAAGTTATTGAATTCAAACTTAGGGATCATGTCATTGAACTTCCTCATGTCTGCACATGGCCCATCTCCAATACTGACTAAAACAATCGACAAAGCATATGAGCTGCAACGTGAAAGGAATTCCGGAGAATTAGCTTGTGGAAAAACAGAGTTGTTTAAATGAAGAAGAAACTACTGCACGGTCTTTTACCTCTCGTTAACAATGGCGTCGATAGTTGCTTTCTCTTTTACCTCTCGCTAACAATTCTACCTGGGTCATAGCGAAACCTCTCACCTACACATTCAGAATGTTACCTTTTTCATTAAGCATTCATAATCTGTTTTTTTTTCTTTTAAAAAGCTTTAAATTTTACATGTCACTGTGGAAACTGAAGACTTCCTCGTCATGGTCACTGGGACGATGTCCACGTAGACTGCTTGGCAAGAATAAACAATTAGTTCACACAATCGGATTTTTGAGATACGTACGTAGCAGTCTTTAGTAACGGATTAAGGCGTTGGGGTTACCATCTCATCAAGGAGGAGCATGTCTACACCTTTGACAGGCTCGAGTACTTCGAACCAACTTCATACCGGTTTTATCTTTATTATTGATTTCCTATTTCTTTTCTTTTGGATAATTATCGGTTTGTTTCGATAAACATCCCAAGTGCTTTTAGATTTGGATCTTCTTTGTTTCATATAAAGCTAGTCGCTATGACAGCTAGAAAATAATAAGAATACGTTTACATCTCTCAAACCTCTAATAACTTTCTGTGCAAGCAACATCATCTATCATCACGATCTCAGGTTCTTCGGGTTTGATCCTTCTACATCAGTGATCATCTCCTAGGTCTGTGCATCCCTTTTCTTCTAATCCGCAAGTAGGGTTACTAGCTTGGGACTTACGACAGGATCTACTGTCTCATTGGTATCAGAGCATAAACTCCTCAGGACCAAGCCATGGATACAAGATCAACAACTGCTTTGAACGATATGAGCAAGCAAATCGACAAGCTACGTTCTTCGCAAACTCAACAAACGGAAGAGATCCGCAAGGAACTCGGAGGCAAAATCAACGCACTCGAAGCACACATAGAGAAGTACTTCGCTAATGCCCCACCTCCTTTTACTCAACGTGATGGGAAACAAGCCGAAGGAACTTCCAATGTTACCGACGGAACACCCCAAAACAAGGATCCACCAGACCGCCTCAATCCAGAGCACAGCTCTTCAAAACCAACAACCACCAACGCCGACAACAACAACAACAACCCACCCGTCCATCATAGCCTATCGGCACGACTAACAAAAATCGGTTTTCCGATGTTCGACTGTTCTGAACTCCGAGAATGGATTTACCGCTGTGAGCAGTTCTTCTCAATTGACAGCACTCCACCAGAATTGAAGGTTCGCCTCGCCTCTCTTCACATGACAGGCAAAGCACTTCAATGGCATCATTCTTACCTCGCCAATCGCTACAACATCTTTCCATTATGGCCGGAATATGTTGCCGCCGTATCCGACCGTTTCAGCGAACCATACGACGACCCCTTGTCGGAATTAGTTAGCTTGAAACAAGGACAAGACTCCATCGATGTGTACCTGGATAATTTCGACTGTGCCATGACTAGGATCACTCTCGCTCCTGACCATGCTTTGAACATATTCCTGCCGAACATGAATCAACACCTAGCTCTTCATGTGCGCCAATTAAAGGTCACTTCGGCACCAGAAGCAGCAAAAATAGCTAAACTACATGAGCTATCTCTGTCGCATACACCACCACGTACATCTTGCTTCACCTACAATTCATCTCAACGATCAAGCTCCACACAACCCAACAAAAATCAGAACAGAAACACGGCATCAGCAACAACTACTAATGTCAACAATCAAAACAACAAACCCCTCATCGCCAACACTCCTCAAAACCGAGTCTCTTTCGAAGAGATGCAGGAGCGTAAACGAAAGGGCTTATGCATGTTTTGTGAGGAACCTTTTACACCGGGTTATCAACTCAAGCATCGACGCGCCGAATTCTTACTCTTAGAAGCTGACACATAGTTTGATGAAGAGATCGCGTTAGAGGAACAAATAGGAGAGACTACTCTCTCTGATGAGGATGACAAAGTTCCTACCATCTCTGTCCATGATCTAAACGGTTGTCCGACGTTTAATTGCATGCGCCTTATGGGCCAATATGGAAAGAGGAAGCTGCATATCTTGATCGACCCAGGCAGTACTCACAATTTCCTCGATATAAAAATGGCAAAAGGTTTAGGATGCTCGTTGATCCCAACCAAGCCAATGTCAGTCGTAGCAGCAAGCGGAGACCTGATCACCAAGTACAAATGCAATCCTTTCTCGTGGAAGATGCAAGGATATGGATTCAGCACTGAAATAAGAACCTTACCTTTGGGTTGCAGCGATTTGGTACTAGGAGTTCAATGGCTATCAACATTGGGACCGATTCTCTGGGACTTTCTAAACCTACACATGGAATTTACTTTCCAAGGTTTGAAACATGTTCTAAGAGGAATATCACCCAACAGCGCCAAGATAATCACTGGAAGCAGTCTCAACAAACTCATACTACAGGAACCTCAGATTGCTCTTCTCCACCTTCGTGAACTGGACCAGACACAGCAGACTCTCGACCCTGAAACAATACTATATCACATCGAAGCCAGTGGTGAAAACAGAGACGAAAGTGGAGCGCTGCAGCGTCTGCTAACTTCTTTCTCTGACATCTTTGAGGAACCAACCTCGCTTCCACCATACCAGGAAGGTTTTAACCATAAAATTCCGCTGGAAGCAGGGGCAAATCCTATCAATTTGAGACCTTACCGTTACTCTGCAATTCAAAAGGACTCGATTGATAAGATGATTCGAGAGATGCTTGATCAAGGCATTATCCAGTACAGCTCCAGCCCTTATGCCTCTCCAGTGGTGCTCGTTAAATAGAAAGATGGGTCTTGGAGACTTTGCGTCGATTACAGAGGCTTGAACAAACGGACCATTAAAGACAAGTACCCAATACCACTACTAGAAGACTTACTCGATGAACTAGAAGGCTCTACATTCTTCTCAAAATTGGATTTACGAGCTGGGTTCCATCAACTCCGAATGTCACCAGATGATGTTCACAAGACTGCTTTCAAAACACATTCAGGCCACTATGAATACCTCGTCATGCCGTTTGGTCTTACAAACGCTCCATGCACCTTTCAAGGCCTTATGAACCACGTTTTTGAGCCAATACTTTGGAAATTTCTTATAGTCTTCTTCGACGACATACTTATATATAGCAAAAGCTGGGACGATCATCTCAATCACTTGAACATGGTTTTTTCTATCTTACGACATCAACAGTTATACCTCAAGATGTCTAAGTGTACCTTCGGCGCTACAAGGATTGAATACCTCGGCCATTTCATCTCTAATGAGGGCGTTAGCACTGACCCTGTCAAGATCAAAGCCGTAGAGAGTTGGCCTACTCCAACGAACCAGAAACAAGTTCGTAGCTTCTTGGGTCTCGCCAACTACTATCGCAGGTTTATACAGGGATATAGCATTATTGCTCGTCCTCTCACATTGCTTCTTCGAAAAGATGGATTTACATGGGGTCCAGGCGCATCTACAGCTTTCGGTTTGCTTAAGGAAGCACTTACATCGGCCCCTGTCCTTGCGCTACCAGACTTTTCCAAGATTTTTATTGTAGAAACTGACGCTTCTAATACTGGCATTGGCGCCGTACTCATGCAAGATAATCACCCTATATGCTATATCAGTCGAGCTTTGGGAAAGCGCCATCAAGGGTTATCAGTTTATGAAAAAGAACTACTCGCTGTTGTTCATGCAGTACAGACATGGAGTCCCTACTTGGCTCATAACAAGTTTGTTATACGGACAGATCAAAAGAGTCTCAAGCTCTTGCTGGAACAGAAAATCACTACTCCCTTTCAGCATATGTGGCTATCGAAGTTAATGGGCTATACCTTCGAAATCCAATATAAGCAAGGAAAAGAAAACATTGCAGCTGATTCTCTGTCACGAGTTTCTAGTTCTCATCTGCTCCATCTTACACTTTCTCAGATTCACCATGGGTTTTACAAAGAACTTAAGCTGCTCTGGGAAACGGATCCAACTCTTCAGAAAATTATCTCAGAGTTGCAGGCTCAACCTTCCTCACACGCCTCCTATTCTTTCGTCAATGGCGAACTCAGGCGTCGTGGTAAGTTGGTGGTGGGTAATAATCCATCAGTGAAGCTCCACATCTTTAAATGGCTGCATGATTCCGCAATTGGAGGTCACTCTGGCCGCGACTCAACTTTGCATCGGATCAAATCTCTGTTTTACTGGCCTAAGATGAGTTTGGAAGTCCAGAATTATGTTCGCAACTGCTCTACATGCCAACGGAACAAATACGATCAAGCAGCTAAGCCAGGGTTGCTCCAGCCGCTTCCAGTACCTGCAGGCGTTTGGGAATCCATCAGTCTCGATTTCATCGAGGGCCTTCCTCTTTCAGCAGGAAAACACTGTATTTTGGTGGTCATTGATAGACTGAGCAAGAACACCCACTTTCTCGCTCTTTCACATCCTTACACAGCTCTCGACGTTGCTAAAGTTTATCTGAACCAGATCTTTCGTCTGCACGGAATGCCTAAGGATATAACAAGTGACCGCGATCCTACGTTCTTAAGCGAAGTCTGGAGAGAAATGTTTCGAGTACACGGCGTGGATCTGAATTACTCCACGGCTTACCATCCACAATCTGACGGTCAAACGGAGATCACTAATAAGACTTTGGAAACATACCTGCACTGTATGACCTCAGACGCTCCACACACATGGAGTGAATGGCTCCCACTCGCCGAATGGTGGTATAATACTACATACCATTCCGCAATCCGTAGCACACCTTTTGAAATTATCTACGGTCAACCTCCTCCGGTCCACCTTCCTTACCTTCCTGGAGAAAGCACTTCAGTAACAGTCGACAGAACTTTACAACGCCGGGAAGAGCTTACTCATATGATGAAATTTCATCTCTTGCGTGCCCATAACAGAATGAAGCAATATGCAGACTCTCGTCGCTCAGTTCGCGAGTTCCAGCTCGGTGACTACGTTTAGTTAAAGCTTCAACCGTACAGACAGCATTCTCTCAAAGGTCATCACCTTCCCCACAAGCTTTCACCACGATTCTATGGTCCCTTTGCAATAATAGATCGTGTGGGACTTCTTGCTTACAAGCTTCAACTTCCACCAGGAGCAGCTATACATAATTTCTTCCATGTCAGCCAGTTGAAGCTCTACCCCAATCTGCCAACTACAACTCCAGCTCTGCCTCAATACCTCACGGACGTCGGCAAAGACAAAGAACCTGAAGCAATACTTGAGAAGAAAATGGTGAATCGCCAGAATCAAGCTGTTACAAAGGTACTGGTTCAGTGGAAAGGTCAGTCGCCGGACAACGCCACTTGGGAATTCTATCAAGACTTTGTGGCTAAGTACCCGGATTTCCATACTTGAGGACAAGTACGCTTTCATGGGGGGAGTATTGTGACAGGCTCGAGTACTTCAAACGAACTTCATACCGGTTTTATCTTTATTATTGATTTTCTATTTCTTTTCTTTTGGATAATTTTCGGTTTGTTTCGATAAACATCCCAAGTGCTTTTAGATTTGGAGCTTCTTTGTTTTATATAAAGCTAGTCGCTATGACAGCTAGAGAATAATAAGAAAACGTTTTACATCTCTCAAACCTCTAATAACTTTCTGTGCAAGCAACATCATCTATCATCACGATCTCAGGTTCTTCGGGTTTGATCCTTCTACATCAGTGATCTTCTCCTAGGTCTGTGCATCCCCTTTATTTCTCCTAATCCGCAAGTAGGGTTACTTAGCTTGGGACTTACGACAGGATCTACTGTCTCAACACTCATAAGCTCTCTACCTTTCTTGACATTCTCTCGAACCTCAGCAAATGGACCTCCACCGTGTTAGAGCATTTCAGATCGGCAAGAAGGATGTAGGAATTCACCATTGTCGGAGTTTGTAAGTGGCAAGAGATTATTCTTCTTGATTTGGGAGAAGTTGTGTTGTTCATCGCTGGGAGTTCAGAGATTTATAGCGGAAGCTTCCGTCGGTTACTTTGGGAGATAAAGAGCTCGATTGAATGCTGAGGAGTGGGTAATCACTTTAAAACTCGGATTTAAGAACGTATAAATGCAAACTCCAGACGTTACGGCGAAATTGTCAGAGGTATGGTAAAGCTGTTTGTCGATAGTTTAGAAGATGATGCAAACACTAAAATAGAATGGGCCTGAACAACTTTAAGTTAAACCGTAACCCAGCCCATCAAAACTACAAATTCAGTCGATAACTTGAGATTCTTTCTCTGCCACGTGTCCAAAAACTCCCCCTCCTTCCTGATGATGTTGCGGCCTGGGAAGATAGGCAAGTCAACTTTATTATAATAGATAGATTATAAAGTTTTATAGTTTCAACCTAATGTGACTATTTTTTTTATTAATTAAGCATAAAAAATTATTTTTGAAGTTTTTTCTGTTTTAAAGTCATTTGAATGCTTTTGAATATGCAGATTTTGAAGAATTCTCAGAAGACTCTTGGAAGAATTCTTGAGGAATGATATATAGCTCAATGTGTAAGAGTTTTGTTTATGGTCTGTTATATTATTTTTATGTGTACTATTTTAGTTGTGAATGCTTTTGTAAACACGAAGAGATGTTAATCAAAAGAATTTGGTAAACATGTTCATGTTTTACCAAAAGTATTTGACATTATTGAACTTATTGATACAACACACAAAGAAATTTTTTTAATTTATCCACTCATAACAAAACACAACAACACAAAAACTTAGTCAAATTTACTAAAACTAAGAGAGAAGACTTCTCAAGAAAACGTAGTCAAATTCACAAAAGAACAAACAATACATAAGTCTCACTAGAAGAATTATTGAAGACTTCACAAAAAGTCTTTTGGGAAGTCTTCCTTTAACATTATCAATAACAAAAGACTTCTTGAGATAATTCTTAAAAAATTAGAGAACAAGTTAAGTCTCCAAAGTCTTCTCCATAGACTTAACGCGAATTAAGCGGGAAACTAAAATTTAAGCTGAAAAATTTAAGCGGAAAACTAAAATTTTAAGTGAAAGTTGAAATTTTAATTTTCATGAAAGTTGAAAAGTATATTTTATGATCTAAGAAAACACATTAAACCACATGATCTCATTTTCTTGAAGTTACTTAACACTTTTGTAAAAATACATTTCTTGATGTTACTCTTGCAAATACAAATTTTACAAAAAAATATAGAAAACTTCCCCGGAAGTCTTCTAAGTCTTCTTAGTCTTCTTGGATTAGCTAGAAACAATAATAATCATGAATGTTTATAACCTGATAATTATCACAAATTAAGTTATGAATTCCACTCATGAGTCATAATATTTACTAACAAAAATGAATTAACCAGAAAATATTAAAATTCATTTTAAATTTGGAGAAAATTGTAGTTTAATAAAGATTGAAGTCTTCCAATTATGTCATTTTTGCAATTGCAAATATATAAAGAAAGACTTCTTAAGAAGTCTACTCTACAGAAGACATCTTGGAAGTCTTCTTTTGTAAATATTGACTTACTTTTGAATTTGAAATTTTTTCGAAACGCCAGAGAAGACTTCACAAGACGTCTTCTCGGATAAACAAGTTAGTTTTGCCATTGACCAAAGTTTGTCAGAAATTTGACTTTTATAGAAGACTTCTCGGGAAGTTTTCTCTGGGAAGACTTCTGTAAAAGTCTTCTCAAAGTCTACCTGGGATACTTTTTCGATTGACTATATTTGACTTTTCCAGAGAAGACTCCTCTTGAAGTCTTCTCTCGTAACCAAAAGTTTGACCAAAACCCGGAATAAAATTTGAGAAGTCTCATTAATATTAAGTGTTTTACTATTATTTTTCAGTTGCAAAAGAAACCCACACAGACTTCTTACAACAATGATAAGACTTCGGGAAGACTTTCAAAATATGAGATGAAGGGTGTTGAGTGTTGAAACCATTGTAGATATTCTAATGGTATTGAGATTAGAACAGTGTTCAAAAATGCGCCCTATGCGGCCGCCTATACGGTCGGTATAGGCTATGCACCCACGTAACGTATCGAATTCAGCATAAACGACTTAATATACGGTTTCTTAAAAAACGGCCGTTTATGCACCGAATAGTCCCGCATCCGCATGTACGGTGGCATCTATGCGTTTACCTTTTGTTTTGCTCAGAAAATATAAAGTTAAATATGTCATAAATACATAATTAAATGAAGATGAGTAAAAAACTAAAAACGTAAAAACTACGTAGTTTAGCTAAGGTTTTTAAGTTGTTAACTCGTTCAACTCATTGTCTTCTCTAGCTACCAAAATATCAAATCCCCTACACTTTTCACTTTATCGCTTTCTATCTCTACCAATAAGTATTATTTTGATTTATGCTCTCTTTTCTTATTTCTGGACACATGTTTTCCTTTGTTTTGAATCTATTTGTTGGTATCCATTCCAATTGGCAGTGTTCAAAACAATAATAATATTTGCTGAGTGAAACCTTTTTAATTTATAGTGTGAATTATGATAGTTGTAATTTATAGTACTAAGAATTTAATATTGAAAACCTTATGTTTTTAGTATTAATATTATTTTATTTTCATATTAATGATTAAATATATGTATATTTATGTATATATATACTATGTCTGTATATGTATATATATTATGTCCCTTATGCCCGCTTAGGCCACAGATGGTTATAGTGAATTTTGGATCAGAAAATACATTTTAAATAACTGATAAAACTTGAAGAGGCATATATATATATATATATATATATATATATATATATATATATATATATATATATATATATATATATATATATATATATATATATATATATATATATATATATATATATATATATATATATATATATATATATATATATATATATATATATATATATATATATATATATATATATATATATATATATATATATATATATATATATATATATATATATATATATATATATATATATATATATATATATATATATATATATATATATATATATATATATATATATATATATATATATAGAGAGATATATAGAGAGAGAGAGAGAGAGAGAGAGAGAGAGAGAGAGAGAGAGAGAGAGAGAGAGAGAGAGAGAGAGAGAGAGAGAGAGAGAGAGAGAGAGAGAGAGAGAGACTCAACATGTGACAGTTGATTTAGCAGAGTTGTTTTTTGATATCTATAGAAATTTTCAAGTTTTTAATTAATTTTGAAATATACATGTGACAGTTGATTTAGCGGAAATTAGATTCGTAGCATTTAACTCAACATAATTATTCATATGACATTTGACTCATCATGGTTGACCAACATTATTTCGTTGAAAGTTGATTTCAGTTTAAATTTGATAGTTCATCTAGTTATTTGAAATATATATTAGTTTAGGATGAAATCGATTCGATATCAAAAATTATGCAGGAAAAAACACAAAGAAAATTATTGAAAACTGAGAGAGGGAGGTAAGAAAATCTTTTCCAAATGAATATATGAGAAATCTTTTTCAACAAGTTTACAAATTATCCAAGAGTGTCTCTCTCAAATTTCTCAAAGTCTCTCTCAGTTTATTTTTTGGTCTTTAAGTACAAGAGCTCAAGGTTGAATACAATCAAAACTCGATTTCTTAGGGTTTTTGGTCTTCAAAACACATTTTTGTGGCAAATATGGAAACTGGTACGGTGTCGCCAATTGACCGATCAATGGGCTCCAGATCGGTCAATCCATGTTAAGAACCAGATACTTCTTCGTCTTTCGGACCGAGCAGTCTATGTCAGAATAGATTAATCAATCCTAGGTGGGGATCGATCATTCCCTGTCACTTTTCCAACACGTCTCGATCAAGACTTCCATTTTGCTCTAATTTTCTATCCAATTGCGTTATTTCCCATCATATAAATATGTAACTGGTAAAATACTTGAAGACCATCAGCAGACTCATAAAAGACCAAGATACCGTAAAAAACAATTATTTTTACCAAAAATATATATTAGTTTAGAAATTATTATTTGAAATATATATTAGTTTAGGATGAAATCAATTTGATATCAAAAATTATGTAGGAAAAGACACAAAGAAAATTATTGAAAACTGATAGAGGGAGGTAAGAAAATCTTCTCCAAATGAATATATGAGAAATCTTTTTCAACAAGTTTACAAATTATCCAAGAGTGTCTCTCTCAAATTTCTCACAGTCTCTCTCAGTTTATTTTTTGGTCATCAAGTACAAGAACGCAAGGTTGAATACAATCAAAACTCGATTTCTTAGGTTTTTTGGTCTTCAAAACACTTTTTTGTGGCAAATATGGAAACTGGTATGGTGTCGCCAATTGACCGATCAATGGGTTCCAGATCGGTCAATCCATGTTAAGAACCAGATACTCTTCGTCTTTCGGACCGAGCAGTCTATGTCAGAATAGTTTAATCAATCCTAGGTGGGGATCGATCAATCCCTGTCACTTTTCCAACACGTCTCGATCAAGACTTCCATTTTTCTCTAATTTTCTATCCAATTGCGTTATTTCCCATCATATAAATATGTAACCAGTAAAATACTTGAAGACCATCAACAGACTCATAGAAGACCAATATACCGTAAAAAACAATTATTTTTTACCAAAAACTGAGTTTAAAACAGATAAAAACACAATACATGAGGGACCCAAGTTCCATGCAGAGTAATTCTTGGGTTCACTCCCTAGGGTGAAACTGTAGGTTCACCAACCAATAAGAATTCGTTTTTTCATATTCAATATCGTTTAAAAAGGAAACAAAATATTGTCAAGTTATATTATGTTTTAAAATTTTTAAAATAAATAAAAATAATAATAGTTGCAAATAAAAAAATTTAAAAAATTAAAAAAATATTTTTAATACCATCAGTAAAACACTAAATCCTAAACCATTGGGTAAACCTTAAACCTTTGGGTAAACGCTACACCCTTGGATAAGTCCTATACCCTAGGATTATGATTTATCCAAGGGTTTAGGGTTTACCCAAGGGTTTAGGGTTTAGGGTTTACGGTTTAGTATTTAGGATTTAGTGGTTTGCTGACTGTGTTAAAAAATATTTTTTTTTAAAAAATCAAGGATTTAGAATTTACGATTTATCCAAGATTTTAGGGTTTACCAAGGGTTTAAGGTTTATGATTTAGAGTTTATGATTTAGTGTTTTGCTGATGGTATTTAAAAAAAAATTGTAACTATTATTATTTTTTATTTATTTTAAAAATTTTAAAACGTAATATAACTTGACAATATTTTTTTTTTTTTTAAAGATATTGAATATAAAAAAACGAGTTTTTATTGGTTGGTGAACGTACAGGTTGAATTAATCTTCCATACACCATAGCTATACCTAAATTATTTTTGAGCCTACTTGTATTCTTATACTTCTTGTTTTCTTATACCCCTGCAGTTGTATAAACTCAGAGATCGATAACCATTCATTTGACATATTGCTTTGTCAATAGTTAGTGTAGATCATAGATAAACATTCTTTTTACATATTGCTTTGTTAATACGCTAGTCTAAATCTTTAACCCTAATTTTTGAACGGATTTTGACATCCATCAAAGACTGAGTCCCCTCTTCGTGCAGTTTACTCTAAAACATTGTTTTGTAGGTTCGTCTTCTAAATATGAAAATAAACTCTCAACGGTTTACATGAGATTAAGGTCTCTCCTAAGGTTGTGTGAATATGAATATTAATACTCTAGAAGACGAGCAATCAAAAGCATCCGAAATGGAGAGACCCAAAAAAAACCTATGTCAAGAATTGTTTTTTCTCAAAACTCTTCAAACTCTATACATAGTCAAGGCGTCATGTATCAATTCCATGATCACTAACTGTGGATCATGCTTTCTTCTAACTTTTCTCCTTAGTCAAAGAGTTTAGGTCACAATAAGACAGGCCTTCCCAAGACACCAACTGTAGCTATGATGAACACCCAGAAGATGGCACACAAAGCACCCATAATTGACAAGAGAAGAAAACCTCTGTTTCCCATACGCTTCTTAGCTACGGTGACTTTGCTAGTAGTCACTGACGTCCCGTTGAACCTGATACGGCTCAAGCTAGACATACGCACAAAGGTCCTATTAAGTGGACCCTCACAGGCAGAGGCTGGTGTTGAAGGTATTGAATCCATCCATGCCAACATAGCTGATGAGAACTGACTCCTTGTTCCACCACCAACATTTTGGCCTTCTTGGTTTTGGCCATCTACACTCATAGTAGGAATCGTAGATTCAGGCATCACACCTGACCAAATTAGTATTCACGAAGTATCAGCGGAATGAGTTAGGATTATTACGTAACATAATTTATACAAGAGGGTTTGAGCCAGGACAAACAAACAAAGCAGAGTATCATATATACATACATGTTTTGGTTCAGGTGAAAGATCAATGCAGAAAAAGCATTAGCGCTTGGTGAGAAAATAACTTGGGGCGAGTGGAACAAGAGTTCAAGTACCTGATGAAGGTGAAGCAAATGCTAGAGACGAAGATTGTGGTTGATCATAGAGATCAGCCTGATCATCTTTAAACCACATATCCTCAGGGAATTGATTGACATTTGTCTTAGTATCCATGAAGCTGTTCAGCTTGTTCTCAGGGGTCTGGTCCTGAAACTGTTTTTGATAAAGGAATTGCTGTCTTCCGTTGTTAGCAACACTACTCAGAGAAGCTTCCTGAGCAATAGGTTCCATGTCCAAAGACATGGAAACTTCATGAAACAATTGGTCAAATTCATTAAAGTATCCATAATCACCAGGGTTCGAGAACTGTGCAGGTTTCTCAACTGAAGACGCTCCGAGTTCAGGGGTCAGAAGAAGATCATCCATTTCAATGTAATCCTCCTTCTCAAACACGAAAGGCGCCATACCAGAGGTATTGAAAGCTGATTTGACCTGAGTAGCTTCAAATGAGTTTTCTGACCTCATATTTGACTGAAAACTCCAGTGGGTATTTGGCAAGGACTTTCCGACTTCCCAGGGGGCAAGAGACTCTCCAGGAGAATTATTCAGGAAAACGCTCTCTATCTCCTCTTTGCTAATACCCTGCAAGTACAGGTATATATTTAGTGAACATAATGAGCATATGAATCAGTATTAAAAGAGAGAAGAAACTGACCTGAAGAACACCAGAAAGCTCATTCATTTGTCTTTGAGCAACCCCTGGTGCATTTTGGATTTCATTGAGAAGCTTGTGGAGATCATCTGACTGAAGATTGACAGGATTGCAAAACAAACCATCATCCACACGACGTACCACATGATCATCCGGTACAGCAACAGTATTGTCTGCGTCTTCACAATCATCATCATCATCGTCAGCCCATTCTTCTTCTTGGAAGGGAGCACCATACTCTTCGCCGTTTTTGGGACCAGCCCCACTTTTCTTGTACAGCTTATAAAGAGCATAATATTCCTGAAGAACAAAAGAAGGAAGGCGGATTAGTTAAATATAAAATGAAAGAAAACAACATATATTTTTTGACTATCAGGTTCAGCTATACAATAGTAGTACCTTGGCGTTCTTACATCTGCCGAGCTCTTCTTCGTCCATGGTGTACTCATGCATCACCCAGTCAGTACGCTCACCATTAGGAGCACGACCTCTATAGAAAACAAGTGTCTTTTTGAGTCCTACGGATCTCGAGTTGTACACGATGACACGATCTTTCCCTGTTGCCTTCCAATACCCAGTAGCAGTGCATCTACCAGACCTAGCTGCGTTTGGATACTTCCTGTTCCTTGGAGTGAAAAAGAACCACTGTCGATCTCCAGACTTCAACACCGATAAACCTGGTTATTCGGTTTTTTTTAGATAACTAATTTCAAAAGGAAGACAATCAAAGCCTAATCTATGTGCGTAATTAGCGTGGAAATCAAGTAAGACAAAAATTACCAGGCAGTTCGGTAGGATCGAGTTTGTAAATATCAACGACGCCAATGGCATTGATTCTAAGCTTTCTACCACAGATCTTCCTCTTCAGGTAATAAACCACCAGCTCCTCATCTATTGGGTGAAATCGAAACCCTGGTGCGCTGAATTTGCCTCCTTTCAAACACGAATTCGCCATCTCCGATGAATAATTAATCTGTTTTTAAAAGTCAAAATACAATCGATTTTGGGGTCAACGAGAAGCAAACCCTTCTACTACAGAACAGAACAAACGTGATCCCCGAGGGAATCAAAACCTACATAACAGAGGGAGCGATCAAGAAGAGGTGAGGATTGAAACTCTAGGGTATTTGATCGGCGAGTTAAAGATTTTGGTTTGGTATGGTGAAAGAGGAATGATTCGGTTAGTTGATTGGTTTTTCATAATCTACAAAGACAAAGTTTCAAAGAACCTACGCAGTTCTGACTTTCTATTAAGGGCTGTGCGAATAAACCGAACTCAAAAATCCGAACCGAATTTGATCCGATAAAAATTTATCCAAACTGATCCGAACTTCACATAAATACCAAATGAATATTGTTTTATGGTATTTCGCATAATAGGTATTATCTGAACCGAAACTAAACCTAAATATTCAAGATTCCAAAAAATAACTTGCACCAAACATAATATCTAATATGATCCACAATACATTAAGATAATATTACTAAACATATAAAATAATTATTTACCACATGAATGTTAGTGGTTATATTACATGAAGTTTGATGGTTGAAGGTGGCGTTGAAACTTAAAGTTTTTAGATTTTGGTTTTGTTTTAATGTTACAAACTTACGAGTCTTGGTGGGTCGCTTTCATTTGAGCTTCTGTGTGCTGGAAGAAGACTTGTGTGTGCTAAACAAGTTATCTCACTGGTTGAAGCTATGAAATCAATTTTTTTTCTAGATCCGTCCATCGGAAGTCTTCTGGTAGTAGAAGACTTACACAGAAGTCTTCTGGTCAATGTAGAGGTTAATTTTGCAATTGACTTTGATATGTATTTTTAGAGATGACTTCTATGGAAGTCTTCCACTTTTCTTTGATAAAAGAAAAATCTCGAAAATACCAGAGAAGACTTCCCGGTAAATCGTCTAGGATAAACAGGTTAGTTTTGCATTTGACCAGATTGTGTCAGAAATTTGACTTTTCATTGAAGACTTACAAGGAAGTCATCCATCAAAAAATAAAAATTCAATATTTAATTATAGTTAGACGACTTCTATGTAAGTCATTTCAGGTTACTTTTGCAATTGAAAAATAAAACATAAATATTTAATTTTATCTGGACGAATTCTGGTCAAACCTTGGTTATTACTGAAGACTTCCGTGTAAGTCTTCTACCGGAAGATTTCCATGTAAGTCGTCTAGATAAAATTAAATATTTATGTTTTATTTTTCAATTTCAAAAGAAACCTGAAACGACTTACATGGAAGTCGTCTAATTATAATTATATATTGAAGTTTTATTTTTTCTGCTGAATGACTTACAAGGAAAAGTCAAATTTATGACACAATCCGGTCACATGCAAAACTAACTTCTTTATCCTAGACGACTTACCGGGAGATCTTCTCTGGTATTTTCAATATTTTTTTGTTATCAAAGAAAAGTGGAAGACTTCCATAGAAGCCGTCTCTAAAAATACATATAAAGGTCAATTGCAAAACTAACCTCTGCATTGACCAGAAAACTTCCGTGTAAGTCTTCTGGTAGTAGAAGACTTACACAAAAGTCTTCTGATGGACGGATCTGGAAAAAATTGATTTCATAACTTCATCCAGTGAGATAACTTGTTTAGCACACAGAAGTCTTCTCCGAGCACAAAGAAGTTCAAACGAAAGCGACCCGTGAAGACTCGGAAGTTTGAATGGCTCTATGAACCATAAAAATTTTAGAATCAAAATCTTGGGGTTTTTGGATGAATATAGAGAAAAAGTGAAATATATGTTTTTAGTTCATAAGAAATTAGATAGAAGGAGTGTAAATCGATTTTAAGTGTATTAAAAGCTTCAAATTGGTTGTTCATTATGGTTGGTGTATTGATAGCAATGTCAATATTGTAAATACTTGAAAAAGATGAGGATGAGAGAGAGTAAAAAACTCATTTTCAAAAAAAATAAAAACAATAATGGTATTTTCGTGAATAATCCAAACTTTTGAATCATATTTGCAAATAGCCCAAAAATAAATTAGCAATGTATTAGCTACTAATTGTTTTATTTACTAAATTCTTATAGATGGAAAAATATACTTTGATTCTAAATGGATTATTCTAAAGGTTGTAATTTATCGAAAAAGTATTTTTACAAGATATAAATAATGAAAAATATTTTTTGTATTATAAGAAAAAAATAGCTTTCCTTAATAAATATATTTAATAATCAAAATATTGTGTGGATTATCATTATAGAAAATTATATATCATATAATATTATATAAATAATGTATCTAATAAGACCTAACCTCGAGTCGGCCATTAATTATTATCAAAATAACCTATTTTCAAGAAACTCACTTAACAAAATTAGTATTCGAATCTACCATTTGCCAAGAAAATACAGCATGACCATAATGTCACTAATATCATAAGCATTATTGGAACCTATGTTTAAATTCAGTAGGCAAAACCATTCTTTCTTATAACCTTTTTCGTATCAACAATATATTGTTTACTATAAGATGTATAAACAACAAATTATGTCTTTTCATATATTCTACCATAGAATTATGTAATTAATAATGGGGTAAATATGAAATATTATTAGCTTACCAAAAATATGGTTTTCTCAATCATATATTTTAAAAATATTTTATGTAAAATTAGAAAAAAACAATTTTCTGTCTTGGTTTATATATTAATTAATCTAAACTTTGGCTTTTGTGTTGGTCTTGTTTGATTACTTAATGTATATAAGATATAGACTAGATAATGAAATTTTTTTGAGCTGTAAAATAATCAAACATTATCAAAATGTTTTGAATGGTTAAGAATAATTAGCGATTGAGTTCGTTGAAGAAAAACAATGTTTTTATATTTATACAAAATTATATATTAATTTTGACTATAAAATTTCAATGGAACTATATTTGAAAAGATCCACGCCATTATGGATTTGTATACAGTGTATTATCTTATAAAATTGTGTCGTATTTTCAATCAGCCAAATCCGAGCCTCGTAAAAATTATTAATTTTCTGTGTTAATTAATTTATACTACATTTTGAAGTTATATAAAAAAAATTTTAATAAACCAAGGGTTTACAACATTTAAATACAGTTAAACAGTCTAAAATGATTTTATTCTCATTTTCTATAACATTTATAAAATTCTTCAATACAATTGAAGGGCGTCGACTGCCACCTTGTCGCTGATTCATGTGACTCTTGCCATCACTAGCTTGAATCTTTTCATGAAATCGTGGAGTGATTCGTCCTCCCTTTGAGACAGGCTCCATAGGTCGACGTCGGAGGTCTCTCTGTCCATAAACATGGAGTACTGCTTGAGCAACTCCGATGCGAGTTGGCAGAAACTTCTGATGGAATTTCTCTTTAGGCGAGAAAACAATTTGAGCGCGGCTCCCTTGAGGTTTTCGACGAAGAGGAGGCAGTAGCCAGCGTCTCGTTCGCTTTCCCTCAATTTACACCTTCCCATGGCGATCTGGAAAGATTGTAGATGGGCCTTCGGGTCAGTGGTGCCATCGTAGACGGGAATTTTTATCTTCCCAGGATCTGAGATGTTTGTTTCCGTGATCCGAGCAGTAAACGGATTCTTCCGTGCCTCTTCGAGAAGTCTGTCGATCTCGGGAGCAGCACTCGTCGCATGATGGATTTGAGACTTTACCGCTTTGACCTCTGCTGCGGTTTTTGTGATGTACTCGCGGAGATCCTTGATCTCGTTATCGCCCGCAACTGCTTTCCGAGATTGTCGGCGTTTGCTGCGGTGGATCCGTGCCTGGTTTTCAGCCAGTTCCTCCTGCTCGACCCAGTAGAGGTTTTCTTCTTCCTCTGTCATGGGTCTCTCAACGACGCGTCCTGCCGGGCGGATTGACTTCGCATCCTCCTTGGGTGCACGTCAACGTTTTCATTTGAGTGATCGGACAGGTCGCTGATGTCCAGGTTAATTCGCTCGATCTCGTCCTCTTCGTTGTCCCTCATGGGAGGTGGAAGATTCTCCGAGGTCGGCTGTGCGCCTGGGGCTGTCTCGTCGGGATTCTTTTCCGACGAACCCTTTCCAGTGCTGGCAGCACGATTTCATGGATTCTCGAAATCGAGCCTTCGGCCGCTGTGGGGACTGAGGGCTCCACGAGCGGTTCTGCTCTTGGTTCTCGCCGTTAAGGTTTCCACCTGTTTGGAGAGTGAATCTATGAGCTTTTCTTGTTCGTCCGACCTTTTTTGGGCGGATGCGAATATCTCCTTTATCTGGTCAAGCATCGCGGTGTTTGCATCTGCAGTGACCGTCGATGTGTGTCCAGCCGGAGTTTTATCGACGGGATTATCGTCGTGCAAGTGCTGATCTCCGTCGTTGTCGGTAGTCATAGCTGATCGAGCGTATGTGGTTGCCAGAAAGATAGATCCGTACCCTCCCCCCCCCCTCCTTCTAGCGCCAAACTGTGGGAGCCGAAATTCACAACGTCGAGTTTTTTTAATCGGAGGAAATCCAAGTAAACCTAGATTCCCCTGAAGGTTCCGGTTATTTTCTGGGCCACACACAACACAATCAATATGACGAGAATAACGAAGTAGAAAATTGTAAGAACAAAAAGAGAGCAAAAAGATCTTATTTCTGAATCCGCGTTTGAGCGTGAACAACAGGTGAGAGTCTTGGCTACGAGAGCTGTCGGCAAGTTCGCTAGTCTAGCAACCTAAGTTCTAACCTAGTTGAGTCACAACTCGATAGTAAAACGAAAAAATGCCTAAATTGCTCTAAATGCTAAGTTTGCTCTGAAAAGTTCTCCCTTTGCTCCTTGCATCAAGCTCTTCTTATATACTCCTTCTAGGTCGGTCTACGCTCTTCCTCTTCTGCCCTTGGGCCGAATTCGTCACGAGGTTTTTTCCATTTTTCGTCGATCTTCATGTCTATTGAGAAACTTGACATTTATCTTCGGAAAAATTGACATTTATCTTTAGGAAACTTGACATTTATCTTTTCCTAAAATAAAAATAGACCGTCATACCATCTTGGGCTCAATCCTTTTTTAAAATCGTAAGTGGGCCGTTTGGTCGCGTTCCAAACCCTTCTGTGCTGCGTTTGGACCTCGGACGTTTTTACGGTTTTTTTTCTAAGAAATCACCCTCGACGTGATGTTTGGCTTCTTGAATGGCTCTTAATCCCTCGTATAGTCAGGACAACTGGTGTTCAAGCTAACCATGGTCGTTTTATACGACGGATCGGAATCCATTCGTCGACCGAACCTTTCATGACTTTTTCTGGGATTTTCCACGATGATCTTAATCGAGACGAAACAGGAGTATTGGACTCAGGGATTCAAAGATCGGATTACGAAAACTTAGACAAGGACGAATGGTGTCGGAACAAGACCGTACTCGTCCTAGGGCAAGGTGGCCTTGGCATTGCGGTCCTCGCCCGTGGGCCAGGTGGCCAGGACGCCGTGGTCCTCGCCCGTGGGCGAGGTGACCCGGGCTCCATGGTCCTCGCCCGTGGGCGAGGTGGCCGGGATGCCGTGGTCCTCGCCCGTGTGCGAGGTGACCCGGGTTCCGCGGTCCTCGCCTGTGAGTGAGGTGACCGGGACGTCGTGGTCCTCGCCCGTGGGAGAGGTGACCCAGGCTCCGCGGTCCTCACCCGTGGGCAAGGTGGCCGGGATGCCGTTGTCCTCGCCCGTGGGCCAGGTGACCCAGGCTCCGCGGTCCTTGCCCGTGGGGGAGGTGGCTGGGACGCCGTGGTCCTCGCCCGTGGTCGAGGTGACCCGGGCTCCACGGTCCTCGCCCATGGGCGAGGTGGCCGGTACGCCGTGGTCTTCGCCCGTGGGCGAGATGACCCAGGCTCCGCGGTCCTCGCCCATGGGCGAGGTGGCCGGGACGCCGTGGTCCTCGCCCGTGGACGAGGTGACCCAGGCTCCGCGGTCCTCTCCCGTGGGCGAGGTGGCCTGGAAGCTGTGGTCCTCGCCTGTGGGCGAGGTGACCCTAGCTCCGTGGATGGCTTAATCCCCATCTGCTCCCTGATAAGACCCTTCCCGTGCTGGACCAATCCTTGATACCTTTCGAAGCCGTAAACGCCATCCTTTGCTTGGCTGATTACTTCTCAGAAATGTTTGGTATCTTTTAAGATTAATTCGGGAATTGGTTTTCCGGGAACTTTCGGGCATTGATTCCGTCGTGACCGGTTTTGACCCCAACACTTATCCAACATACTCCCCCTTAAGCTTCAACCCTTACTTAGTGAAGTCTTGAACTTGTATCTTCTCTCTCATTCCTGTAAACTTGATCCTTGCTAAGGCTTTAGTAAGGATATCCGCTTTCTGTTCTGTTCCGGGTAAATGTTCCACGTCGATGAGCTCACGTTCAATGCATTCCCTGATGAAGTGAAACCGCTTGTGAATGTGCTTGCTTCTACGGTGAAAAACAGGGTTCATTGCGAGTGAGATAGCCGACTTGTTGTCGACGCGAATCAATGTCTTATCTGTCTTTCTTCCTGTAATCGCGCTTAACAAGTCCTGCAACCAAACAGCTTGTTTTGCAGCTTATGTTGCTGCCATGAATTCAGATTCGCAGGAGGATAAAGCCACCATGTCTTGCTTCTGAGAACACCAAGTAATTGGCGTATCACCAAAACAAAACAAGTGGCCGGTTTTGCTTCTTCCATCGTCCGGATCAGTGTTGTGACTACTATCACTGTGCCCTATAAGCTTCTGAGACTTACCACGCTTAAACTCAATTCCAAACCCAGCAGTTCCATGAAGATATCTTAACACTTGCTTTAATGCTTTCCCATGTGACTCTCTTGGTGAATGCAGGTATCTACTAAGGATACCAACTGAGAAAGCCATATCAGGTCTTGTATGCATCAAGTATCTTAAGCATCCAATCTTCCTTCAAAACTGAGTCGCATCAGTCTCTGGTTCATCTAATGCTTTTGAGAGTTGTAGCCCAAATTCCATCGGTACACAGCTTGAATTGCAGCTGTCCATCCCCGCCTCTTCCAGTATACGACGTGCATATGCCTCTTTTTTTATCACAATACCTTCTGGGCTCTGTTTTACCTCTATGCCAAGATAATAAGTTAACAGCTCAAGATCCGACATCTCAAACTTCTGAGACTTCGATGTCCTGAAATTGTTAATTATCTTTGCAGAGTTCCCAGTAACAAAAAGGTCATCAACGTATGACAACAATCAGCAGCTCGTTTCCTTTTTCTCTTCGATACACTGAGCTTTCTTTTGCACACTTCTTAAACCTGAGTCCCTTGAGAATCTGATCGAGCTTCGTGTTCCATGCACGGGGAGCTTGTCTTAGTCCATACAAAGCTTTCGAGAGTTTGAAAACTTTATGTTCTTCTCTCTTCTTTTCAAACCCTTCTGGCTGAGATACATAGACATCTTCATTAAGATCTCCATGTTAAAATGCCGTCTTAACGTCTAGATGGTGAATTTCCCATCCTTGTGCAGAAGCTAAGCTGATTAGAAATTGTATTGTTTCAATACGAGCTACTGGAGGAAACACCTCTTCAAAGTTGATCCCATGTTCTTGTACATATCCCTTAGCTACAAGTCTCGCTTTGAATTTGTTGATTGATCCATCTGTGTTCCTTTTGATCTTGAAAACCCACTTGAGGCCGATAACTTTGACTCCATGTGGTGCTTCTACTAAAGTCCAAGTGTTGTTTTTATTGATAGAGTCGATCTCATCCTTGCACGCATTCGTCCATCGCACACATCCCTTTGCTTCTTTGAAAGTTAGCGGTTCATCGTTGATGGAGAGAAGTAACAGCTCACACTCGAGCTCTGCTAGCAGGATGTAATCGTTGAGGTATTTAGGTTGACTGACTTGACGCGATGATCTTCTTAGAGGGGCGCTCTGTTCACTAAGATCATCAGTAATTGCAGGTTCTGTTTCTGCAACTTCTTCTTGTGGCTCTGTTTCTGTATGGTTGCTCTGTTCTGGATGAGGACCAGCAGTAAACGGTCCATTACCATCATCAATGCTTGACCCCCACGCCATACGAAACGTTCCAGTCTTCGTTGGTTGCTCTGTTTCTCCTCCCTTCCAATTCCAACAGGTTTTCTCATCGAAAATTACATCACGGCTAACAATTATTCTTCTGGTACTAGGATTATAAAGCCGGTAAGCTTTCGAGCCTGGCTCGATTCCTAGGTGTACTAGAGCTTCCGAACTGTAGTCGAGCTTCCTCAATAGAGCTGAATCAACTTTGGCGTGTGCTACACAACCAAAGACTCTGATGTGTCCTACGCTTGGCTTTCTTCCTTTTAGACGTTCATACGGAGTTTGATTCTTTAATGCTCTGGTAGGAACTCGGTTAATCAAGTATGTTGCGTGACGAACTGCTTCTCCCCACATATAATTTGGTACCTTCATCGCTTTCAACATACTCTGAGTCATCTTCATCAGCGTTCTGTTTCTTCTTTCAACCACGCCGTTCTATTGCGGTGTGTATGGAGTCGTTAAATGTCGCTTGATCCCATTGAGGTTGTAAAACTCATTGAAGTCTCTTGAAGTAAACTCCCCTCCTCTTTCTGTATGGAGGGTTACTATCACTTTATTAAACTCTTCTTCAACCAGGGCCTTGAAGGCTTTGAATTTTTCAAATGCTTCGCTTTTGTCCTTGGGAAAGATGGACCACATATATCTAGTACAGTCGTCAATGATGACAAAGATATATTGGTTTCGTCCTAACGTTGAAGGTGAGATAGGTCCGCATATATCGGCATGTAGTAACTCCAGTGCAATATTTGATCTATATAGTGTAGCAGACGGGAAGCTTTCATGAGTTTGTTTGCCGATTATGCAAGAATCACATATCTGCTTCTCCTCTGTTAATTCGGGTAAACCTCGAACCATCTCCTGCGTCCCCATAGCTCTTATCGTCTTGAAGCTGATGTGACCAAGGCATGCATGCCATCTCCATGGTTCTTCTTTTACTTTTGAAAGAAGACATGTAGGATTTCTGACTTCAAGTAATATTTTGTAGAGTCGATGTGGTGATCTTAGAACCTTTATTAGAAGTCTTCCACCAGGATCACGCAAAGTCAAGTAGTTATCTTTCATCCTCACGTCGCAGCCTTGTTCTGTAGCTTGACCTAAACTGAGTATGTTACTCATTAGCTCCGGTATATAGTATATATCAGTTAGGAGTTTTTGTTCTCCTGTCTTTGCTTCAAAGAAGATTGAGCCTTTTCCATCTATATTAACACAAGAACCATCGCCAAACTTTACTCTTCCCTTAATACTCTCGTTGAGCTCTGAGAAGTATTCTTCTTCGCCGGTCATATGATTGCTGGCGCCGTTATCCAAGTACCACAAACCATCCTCTGTTTTACAAGATTGCCCCTGACGAGTTTTTAACCTAATGAACTCATATTTATATGTGCCTAAGTGTTTTGGCACCGTACGATGATAACAAGTTTTTATAAGTTTTTTACAAGTTTCTTATAAGTTTTTACCGAAGAGTTTCTTTTCTACTCATTTCTGTTTCATTACTTTGCAAGTTTTTCTTAACAAAGGTTATAGGATTCTAGATCTAGAGAGAGTTCCAAAGAGATTTGTGATTGGAACTTAAGTGTTCACTCCTTTAATAGATCTATGAACTCCTATTATTACCTTGTTACTATGAATCACTTAGCCATGTCTGAGTAGATTCATTTGTTAGATTTAGGGTTTAAATAGGATATGAGGTATTAGCCCCAACCTATATCTGCTATAGTTGTGATATTTATTGTTAGGATTGTTCACTAATGCTTTTTCTAGATTAGCTACCTAGAACATGAACTTGGATTGCATTATTCATTCAATACAATTCCTGATAACATCCTAAACATGCTATGACCCTCTTGAGACAAGCGGAAGCTGATATAAGATTATGGTGAGCACTGTATCAACTCGCGCATAAGTTCTGCTTAGAGCCGTATCGATCGATACTCCTATAGAGTAATCGATCGACGTAGCTAGAGGTGTATCGGTCGATATTCTTATCGAATAATCGATCGATACTGTCGGCGATATAGCTGACCGCAAACACCATTTAGCATCTAAGTAATAGATGGTCTAAATATTGCGAGAGCTGATGGATTCACTTAATAGTGTTGAGCTCTGACATATCATGCAAGCAACTTGTTAGCATTTATAGTATTTATAATCCTGAATTCCTGAATACCTACCCTCAATCTAACTCCTTTTCTTTATTGTCTTAAACCAAAACCTTTCAACTGAGTAATCTTACCATTTTCTCAAAAACCTGCATTTACTTTAAACCATTTTCAACCTAGCATATTCACTAAGATTGCATCTTATTTGTACACTAGCTCTCTGTGGATTCGATCCCTAAGTACTACAACTGAACCTCTTATTTGAGAGAGTAAAGTCACTCCTTAGGGTAATTTGAGTGATATCAAATTTGGCGTCGTTGCCGGGGAGCTTTGATACAATAGGATTTAATCTGATTAGGTCTAAGTTATTTTTACTTTAATTTGTTTTCTTACACAAATTTTTTCTTGTCTTTTCATGTACATGCCCAGTAGTACCAGAAGTAACAAGGCATCTCAACTTTTGTTCTCAGAAGACCCTGCTAGCTTGCAACGTTCAATCCGCAAGGAAATCCGTTATGCATCGATCGACATCAACAACTGTCTGTCGACCGATACCGACGCACCACTGTCGACCGAGACACCGTCTTCATCGACCGATACTCGCACCTTCCTGTCGACCGACACTATTTCACCGTCGACCGACACGTTTCATCCGACATCGATCGATAGCCCTAACCTTATATCGATCGATACTGTTCCGCGAGTCATGGTTGCACCGATTATTCTCACACAAGATGAGAATGGAGACTTGCGTGACCAAGAAGGTCACCTTCGTAATGAAGCAGGTCAGAAGCTCAATGCTCAGAATGAAGTAATCACTCAGCCAGAAACTGCACCTACAGGAACTGCTTAACCTGTAGGAGAGGCTGCTCGAACATTAGCTGACTACAACCGTCCAGATCAGTTATACACCAACAGATCAGCCATTCGTCCCCCTGCTATTCAGAGAGGCGATTTCGAGCTCAAGCCGCAGTACTACACCCTTGTGGGACAGACACCCTACTGTGGGCTGTCCAATGATCATCCCATGGACCATCTGGAGAGGTTCGAGGATCTCATATCTGCTATCAAAGCCAATGGAGTCCCCGTGGACTACCTTTCTCTGTAAGCTCTTCAAGCACTCTTTATCTGGAGAAGCTTTACAGTGGCTTAAGCAGCTACCACCAGGATCTCTTACATCCTAGAGCGACATCAAAAATGCATTTTTGCGTAACTTCTTTGATGATGCGCGCGATGAAGACTTAAGGAGGAAAATTTCCACACTCAACCAGGAGCCTGGAGAGTCATTCAAGGATATCTGGATCAGATTCAAGTCTTACCAGCGAGATTGTCCTCACCATGGGTTCAACAAGGTGCAGCTGCTCTGCACTTTCTTCAGAGGCATCGCGCTGAAATATCAGATGGCGCTGGATACTGCGAGTGAAGGCAACTTCACCACAAGGAATCCTGAAGATGCTGTGAAGCTAATAGACAACTTATCATCCAACAACAGCACGAAGAACATTGTAAAAGCAAGATCTGCAGCATTCGTTGGAAAGGAACAGATAAATGAGGTACAGGCTACACTTGACAATGTTCAGAAGCTGCTAAACAAGCAAATCTGCTCAGTGGAGGATGCAGAAGCTGATTAAGAAGATGACTAAATAGAAACAGAAGTCAACTGGATCAATGGAACTAGATTTCAGAGATTTGGAAACCAAGGAAACAGAAACGTCTCAGGACAAAGAGGCAACTTCAACAGCAGCAACCCCAACAACAACAGGAGTTATGGAAACTCATCTTACATGAAGCCACCCACACCAACCCCAGAAGGAAAGCTAGAAGACATGCTCAGAAAAGTTCTTGAAAGCCAGCAGCAGTTAGAGGTGAACTTCAATGGAAAGATCGACAGTGTCTACACCACCTTGAACACAAAGCTTGATGCTTTGAGCACAAGCAACTAGAGACTCAAGTGAAGAAACTAGAGACTCAAGTGATTCAGACAGGAGAAGCTGTTAAGAAGCAGGAAGCCTTAGGAAAAGGGACTAGAGAAGAAGCAACAGGCCACAACGTCAATGCTATCATAGAAGATGATTTTTGGAGAGTGGTGAAGCATGAGAAGCTGCAAGAGGGAGACTTCCAGATCGAAAGTTCCATGAGTATTGGCGGGAACCATTGGTATCGACCGATGTCCGGACATGACTATCGATCGATGTATGCCAACTCAAATCGAACGATGGACTCAGACGAGCATCGACCGATGGATCTTGAAGAATCCACTCACGAGTGCAACGCCGTAAATATACTTACTCACGAGGAGTTCGCAGCAAAGCACCCACATCCGCCCAGCCCTTACAAAATCGATCGACAGGATGGATGTTCCAGTGATCGACAGAAAGATAAGGAAACCGATCGACATACTCCAGAACCTATCGATCGATATTCAGTTATCACACGCCGAGTGCAACTTCCCAAGATAGATGTTGCACGACTTAATGCACTCAAGGAGCAGTCTAAGCCTTCCAGAAACCCACCGATCGCCATCATGAAGAAGCCCACGGATATCATTGATCCAATGGAGATAGAAAAGGAAAAAGATGGCAGAGTTCTCAGAAAAAGGAAAGAGAAGGTTCCTAAACACCTTAAAAGAGGAGTTAATGAGAAGGAGCTGGAAAGTTTCAGAAAACGAGTTCTAAGAATACCTACAGAGAAACCCTTTGAAGAAGCCTACTTTTCACACAGATTGTGGATGTTTTTCAGAGAAACCAAGGAGACAGAAGAAGGCATCAGGAGGATGTTCAACCAAGTCAGAGACAGTATGAAGAAGAGGATCAAATTGGAGAAGAAGAATGATCCAGGGAAGTTCGTTGTTCCTTGTTCAGTCCATGGGATCAACTTCCCACGTGCCCCTATGTGACACAGGATCTGGAGTCAGCATCCTACCCAAGGTGATAGCAGACCATCTAGGTCTGAAGATAGAACCCACAGATGAATCATTCATCTTCGTGGATTGTTCTCAGCAAAACTCTGGAGGCATCATCAGAAACCTGGAGGTTACCATTGGAGAAGCTCTAATACCAGTAGACTTCCATGTCTTGGACGTCAAGGTAACCCTAATTACTTCTTTGCTATTTGGAAGAGCCTTCCTAGCCACAGTTGGAGCGGTCTGCAACCTTCAGACAAACAAACTGTGCCTAACCCTGATCAATCCTACGGTCTACTATGATCCGGTACGAGTCATCAAGGTTCCTTGAGAAGATCCAAGACAGCTCAGACCTCGTAGCTGTTTGCTATTGTGGAGATGAATACGATTCACAAGACGCATACGAGATGGAGTACGATGAATCGATCGATAGTGGCACTATCTCATCGATCAATTCTCGTGAACATACATCGATCGACAGACATACATGGTCATCGATCGATTCGCGCTTCAACCAGATCGAGGAGGAGTTTCCAGACGGCGACTTCGAGGTAAACGAGTGGGAGAACGACTACTACATCCCACCACATGCTGTAGATACTACTCACACTGAGGAGTATACTGATGATTACGAGGAGGAGAAAGCTATAGAGTATCACAACCTTCCAGAAGATGAAGATCGACTTCTCCACCACACCCTAAGAATCAACACATCGATCGATAGGAACTTCTCTCCATCGATCGATACTAGTTGCCTCGCATCCTTCGACAACACAATCAACAACAAGCGAGAAGGAGACTACTCAATTGGGAGCTGGGCAAGCGATTACCAGCACGAGAGCTTCGCGGTCAAGACCGCAACGCCAACATACATTACCCAACCCGAGGAAGTCTCATCGATCGACACGGCACCACCACAATCGACCGATAGGCCTGAACAACCATCGATCGATCCCGTACCTGTGCCATCGACCGATACATTCATCAAACCATTCCAGGTAACAAATTCACCTGTACCTGATTTCGGTAATTTAACCCCGGATGAGTTTGGTATTTTTCAGGGATTCAAAAGGCTTTGCATGGTCAATGGATGAACAAATGCTCCACATATCCAGAGAGGACATTGCAGACGTCCTACAGTTAGCCAACAGATCCCAAAACCTATTCCAGCAGCAACGCTACGGACCAGACCACCATCATCAGCACCAGGAGGCAGACACAACAGCCAAACCAAAGGAAACTGAAGCTAATCATCTCAACACAGAGGATCCAGATGTTCAACGGACATCGATCGATATGGAGTACATGACATCGATCGATAGGCGTCCTGAATTCGGAAAGAGAGCTTTTCGATATGGAGTTCAAAAATTCTTTCGGGAGCAGAGAGATGAGTATGAGGTCTACAGGGACGAGAAAGGGCTTGTTAGAGGAGTAGATGGTGACGTCATCAGAGTTTCTAAAGACGACATCAAGAAACTACTTCAAAGGACTTCAATGGACGAGCGCTCTTACATCTGTTTACCAGAGTACGCTAGTTCATTTACAAGAAGAGATTTGGTGCACGAAACCTACACCAAAGACGAGATCAACGAGATGTTCACTGGTCTACTTGGAGAACGCAAGTGGGAAAAGTTCTCCATGGAAAAGAGTTTAGAGGACGCTACAGACAAGCTTCGCAGCGAGATGAACTGGATGTTCAGTGCAGACCAGGCATTAAGCAAGAAGGTTAAATGTCTTGAGCTGGAACTTGAAGATCTTCGCAACACCCAGAACCACGGCCAGACAAGTTCAATATCAATCGACAGAGTAACATCCACATCGATCGATATGAAGCCTGCACCATCGACCACCTATTCAAAACGTGAGGTCTTTGAGTCTCTTGGAGATATCTTGAAGGAGCTGAAGAAAGCAGAAGATCGTTCCAGCAGCAAACTCAACAAAACCTGTGAACTTATCTTCCTCAACCTAGGGGATCTAAGCATCTGCACCGAAGAGATGAAGAGATCTATCCACCTTATCAATGAGGCGCATGTAGATATGAACCCTGCGGCACCTTGCAATCCTTTTGGAGGATTGACTCGTCTAAAAACAGCTGAGAGAAAACTTGCTGACATACACTTCTTAGTAGACAAAGAAGTGGAGGAACTCGCACTACGCATGGACACTATGCAGCAGGAGGCTGAGAAGTTCCAACGTCAACTTGATTATCAGGCTGCATCAATCGCATCGATCGATGATTACAACCTCACATCGATCGATAGGCGAATGACTGAAATCGACGGACAGATGAAGCTCTTTGCCGAGAAGCTTCACGAGAATCTGCAGAAGCACACATCGACCGATGAACAACATGTTGCATCAATCGATATACAGACTTCAGAAATCTGCACCAGAGCTGACTTGGATAAGTTAGCCGATGAAGTCTACACGGCACTTACGAGCGTGGATGATTCGCAAGACAGACGTCTAGATCAGACGTATTTCCCCGCTAAACAACAAAGTTGGCAGAATGGAATCTAGCATAGAAGGGATGCAAAAAGGAATCAAAGCCATTCAGAGGCAGCTTTCGAGCAGACCTGCACCCTTAGCATTGATCGACAGAAGAACCAGCGCATCGATCGACAGATCTCAACAGCCATCGACTGACAATTCAACAAAGGAATCGATCGATACCAGCTCTATCCACGAAAAAATGGTCCAACGCCTTGATTCAATGTAAGCGGAGCTCAGTGATCTTTCAGAACATGCCTATGAGAAATTAGGATGGCACGAGCTCAGCATTGAAGGTCATGCACAAAGGATTCAAAGGATCAATGATGAGTTATTTGAGATAAAGAAGAAACGAACCAGAGAATATGAAGCCACAAGAAGCTTATTCAACTCATGGTTCGGTGAGAAGAATGATACAGAGGATACTTGTTTCTCAACAAGTACTTGGACTTCACCTCAATAGCTCTTTCCATCCAGAATCAAGCTAGATGACTATAACCAAAGCGCTGAGTGGGAGGCAACCCACTGTTAGGTAATTTTTCATTTAGTTTTTATCTTTAGGATTTTATTTTTCGTATTTTTTTCTTTGTAGTTACGACTAGACGATTACCACTCAAATCGACCGACATGACACTGTCGATATCGATCGACATACACCAAACAATAGCGATCGATGAAGGCGACTCAACATCGATCAGTACGGATTACGGTCAGGTATTTCGTTCTACTTTTTCGATATCAGTATATTAAATTTTTGCCTACGCCTTCACCGGACTGGTTATACACTGAGGACAGTGTATAATTTAAGTCTGGGGGGATGATTACTGATGATGTTTACCTTTTGACTTCATCTAAAATGTTTTCAAAATGGTTTTTATTGAGTCAAGAAAGGGATAATGATATTTTAAAAATTTTCACTTTTTATCTAACCAATCTTTTAGGCATCATTCTTAGATTTGTTGATGCAGAATGTACTATAGATGCTAAAGTTGATCACCTATCAGCTATGACAACACTTTCATTGATTGTCTGGAGGAACCAAAGCTGATTTCCAACCTAACCTGACATTCTCTACTTGTCTTGGGGCTTGGTATACATGGGATCGGATGCTTAAACAAGTCTGGAAGGTAAAGCCTTGTGTAGATAGTTTTATCACCCTCTCTCTCTCATTTTTGAATTTAGATTTAATTTTATTCAGTTCTTAAAAAAAAAAAAATCGTAAATAAGCTTAAATATATAGTCTAGGACTAGTTAGTTATTACTTAAGAAGGAATTCGAACAGGGCTTGGCGGTTACCCCCCTCAAGACTTGATTCATAAGAATTCTATAGGTAAAAGATTCGAACAGGGCTTGGTGGTTACCCCCTTCAAGACTTGCTTCGCAATGAATCCTAGGATATAGGTCAAAAAGAAGTGAACAGAACTTGGTGGCTACAACCATTAAGACTTGATTCATGGAAGCCTGTCAATCTTGGTCAATGTCTTGCAAATAAAAGCAGACTTGACTAGGAGAGAAATAGTAGAGAGAGAGGATAGGAACTAATTTTTACCTGCAGGTCCAGATACTTGTTTGAGCAACCTTGCATCCTGTGATCGATACTCCCAAGGTAAAGCCTGCACTTTCATTTTATATACAGAAATAAAATCAGTAGAGGGTTAATCAGGCAGGATTGCTAAGTTGTT
This sequence comes from Brassica nigra, assembly GCA_016432835.1. Lineage (NCBI taxonomy): Eukaryota > Viridiplantae > Streptophyta > Magnoliopsida > Brassicales > Brassicaceae > Brassica > Brassica nigra. The sequence goes on from CM028243.1 coordinate 45,094,509, forward strand.
GGCTAGATGATCAAGGTTGTTTAATTAGGATATTGCATAATGTACTTCTGTGATTGACAGATTCTTAGATGTGGTTTGCAACAAAGTAGAGGTTATGATTCTAAGTTTGAATTTGATTGAGTCCCTGCTTTTAAAACCTCTTTCATAAAGACTGCCTGTGTGTTTGCTTGAGGACAAGCAAAATGTTAAGTCTGGGGGAGTTGATATACCATGGATTTTACCCGTTTTTACCCATGGTATATGAGTATTTTTATTAGTATTATCTATATTGGTGAGTCTATTAGGTATGTTTTCAGGCTCAGAAGCATTTTGGAGAAAAGTGATGTTTTAGGTGCCTTTTTGGAGCTTAAAGAAGAGTTCACCCGAGATCAGACCAGAGGTCGACATCCGGAGCAACACATCGATCAATGCACACTCTGTGCTATCGATCGACACACATTTTCCGAAGGACGATACATCGAGATCATAATCGATCGATGTACACCCAGTACTATCAATCGATATCGTGCGGCAGAAGACAAGTTGGACGTGGCCGAACTTGAAGCCCACGACATCACATTTTTACAAGATTGCGCCTGACGAGTTGTTAACTTAATGAAATCATATTTATATGTGCCTAAGTGTTTTGGCACCGTACGACGATAACAAGTTTTTATAAGTTTTTTACAAGTTTCTTATAAGTTTTTACCTAAGAGTTTCTTTTCTACTCATTTCTGTTTCATTACTTTGCAAGTTTTTCTTAACAAAGGTTATAGGATTCTAGATCTAGAGGAGAGATCCAAAGAGATTTGTGATTGGAACTTAAGTGTTCACTCCTCTAATAGATCTATGAACTCCTATTATTACCTTGTTACTATGAATCACTTAGTCATGTCTGAGTAGATTCATTTGTTAGATTTAGGGTTTAAATAGGATATGAGGGATTAGCCCCAGCCTATATCTGCTATAGTTGCGATATTTGTTGTTAGGATTGTTCACTAATGCTTTTTCTAGATTAGCTACCTAGAACATGAACTTGGATTGCATTATTCATTCAATACAATTCCTGATAACATCCTAAACATGCTATGACCCTCTTGAGACAAGCGGAAGCTGATCTAAGATCATGGTGAGCACTGTATCAACTCGCGCATAAGTTCTGCTTAGAGCCGTATCGATCGATACTCCTATAGAGTAATCGATCGACGTAGCTAGATGTGTATCGGTCGATATTCTTATCGAATAATCGATCGATACTGTCGGCGATATAGCTGACCGCAAACACCATTTAGCATCTAAGTAATAGATGGTCTAAATATTGCGAGCTGATGGATTCATTTAATAGTGTTGAGCTCTGACATATCATGCAAGCAACTTGTTAGCATTTATAGTATTTATAATCCTGAATTCCTGAATACCTACCCTCAATCTAACTACTTTTCTTTATTGTCTTAAACCAAAACCTTTCAACTGAGTAATCTTACCATTACTCAAAAACCTGCATTTACTTTAAACCATTTTCAACCTAGCATAGTCACTAAGATTGCATCTTATTTGTACACTAGCTCTCTGTGGATTCGATCCCTAAGTACTACAACTGAACCTCTTATTTGAGAGAGTAAAGTCACTCCTTAGGATAATTTGAGTGATATCATGCATCCTCCTTAATGCGTTCTTCATATGCTTTAAGTCTCCAATTAATATCTTCAAAAGACGTTTTATTCAAATCTAGCAACTGCTCTAAAGATTCTGTCATGTGAATAAACTTCCGAGGTAAGCTATTAAGAAACTTCTTCACAAGTTTAGGGGCATCGATGCTTTGTCCCAACGAGGCCGCCTTTGATGCAAGTTCAGAGATTTTTCCTGAGAAAGTGTCAATAGAGTCCGAGTCATTCATCCTTAGACGGACAAACTCGTTCATCAAATTTTGTACACGAGCTTCTTTCACGTGTTCGGCACCAAGGTTCCTGGTTTTGATGGCTTCCCGTATATCTTTAGGGGAGTCATCTTCACCAACTTGCAATACCAAATTTTGAGGTATTGATTGAAACAGAAGTGCTGTTGCGATATTGTCTTCTCTTCTTCGTCTGTGTCTGGGTCAATCATCTCCCACACCTTATGAACTTTTAACAGAACTTTCATCTTCTTCGCCCAAACGGTATAGTTGGACGTGTTGAGCATTGGACAGATTACTGCACCTGGAACGTCTTCTCTTCTTCCTAGTGCTTTCATCTCTCCCAAAGCTTTCGTATCAGCCATGGATACTTCGACTCAATTATGCAATCACACAAACCTGGTGCTCTGATACCAAATAAATTCGCCAAGGATCGTATGAAAGTATATGCAAAGCTGTGTAATAAAACAGTTTCTTCGTTTTATTTCTTTCTTAACTTGTGAGATCTCTCTTACACTTTGATCTCCTTATATAGTTAATAGGAGTCCTTATCTTTTCCTATTATACATTGAATCAGGAAACTTATCTTATATCCTAATCTTAATAAGTTATTCTACTTTATCTTAATGAATAACTTGCTTACTAAGTAAACTTCTTGAAGCTTATCCAACAAGCACGCCTACAACTCTACATGTTGGCTCAGGCCAAGATCTCCAGCTCATCGACAGGGACACTCCATGCTCATTGAAGCATATCAAAACTCCAGGCCCACTGCAGCATATCGACCAGTTTATCATCTGTTCCGGCCATGCGCCCTCTAGAATAGATGACTCCTATCAACTACAAGAGCCACAAGCTCCCAAGGCCACGAGCCCAACAAGCTACGTGCCAATCTAGGCTACACGCCTCATCCAATATGAACTATGAATGGCTTGATCCCCCACTGAATGGTACGTAGGCAATCCCCATTGAAGGATGCAACTATAAATCCAAACACCTTCCATAGTTCCGCGCATAGATACCCAAGGGCCGACCTTGGTAGCCGGAACCCTCGACTATAGATCAGGGGACCCCCTGGGACCGACCCCTATAGTCGGAACCATCTTCTCCTGATCAAGAAGACCCTGCGATCTTTACTATTGGTGGGCACCTCTTGCCTCACGACCGTTCTCTCGTGCTGCTACTAACGCACTGACGACATATACTGGCCCATACCAATATGGCAGTATCCTAACAGCAGGACCACCGGGTTCATCAACTATCAAAGCGGGAGAATACACTACGATGAGATGTCTCCTTCTCCCTATCATTCCGTAGAGCTGAGCACGAATCCCTTTTACACAAAAATACCCTAACACCATCATGAAGCGTTTCTCTCAACAAGACGTTGCTCAGAAAGTGACAGCCGACGAGCTCACCGCTATTGCCGCCCTCCTCGCCCCTCTCCCTGGAAACCCCAGCGGCCTGACCTAGGAGACTGCATTGCTGCTCGTACTAGTTTCAGCGAGTCTGATGGTCCCGGATACGGTCGAAACGACCATTGCACTGAGACATCATGGCAGTCAGAACCCTGACCCGCTCCATTGTCACTTCATTGATCCGAGACCTTTTCAGTCGAGCAATCTCTCTGGTCATCTGCTCGGCCAATGAGGCCTACTCCCGTTCAAGCCTATTGTTCTCCTGTTCCAGCTGCGCCTTTTCCTTCAGGACATTCTCGGTGGCCTCACGAGCGAGAGCTAGTTTGTCTTCCAAGAGGTCTGCCCTTATCTTCTCCCCTTGGAATCGAAATCTCACACGATCTCTTTTCCTTGAGGCCGTAGCGGCGTGATCGAACACCCACCTCCGCTCCCTCCTAGTTTTCCTTATCACGGCATTCCTGGCCGTGATCGACCTCTGGGACCTCGCCAGAGTGGCATCGTAGCGCTCAACTACGATATCCATTGGGTCGCGGAGCTGCGCAAAAGGAAAAAAAGGCACATCAGCAAGCCGAGCAAATAAATAAGAATAGTCCCGAGAAGCAAACAAAATATATATATAACCTTGACGAAGGCGTTGGACGCACTCGCGTATTCCTTAGAAAAGGTCAGACGCCCAGCATCCAGCGCGACCCGACGTACCGAGCCAGATCTGCATTTAGGAACGGTTATCGGCCTGCCATCCATCAATGGTTCGACAGATTGTGAATAGGCGGCGATCATAAGCGGGGCATCCTCCCCCTCATGACTGGTTGCGACCGGGGCTCCCTGGTCTTCCATGGCTGCCTTCATCTTCTTCTTCGTCTTCTTCTTCTTCTTCCCCTTCTCGGGGAGTACTTCAGAAGGATCTAGGGTGTCTCCCTTGGCAACTCCATCACCACCTCCAGAAGCTGAATCAACAGGGTTGTCAGCTCCATCCTGCCCCTCGGCCTTCTTCTTCCTCTTATGAGGGCGTTCCTCAGACAGATTCCCCACAAAACCCTCATGAGTTCCTTTCTCCACAGTCTGGAGGGTCGCGCTAGGATCGGCATCACCTTTCGAATTCTTCTGCTTTTTATGTTTCGACTCTGTAGCCTTGATGGACCGGGATCCCTCTGCATCGGCAGGAGAAATTGCAGTTGGTGAAGTTGCTAGTGGCGGATCCTCTCGAGGGAGGAGGCGTAGATCAGTCGCTCGAGCTTTTCCTTAGCAGCCCGAGGTCTTCATCCAGCATGGAGCTGAGATACAGGAAATCGCTTGCCATCTTCTTCACTGCTTTCTTTTTCTCGACCTTTTGGCCGCTTTACGAGAAGAGTTGCAAGTGCTTCCCTTTCGTCACGACACACGGAATATCGGATCTCTAGTCAACTGCACAACCAGCGACTCGTTAAAAGCCAAAAAAAAGATCAGTCTCAATAGCAAATAGCGAGGGACGGACAAGTGGTTACCTGTCGAGAACCGATCGCGATACTGATCGATCTTATCGCGAGTGATTTTTGACCAACACTAATGAGTCAAAAGCGCTATCGATGACGCGGTATCAAGAAACTCTTCGGGATAGTCTTTAGTCTTTGAATGCGTAACTGCAAGGTCAACAAAAAGAAAATCAATCAGCAATGGTCCTTAGGAACGAGAAGATGAGAACCGTCTAAATGGCTCCACAAAACCCGAGCTTCATCATTAGGAGGCTCCACAAAGACATATTCATCAGATTTGACAAAGAAGTATTGGTGTTGCCAGTCGTCGGTTTTGTTCGAGGGGCGATCAATGATGTATGAGGCCCACGAAACCGTCATAATAGTCTGCTCACTGCTCGCGACGATTCAGCTTTTCGGGGTAACCAGAAGACGGTTTAGAAGAATACCATTCTGCGCGCACTGGTCTAATCGCAATTAATCGACCTTAGCCTCGACGGGATCGGACCAGGCTCTAGATCCCGACCGAAATCCCTTCGTCCTCCACAAATTCACTAGGGATCAGTTGCATTAATCACAAGTGAACTAGGGGGAATTACTGTAGGATAGGGTTGCAGTCCGTGGGTTTTCCGTTGTTCGATCTTTCCCCGTTAGTCGTTCGTGCGGGAAATCCTTGAGTTTGGAAGGATCTTTAGCCGTAGATTTAGAGATAACCGTTTTCAAGGGTTTGAGTAATGTGGTTTCGAGCTTTAGACGTTTAAAAGATGATCTTTTAAACAATCGAGAAGGCTTTGCGGAAGAATTATTATAGTTTGCGGACAAACCGGACATAGGTTTAAGGGATCAAGATGGTGCTGTTGCCCGAGATCAAGAGATGGTTGCATAGATGGGAACCAGGACCCTTGCCGCCGGCGCCAGACGAGATAGGGCAAGCCTGCCGCCCGTGCCGTGTCCTGCGTCCACCGGTGCCTGCTTGCCTTCGTTGATCCCCGGGGCTCACGGTCCGTTCATGCCTTCTTGTGAGTTCATCGAGTAATGATCCGTTTCTTGGTTTTGATCGTCACTTGGTTTGTCTTTCTAGGACTCTCGGGTGACGATTTTGTCGTTGACCGATTTTGACCCAACAGTTAGCCCCCCAGCTAGCTAGGAACCGTAGTGCCTTTCGGGTCACGGCTTGCGGTTTAAGTATGGGAAGGTGTAGAGGCGTGTCGTTTGTCGAAAGTCGGGGTAAATAGTGATTTTACCTTCTTTATAAGGAGGGAGTAAGAAATCTCATTCATTCTTACTTCACCATAAAAAGTCATTCTCTCTCAGAATCCTTTCTCTCTCTAAGAATAATGTCTTCAAGATCCTCAAAGAAATTCTTCTTCCCATTCTTCCTCGGGTGATCCTCCTGCCCACATGGCGGTGAAACAAGAGTTTGTTGAGGAGGAAGCGAAGAATGCGTATTACCGAGCCCTTGTGGGTTCGCCCCCATCACTGCCAGATATCCCTATTCCGAGGAGACCTCTGAGGCAGCCTGGTGCTCCTTTTACGCCGAGCTTGGTTTCTCGTAAATATCTCAAGGTTCTTCAAGATTTTTACCAGGTTCCCGAAGAGTCAAATTCGGATCCCTTTCGGTAGCGAGAGTCGAGGAATCCTCGGAAGTCGCGAGTTTTAATGAAAAAGTTCCGTTTGTAGATACGCGGTTGCGCATTGCATGGCGATCTTTTCGTCAAGAGGGACCTCTTCGTCAAAGACCGTTTTCTGGAAGTCCTTCACTCTCGAGCGGATTGAGACGCGGTAAAGCTTTACGGTTCGAGACCCTGTCCCATCGTATGGCGCGAACCGGTTACGAAGCCCGACTTCGGGCGTAAGCGAGATCTCGTAAAGGGAAAGAGATCGATGGTGGGAAGGTTGGAAGATCCTTCACCGTTGGAGAAAACCCTAGTTTTGTTCCAGCGGAAAAAGCGAAACCAGCGATTTTCCTCTTCAACAACTTCTTTGAAGGTCTTCCTCGGAGTTTGTTACCGATGAGTCGCTAGAGGAAGAAGAGGCAATGGGTTTTGCGAAGGTTCCCAGCGGATCAATGAGGTTTTGTTCTTTGAACTTCTTAACCGTATTCTTGATTCCGCATATATGTATGTTTATTGGTCTTGAATTTGTGCAGGGACTAAGAGTGTTTGGCAATGCGCTCGACTCAAGTTTCCGCAAGTCCATGATCGCTAACTTCAAGACCACGAAGCTGGCGAGAGCTTTTCCGGTTCCGACAAGAGGTAAAAGCGCAGAATCACGAAGCAAGCTGAGCTTCATGCTCGAGCTCTTGTTAGGCGGAAAGGAGAGGAAGGAGGATGGTCGCAGCTGAGGTGGCGAGGCAGGCGGAATCGTTAAGCTGCTGAGTTTCAATGTTTTAAAGAAGCTCAGGAGTTTGTTGGCGATTTCCGCGAGTGCCGGGGCTCGGTCGGAAACCTTTACAAGTCTCAGAACCGGTTTCTCTTTTGATTCGAGATCGCTGAGATGAAGGATTTTATGGCGAGTGTGCCCATGCTGAGTCATTGGTTCCTCCGGTTGAAGAAAGAGTCCGGAGACTATAGGAACTATCGAGGTTTCGAGGATACGGTGGAGGCGGAGCCGATGAGAACGCCGAGGGTGGTGGGAGCGCTCAAGGCGTGAGCGAGGTAGTGGACCAGCCTGCTAGTTCATTCGGGATTTCGCATCTGGATTTCTCAATGTTGACTTCCTTTTGTGAATCTTATGTTTTGGCCGTGTGTGGCGTTTTAGGAGTTTTATTCTGCGACCGTTGGAGGTTGCGTTCTTACGTTTTGGGACTGGCGTTGGTGGCTTAGAATCCCGCCCGTCTTTGCGGACTTTATAAATATGAAAATTTCGCGAGATTTCGTCTTTGTTTTGATTTATACTTTCGTCAAGTGTAGAGGAAAGAATCACGGTAGTCGCCATATCCTAACTCTTTTTGTCGCTTAGTCCGTATGCTACTTTTAGCGGCGTTTTAGGTGTGCGATAAGAGACATGTTTTGGGATCATTATCACGATACTATGTCTGTGAGATGTCAAGATCCAGCAAGACTAGGTTTAGGGCAAGACCTAGGTTTACTCTCAGCTTTAAGGCTGTCGCGATGACTGATCGGCTTCGTTTTGCCTGTTAGTGATTTCTTCCTGATTCTTTTGTTTAAAGTCCGCGACTAATTAGCCGGCTTATATGACTTGTGTTAAAAGAATCGAGCTATCTTCGGAGTTTATCGAGGCAGCTAAACCAAAATTTTGGGTTTCTTGTATAGTGCTATGATATCCTTGTCGGATGTAAGAGGACCTTGTAGGTCTGACTACGAGTTTGTATTTGAGTGAAGCGTTTTCGTGCGTCCGTCGGGCCAATCGGCCGGGCATAAGTTGTTTTAAGTCGCGGTGGACTGTTTTGGCGGATGATCACGAGTTTTGTTATCTTTTCAGAAGTTGCGGCGTCTCGCGTTTCTTCGAAGATATGATTTTCGTTTTCGAAGTGTTTATCGTTAAGTGAGCATAAAAGATAGAAAGAATTTTATTAAAATTTGAAAAGTTCGAGTACATGTCGGATATTTCGCTTTTGTGGGAGTATAGGGTATACGTACCCCTTTTGGTGAGGAGGATAGCTGAACTCTCCGGGTTTCGACGAGCTGCCTACGTACCTCTTCGAGGATCAAGCCATCTCGTAGTTCTGATAGTTATGCAAAGCGTTTTTACTCCCGCGTTGCCGTTCGATCGTGCTGGTTGGATCGGCGGTTTGTGCGGGGTCGAGCTATCTGCTTTTATGGCGGTGGATTCGAGGCTTTGTCGCTGTCTTGAATCGTTGCCTGTTTGGATGATTCTGGATCATCTTTTGAGTCTTCAGGAATGTTGTGTGATTCCTTTGCTTTCGTTCGGGTTGGCGGCTGGGGCGTTCGATCTTTTCGCAGTTTGAACTCGCTAGGTAAGAGTCTCTGTTTTACTACCCCAGTTACTGCGATTCGGTTGGAGTCGGAAATTTGATGTCGAGGTGATATGTGGATGGTACTGCCTTCATGGAGTCGATCAAGGGGTTCCCATGATGGCGTTGTAGATGGCGGGTTGTCGACTAATACGAACTTGGCGATTTTGTGACTTCTTTCGCCATGACCGGAGCTTGATTCTCCGAGGTCATGGAAGTGGCGCCGAAAACCAGTCAAAGGTTTTGGCTCGAGGCGACTTCCCCAAGTGGGATCTTCATCCTGTAGAGGTGTCGCGGAAGATAACATTGACCGTACTTCCTGTATCGACAAGGATGCGGCCGACCTCGAGATCCTGGATTACCAGGTCGATAACCAAAGGATCGCAATGAGGCTTGTCGATTCGGCGGTTTCTGTTCCTCGAAAGTGATGGCGTGGTTAGGAATATCGCTATCAGGAAACCAGTTGGAACTTGTCTCGGCTTTTAAGCCTAAGGCTTTTATCGGCGGACTGAGTCTTGGTAGAACTGTGATCCTCCGATGATCATGTTTACCCTCTGGCGATTGTTGTTGTTTCCTTGGTCGTCCCGTCTCCTTCCGCGTTTTTCACCCGATTGGTTTTGATCGCGTGGTCCTCGGAGACAGTTTTGTTGGTCTTTGGGCGGTCAGAGTCCAGGAGCAGGTCTTTATACTCTTGACCTTTGATAGTTCCCGGTGAGGAGCTTTCGCCAAGCCGGCGCCGAAACCTGCAGTTCGCGATGGAGTGACCTCTGGTTTCGTGGAACTCGCGGTAGGAATTATCCTTGTACTGGTTCCTGGTCAGGTGTTTCCAGAGGTTTTGCCTTGCTCGAGTTGATGGCGTAGTTATGCTCGCCTTGGGCGTCTTCCCTTCGTGATGGACGTTTTTGTCGTTCGAGAGGGTTTCTTTTCGAGGGCGTTTTCTGTGGTCCGTGCTTCTGCGATAGAAGCTTCATCTCTTCCTCAAGATGAAGAAGTCCGTTGCTTTGTGGAGGGTATCCTGGATTGTCCGTGGCTTTTCCAGTAGTATCCACTTTCGAACTTCGACTTATACCAGAGTCTTCCTCGGCGTCGATTGCGACATTGTCGCTGATGCCCGTTACTCCGCCATCACCAGTTTGAACTTTGCATGAAGTCGCGGGCGACTTCCTCCTTTGAGCTAGACTCCATAGGTCAGCGTCGGACGCTCTCTATCCATGAACATGGAGTATTGTTTGAGGAACATCGAGGCCAGTTGGCGGAAGCTTCGATGGAGTTCCTTTGAGCCGGAGAACCATTGGCCCTTGAGGTGCTCAGCGAAGAAACAATGACCAGCGTCGTTCGCTCGGGAGTTTGCACCTACCCATTGCGATCTGGAAAGACTGCAGGTGCGACTTAGGATCCGTCGTGCCGTCATAGACCGGGATTTTGATTTTCCTGGTCTGAGATGCGTGTTTCCGTGATCCGGCGGTGAACGGCGTTTTCGTGCTTCCTCGGAAGTCTATCGATCGGGCGGAACTGGTCGCCTGATGGATTTGCGATTTCACGCTTTCGCCGATACGGTCTTCTTAAGAGATTAGCGGAGATCATGGATCGCTATTGCTACCGGCGTTCCTCCGATTCTGCCGGCTGGTTTTGATGGATCGAGTTTGATCGTCCGCGAGTTCTTCCTGCTCCATCCAGTAGAGTTCTTCTTCCTCTTCGTCATGGGCCTTTCGAAGGATACCGTCGCCGAGCGGACTGGCTTCGGTCCTCCTAGGTGGATGTCAGCGTCTTCATCGAAGGATCCGATTGGTCGCTGATATCTAGATCGATGGGCTCGATGTCGCATTCTGTTTCCGTAGGAGTGGAAGGTTCTCGAGGTCGCTTGCTGTCCTTTCGAGCCGTTTCCTCGAGTGGGCTCTTCGGGCATCTTTTCTCGTGCTTCGGGAGATCCGTCGAGTCTTCGTCGCTGCGTGCCTTGGTGGATCCAGCGGCAAATTGCTCCTGCAGTTAAGGTGTCTACCTGTTTTTGGCGAGGTTATCAGCTTGTCTGTTGTTCCGCCTGCTCGGGCGGAGGTAAACAGTTCCTTCATCTGCCTGAGCTCGGTGTTTGCATCAGCAGTGATTGTGGGCGCATCTCCAGCTGGAGTCTTCTCAACGCTGGCGTCGACGGGTGTTCTGCCTAGCTGGCTGATCTTTGGTGACGTCAGTAAACATGATCGCGTGTGTAGTTGCGAGATAGATAGATCCGTAAGCCCCTCCTTCTAGCCAAACAGGGGAACCAAATTCACACCGTCAATTTCCTATAAAGATTTGTGGAGGAAAACCGAGTTAACCCGATCTTCCTTGAAGGTCTCGGATATCTCTGGGCCGCACGATACAATCAATGAGAGTTTAAGTCGAAAAGTAAAAATCGTAAAATCGAGGAAAAGATCTTATTTCTGAATTAGCGTTTTGGCGGAACAACGGGTAAGAAATAAGCTACAAGAGCTGAAGGTCCGCTAGTCCGCCGCCAGATCTAATCTAGTTGAGTCGCAGCTCGCTAATGAAAACAGAAAGAGAAAGCTAAAACGCCTAAGTGCTAAGTGCTCGAAGTTTTGTGATGATTTGCTCTTCGCCCAAAGCTCTCCTATATACTCTTCTTAAGACGGTCTATCTTCGCGGACTGAACCGGATTTTTCCATTTTCGTCCATCTTCGTTTATCGAAACTTGACATTTATCTTCGAAAACTTGACATTTATCTTCTGGAAACTTGACATTTATCTTTTGGAAACTTGACATTTATCTCTTAAGTGAGGATAAGGATAAACCGTCATAGTTATCCTTCCTTTCGGAAAATCGTAGGGGCGCTTTGGCCACGCCGGGCCGCTTAGACGTTGTTACGGTTTTCAAAGTCTTTGAAGGTTTCGGTTTTCAGAAGGAACCCCAATTCCTCGATAGTCGAGATGTTTGGTGTTTTAGAATAACCGATCGCATTCAAACTCACGTAAGATTGATCCAAACAATCCAAGGTGGGATCGACCGAGCATGATGGGACCGAGACCAGGACGCAGGACCGCCGACCGTGTCAGGGCCGCGGCGCCAGGCCGGCTTGAACGCTGCGCTGGCGCCAGGCCGCCCGCAGCGGACGCTGCCGCCGGCGCAGTCGGGTGTGCCGGTGCCAGGCCGCCAGCGGTGACGCCGCCGCGCCAGGCCGCCTATGACGCTGCCGCCGGGCGCCAGGTGTGCCGGGCGCCAGGCCGGCTCAGCGGACGCGCGGACGCGTGCCGCCGGCGCCAGGCCGGGTGTGCCGCCGCCGCCAGGACGTCTTGCAGTCCGGTTTTCCGTTGTTCGATCTTTCCCGTTAGTCGCTCGCGGGAAATCCTTGAGTTTGGAAGGATCTTTAGCCAGATTTAGAGATAACCGCTTTCAAGGGTTTGAGTAATGTGGTTTCGAATTTAGACGCTTAAAAGATGATCTTTTAAACAATCGAGAAGGCTTTGCGGAAGAATTATTATAGTTTTGCGGACAAACCGGACATAGGTTTAAGGGATCAAGATGGTGCCGTTGCCCGAGATCACGAGATGATTGCATAGATGGGAACCAGGACCCTTGCCGCCGGCGCAGACGGGATAGGCAAGCTGCCGCCGCGCTGCGTCCTGCGCCCACCGGTGCTGCTTGCTGATCCCCGGCTCACGGTCCGTTCATGCCTTCTTGTGAGTTCATCGAGTGATGATCCGTTTCTTGGTTTTGATCGTCACTTGGTTTGTCTTTCGAGGACTCTCGGGTGACGATTTCGTCGTTGACCGATTTTGACCCCAAACAGCGATCCCCCGGCCCGACTATCTGCCTGGCGACTAAAGGCCCATTAGAAAAAGGCGGTTAGGGAAAAAGACAAGTGGAGCTATTTAAGGAGAATGGACGGCAACGAGAAAAGGATCCGAGAACACACACAATCACTTGGCTGCTAGATCTAGGGTTTTCACTCTTTGCTCTTTCCGACTTGTATTTTTCCGGCTGAAGCTCCCCGAGATCCGGCTAGTATTCCGATCACTTTCCTTACTTGTAACCAAACTTTTTCCGATCTATTAATAAAACATCTTTAAACTATCCCACCGACGAGTTTCGTCTCTCTTTAATGATTCCGACCAAACTCGGTAGGAACAGTTGGTGCCCACCATGAGGCAGAACAAAGTAGTGTTAGCTAAAAGATCACCATGACGCACGAAGAATCAAGTTCAGGGGAGGGGCCAGGACCTCTCCCGTACGACGAGACTCTGACGGTCGCCGCATTCATCGATACCATCATGAAGCATTTCTCTCAACAAGAAGTCGCTCATAAAGAGACAGCCGACCAACTCGCCGCTATCGTCGCCCTCCTTGCCTCACACTGGATACCCCAGTGGCCTGACCTAGGAGACTGCATTACTGCTCGTACTAGTTTCGGCGAGTCTGATGGTCGGATATGGTTGAAACGACCATTTCTCTAAGACATCATGGCGGTCAGAACCCTGACCCGCTCCATTGTCACTTCATGGATCTGAGACCTTTTCAGTCGAGCAATCTCTCTGGTCATCTGCTCGGCCAATGAGGCCTTCTCCCATTCAAGCCTGCTGTTCTCCTGTTCCAGCTGGGCCTTTTCCTTCAGGACATTCTCGGTGGCCTCACGAGCAAGAGCTAGTTCGTCTTCCAAGAGGTCCGCCCTCATCTTCTCCCCCTAGAATCGGAATATCGCACGATCTCTTCTTTTTCTGGAGGCCGTAGAGGTGTGATCGAAATACCCGCCTCCGCTCCCCCCTGGTTTTCCTTATCGCGGCATTCCTGGTCGGGATCGACCTCTGGGACCTCGCCAGAGCGGCATCGTAGCGCTCAACTACGATATCCATTCGGTCGCGGAGCTGCGAAAAGGAAAAAAAGGCACATCAGCAAGCCGAGCAAATGAATAAGAATATTCCCGAGAAGCAAACAAAAATATATATAACCTTGACGAAGGCATTGGACGCACTCGCGTACTCCTTAGAGAAGGTCAGACACCTAGCATCGAGCACAGCCCGGCGTACCGAGCCAGATCCGGACTTAGGAACGGAGATCGGCCCGCCATCCTTCAACGGTTCGGCAGATTGTGAAGGGGCGGTGATCATAAGTGGGGCGTCCTCCCCCCATGACTGGTTGCGACCGGCCTGTGCTCTTCCATGGCCGGCTTCTTCTTCTTTTCGTTGTCTTTTTCTTCTTCTTCGCCTTCTCGGGGAGTTCTTCAGGAGGATCTCGGGTGTCCTCCTTGGCAACTCCATCACCACCTCCAGCAGCTGAATTAGCAGGGGGTTCAACTCCATCCTGCCCCTCGGCCTTCTTCTCCTTCTTCTTCCTCTTATGAGAACGTTCCTCGGACGGATTCTCCATAGAACCCTCCTGAATTCCTTTCTCCGCAGTCTGGAGGGTCACGCTAGGATCGGCATCGCCCTTCGACTTCTTCTGCTTCTTATGTTTTGGCTCTGTAGCCTCGATGGACCGGGATCCCTCCGGATCGGCCAGAGAAAATTCAGTTTGTGAAGTCCCTTTTGGAAGATCCTCCCAAGGGGGGAGGCGTAGATCAGTCGCTCGAGCTTTTCCTTGGCAGCCCGAGGTCTTCATCGAGCATGGAGCTGAGATCGGGGAAATCGCTCACCATTTTCTTTACGGCTTTCTTTTTCTCGACCTTTTGGCCGCTCTTCAATAAAGAGTTCCAAGCGCTTCCCTTTCGTCACGACACACGGAATGTCGGATCTCTTGTCAACTGCACAAACAGTGAATCGTTAAAAGACGAAGCGAGGACTACTCGCAATAGCAAATAATGAGCGGCGGACAAGTGGTTACCTCTCGAGAAACGATCGGGATATTGATTGATCTTGTCGCGAGTGATTTCTAACCAACACTGATGAGTCAGGAGCGCTATCAACGACGCGGTATCATGAAACTCTTCGGGATAGTCCTTGGTCGTTGGATGCGGAACTGCAAGGTCAACAAAAATATATATACAAAGTCACAAGGTCGTTGGATGCGTGTTGGACCCAATTTCGGTCACCTTAAGAATGACAAGAGCCGAAAAAGCCGTAAAGCCCACCACGGTAAAAGTATTTAGCAAAAGCAGCCTCATCGAGGTCGACGAAAAGGGACCAGGAATAAAGGAGCAGTTGAAGAGATGGCGGAAACAACTTCTTGGATCACAAGGTCGGAGAACTATAAAAGGAGCTAGGAGGCGAAGAGAAAGATACGTCCAAAACCCTAGAGAGAGCCCACTACTCATATCGAACTCGTGTCACCTCCTTTTAATTCTTTAGATTCATCGATCTCGCTGTTGTTATCGATCTCATTTCCTTTGTTGTAATCGATCCCTTTTAATCAGTCCATTTTTGTCAACCGATATCCGTTCACATCGTTGTGTTCTAAAGATTTCGTTGCCCACATCATTTAAATTCCCCAGTTTACATCTCAAACACTATCAAATACTTAGTGTAGATTCTAGGATCTACATTTTGGCGCCGTCTGCGGGGAAGATAAACGAAAAACATCTTTGCTAAGAACCCGATCTAGAATTTCTAAGCACGATCATAAATTCCAGCCAATTTGGAAATTCTCAACAGATATCGATCGATGTCGATCCCATTGGAACCGAACAGAGAAACGATACACTCACCGGAAGAACCGACACCAGTGTAGCTGAAGATCAAACCCAAACACAGCAAACTCTGTTAACAGAAGCTTCGAATCCCGATCGAACTGGATCACGGGTTTGGACTCGTTCCAGAGAAAGACCGCCTGTCGATAATCCGTCAAATCGAATCCAATCAACAAGGCCGATATCACCTACACCCCTAGCTCAGACTAGAGAAGAAGTAACCGAGCTCCGAGGGATGGTCGCAACCCTCGTAGACAAAGCACAAGATCAAGAACCGAACAATCGCAAATCGGCTAGAACAAGCTGAGAGAGAGCTTGCTGAACACCGAGCCAGCGCTCGAGAAGAGATCAGATCTCGAACGACTCCTTGAATCGCACCCCAATCTCTCTGAAAGCTGGAATCTTCGGCACTCCTGATTTCTCAAGTGCACGATTTGGGCGCTATAATAGGAAAAACTCGCAACAACATTCCCAATCGGGTACGGCCTACCAAAATTTAAGTTATAACAGCACGATCGGAGATCTCCCAGGAATACAGAGTTCACCTAGCAGACCGCTTCGAGCCCAAGATAGGCCCGAAGGGGTTTGAATCGAAACCCCACCTTCGAGACGACAAGAGTCTGACTGTCAATTCCCGAACTCAGAAAGAATCTCTCAGCAAGCCACCAACACGAACCAGATCAGGCAACACGTCGCACGACTACCTTGCGAGTTCGCTGATCTAGATCCACCACGAGAAGATCAAAGAACGAAAATTGAAGCTGGAACGTTCCAGAACTACATTGAAAGGAACGACGCTGAACTCAGAAGAATCCATGCCATCATGCATATGGCAACGAGTTCGGCACCAGATATCGATCTCGCCATCGAAGAAACTCGACGGAGCCCCTTCACTAATCAAATCGCCAACGTGAAATTGAACAAAATCGGGAAGATAAAGTTCCCAGAATATTCTGGAAAGACCGACCCAAAAGCTCACGTGCGAGCTTTCCGACTCGCAATATCAAGGGTGCACTTGACCGATGATGAAAAGGAGGAAGGATACTGTCGCTTATTCGCCGAAAACCTTATCTGACCCGCCCTAGAGTGGTTCGCTTGTTTGGAAGAGAATTCAATTGATAACTTCACGCAATTGGTGTCAGCATTTCTTAAGCAATACTCTGTATTCATAGAAACAAAAGCCACCGAAGCCGACCTTTGGAATCTCAAACAAGCAGCCTTCGAACCATTGAGAACATACATAAACAAATTCAGAGAGATCAAAGCCAAGATCTTGAATTTGAATGAAGGAGTAGCCCTTGCAGCCTTGAAAAATGGTGTATGGTTCTCGTCCGAATTCAAAGAAGAATTGGCCGTCAGAGCCCCAACGTCAATCGACGACGCCTTACATCGAGCAAATCACTTCGCGGCCTACCGAGGTCGCTGCCTTGAAGAACAGTTCCAAACGAGCAAAAACAACGCCAACAAGAAACCTCAGGCTACCAAAGAACAACCTACTCAGGGACAGCACTCCTATGCCATAGGCAACTCCACTCAGAACCGATCATCTACCTTCGATCCCAGTAAATTCTGCACTTTCCACAAACGAAAGGGTCATTCTACTGAAGAATGTCGAGCAAACGATGAAGATGGCAAAAGCCCTCAAGAGGAAGAAGCACCTTCAACCCCGAAAAGCAACGGAAAGACGAAAGCGACCTCCAACAAAAAGAGCTCGCGATTCCGAAAACGAACCTCCGAGCTCACCTCCTCCAGCTCCCAAGAAACATGTCGACATGATATCGTGGCGACACAGACGTCAGGACACAGAACAAGTCTCACCTCCAACAGAAGGGATAATAAACATCAGCATCACTATATCAAGTCAAAATCCTAACGATTGCAGCAAGCCATGCCTTGCCCAAGAAAGCCAGGTGAAAGAAACCCTAGCAAGTAAAGTCCAAAAATTCAGGCAACAGCTCGAAAAACCCATAAAACAGAAGTAAAAGAAACAGAAAAAAGGCAGCTCATGGCCATTCAACCACAAGCTGCCTGGGGGGCAAGGACGTTACCAGCCAGTGCTAGCTAAAGAGCCACTCCACCAACGGGCACCGACTAGAAAATTCACATACCTCCCGGGACACTTCCAAAAACGATCCATACGACAAATCAATTTCATTTATGGAAGATCTAAGTTTTGCAACTCAGTGAACTCGATTAAATCCCACCAAAGAAGGGTCGAGAACAACATCGGAGTCCGAGAACCTCTGATTGGACCCAATCACGAAATCACGTTCGACGAAAACGGGACTGCCGATCTCGATAAACCACACGATGACGTCCTCGTAATATGCCTCGTGTAGGAGGATGCGAACTATCACGAGTCATGATTGACACCGGCAGCTCCGCCGATGTCCTATTCTACGACGCCTTCAAAAGACTGGGATTCACAAAAGCTCTTCTCAAACAAGAAAAGATCCCACTCATCAGTTTTGGAGGGGAACAACGTATTCCATGGGATCGATTGAGCTCCCTGTCACAGCCAGAGAGGTAAGGAAGATCGTCGAGTTTGTCGTTATAAATCAACCAGCTCCATTTAATGCCATCCTTGGGAGACCTTGGTTGTATAGCTTGAAGGCAGTACCCTCGACCTACCATCAATGCTTGAAATTCCCAACACCAAAAGGAATCGAGACCATACGAGGAAGTCAGAAAAATTCCCGAACATGCTAACTCTCAAGCTTCAAAGACATCGAGCCCCAGCCTTAGCCAGGACATGTATCCCAAGAAGACACCCAAGAACCGTACGATCCTGACACGAGAAATAGAACCTAACGACCCTGATTTCAGGGGAAACAATCGAACTACGTTATAACTTGATCCCTCCCTGGGGGTACGTAGGAAACTCACGTCAAGAGTTCAGTCTCCTAAATAATTAAAATCAAGAAGATCAATAGTTTTGCAACATACAACGACCTTCCAACCACAATGTTTAATTCGTCCATACTATCAAGACCGACCATAAAAGAAAAAGATTAACGACGTTGTTTTTATTCTTTCCTTTATTGTTGTACCAACACTAGCAATATTATAAGAACAACTTCTCCGAAATCCAGATCACTCAAAGTTCATTATATCTATATGAACTCATATACTTTGAAGATATTACTCTTCACAACTATCTAACGATTGATTGTCATTTGAGACCTTAATCAAGTCTTCGGATACAATGGATTCCGCCAGAAACACGGCAACTCATAAACAAACTGAGACTTTTACGCCGTCATCGGCATCGAAATAGTATCAACTAAAATCAATCTACGCCTCAGAAATAATTATGCCAAAACGCTAAAAGCACAGGAACCAATAGTTCCTTCTCTTTATTCGAAGATCAAAAGGAAAAGACAAACAAATAAAGTAAAAGTTCTATCAAAAGAACTACTCGTCAACGTCGAACTTGCCGTCTTCAAACTGGCCATCTACTCGCTTCGACTCGCCACCAGGTTCACCCTCCTCCTACGGATCGTTCGCGAAGAACTCTTTAGGCAAATCCTCCGAGGGTCGAGGAAGATCCAGCTTCCCAATACAGAAGTCCGACACCACCGTCACATCGAGCTCGGGTCCGAGCTCGACGTCTTTAGCACGAAGCCGCGACAACTCATCCAAAGCCAATAAGTTGTTATTCATTATCTCCTTCAAGAGATCAATGTTCACCATAACTTCTTCAAGGCGTGTCTCGCAGTCAGCCACGACCTTCTTCTTCTCCCATTTCTCCTTTAAAGAAATTATGACGTCCAGGTAGCTATCAGCTATAACCTTCTTAGCTTCATACGTTGCACGACGGAGCTCATCGGCATGAGCAGAAGAATGAGATTCAATCTCCCCCTCCAAAAAGGAAACCTGTCCCAGAGCCGACTTCCTCTCGTGACTCACAACATGAAGACGAGCTTCAAGAGAAGCGGCCTGATTCCCTAGCTTCTCAGCAGCAGCCAGCTGGTCGACGTTAGCGCGCTCTCGCTCCTTAGCAAGCTTCAAGTTAAGCTCAATTCACAAACGACCTTCTTGACCTCATGAAGTTCATCAGATCGAGGAACATCCCGCAAACGCTTTTCTAAGGTCGCTACAAACTCGTTATTCGCCTACATGGCCTGAAACAGAATCAATCAATACCGAGACAAACGAATCTTGGGCTCAAAAGTTTTCGATCTAACCTTAGCATGAGAAACAGCCATCTTCACGTAAGCATCTCGCTCGGTCATATTCCGAAGGGAAGGAAGCGGACACCCAGCCGGTTTAAATGCCTCACCAAGTGTGCAACACTATCCGGATCCTCTGTGATCAGACAGTCTTTAGCATGGGAGAACTGCCAATGGAACGGTTTCGCAACAATTCCATCTCCCAAAGCGCTAAAACGAGTATCAAAACCCGTCGTCCTCGCCTTTTTCGATGGACGATCTCGCCCCACCGAGCCGGTTGGACTGGTCGAGCTCGTACGAATCACAGATTTCTTACCGGGGAGATCTTTCTTAGGAGACCGAGTCTCCTCACAAAGGGCTTCGGTAAGCGCCTCAGTTACATCACCAGAGCGAATACACTCAGCACCTCCGCGATTTCGTACCCTTTCAAGTTCACGAGGATTTGCTCTCCTCGACGCCATATCTCTCAGAAGAAAAAAAAAACTTGTTTAAGGTATGAGACCAATATCTCAACCAAGAAGAACCTTTAAAAGGACGAAGAATATCGAGATATCTCAACCAACGATAAAGATAAAATCTAAAAGAAACCAACGAAACAAGGATATTCCGAAATTCACAATTATCCATTCAAATATTCAAACAAAAAAGATCATATAATTCCAACAAAGATCATATAAAAAAGTGCAGGATAAAAAGAAAAATCAATCCGAACTCTCCTCCTTAGCAGAAGATCCTCCAGCACGATCATTAGCAGTACCATCTTCGGAAACCTGCGGAATATCGAGCTCGGAGACAGACCAATCCGGCACCGCGGCCAACGAGACGAGTTCTTCGCAGTCCCTCTCCATCTCAATCAAGCGTGCGAGCTTGTCATCCACATTCAGATCTCCTCCTTTTATCTCGTTCAAGAGATCGATATTAGTGACCACCTCGCAAAGGCGGATCTCAGCCGACGCCTCCTTCTTCTTGTTTAACCATTTCGCCTCCAACGACATCAGGACCTTCTTGTAGTCCTCCGCAAGCTCAAGACGAGCAGCTCGGACGGCTCGATGAATATCTCGATCTCTTTCGAGCTCGAGTTCGGTGATCTTTACCCTCTGAGCAGCAATCTCGGCCTCAAGCACGGCACCCTCATGGCGAGCCCTCTTCCAATCCTCTGTCAAAACTCGGATCTTCTCAGCATCTCTCTTGCCTTCAATTTTAGCAGTGTCGAGCTCCTAAGAAATCCTCTTGATGTCTAATCCAACGCTCATGATCTCTTTCTCTCTCTGGGAAGCCTCCGCGCGGTTTCTCGTCACCAAGATAAGCTCGTTGCAAGCCTCCATAACCTGAAAAGCCAAAACGTCAAGATCAAATCATTGTGTATCAACAGATCACTAGAAAAAACAGCCCATCTTCTAGGAAACAAACCTTAGCATTAGCAGCAGCGATCTTGGCGCATGCTTCGCTCTCTTCTGAAGTAAAAGGAGAGGAGCTAACGACTCGCGGCGTACCACGGCCGACGAGATCGACCCCACTCGTACGAGCGTCGACAAAGAGTGACGTGATGATTCCGGCAAGATAGCCCTTGATGAGCAAGGACGTTTATGGCTGGAAGAAGCCGAATCCCCTTGCGAGTTTGAACTCAGCGAGATCGGAGACCGCTGAGAATCTTCAATATCAACTTCTACTAGCGGAATTGATCCAAAAGCACGAAAAGACGACCTCCTAGACGGACGCCTTGAAGATCGAACCCGGCCTGAAGGTGGCTCCGAAAGAGAAGCTTCGATCCTTCCTACCAGCGGATTAGCTTCTCCGATACTAGGAACAATGCCCTCGCCACGAGGGAGCAGAAACGCAGATTGGATCATGTCCCCATCGAAACTATCCCACCGAATTTGGCCTCGTCGAAAGATGTGTAGAAGACCTCGAATTCGGTCTGACATCGTCGATTGACTCGAACGGGCTGAAAATATATACAATAATGTAAGGAGACAAAAAAAGAGAAATTTATTGTCAAGAACCTTGAAATAAAGGGTCAAAGTAAGACGTACCTGTGTTCTCCACCCAATTACGTGGAAGTCGGGAGAAATCAAAACTCCCCATTGACGCTTGATCGACCTTAAAAACAAAAAACTGCTCTCGCCACATCTCATCACGATAAGGAACGTCTTCTATGACGTGACGACTGGACGCGGAGATACCAGAAAAGTCCCAGGATTTTGGTTATTCCGCTTCACCAGCATGAATTTACGGAATTCATCCAGATCAAAAGAAAGCCCTTCTTCTCTAGATCTAACCGAGAATGCCACGAGATACCTCAAGAAATTAGGGCATATATGGGTAAATGATAGACCGAGCCCCATGATCAATTCAAGAACAGGCTCCGGAATCGGGAAGAAGAGTAAACATGACTGAAAGAAAGGAAAATAGGCTCCGCAATGCCCCTCTTTAACAGTCTCAGGAGTTTCAAGCGAAGACGCTAGATCAAGAATGACGGCGCGATCAAGTCCATACTTTGTACGTAGCTCGTCAAGCTGCTCAATCGTAGTCGTTGAAAGAGGGAAACAAACGAGTATGACATTCTGTTTAGAATGCTCAAAAAATCGCAAGAGGTGAAAGAGGAATTAGCGTTGAGGGAAAAATAAGGCCTCTCGAGTATTTAAAGACATCCGCAAAGCCTAACGGCTCTATCGCACCCATCGAGAAGGATAATGATTATCTAGGGTTTGTTGTAGAGTCGGCGTTTATAACCGTTACACGTCAAATCAAAGCCCGCGAAGCAACGGTCGGGTTAAACCGGGGTGATGACGAAACACGGTCTGATTGAACCGTCTATTATCCATTAGATTAAGGAAAAGAGACTGGGGGCAAATGTTGGACCCAATTTTGGTCACCTTAAGAATGACAAGAGCCGAAAAAGCCGTAAAGCCCACCACGGTAAAAGTATTTAGCGAAAGCAGCCTCATCGAGGTCGACGAAAAGGGACCAGGAATAAAGGAGCAGTTGAAGAGATCGTGGAAACAACTTCTTGGATCACAAGGTCGAAGAACTATAAAAGGAGCTAGGAGGCGAAGAGAAAGATACGTCCAAAACCCTAGAGAGAGCCCACTACTCATATCGAACTCGTGTCACCTCCTTTTAGTTCTTTAGATTCATCGATCTCGTTGTTGTTATCGATCTCATTTCCTCTGTTGTAATCAATCCCTTTTAATCAATAAAGTCCATTTTTGTCAACCGCTATCCGTTCACATCGTTGTGTTCTAGAGATTTTGTTGCCCACATCATTTAAGTTCCCCAGTTTACATCTCAAACATTATCAAATACTTAGTGTAGATTTTAGGATCTACAAACAAGTGGTTACCTCTCGAGAAATGATCGCGATACTGATTTATCTTGTCGCAAGTGATTTCCGACCAACACTGATGAGTCAGGAGCGCTATCGACGATGCGGTATTAAGAAACTCTTCGGGATAGTCCTTGGTCGTTGGATGTGGAACTGCAAGGTCAATAAAAAGAAAATTAATCAGCAATGGTCTTTAGGAACGAGAAGATGAGAGCTGTCTACCAGGCGAATGGCTCCACAAAGCCCGAGCTTCAACATTAGGAGGCTCCACAAAGTCATATTCATCAGATTTGACGAAGAAGTATTTGCGTTGCCAATCGTCGGTTTTGTTCGGGGGGCTCAATGATGCTGTGGCTGGGCCTCGCTTTTACCGAGAGAAAGTCACTCGGTTGCATCTACATCGAAGTCAGTTCCTCGAATGACCTAACACTGAGAGAAATCGGCTTCCGCGGCCATCACCAAGAGTTCTACCGCCATACGCCACAATCCATTCACGAACTGGCTGATCGGAGCCTCCCGATGAAAGCAGAAAGATGTTATCAGTCGGGGAATCAGGAACCAGAGTCTCATATACTTCCGGAAATAGGACTCGTAGACACACTGATACCCGATCGGAGGGGCCCACGGCCGCTGATGATCCTTCAGGAGGAGGAATGTCACACCAGTAGCTTGGAGTTCCGCCAGTTGCGATTTGACCCTACTGACCGAAGACCAGGACGGTTCCATGTTTTTCCACGACAAGTCCTTCATTACAGCCGGACGCTCAAACTCGGGAGATAATGCAGGAAGTTCCTCGAACGTGCTATCCGAGCAGTAACGGATCGGGCAGAAAAGGCCTCTTTCTCTTCCTCATGGCCACGACCTGAGGACTCTTTGATCGGTCTCACAGCTTCGTCGGGAGATGGGCCCCGAACCCTGTTAAACTATCATCTCCGAGCCTCAGACTTTCTCTCCAAAGACATCGAGAGTTGCGTTGGCTTATCGGTCTGCGGGAAAATCTAGTGGGCAAAAGAAGTAGAGAGAAGGGTAGAGAGAGAAAGTACCTGGATATGCAAAGAAGAATAAAAAAAATGACGAGCATCCCTCTATTGATAAGGGGGAAGGCGCAGGTTCCCAAAAGACATCATCATTAGACCTAGACGGGCCTATGAGGCCCACGAAAATGTCATAGTGGCCTGCTCACTGTTCGCGATGATTCAGCTTCTCGGGGTAACTGGAAGCCGGTTTAGACGAATAGCATTCCGCGCGCACTGGTCTAATCGCAATTAATCGACCTTTGCCTCGACGGGGTCGGACCAGGCTCTAGATCCCGACCGAAATCCCTTCGTCCTCGAACCCGACTCCACAAATTAACTAGGGATCAGTTGCATTAACCACAAGTGAACTATGGGGGACTTACTGTAGGGATTGGGTTGCACCCACCCACAGGGCCCAAAGACTAAGAGATTCGGCCGGTTAAATCGGCCCATTGTCCGTACCTCGGTTCGACGATCAACAGGTGAGGAAGCCCGAGCGCCAAGGCTCGAGTGGCTCGGAAGGAAGCTGACTCCTCGGCTCGTAAGAGCGATCCCCCGGCCCGACTATTGACCTGACGACTAAAGGCCCATTAAAAAAAGGCGGTAAGGAAAAAAGACAAAGTGGAGCTACTTAGGAGAACGGAGGGCAGCGAGAAAAGGATTCGAGAACACACACACTCACTTGGCGGCTAGATCTAGGTTTTCACTCTTTGCTCTTTCCGACTTGTACTTTCCCGGCCGAAGCTCTCCGATCTCCGGCTAGTTTTCCGATCACTTTCCTTACTTGTAACCGAACTTTTTCCGATATATTAATAAAACGCCTTTGAACTAACCCACCGACGAGTTTCATCTCTTTACTGATTCTGACCAAACTCGGTACGAACATCCTTGAATCTTGAAACAATTCAAAAAACGTAACGTCAGGGTTGACTAGATACAAAATTAACTTCAGAGAAACTCTAACAAGAAGCATAGAGGCCAGCTAATGCACACCTTCCGTCATATGTTTTGAGGATGGTCTTTTTGTGGAGAGGTACATCGGCCATTTTTTCTGGTAAGCTGTGTATATCGACACTACAAGAAAAATGGCCTTTCTTAGCGTATGAAAAAAGCTATTGTATGTCATTGTTAGCGTTATTGAAACTGCTATGTCTGCCCCAGCTATAATAGGTCACCCCTCTATTATAGCAATTTTATAAATGCTATCATCTCTAAACTATATGATAGCATTTTTTATAGTTTGCTATTATAGGATGAACATTATAATATCATTTATTTAGGAATCTTGATTTGTTATTTTATAGCATTTCTTAATTGGTTTAATTTTAAAAATACAATTTATTATAAAATAAATCTTGATTTACAAAATATTATGTTTTATAAAAAAAAATTTACAAACCTAAATCTATTGAAAAAACTAACACCTAAACCACAAGCTTCTCCTCCGGAACCACCTTCGCTAGCTTCTCCTCGAACACCTAAACAGCTAGCTTCTCCTCCAATAAGCCGTGTCCAATGAGCAACAACCCTGGAAGTCAAAAAACCATTAGAGAAACATGACTACTAAAGAATAATAGTTGAAAGAAAGAGAGAGTTGATGGCACATGTTATAACCAATCAATTCAAAGAGACTCAACAGATATGGACTTATACACTTATTGCATAAACATATCAAAGATTCCCTTGAAGCTGTGTATATATAAAGATGTATGAGACTTACTCATCCTTATGCTGTTGGATTTCACATTCAGGAAACTCTCCCGATGGGATAAGCTTAACTACAGGGATTGTAGGTAGATAAGTGTGTTGGGGCTTCTTCCTGCAAACATAAGCGACACCATCACTTAAGCAAACACCAAACCTAGCAAACTGAAAGAAAATACAGAACAAAAACACTTCTTACTTGCTTTTATTCTTCTTTTTATTCGTTGTTCTCAGCTTCAAAGAACAAAATAAAGATGCAATAAATCAATCAACCATAAAACTCATGGGTATTGAAGATGCAATAAATCAATCAACCATAAGACTCATGGTTATTGAATTTAAGTATTTACTAGATAACAGCAGCAAAAACAAAGCAAGAGAAACAAGGGAAAACATCAAAGAAAGAAACCCACCTTGAAAATCGATCTTTTGACATTGCAAACTTATAGTGTTCCTTAGAGTTTGCTTCTGCTATCTCTGCATTTTTCCACCATCTTGTAACTAGAAAAAAATAAATGGATTTGCACTGCAATTATACCAAATAAACAATGAAGATGAAATGCTCCAATATCTGAAACTTAAACAAGATGAAATGCTCCACTGCACTCAACAAGCGAACTACACCAGGCAGAAAAAATGACGACATTAGCAACCAAAAAACATTTGGTTTTCTTTATACATAATCAAAGTGAGATATTGCAAAGACATAAAAAAAAATAGAAGCAACTTTACACTCAATGAGCTTACACATAAAGTCGGCACTTGAAGACATGAGATGTTATTGTTCTTCACTCTTCTCCCAGCCTGACAAATCAACTGTAGGTTCCACAGCCAAACCGCCATTGTTTTCCAGCGAAAAGCTTTTCTGCAAACACAACCCAGAACACAACTGATATGAATCAGTAAGAAAGAAAGAAAAACGAGACAGAAGACTCACACCAACAGGTCCTTCAATTCTCATGAGAGGCAATTCATGAAAAACAACAGACCCTTCTGGAATGCCATAGACTTCAACGTCAGAACAATCAAGCCCTCTTAGATAATCACAGAAAGCTTCCTAATTTCAATCCAAAACACAAAACCCACATCGAATTAGAACCAACAACACAAGAAATAAAATTCAAAACAAGCTTTTTGAGATACCTCAGATCCAGCGAACACAGTGTACTCACCACCAAATGGGTTCTTACGAAAATACGAAGCTGTGTAATGCACATTATGACCAGAACTTTGTCACCTGCTCGATGTGTCCCTGAGGGAAGTAGAAGACCCGGTCATCTTGGCGAGAGGACTGTCAGGAGAGGACCATCACAAGTGTGCCATAGTTTTCTTCTCCATGATTTCCTTTCTTAGACACCTCTAACTCGACATACTTCTATAATCTCGAAGCTCAGATCTGTTTAATCTGGTGACAAAGAAAATCCATGAAGTACCATTCGGACATAATGATTGTCACTGAGGCAAGACTCAGAGATGATTGGGAGAGGAAAAGGAAGCAATTCAAGGTTAGAAGAGAAACCTACCTCCGCCGTTCCGCCGTACATGGCTGCAGGGCTCTCTGTAAACTCGGGGTCAACACACAACGAAAATTAGGGTTTGGTACAGACATCTTCCACTAAAAACACAGATCTTAAAGTGAAATCGATTTTTAAGGAAGGAGGGAGACGAAACAGAGAGAAGAGACAGACTGTGAGAGAGGGAGATAGAGAGAATTTACCCGTATTAGGGTTTGTTCCTGAGAGAGAGATAGTTCTCTCCGTGACTCTAATTTCTTTTTAACTTTCAATGTAAAAACTAATTTTCCCCCTTAAGTAGCAGAAGTGTTACATTCAAGAAGGAAACAATTTAGCATTTCTCAGTTCTCAGAAATTTCATTAAGTATAGGCGGTACACGTGTTTTTTATTCCCGCTTGTTAATTTTTCACGACAGTATTAATTTACTGCTATAAATATGTTTCAAAATCGGAAATTTTATCTATCATAGCAGTATGAAAGTCAACGCTATCCCGGTGTGCTATCAATACCTTTTTTCTTGTAGTGCATGTTATTTTCAATTCATCAACAGCCCGAATATTTAAGCCCATACCGTTATGGCCTCCTTCTGTTTTAAACCTGCCTTATGGCGTCATTTTTTATATATATAATGCATATGCATATGCAACAAATAAGATTACTCACATGTCACTTGGTCTTTTTGTCCAGAATCTATCTTGGAACTGTATTGTATTGATCTCAAATTAATAGTTTAGCAGCTTTAGCAGCAATCATCAAGTCGTTGATCATAATATAAAATCACTCAACTGACAACGATCTGCTTTGGATAATTGACCGAATACAAATCACGAGGTGGTCCTATTGAATAGTAACTTAACAGGACTAATGAGTATGACCACTTTCAACAAGAACAAAGGTGGCAATGTGGGGGAATAAGGGGAAACTTAGAGGGGCAAAAAGGAGATTTAATGCATGGAGAAAAGC
Source organism: Brassica nigra (assembly GCA_016432835.1). Taxonomy (NCBI): domain Eukaryota; kingdom Viridiplantae; phylum Streptophyta; class Magnoliopsida; order Brassicales; family Brassicaceae; genus Brassica; species Brassica nigra. The sequence goes on from CM028243.1 coordinate 45,122,494, forward strand.
AAAAGGCAACGCAAGTTTTGGTCACTATTCTGTGCTATTGAGACGCGTGAAAAATATGAAAGCAAGAATCGAGAGACACAAAGAGATTATACAGTATTATTTAAAGTTTCTTCTTTCTGAGATCAGCACAAAGTAAAATGAGATTTAAAAAAAAAAAAGAGGTGGAAACCGACATGTAGGGAATCAGATGCTGCTTTTCTGAACAAGACTCTTCTTCTCTTTCTTTCTTCCTGTCTTTTTGAAGAACTGTGATTGATGTTGATGGTGTAGAAAATGAATCGTCATCATGATCCCCCCAGCGACTCCCTGGTCCCTGCTAATGTTCGACCTTTACAAATTTATATTTATTTCCTAGCCTTCGCTATTTTCTTCGTCCAAATACACGTATAATTTTTAAATTTCATTTAACGATATTGTTATGTTTGTGGTGCTGGAAATCACAATGTGAGCATTTTAAATGCTTGATACATGGGAAATGAAAAATGGAAAGGGTTGATAAGATGCTCAAATTTTATTAGTGCTTTATTGGCTTCCCCATATATCGATCGTGAGAAAGGTTGCATGTCTTTAGTCAGGCTTGCATGTTATTTTCCTCGTTCCCAATTTGTCTTTGTGAGCTAATTATTCCATATTTCTGTCTCCTTTTATGTGTGATGCAAACTATATACACGTATATGATGTCTTCATACCACAACAAGAACCAAAAAAAGAACTATATAGTTGATTAAAAAAAGAACTATATAAATGGGCACAGAAAAATGGATGTGTATTGTCGCATTATCTGTTCGTTTAGGTTTGAATTAATCCATCTGAGAACTTAAAAAAAAAAAAGATTAATCTGACAAAGCATCTCTCGTCGAAATGTCTATCAGTTTCTCTCTTTCTTTCTTTATTTCTCTCTCCATCTTTCCTCAAGTTATTGGTGACCACATCTGAAAGCTCACGTAAAATGGCATCGTTATTTTTCCATGAAAAAGAGAGTTCCTTACCAAAAAGAGAGTTACTTACTAGAAGGTTGAATATTATTACTTTATGAGAAAATACTATAATATTCTATTTATGGGACAATTAAATGCAAATTACGTAGATTTTTTAAAATATGATAAATACTTAGGTTCACAACCTTAGTGAACCTTTAAATTCACCTCACTTTCTTACGACCAATCAAACTGCCACATAAACTATTAAATAAAAAAAGTTAATTTATTTTTCAAAAAAAAACTAAAATAGCTAAAATAAAAAATAACATCAATTTTTACGACGCTAAGGGCATCTCCAATGGAACTCTATTTTTTTCTCTATAAATTACACTAAAATAGAGTAACTCTATTATAGAGTAACTTTTGCTCCAATGGTGTTACTCTATAATAGAGTTACTCTATTATAGAGTGAAATATAGAGTAATGTCACTTTTCCACTCCAAATATAGAGTAAAAGTATGACATTCCTCTATATTTCACTCTATAATAGAGTAACTCTATTATAAAGTAACACCATTGGAGCAAAAGTTACTCTATAATAGAGTTACTCTATTTTAGTGTAATTTATAGAGGAAAAAACAGAGTTCCATTGGAGATGGTCTAACTCCACCAACTAAACCTTAAACCCTAAATGATGAATCTAAACCCAAGATTTAAACCAAAATCCTATACCCTAAATCCAAAACCCTAAATCTAAACCTAAAACCTTACTCCAAATCTAAACCCAAACCCTAGACCCTAGATTCTAAACTCAAATCCTAGACCATAAACCCAAACCCTAAATCTTAAACCCAAACCAGTTTTTATATTCCGCTAAGAATCTCATTAATTATAATAACACCCCCCCACCCATTACTCATGCTCTAAGTATTTCTCTTAAAATATCCCCCTTCCCTCTGTATTTCTCTCTTGTTCAACTTCAACCTGCTCAAATTGTTGCATAAGCGTTTTATCAGTTGATGACAGAAGGAAGTTTAATTACTTAATTAGTTAATTCCGTGTCCAATGATATTCATAGGCACGTACATGTAATTGTGTCAAATAGATTTTAGCAAAAAAATGTACGTAGACACACACATATATATATATATTATATGCATATATAATGTATATCCCTACATGTGAAGATGCCAATGTTTTATTTTCTATTGGATCGAGGCCGAGGGTCGAAGCAAAATACTATATTTAACCGTGAGTTGGTAAAACTGTAGTGGGGGAGAGAGAGATGAGTCAAAGACTGTGTGGGAGTAATGATGTAAAAGAGGCAAACAACGTCTTTAATCCATATGCTAAAGAAGCCTCCCATCTCTAAAAGCCAAAGGCGATTTAGATGCCTTCGCTTTTGTTTGTTTTTTTTTGTTTGTTATAAATTTCAATTTATAGACCATAATAGAACTAAGGGGTTATATTCAATTCAATCTAAAATTTAAAGTGATTTCTTAGTGAGGTTTTAGATAATTTCATCGAATGCAGAGATTAAAATAAATTTTGTTAAGCCACTCTAAAATAACATTTAAAATCATAGGATTTGAGTTTTAATTTTTTTAACTAAGAAACTCCACTCAAACACACTTAAATCATTTGAAAACTTTAAAACTTCATAATTTTTTTTTCAATAACAGTGTATTCAGAGTACTTTATAAAATATCAAGTTCAATAACATTGAATGTTAAATGAGTTTTTAAAATTCATATTTGAATAACAGTAGATTTGTCATTTTTGATACAAATCGCCTAAAACTCTCAATTAAATACATCCTCCTTAGGGTGGACATGAATCGAATATCCAGTTTCTAGAGATATTAATGATCAAATTTGTTTCATTCAAGTAATAATTATCCGATTTAATTAGAGATCCATAGCTATCCAGATACTCGGTATTCGGATATCCAATTTTATATATTTTAACTAGTTGTCCGATTTGATCTATACAAATAAATAAAAAATTAGAAAGTAAATAAAACTCCAAAATAATATTAAATACTAATATCTGATTACAAAAAATTTAATTATTTTCTTTTAAAAATTATAGTTGCTAAGAATCAATTTAATAAATAAAAATATTATAAACTCACATTAAATATAATAATTATGTGATATATATATATATTTTTTAAAATATATGTATTAATGGATCAAATTGAATATGATTTGCTTTGTTTTGAATATTGTATATTAGTATTTATTTTATTTTGTAGAGTTATTAATATTTAAAATTTTTGATTCAAATTGAAACAAATAACAAATTAAATAAAAAATTAATAATATTTATTTAGCCTTAATAACAAGTAGAGTTTTCTTTTAACCGTCAAAACCGAAAAAAGAAAAAGAGGAGTGTTTTGGTGTCGCCAGGTAGATCTGGTTTGAGAAGACATGGGTCCCTTGTAGGTTTCTTAAATCATTAAAAGCCTTCTCTTTTTGGGTTAAAGCAATCATATACAAATCCAACTGGGGCTTGTGTGGGAGCCACATTGACCCACTAAGTATGAACCATGATTTAGGGCTGGGTATTTTATTCGTGAAATTTGATTTGATTCATTATTTGTGAAATTTGATTCAAAAATTTCGAATATCGATCCGTAAGTCTGTGAAGCAAAGCAAATATTAAAATCACTATCTGTTAAAAACGAAGCAAATCACAAATATTAAAATAATTAGAGATGAATATCCGATCCGCTCCGACTTTTATATAAATAGTTATATATCTATAGTTAAATAGAGTTTTTAATGTATAATCTTATATAATTTTATTTATAAAATTACTTATAAAAATATAATATGAAGAAAAGAATTATAAGATTTTTATAAAAAACTACAATTCTTCTTCAATATTTAATTTATAAGAGTTTTTATGAATTTTTTAAAAAATATAAATAAATAGTTTCATTAATATTTTAGTTTATCTTTTATAAGAACAAATCTGTATAATATTTTCTGATTTACTTGTATTAAACATAGTTGAAAAGATATCCGTAAATATCCGTGAATATTCGCAAATATCCATAAATTTTCCAGATATCCGTAACACCGAATATCCATATTTTTTCGAAGCAAAGCAAATCGGAAAATCAGATATCCGTGAAGTCCGAAGCAAATCACAAATACTGAAAAATACGGTAATATTCGATCCGTGCCCACCCCTACGAGGATTACCACGTCCACAGTAGATAAATACGGATGATGGTGCAGTAACAAGCGCGAAACTTCTATGTAGCGTTTACAATATTTTTTTTAGCGTTTACAACTATACTATACATTAACACATATTTGGTAAAGCATACAGATATGTGATGAGTTGAGATCAGATGGGCCCTTCGTCCTTACCTTTTCCGTCTCTCTTTCATGGGTTTTCACACTTACAGAATCTTTTAATGTTTGCTTTTTCTATTATTAAATTGTAAGTGAACGTTTTAAAAAAAAAATGTGATGAGTATAGGAAACACTGACTAAAAAGCAATCTAAAGTAAGACAAAATATTTGATCTCACAAGATGCCAATCCCATGGCATACTTTTAAACATTCTCATATCATATCTCCTACAGCATCTCTTTATTTTAGTTATATATAGTAACCTTCGTATCTCGTACGTAAACCCTCCGCAGCTATAGTTTCCATCTCTCTCTCTCTTGTATCTACTTTGAATGGCACCGATGAGTTTGCCTCCAGGTTTCAGGTTTCATCCAACAGACGAAGAGCTAGTGGCATACTATCTGGACAGGAAGGTCAACGGCCGAACCATTGAGCTTGAGATCATCCCCGAAGTTGATCTCTATAAATGCGAACCATGGGATTTGCCTGGTAATTTCATACTCTCTCTCTCTCTCTCTCTCATATTAGACATCCATTTATTTTTCACATACGTACATATATACAAGATGGAGGTTTTCATTAATTAAACTAAATCATATAATTGAATAACGAGGAACAGAGAAGTCATTTTTGCCGGGAAACGACATGGAATGGTACTTCTACAGCACAAGGGATAAAAAGTATCCAAATGGGTCCAGGACAAACCGTGCGACCCGAGCCGGTTACTGGAAAGCTACAGGGAAAGACCGTGCAGTAGAATCAAAGAAGATGAAGATGGGGATGAAAAAGACCCTCGTTTATTACAGAGGAAGGGCTCCGCATGGCCTTCGTACTAACTGGGTGATGCATGAATATCGCCTCACTCATCTTCCTTCTTCATCCCTATCCTCCTCTATCAAGGTAATACTTGCTTATTTTATCCCGTATGAACACAAGACTCATGAACGTATATTACTATACTTTATAACATATATATATATATATACACACACACACTAAGTTTTGATAATGATAATATAAAACAGGAGTCGTATGCATTGTGCCGTGTGTTTAAGAAGCATATACAAATTCCAAAGAGAAAGGAAGAACAGATAATTATGCTGGGTAATAGCGATGGAAAAGAGAAAGAAGAAGAATTAGAGGAGGAGAACATATGGAGAAAATGTGATGGGGTAATGATGGAAAGAGAAAGCGATGAAGATGAGAACTTAAAAATTGCATCTGCGGAGACATCCTCATCAGAGCTCACCCAAGGGATCCTTTTAGACGAAGCAAACAACTCATCCAGTTTCGCCCTCCATTTCTCATCTTCTCTTCTCGACGATCATGATCAGCTTTTTGCAAACTACTCTCACCTTCCCTACTATCCTCCTCTCCAACTCCAAGATTTTCCTCAGCTCTCTATGAACGAAGTACAGATTATGTCAATCGATAACTCCAAAAAAGACTTTCAATGCAGAGACTCAATGAATGGGACCCTTGACGAGATCTTCTCTTTCTCTTCTTCCGCCACCTTGCCCCTATGACACTAATATACGTAATCCTTATTTTTTCATATTCACACTTATTTTCTCAACTTACCCACATATATTCTGTTATATCATATATATATAGTTTTTTCTTTGTTTTTGGCTTCTCAGTTGGTTTAACTCATGACAGAGCGTTTGTGGCTGTTGTGTTTTTTTCTACCACACAAAACGAAAACTGAAACATTATATTGGAATATTCTGTTTTTATCTTAAGAGTGTGGATACATACTTAGTAGATGCTACTTAGAACGTTGATTGGTTTTATCGTGTAGAAAGAAAACGGAAGTCACACATTTTGTAATCGACACTGTTCAGTGTTTTGTCCGTAATCTATATATATTTGACGGAAATGGATTTGTCAAGCCAAGAAGAAGAAGGATAAGGAGACCTAAGTTGCAAATGATACATGTATAATCATGTATGAAGGGATTATATACCATTATACATATACTCTAAATAGAATCGGCCCATTGTCCTAACACAAAAGAAACTACAAATGTATATATTATATATATGACATAATGCATAATTGATAGGATCCAGAGTATGTATCCACCATGATTGAATGTAAGATTGATATTTTAGAGTAATATCTAAGTATATCCAACGAGCGAAGAAAAATATTGATCTTTTTTCTTCTCAAAATCTTTGTTAAGACGTTCACCAATCACCATTTGATGGTGGTAAGACATGAGTGGTTATAATTTGTGTTGTGGGTTACTGCTTTTGATAATGCGATGAGAGGATAATAGTAGAAAGAATTGTACTCACTCTCCTAATCATAAAAGTATAAAACGTACAAATGATATAGAAAAATGTTAATATAAACATTAAACCTATTTTTTAATAATTTTGATATTTTCATATTTCAATAACAATATTCATAATTATTTTTGATATCTTTCTAATATATTCTAGGCCCGAAAATATAAATAATATATTCTTGAATCGAAAACAACTGCTTGAGATAATGAGACTGATTACGAAATTATAGACCAACTTCAATAAGTAGTAGTGATGTATGGCAGCGGAAGAAATGCAACATATATATGTTGTGCGCCTTTGTGTGGCTTCACACGCTCTCATATTATTTCTTCAAAGTCTATTCTACGTCATTCTTTTGCGTTTGGGGCATCTCCGATCACCGGGGTCCTTAAGGTCGCCCTTTCTCCTCTGCTTCTATCTTTCGGCCCTCAATCTTTCACTGTCAAAGAAGCTACGGGTAGTGGTTTTTGGAGACGCTTCTCTCTTTCCACTAGATCCGGATTAGCTCATGTACGGTGAGTCTCAACAAAAGTTCCACTTCTGGTTTCTTATCAGTTTCACCGGTTATCACTCTTTACTAGAAAGCGGTTGAAGAGTTGGCTTAAAATCGTAAGTTAGTTAGAACACCTCCAATAAAAATTTCTAGTTTCGAGGTTCTCAAAATACATGTATGTTAATATAAGTATTTAAATGATATCTTTTGATTTACAAGTAAATAAACGTTAAATTTGACACTTGCTAAGAAACATACTAGTTGAGATTGATCTTTATAGCTTGAGTACTTTCACTCGTCATGAACGAGGAGTTCAAAGTAATTTTATGATACAAGTATACAACTACTGAAAATGAAGATAAACAATGTTATAAATATTTAACTTTAAACAATGTAATATTTTCTGTTGTTAAATTATTTAATCTCTTAGATATTATCTGAGAAATGATTTGTTAAGTGTTGTGGGAACCGAAATTCACACTGTCGATTTTCGTTAATAGAGGAAAGCAAAGAAAACCCTATTTTTCTTGAGGTCCGGATTCTCTGGGAGAGCCAACGACAAATGACCAAATAAATGCGGAAAATATAAAAAGATAACAAACTGAGTTTAGAAAAAGTAGATCTTTATTCGAATTTGCGTAAGGGCGTTGCAATCATTACAAAAGGTTACAAAAGCTATAGCCACAAGATCTGTCGATGAATTCCCTAGTTCTAACCACCTAAAACCTTAAACCCAATTGAGTTGCAGCTCGTTATCAAAAGACGAAGAAGATATGAGAAAAGATTTTATTGATTTCGGATTGGACCTTATGAAAGGCTACCTACGTACCCCATTCGAGGATCAAGCCGAATGTAGTTCAATTAAAAGATTGGAACAAGAGATTGAACTGCCTGGGCGAGTTTGTCTATTATAAGTGCAAGTTATAGAAACCGAACTCGTGGAGAATAAAGCCTAAGGTTTCTAAGTGCAGAGAGTTCTAGAGTCTAAAAAATCGTCCCTTGCGCTTCTCGCCTTAGCATCCCTTATATAGTCTTCCTAGGTCGGTTTGCCCTTTTCTTTTCTGCCCCAGGTCGAGTTTATCGCTTCATGGAAATATTCCATTTTTCTTCGACCTTCATGATTATCCCTTGAAAATTGACATTAATCTTCAAAACTCGACATTTATCTTCTCCTGCGAGTAAAAGATAAACCGTCAGAGTAGTCTTGGACTCATTCTCGTCTTAAATCCAAGTAGTCTTTAGCCGCCTTTTAGAGCCTTTTTGGGCCGTTTTTCGATTTAAGTGTTTTTACGATTTCTTTGAGTAATCACCTTCACTACAACGTTGGTTTTACGAAATAGTTTAAATCAATTGTATATTTGAGGCAACTATAGTGTTAAGTTAACCATTGCCGTTTTATACGATCGATTCAAACTTATACGAGAAAACCAGCCTTTGCGGTTTTTGTCGTAAAGTTTCAACGGTAACTCCAATTGAGACGAAACAAGAGACAGTGCGGACATGGCTCGAAGGATAAAGCTATGAGGGTGAGACGAGAGTGCATGATGTTGATAAGGTGCAGTCGTGGTCGCCATACGACGAGATGGACGTGGACGGCCCAGCTCGCCATAGGGCGAGTTGGACGCAAACGGTCCAGCTCGCTATATGGCGAGTTGGACAAGACCGAGGATGAGTCGTAGCTTTCCTCGGGTGACTTGGACGGTAGGGAAGTGATGGTCGGCCTTTTTCCCGTTTCATCGTTTGGTTCCCGGAAATTGTTTGCTATGAGTTCGGATCGTCTTTTTGTTGTATAACTCTTTTTTAAATTATACGAAGCTTTAGTTAGGAATATCTATTTCTCGAGAACTTTTGGGCATTGATTCCGTCGTAACCGATTTTGACCCCAACAAGTTTCATCACCACAATAATTTTGAAAAAACAATGATGACATGATATCAAACAATAAATAAAAGGAAGATATCCTCAATAGGGAGGAGCTATGCCACATAGGATTAAAAAATCAACCTATTCGCCACGTCATTGTTTCTTCTGTCGAAATAAAAATCAGTGGGCTTCTTTGTGTGGGCTGAATCTATGTGTAGTGGCCCAAATCGACAACACCTCTAAAATATGATACGATGAAATCTTCGATCGAGCGACTTTGTCTCTCCCACATCGTCTTCTCTATTTCATCTTCATGAATCTCCGTTATCCCGACCCATCTCTTAACAATCAATTGTATTCATTACTCTCCAATTGATGAGTTCGTTTCACATGCCTTTGTTTCTCTATCTTTATAAATCCCTCCGGCTATACTTTAATCCACCCATAAACGCTAACCTCCATTGAAGAAGCTGAAGTCCAACGGGAAGTCTCCCCTCTCCACCGGAAACTCTCCCGCCGCTTTGTATTACTGCAGATCGGTGCCGGAATGGTCGTCTACTGGATCGCAAAATAAGACCTTCGACGGGATAGTGAATTCTTCTTTCGTTTCGTCTCCTGAAACATTTTCAAAGAAGAAACCACTCTAAAAGCTTGGGTTCTGGAAAATCGGATCCAAAAGGTAATTGATTCATTCTTTTTAAAGAAGATGGGATTCATTAATTCTTTTCAATGTTCCATGGTTATTCTCTACTGATTTTCCACCACATAGTCTCATATTGAATATTATATTTTCTGTTCTGATCGTGTACTTCAAACATTAGCTTCTATATCCACCTTAGCATCCTAATACCTACTAAGAGTTGTAAAGATTCTTCTACATCTACACCAATTCATGTGATTGTTTGTCGTTTTTTGTGGGTTATGGCACTTTCAAGTGATTTTGCTGGAGTGTATACAGAGGTGAGATTATTAGGACTTCTCCCTTAAAATACTCAAATCTAACCTTTGTGAAGTACTGATTTAATTTGTTATTCATAGCAATAGAATATGATCAGTCCATATAACTTGGATTCATAGAGATCACGAGGGGCATGCTTTTCAATTTTGCAGGCTATTATAATAAGAGGCCTTCAAGGAATATAAAAGTACATAACTTATCGATGTATGTCTTTGGGTATAGTGATACAAGATTTCGATGCCATCGCAAATAAGTTATGACAAAACTCATCTTCTTATTTGCGTCCATATTCAGTAACTAATTCCCTCAAGCTTCATGTAAATTAATTCAAGAGCCACTTATTTATAGTGTTGGTATCAGAGAGTTATTATCGGGTTGCTGAATTATTATCCCGCTATGTCGCATCTGCTCAGGTATTAAAGGGGTCGGTTTATCATTTTCAGGATATCCTTCCATGGCTATTCATTTATCACAGTACCTGTTGATTCTTAACCACACTTTCAGGTAAAAACTGCTTTTGAGGCCAAATTCTTCTCTTAACTCTTAATCTCAGTTTATGTGTAGTTAACGCATTAACATTAAAATATTACTCCCATGTTTTTTTTCGCAGTGGTATTGTTTTTTACGATGGTGATGGAATATGCAGAGAATATTGTAAAGGTAATAAACTGGCAAATGCATATTCAATTCGCCAGCAGATTCCCGTAAGTAGTAGTCACTTTTGTATATGGAGTTTAACCTTTATCAATATCTATGTAGGTTTATTCGACATCAGTGGCAATGCTTCTCACTGCAGTGGTCTCTCTATACTTAATTCAATTTCCATGTTTCATTAGCCTTCTTCCTGGGCTCAAGTAAGTTAACTGCATTTGCCTCTGTCAATACAATCCATCTAGCCTTTTCACATAAAGTAGCCTAACATACGAGCTGATGTTTACTGTGTTCGCACTTTGTAGGAGATTTAAATGATCTATTGGAATCTTTTTAGACGAATGTATATATTGTTATGTTTAACCTTTTTTGTTCAACTATTTGATATGTAAACCAAAATAGAGTAGTATTCGTATGAGACAGAGAGAGAATACTTTTGTTCAGTGCTTATTGCCTTATTGGGGAAATATATTCTATGGACTATCATCAAAGGTCTGTACTACTACCGGTCAATTTTGATGGTTGAGAACGCCAGTTTTGGGTTTACATGAATTCACGGCTTTTAAAACGCCTGTTCCAAATATCTTGAAGAATGAATCAACTTCACTTTCATAATTTTAATATTATCAATTTTTTTTCAAATAAATAAATCAAGGATATTTTTATACAGCACAATCCAAGGTTGTGATTTTGGGCAGCGATCCTGAATTTCTCATTGTTGAATATACCAACTCATTCTCTCTGTATGCGGCTTAAGATTTTGACTATACATTTATACATGCGGCTAATTTTGTAACTAGCCATTTTGCTAAACAGATATTTATAAGCTTTAAAACGAACTATACTTTACGGTAATACTATACTCCTTCTGTTTCAATTTACTAGGTGTTTTAAAAAATTTATTTGTTTCGTATAAGTGATGTTCTCTTTATTCTAGCCAATATTTAATGTAGTTTGAGATTTGTTATCAACTACAAAATATCAAACTTTTTTTATTTGTTGAATTAATTTTATTTAATGAAGTTTTTATGCGACTAAGAAATTTTTTATTTTTCATAATATATGAGTATTAACCTTAAACCAAGTATAATGAAGTGATCTGGAGAAAACTCGGAGAATAATAATATGGAATAATTAGCTCACAAAGACAAATTTTGTAACGAAATTTATTTGTTTCGTATAAGTGATGTTCGAAAATTCGCTAGGCGCAACGCGTGCGGTTGCTCTGGGTCTAGCGAGGTAACAAAAAATCGGAGAAAACTCGGAGAGTAATCGGCGATTTTTTTTAAAGAACTATTATCGATTTTATGGTCTATATACTGATATCAGTAACGTAAGCAATATAATTGTCTGTGGTCCAGCGGTTATTGGGAATAACTAGGCTAGTAGATCTCGGGTTCAATGCTCAGCTGATGCAATTTTGTCTGTTTTTTCTGTTTTTTCAATAATGAAGGGCAAAAAGGTCATTTCGTCTTCATCTTCCTCACTGAACCTGCAACCCTAGTTGCGGCGTTTCAGATTTTTCACCATAGTTCTTCAATTTTCTTAGCGATTTGCATCGTTTAACCTCTATTTCTTTGTTATTAATGATAAAATATGATAGATTGAGGATAAAGACATCAAATTTGAGCTTGAAAACCCCAGATTTTCTTTTTCCCGATTTTTGGCCCGAATAAGGGTGAAACGCCACGGCCAAGGTCCGCACAGGGTTTAATCGCCGAGAAATCGGCCCAAATCGGCGCGTTTTAGAACAGGGGTCTTGACTAATCACGTAAAAAATATAGTGTAATCAGCGTTGAGGGAAGAAGAAAGAAATGGAATGCAAATACATAAGTTTTGAGAAAATGAGCCAACTAAATCATTTCCAACCCAACTCCTTAGTTCATTCTAAAATGAAGTTTGGAATAAAAAATATTTCAACTCTATTTTATTTTTATTTCGTAATGAAGTAAAAATGAATTTATTCCAGAACTGGAATAATATTCCTTTTTAATTTATTATTCTATTTTTACTCCAAAAATAGAATAGAGTTGGAGTGAATTCAACTTCATTTTCAAGTACTCTTTTTTTGAAGGAAAATATAAAAATTTTACATGAGAAATGCTCTTAGTCCAAGAAAGCAATAAAATGACATCCAATAAATAAATAAATATTAAATTATTAAAGGGTAAATTACATGATATATACAAACAACAACATTTAAATTTTGTGTTTCAAAAAAAAAAATACAAACAACAACATTCAGCTTATTTGAAAGTAGATTTACATATATAGACTTAAGAATGACTAACGATATGTCATCAAATAATGTTGTACTGTTGTATATATATGTGATAATTATTTTCAGTCGCATGAATATTTTCATGATACTTTGTTCTTTATATCAAAATAGTAAACAAATTTATAAATATCATATACACTACTAAAAAAATATCGGATCCTTTATAGAATAACAACAAAAGATAGAATGATGGTAAAAATTTGGAACTAGCAATTATCTGGAATTAAAGAATAAGGCAATTAAAAATAAAACAACACAAAGTAAAACAAAAAATACACACAGAGCAAGACTTAGTAATATACATTCATAGTATAATTTTCAAAAAGTGTGTTCCAAAAAAATACACACAGAAAGCAAGACTTAGTAAAATACATTCATAATATAATTTCCATAATTTATAGTGTTCAGTTATGCTAAAAAGTATTTTATTATTTAATAGAAATATATTTGAAAATAATATTATTTTCATGCTATAATGAAGAAATACCAATGAATTACATATAAAATAATAAAAATATTCACTTCAAACTTAATAACACGGAAATTTTTTTATTTTAAATTGAAAATTAGTTAAATAAAATTAAAATGTTAAACAATTGCATATAAATAAAAATATAAATATAACAAAATTAAATATATTATCAGGCGAAAAGAATCTAGTATTGATAATAATGACATGGTTTGAAGCTACCGTGGCATGAACATTTATATTTAGTATTGATTTTATATTTTGATAATTTTTAAACATATGATAATAAATTATAGATATCATTAATATAAAATAGACAATATAACAGTAAAATAGAAATATAATAATATTTTACAATTTTTAAAATATTATTTAATTCTATTTTATAATTATAAATATTTTATTACTAAAATAATTCTTTAAAATTTTATGCAGTTTTTTTTAAAAATTTTAATTTTCTAATCACAATACATTTTTTTCATTTTAATATCTAAAAATTTAAAAATATTATTTGTTCTACGTTTTGATAGTTATATAGCTAACAAATTTTTTTCTTAATTTTATAGAATTTGATTTAATATATTTTAATCAAAAATAGATAAAAACCTTTTCAAGATTAAAATTTTAATATATACATATATATTATTAAATGTACATTTAAATAAAAGTTTTTTATCTTATTTTTACAAATAATTAAATTAAAATTTAAAATTAAATATTGTAAGTAAATATTATATTCAAAAAATTAACAAAATTTATTTTGAATATAATTCAAAATTTTAAAATTTTATTTTTGTATATAGTGCAAAAAAAACACCTAGTATATATCTTAATTATAAGGTCTCGGGGAACAAAGAAAAAAAAAGGATAAAAGCCAATCCCAAGCCCAAAAATGGACCTTTTGCATACAGTATGGATCCAGTCTTTGTAGAGTGGTTTACAAAGGCTTTTAGGAATCATCGTTTCCTTAGATTCCCACCCCAGCAATCACTCGCGTTCCCAAGATTTCGGAATTTCCTCGCGATGATGGCGTCCTCTAGTGCCGGATCGGGAGATTCTTCCACCGCAAGGAAGAATTCGAAGCGGCCCAAGTGTATTATTAATCCTCTGGCTTGTTATCGTTGACTCTTGGGTCTTAATCGATTTGGAATTTGTTTAGATCGTATCAAATGTGTTTGGATCTTCTTTTCTCTTGTGGAAATTGTTGACCTAACTTAAGCTTGAAGTTATCTAAATAGTGTCCTAATGAGATAAGGACTAGAAAGATATGTGTTGGAGTTATCTAGTCGTGTGTTTTACTTATGAGCTTAGGAATTTAGATAACTATATAAAGAGATATCATGAGGTGATATGATGCGTGGTTGAGTGCTTTAGTTTTGTGAAAGTTTCTAAAGCTTTGAGTTTAATAAAAGAGTTTGAGTTTGAGTTAACAAAGCTCTTGATTGTTGAGTACGATCCTCTGTTTTGGTTTCAATAATGATCCTTCTCGGATTGACTGAAGTTATCAATTTGGGTTTTGAATTTCCATCACAAAATTTTTAGTTCTTTTCTTCATCGAGAAGAGGTTATGGTGGCTAAATTAAAAAAAAAGGTGAGATTTTTTGTTGCACCTTACAGATTCGAAGTTCACACAGCAGGAGCTTCCAGCTTGCAAGCCCTGGCTGGGTAAAGCTTCCACCCCCCATTTTCTAGTCTCTCGCTATTCATGAAACGCCCCCCTTCCCTTATTATTCTGTAGGTCATTTCGACATTTTTGATAGTCAGTGTCATCTTTATCCCCCTTGGAGTTATCTCTCTTTTCGCATCCCAGGATGTACGTTTTGTCAACCAATGACCCTTTCCTACTCACCAAATTGTCTTCCTCCCCTTGCTCACGTGTGTAGGTTGTGGAGATCGTTGATCGGTATGATAATGATTGCATTCCTGAACCTGGTAGGACTAACAAATTAACCGAACTCTAAAAGTCTGCCTCTTATGCATCAACGCTCTTTGATAAGTTGTTGCATTTTGTTGTTTACTTTTTCTTTTCTCCATTCTCCATTCTTAGGTGACAAAACATATGAAGCAGCCTATCTATGTTTACTATCAGCTTGAGAACTTCTACCAGAATCACTAGCTTGATAACTTCTACCAGAATCACCGAAGGTATTCATCTTGACAACCAAACCTTAAGACTCATGTAGTTTTGGCATTGTTATGTCTATTTCTTCTTTGTATCGGGACCAATTCTCAGACCTAGCTAGAATGAAAGGTTTATGGATATCAAGATTGATATTGTGGAGTAGGACTAGGGGGGTACAAGTGTACAAATGTCTGTATCTATCCAACTTAGATTTTTTGTCTCTCTCACTATTAACAGGTTTGTGAAAAGCCGAAGTGATTCACACCTGAGAAATTCAAAATTTGAGAATCAAATTAGCGCATGCAAGCCTGAGGATGATGCTGGTGGGCAGCCGATTGTGCCATGTGGTCTCATTGCTTGGAGTCTTTTTAACGATACATACACTTTATCAAGAAATAATACACCCCTAGCTGTGAACAAAAAAGGGCATTGCGTGGTAGAGCGACAAGGATGATAAGACCTGGAAGCGTTATGTGAGAAGAGGAGTAGGAAGAACAGAGATGAAGAAGCTTCAGTTCAGGGGAGAGTTGAGAATGAGACGGAGATTGATGACGTGGAGCAGAGAGAAGGTATACGAGATCTGTTCGTAGAAAGGGATTAGAGTGTAACTCTAGTCTTGGGCTCTACTACGAGATCTGTTCGTAGAGAGAAGGTATACGGTACTGGTATTCAAATTCATATACGGAAATACAGTATTTTTCTTATCATTTGGTGTGGTGAGCTCGTTCGATCATCGTGACGGCGGAGAGCGGAGCTTTCGATCAAAAATGGCGAATCAGAATCAATTGTTGCAGTGACGAGAAGATCCGGAGCAGAGGATAGACGAGCTCAATGATACGGTGATTCGATTAGATGAAGCAATCGAATACATCCGCAAAGGTTACAACCTGGTGACGAAGTAGAACAAAACGTGCGAATCAAAGATCGAGCAGCTGGATAATCGCATGCAATCTCTCGATAAGCGATTTTCCGGGATAATGAGTGAGATGGAGACGACGCTCAAAGCGATCTTGAAGAATCTGGAAAAACGACCGATGGAGACGACGACTAACGAGAATTTACCTCCGTCAGTTAACGGAACATCTCAGGTATGTCCTTCGCCTTCGGAACGAATCAGGGATGATCGAGAGCTAGGTTATCGGTCTGAGGATAGAGATAAGTTGTTGAAAAAGGTTGAGATGCTGATGTTTAGCGGAGAGAATCCATATGGATGGATTGCGAGAGCTGAACGATACTTCCGGGTTACTCGTTACGATCCAGAAGCAAGAATGGATCTGGTTTCGTTGACCTTAGAGGATGACGCTCTGAGTTGGTACAACTACGAAGTGGAACACAGACCTTTTGCTGATTGGAGTGAGTTTAAAGAGACGTTTGTTGGCAAGATTTGCAGAATCTTATGAAAAGACACCGGGGAAGAGATTGTTTGGAATTCAACAGACGGGAATAGCAGCGGAATATGTGAAAGAATTTCAGGATCTCGCTTCAAAAGTTCGACTCCCTGAAGAGCATTTGATCGATATCTTTTTCAATGGATTGAAAAAAGAGATGAAGGAAGTGATCAAAATGAAAGAACCGGAGTCTTTACCAGAACACATTGCTGCCATTCTTATGATGGAGGACAGCGAATTTTGCAAGATGCTCGCAACTCAGAAATCTCAAGATTCTAAGAGTAACCGTCAAGGAACGCATTCTCAGTTCCGGACAATGCCATCAAGTGGTAATCAGTCGTGGAAAGCCAAGTCTGCAGTTACTGAAAGTTCACAGAAGAGTGGGGAGAAACCAGGGGTTGCTAAGACAGGAGACAGTCATCAAGGCCAAGTGAAGTTATCTGACGCAGATTATGAGTATAAGAAGAAGAACGGGTTATGCTTTAAGTGTCCAGAAAGATGGTCACGTAATCATGTGTGCCGTAACAAACAACTTCAGGTCTTTGTGGTATCTCAGAGCACTGAAATGGAGTTAATAGAAGAGGAATTTCAAGATGCAGTAGACCAAAGTCAAGAGGTAACGACAACAGAGATCATTGAACTATCATTGTATTTGTTCATGGGATGGTCTTCACCGACGACGATAAAACCTGAAGGGAAGTTGGGAAAGTTACGTGTGGTGGTGCTAATTGACAGTGGTGCCACGCATAATTTCATATCACCAAAGACGGTGCAACGAGCTCATTTGAAGGAGACGATTACGAAGGATTTAACAGTCATGGTGGGAACGGGAATCACAGTCAGTGGCTCAGGATTTTGTAAAGGCATTCAATTACAGCTGCAGACAGTGAAAATTGTATCCGACTTTGTGATTTTGGAACCGGGCTGCGCTGATATTATTCTGGGAGTACAGTGGTTGAGGACATTGGGGATATGCGAGGTGGATTGGGAACAACAAGAATTCTCTTTTCACACCAAAGAAGGCAGAGTTAAGTTGCATGGTGATCCTCATTTACACAATCAATTAAGTCAACTGCAAGTACGGAGTGGACTGGAATGGAAAGACCATGAATTACAAATGGCAACGTTGGAAGCAACTACAGATAACAGCATTCCGTCATCTATTCTGACAGTGCTTCAGGCGTTTACAGCAGTCTTTCAAGAACCGACAGCACTACCCCCAATACGTGGGTTTGAGCATGCCATCAGACTTATACGAGGAGCAGGAACTATTGCAGTACGTCCGTATAGATATCCACAGGCGCATATGGAAGCAATAGAGAAGATGGTTAAATAGATGTTAGAAGCTGGAATAATCAGAAAGAGCAGAAGCCCGTTTGCAATCCTGTATTGTTGGTAAAGAAGAAAACAGGAGATTGAAAGTTTTGCATTGATTATCGAGCTGTTAACAAAGCTACAGTGGCAGACAAGTTCCCAATTCCAGTCATTGATCAATTACTTGATGAGCTGAATGGAGCAACAATCTTTTCAAAGCTCGACCTTCGTTCTGGTTACCACCAAATCCGTATGATTGAAGAGGATATAGAAAAGACAGCATTTAGAACTCATGAAGGCCACTATGAGTTCTTGGTAATGCCCTTCGGTTTGACAAACGCGCCTGCCACGTTTCAAGCTCTTATGAACGACATATTCAAACCGTTCTTGCGCAAGTTTGTATTGGTCTTTTTCGACGATATATTAATCTATAGTCGAACAGAAGAAGATCATCAAAGCCATTTGGGTGTAGTTCTTCAAACGCTACAATCATTCCTTGCTAGCAAACAAGAACAAGTGTTTGTTTGGGCAGTCACATGTGGATTACTTGGGTCACATAATTTCAGCGCAAGGTGTAGCAACTGATCCAGAGAAGACACGAGCAATGACTAAGTGGCCAATTCCTAAGACAGTGAAAGAGTTGCGAGGTTTCTTAGGGTTAACAGGCTACTATAAGAGATTTGTGAAGTCGTATGGTAGCATTGCTCGTCCCCTTACAAACCTATTGAAGACAGACAGTTTTTGTTGGACTCAGATAGCGCAGCAGGCATTCAATCAGTTGAAAGGCGCAATGGCATCTGCCCCAGTGTTAACATTACCGAACTTCAACGAGATGTTGTGTTGAAGCTGATGCTTGAGACTTCGGTTTGGGCGCGGTTTTGATGCAGAAACAACGTCCAATAGCCTACTTTAGTAAAGCCTTAACTGAGAAGGAACAGCTGAAGCCGATTTACGAAAGAGAATTGATGGCAATTGTGTTGTCCATACAGAAATGGAAACATTATTTGATCGGAAGGAAGTTCCTGGTTCACACAGATTAGAAAAGCTTGAAATTTTTGTTGGATCAAAGAGGTGTCTCCATGGATTATCAGAGATGGCTCACAAAACTACTTGGCTATGATTTCGAAATTGTTTACAAAACGGGATTTGAGAATAAAGCAGCTGACGGTTTATCAAGGATACCTTGGCAGAGTAATCAGAATACGAGTACCTTGTTGGGAGCTATTACAGTCACTTCAACGCTGCAAATGCAAGATATCTTTGAAGAGGTGGATCAGAATGAGCAGTTACAGGGTATGTTACAGAGGATACTACAAGGAGCAGAGGTTCATTCCGGGTATGAGATAATCAGTGGTCGTCTGTTCTATAAGAAGCGCTTGGTATTGCCGCGTTCCTCGAAGTTCATTCCATTGATTTTACAAGAGCATCACGATGGATTGGCGGGTGGACATTCTGGAACGTTGAAAACGATCAAACGCATACAGAGGCTCTTCCATTGGTCAAAGATGAAGGAAGACGTGCAGAAGTATGTGTCAGAATGCAATGTGTGCCAGACACATAAATATTCAACACTGAGTCCAGCGGGTTTACTCCAGCCTATTCCAATCCCATCACAAATTTGGTCTGACATTTCCATGGATTTTATAGAGGGGTTACCAACATCAGAAGGGAAGAATGTGATTTTGGTAATTGTGGATCGACTGAGTAAATATAACCACTTCTTAGGCTTAAAGCACCCTTTCACTGCCTCGACAGTTGCAGATGTCTTTGTGAAAGAGGTTGTTCGCTTATACGGATTCCCTGCTTCCATACTTTCAGACCGTGATCGAGTGTTTCTGAGCAAGTTTTGGAAAGAGAGTTTCCGTTTAGCTGGCACAAAGCTCAAGTTCAGTACATCATATCACCCGCAGAGTGATGGCTAAACAGAAGTTGTAAACAGATGTTTGGAAGCTTACTTACGTTCATCATCTCACCCGAAGAAGTGGCATGGGTATCTTGCGTGGGCAAAGTATTGGTTCAACACGTCCTTTCATACATCTCTCCATACATCACCTTTCAAAATCGTGTATGGAAGAGAGCCTCCCGAGCTATTATGGTTCGAGCAAGGCTCTACTACTAACTTTGAACTAGAGCAATCACTGAAGGACCGAGATGCATTGTTACGAGATGCAAGGGATCATTTACTTAAGGCGCAAGCTAGGATGAAGAATAATACTGAAAAACACCGACGTGAATTGGAGTTCAAGATGGTTTCTTTGGTTTTTCTGAAGCTACGACCGTATAGGCAGACTTCAGTAGCTAAGAATTTCTGTCAAAAGCTTGCTGCGCGGTACTATGGTCCTTTCACAGTGACTGAGCGCATTGGTAAGGTGGCATATAGACTGCAGCTTCCGGCGGAGAGTAAGATACATCCCGTCTTCTATGTCTCACAACTTAAACCAGTGTTGGGACAGGGTCACAAGCTATCTACACTGACCTTGTTGCTAGCTGAATCAGAGGAGTTTATCTTGGAACCGGAGATTTTGATCAGTACTCGCTATGATGAGCAGGGGAACTTAGAGGCGTTGATACATTGGAGAGGACTGCCTGATCATGAACGTGCTTGGTTCAAAGTGCGAGATATACGTCGCGAGTTTCCACAATTCGACCTTGAGGATAAGCTCAAAATTATTGAGGGGGGTATTGATAAGTCCTGGAAGCGTTATGTGAGAAGGAGGAGTAGGAGGAACAGAGATGAAGAAGCTTCAGTTCAGGGGAGAGTTGAGAATGAGACGAAGATTGATGACATGGAGCAGAGTGATCAAGCGCGGGAAGCGGAAGGAAAAAAAAATTCGTTAGAGTTTGTTAGATATTTTCTGTCTGGCAGTTAGGCTTTTGGGCCAACTAGCTATTATAAATAAGACTAAACTAGTACTGTAGAGGGGGGCTTTTAATTCTGATAGAAAGGGATTAGAGTGTAACTCTAGTCTTGGGCTCTACTACGAGATCTGTTCGTAGAGAGAAGATATACGGTACTGGTATTCGAATTCATATACGGAAATACAGTATTTCTCTTATCAAAGGAGCACAAGTTTGGGAACAAAGTCTTCCCCAAGAATTTTCAAAAGGGGAATCTCACAAGTGGTGCCACTCTAAATCCAGATATACCGGTAAAACCCTTAATACTACCCATTGGTATCGGCATGGATGCTTAGCAACTTGACTACTGTCTGACATCTTTCTTCCTCTTTTCAGCTTAGTGAACAAGAAGATCTCATCGTGTGGATGAGAACTGCAGCATTGCCAACATTTAGAAAACTTTACGGAAAGATAGAGACTGACCTTGAGAATGGTCACACCATACACGTTACTCTGCATAACAACTATAACACTTACAGTTTCAGTGGGAAGAAGAATCTTGTTTTGTCGACAACGAGTTGGCTGGGTGGGAAGAGCGATTTCCTCGGCATTGCTTACCTGACAGTTGGCGGGATCTGCTTCTTTTTGGCGCTCACATGTACAATGATGTACCTGGTGAAACCTAGGTATGCAGATCCCTTCTAATTTAGTTGTTGTTGTAGTGATGTTAATGTCTTATATGCAAGACTTGAATCTCTGGAAAAACCCTCCTTGTTGGACTGTCTGATATATATATATATATATAAGTATAGTTGTGCATACAGCCACTTGTCTTTTCGAGCATGTGTCAAATATGTAACTTATTTGGTTTCAGGCGACTTGGAGATCCGTCCTACTTGTCATGGAATAGAAATCCTGGAGGTCGTTAACAAGCTTGGATTGGAGAGGCAACCAGCGAGGGCTGCTCTGTTCTACTTTTGTAAATCTTATCCATCCATGTATATATTACATTCAAATGGTTCTTTAGGCCAGAGCTTAACCCACATGTTTATTTACTTGTGTTGTTGTTCTGAACAAGATTAAAATATATTACTTTTGTTTTCTGTTTTCTCCTAAGTTTTTTTAGTAATAAAATTAATCTAACTATTTTTAAATCGTAAATATTTTTAAATGTTTACTATAATCCAGCATATTTTGGAAGGAAACAGATAAGGGGTTTTTATCCTTTTTTCCTCGGGCTGAAAATTATAACTAATATGATGAGAAATAATATTAAACCTGATGAGAAAATAAAGTTGCATTAATGGGAATATACTGACTAGTACGAACCGTTACAGTAGAAATGGAAAAAGCACACAGCAGTGAAGTGATGGATGAAAAGAGCAGGCCAATAAAATTGTCAGCAGAGCAGAGAGCAACCTTTCTAGGATACAGCCAATTTTAGAAAACTATTTAGAGGGCTACTGATCATGGTGTTGCTCTAGATTCCTCTGGGCCCAGGGCATCACCCCTTGCTGCTGCGGCTGCTGCAAGTAATAGTATGGCGCAGAATCCACCACCGTTGGCATGTCAGTTTGGTTACCCCTAAGCCTTCTTCTTTCAGGTTGTCCTTGGAGATAATGTCCACCAAGAAATCAAAGACGTCAGTCCTTGATATGGCAGTGCCTATGTCGTTCTTCTGCAAGGTCCTCCTCTTGTTTTCCTCTGTGTGGATCCAAGAACGCAGCGTCAGCTCCAGTATGAACATCTCACATGCCTTGGCAAAGATCACTGGGGCCTCCGCTGAGATCATGCGAACATCTTCATCGGCTTTCATGATCTTCTTAATGCGAGCCAGCGGAAGGGTGTGGTTCTTGAAGTCTGTGGTCTGTTCAATCTCTTGCATTTGGGTAGCCCAGAAAAGTTGGAGCTGCTGGTGATGGTGGTGGTGGAACGCCATAGAAGAGGGCACTCCACTCTGATAAGCACGAGGAGGAACATAATCCATAACTCCCTATTGCGGCTGGGCTTCTTCTGAATGCTCTATTGCTAATTCTTTTAAAACTTAATCTCTCTGTCTCTTCTAACATCAAAAGAAAACTGAACAGAAAAAACAAAGGCGATGTCTGAAGAATCTCAGAGATTTTACCTTTATAAACACACTTGATGATAATTAACTAATTTTCTAGTATTAAGTTGGAGATGATAAGCATGCAAAGAAATGATTCTTAGACTTGCAGATAAATTAGGGCATGCATGCCCGAAAGCAACTTAACTAAGATAAGAAACAGTCTGCTGATATTACGAAAACAAGACATCATACGAGAGAGAGACATAAAAGGGAAGAAAGACACAGAGGCGTACCTAACCTTTTGATTTTGAGGCATTGGCCTTAGAGCATCTCCAATGGGGGTTCTACCCATTGGAGGTTCTAAATATAAATATGTGTGTATGTATATATTATGTATGTGTATGTAATTGTAGGGTCCATTAAATAGTGTAGAACCCTCTCCAAAAGTTTTTAGAACTTTTGAAGAGGGTTCTATACTATTTAATGGACCCTACAACTACATACACATATACAATATATACTTACATACATATTTATATTTAGAACCTCCAATTGTTAGGCCCTTCTCATATCAGCTAATTTTAGGGCCCCAAATTTACAGCTTGTTACATAAACAAAATGATATGTTCACAGGAAAATATGCTTTTTAATAACCAACCCACCTTTTATATTCTCATTTGTTGTTATGAGCTTTAACTTATGTTTGTTAATTAATGTTGGAATTTTTTTTTTCTATGTAGAATTTAGTTTTATTAATAACAAAAACATTTAGTGCTTTCCAATAAAACTTCTTATAACTTTTTCATAAAATAATTTCAAATTATGAAATAACAAAAAATATTTTTTTTATTTGTCAACTTATAATTAAAATATTATTATTATACTAATGTTACTATATTGTTTTTATTATTTAAAATAAGATGAATTATTTTTGCTTTAGGTCCCGATTGTTCTAAGCACGGCACTCAAAGACATACCACAGACCACACCACACTACCTAAGAGAAGATGAAAGGTAGTAGCTTCCTTCCTAATTTCTTTTATGATGAAGAAGAAGCGTTTCTGGTGGAATCCGCCCAGAAGACATGTGTCTACTACGCGAGACTTCTGAGATCACCCCGGCCCCAAGTATCCACCTGTATACTTTTTATTGGATTATTCCACAGATTTCTTCTTTTATTTTTTCTTTTTCGTCAAAAGATGGCAGGTGAGAGAGAAGTCACATTATTTTCATCCGTTTTGTGTATATAAAATCTTCTTTTTAATCTTATCTATTTATACTATTATTTAAAATTTTATTTTAATGATTTATTATCATGTTCTACATAATTTTAAGATGAATATTTAGTTTTAATAATATTTTTATTTGAAATTTATTTTAATATATATTTTAACCACACAAATGTGGCCGAATGGTATGACATGATTGAAAAAGTGCTAAACACTCCGAGTTTAAAATCTACCATCTCATATATATATATATATATATATCCGTTTGTGTAGTTAGACGACATATAATTTCTAATTTTCATTAAAAACAATTATATATATGTCTGGTATCACTAAGCATATCCCTAGAAAATTGAGAAAATTGAAAAAGTGGGTCGTGGGGGAGTTATCAAACTGGGCTTTGGGTCGCTTGTAGCTTTTATTTGCGTACTGGGTCGCGGCTTCTTTTGACCCTACGCAAGTCTTCCAGCAATTACGTAAGACACCCTTATCGACCAAAACAATAACGATAATACCACACATCCCTCGCACGTAAGAGACTTTCACTCTTTCCTACCTACACGACCCAGTAACTTCGCGGCCTAACCGTTTACTGGAAAACCACCAGCAACATTCATTATTCTTATTTCTCTCTCTCTCCTCCTAACTATCTTTCCCTTCTCGCGTCTCTAAATCCAGAACTCTGAAAGGAAGTCCAGAAGTCCCATTCTCGGTCGAAAACTCTCACAAAACAACTCCAAAAGTCCCGGCTGCAGTTGTTCTCTCCTGTTTCTTCCGGATCGAAGATTATGGTAGGAGAATCGAAAAACAAAGTACAAATTGTCCGTCGGAGCACTAGATTCGGGACTGATGTCGCCAAACAGTTGCCACGGCGGAAATCTATGCGGTATCCAGGTTGGCTCTTTCGTTCTCTGAAAAGAACTTTCGAATTTGCTTCCTCTCTCACTTGCATGTGTACACCGAGCTTCGATTTATCTATTGTTTCTTCCGATTGATGAGGGTCCTTTACTGTTCCTCTTAATAATTTTCGAAATGTCTGTCTTTTTTAGTTTCTGATTTCGGCGACGAGGGAGCGGGATCATCGATGGACGACACCGTACCGAAACCAGTCTCGTTTTTAGCTATTGCTGGGGAGGCCGAATCTTCCTCTAAATTGCCGACGAAGCTTTTTGCTTGGGGTTGTTACCCAATCAAATTGCATCTCAATATTTACTCAAAGGCTCACGTCATCAGAACTATTGCGTCTTGTCTCCAGGGTTCGGTAGACATGGAAACTATAAGGCGGTCTCAGTTTGGCAGTCTATTTGAGTTGCTTGTTGCTCGTTGCCACAACTCTGCCAAGCTAATTCACAGCTTCCTCTGCCGTCAGGTTCTTACTGTTCGCAAGTATGAGCTTTGGTTCCTCTTTGCGACTCATTCTCTTCGCTTCTCACTAGATGAGTTTCAACAAGTAACTGGGTTGAACTGCGGAGCATTTGATGCTGCTGATTCGGAAGAAGAGGACGCTCCAGGTTCAACTATGTGGCACCAGCTTTTTGATACAGCGCTTGGTGACATAACGGTGACTGACGTCCTTCGGATGCTTCACAATCCATTTCTAGCACCTGGAAACGTGTTCTTTTGGCTCTCATTGCGCTCGTTGACGGTGTTATATGTTGCAGTAACAAACGGCTCAAGCTGACCCTGAGGTATGTCGAGATGCTTTACGACCAACAGTACTTTTTGGAGTATCCATGGGATAAAGAGTTGTTCTTGAAGACTTTACCGCGTTTCCGACCGTCCTATGAAAGCAAAGACCCACTGGGAGAAATGCGGCACCGGTTATCTCAACAGACTACAAGTGCCTATGGATTTCCGTTGGCTTTTCAGCTGTTTGCTTTTGAAGCGATCCCGCTGCTGTTGGCAAAGATTCCCGACGCATCCACCGATATTTTTTTGGTTGACCCTCTGGCTTGCGAGAAGGCTGTGACCATTCTCAATGTTAATGACATTGTTCAGGTTGAAGAAGATCCAGCTGTATGTTTGCATTTCAACATTTGAGTTTTCAATAATGTTTTCAGTATATTTTTAAGTATTTCGAACATATATTAATATCTCCAGTTTCGGATCTTTTACACTAGTTAACAGTTCAATTCATGCCCATTCCGGAAAGTGAACGATTCTTGTGGTTGGATGAGGTTGAGGACGACCGTGTTACGCATTTGGTTGAGCTGATTGTTTGTGGACATAAATTTCAAACATCAGATTTACCAGGTGGAGACACTTCATTTGCACCCGTTCCAGAGTAAAAAAAACGCAGACAAACCTACTGGCTAACCCGTCTGCCAGCGCAAATTACGCAAAGGTGTGCGTAAGGTGGAGAAACCTAATGCTCAACCCATCCACCAGCGCAATCTGCGCCCACGTAAACCTGCTGGAGTTATAATCGAGGACATCTCTTCATCTGAAGCCAGCGAACCAGAGGGTCCTCCTCAACCAGTTAGGTGTACACATGAAGATTTGAAGCCGTGGATGGAACAAAAGTTCGAACAGCTTGCTATTGCCTTACAGAAAGAAGTTGCAGAGTTATCAAGAAATTTTTGCTGCTCTCGCTGTGGTTTGTTTGAAGCTACCACACAGCAGACCCGCAAAAGGAAGGCAAACGACGATGATGATGGAATGTCCGGATCTCCTAAGAGTGTTGATTCCCCAAGTGAGCAGACTAACCGCAAGGCAAAGAGAACAAAAACAGCGGTTAGCACACCTTCTTTGAGAAAACATTTGTATTCTCTTCGGCCAGGCGACGGTCTTCGGCCAGGCGACGGCATGGACGTTTCTGATGAGGTACACCCTTGTGCCGAAATCTTGATTTAAATATCTTATGATATTGTTTATGTTCTGAGGTGTTTGGCATTTTCAGGTTAACAAGGCTACCACCTCCTCCTACGCTGACATTGACAGAGGCGACGTTGACGACGATGCCAATGAGGTAATGTTAGCGAGTTTTGTTTTGTTTTTAGGTAACTGTGAAGTTGGTGTACGATGATAAATAAATTGTGTACCGTTTAGATGCAGGGAATTTTCGAATCAACCCCCAGAAACGATGCAAACTCTCCTGCAAAACCCTGCAATGCAGTCATTGTGTATAAGGAACCTCTATTTGTTATTCCACAGAGCTACGTGTCACCACAAAAAAATGTTGTCTTCTCTTTCTATAAATTTTAATTTCCTTAATGATTTGATATTATCAATATGAAAGTTCTAACAACATTCATGTTGACACTGTTTGTAGAGCACTATTAACCGACAGAGGCCTATACCAGCTGATCTCTTACCAGATAGTTTCAAAGATGACAAACCTGTTAATGTCACGTGGGGAGAATCAAATCCTCACCTGTATACCTCGGGGATAAGAGCAACTGCCACAGATCCTGCAACATCAGTCGCAAGTCCGGATTGTGAAGTTCCGGTTGCATCCACCACATGTGAAGAAGGTGAGAAAGCTGTTAACCTAAACGTGAGTAATCCAAAACCTCTTTCACCAATCATTGAGGATTCAGAGTCTGGAGCCCCTGCTGTCCAATCAGTCACCCCCACTGTTGAGCAAAACATGGTTGAAACCTCTAGTTTGGAGGATCTGAATTCAGGCGTTGTGGCAGAGAAAGTGAGAGTCCCCTCAAGGGCTGTAGAGGCCGTTGAACATTCATCTTCCTCCCCTGATTAAGATATTGGTGGACGCGGTGGCTCTATGTTGGATGATCCGAATACAACAATTTCAGTTCCGGGTATGTCTCCCGTCCCTACTGGAACCCCAATCCATGTTGAAAGTGATCCCTCTTCACAAAACGAAGAAACCCCAAGTGGAGCAGCCCATCCTGTTTGTGAAATAGACGAGGACGAGAATTATGTTGTTAGTGGTGGTAAACGTGTGCGTAAAATCTCCCAGAAAATACGAGGCGTGTACACCCCAGACGCAAGGTTGAAAGGGTTGTTCACGAGTGACAAGAAGCCTGAGTATAAACCCTTGGTGAAGCCGTCAAGAGGAGTGTTCAGGAAATTTGTAGGAATTTTGAGTGAAAACCTTGCTCTGTAAGTTGCATGTTTTGGATATTTACATAATCTGTATTTATAGCGTTTATAGGTATTGTTAATGAATATCGGGTTTCTTTGTAAACCTGCAGGAAGTTCGAGATCATAACCTCCCATGTTGTGACGAATTCCTTCTTCCTCCACATTGCTGAATCCCATAAGTGGTTGTCTGACGAGGTACTTTCTTCATACACCAAGTGTTATATTAAACAAATTTTTAATTACTGGTTTTGTAATTAAATTTTATCATTATAATTATGTTACACAGTACATGGAAGTTATAATGAAAATGTTGTGGAGGCGTCGTGGGAATGATCTGCAAAAAAAACTGTTAATGGTTGACCCGTACTTTACAAAGCTCATTAAGTAAGGCTACCCTGCTTTTTTGAAAGAGGAAGATAAGTTGCATTTCAATTGGGGCGGAAACATAATAAGTTATGTGACAGGAAAGAGTAGGGGGAGAACACTGAAGTTGGAATTTGGTCGGGATGTTGACATGGTGTACGCTTCAATGAACTGGGGTGCAGAACATTGGGTGGGTCTTTGTATTAACTTGGCGGTTTCACACGTGATGATCCTTGACCCTTACCCCCCACACAGTTCAACCGAAAAAAGATGTAGAAGCAGAAATGGGTCCGGTTCTTGAATCCTTGCCTTATATTTTGGAACAGTATAAAGGGTTTTCGAAGTACCACAATAATGAATCCAAAGCTCGATATTGCTCCTGGAGCCGGTTGGAAGGTATCTATGTGAACACAAGGACTGGCGACTGTGGGCCATGTGCAGCTAAGTTCATGGAGATTCACGCTAATGGTGGTGGGAAGGAGGAGATGAGTAAGTTTGATGACAGTTTGGTGGACCGATTTCGCGAGTAGTATGCAATTGACTGCTATGAAGAATTTGTTGTTAATGTCACAGTTGCGAACGACGCAGGTGTATGTTTTTCTTTGCGGTTGTGTTTAATGTTCTACAAATTTCCTTGTAGATATATTGGTTGTTTTTATCTAATAACGGTACTATTTCTGCTATAATTATGGTTTGAGAACTTATGTGCTACGTTTGACTATGTTTGGTTATTTTCTTAAAGGAAAACATTGTCTATTACGTATTGTGAAGCTGAAGTGTTTTGTAAATGACATAGTTATTTTGCATTCATTTATTGTGAAGCTACCCACTTTCGAAGAGAGTACCTACCAAATCAGAACAACATTCAGTTATTGTTAACAACCTCTTTCCCCTCTTTTGAACTTGTTTAATTCAAACTATTTTTAAATTTTTTTTTTAAAATTCGAAATGGATGGAAACGGTGATCTAGACATCGGGAGATAGAACAAACAACAATTCTTTTATTTAATCCGAAAAAATAAATATCAATCTCTATAATATTATTTGAGAAGTCACTTTCCTAGGTGTCGCGCTTACGTTTACTCTCACGGAGGTTGATTACTATGATACCCTTAATGAATTTAAAAATTACATAAAAACAATATTATATCTTTTTTTTTTAAATTTTTCAAATAACAATATAAAATAAAAAAAGAAAACATTTATAAAGTTTAAAAACGAAAATATATGTATATATAATATGATTTCATAAAAAAGGAAAGTTCACAAAATAGTAATATTTCATTTAAAATATATTTTTCACTAACATAAATTATACTTTTGAAGTAATAAAATATTTTCCTTGTATTTATATATTCTTAGATGAAAACAATATTTGTATATAATATGGTTTCATAAAAAAACATTCACACAGATGATTATGATATTAGAAAAAGAAATATTTTTCTTTTAAAACATAATTTTACACAATACAAATAAATATATTTTCAAAGTAATAGAATTTTTTTATCTGTCTATTTTATTAGATTATTACATAAAATAATTAAGTAACATAAACTGATGTATGTTTAATTGACAAAAATAATTTATAATTAGTATTATTGAAATGTTTTAATTTTATTTTTCATATATTTAGTTGACTATTATATCTTACGAATACAAAAAATATAAATTATATTTTAATTATATAATATAATTTCTCAAAACAATCACATTTTACTGCATATTTTAAGAGATTAAAAACTAAAATAAATTTTAACAATAAACATCTTTTGATCAAATAACTACAACATGAGTGACTCGACTAATCCAACTTATATCTAAAATCATAGATTTAACTAAAATTAGAATATATAATTTATTTATTTTATAAGAATATATAATTAATAATATATTTATTTTGTAAAAATTATAGGATGAATTAAAACATATTAACAAATAGAAAAATAAAATATTAACTCAGTGTAACAATTTAGTTCTTTTGTAAAATTTACATAAATGCATGAGACTTTAGAATATTATCATTATATCAATTTATGTATTTTGGAATCAAACACCTTAGTTTATTTTTTTTTCATTCTAAGCATAATATATCTTAAGTTATACATAATCTTACTAAATTATACTTACATTTATAAGACAACAATCAATCTAAATAAATATAAGAAAAATTAATAAAAAATAATATACTTAGAATAAAAATATTATAATTGAATTAAAAAATAGATGAAATCCAATATGTCCACATGATAACTAAATCGATTGTAAAACAACAAAACCGATTAGATATAAATTATCTAAAATCATATGTATAATTAAAGTAATATAATATTATTAATATAAATTATACATACAAATTTTAAATTAATTTTAAACTAAAAGTAAATATCAATCAATTATTATAATATATTTATTTTATAAATATTTGTGTCCGTGCATGAGCACGGAAAAATCACCTAGTATATGTATAATTTGGAATACTTTTTCAATTGGTCTCTCTATTTAATCCGAAAAGGGGATCTAGGGTTCGAGAGATAGAAAAAGGGGATCTACGGTTCGAGAGAGAAAAATTGGGTGATCTTCAGAGAGTGAAAATGTCAGAGAGTGACTATTTCCGGTCTAAAAATTCTAACAGTAGCATCTCGTCATCCTCAACCAAGCAAACGGTAAAATGCGGCTGTAACCTTACGACGCATCCTGTGAGGGCCTGGACTCGGAAGAACCCCAGGCGGAGATTCATTAGTTGCGTGGGTTGTCGAGTTGGGGGTCAGTATGTGAAGTGCGGTTCCTTTCAGTGGGTTGATCAAGAACCAACATATGGATGGCAACTTTTTGCTTTACTTGAAGCGAGGGATATAATTAATGAGCAAAAAGAGGAGCTCGCAAATCTGAGGTTCCATGTAACTAAACAGTCATAGGAAAACTTGAATGTCCAAACGTCGAATCAACTTGTTGAAAAGTTGAATGAAAAAAGTGAATAATGTGAAGCGTTGAAGAGGGCAGTGTTGGTACTTACTAAGAAGAGTTTGTTGCTTCGTAATCTATTGGTGGGTTCTTTGGTTGTGGTTGGATTGGGTGGGTTCTTTGGTTTTTACCTGAAGGCTTAGACTGCTATTCAGTTAAGTTGTTCTCTATTCCTGACTAATGTTGTTGTTATATTAAGGTTTATTCGATGTTAAGTTATGTTTGATGAAATTCTCATCGTTCTCTTTTGTGTTCCATGTTAAGTTATGTTTCATGAATATTGAACCTAATGTTGTTAATCGTTTTTAAAATTTGAAGCATTTAGTCACTCAAAATATAGCCGTTATATCTGTAAATATTCACTTCATACCCTTTATATCTACTAGATATAGTCGTTACACTGACAATATGTCCATTGTGGTTGAATTGGTTTACGCATATGCTATTTAAAAGGGAAAATATTGCTTTCTTATGCTTACAATTCGAGAAAATGGAAATACCAAATCTTCCAGATGACATTTTAACACAAATCTTAGAAATTATAGCTTCTGACGCTTCATGGCGTCTGGGTCCTTTTCTAATGACGCTTCATGGCGTCGGGTCCTTTTCTAAGGGTGGGGAAGCGGTCTTACGCCCTTGTCCACCAACCTCAAATATTGCGGAACTGCAGCCTCTTGTCAATGTACCTAGATCCTAATGATATCTTCATTGGCGGGAGGTGTCGGGGTTTCTTTGAAAAGTGCTTGAATGTCGGTAATATTGATGGAATCTACTTCGAAAGTCTCCGTTTGGCAAGTCCGCATCGGGGCTTGGAAGCAGTCGTTGCGCTTTTGGAGCTAATGTTCCAAACGATGATGAATCCACCTTAACTTATGGAGTATTCAACGTGTGTCTAGGTGACGAAGTCAAGGCCAGTGACGCTTTTCAACAGTTTATTCAGCATCACGACCAACTTCATTCGGAGAGAGTCAGGCAAATGTGTAACGAATTGGAGTGGAAACTATCATGGTACCATCCAGCACAAATGGATACCTACGCCAACACTTTCAAATATCCAAATGATGAAGTCATTAAGGAGCCAGACTGCGTTTACGATCACGATCCATACATTGATCGTTTTTGCAACGCGTGCAATGTATTCTGGACTGCATGTAAAGTTTGTAGGATGATATAGGGGTCGTCGATGATGTTACCTATTTAATGTTACCAATGTATCATGTTTTTAATTAAATCTTCAACATAATGTTGCATAACTTAAGTGTACATAAAAGCCGTATACCTGATGTTCTGTACAGCTCACCGTATACATAAAAGGCGTATACCAGACACTGTAAACATGGGTATACACCGAGAAAGGCTTTCAGAAAATAATGAGTGT
This sequence comes from Brassica nigra, assembly GCA_016432835.1. Lineage (NCBI taxonomy): Eukaryota > Viridiplantae > Streptophyta > Magnoliopsida > Brassicales > Brassicaceae > Brassica > Brassica nigra. The sequence continues at coordinate 45,155,487 of CM028243.1, forward strand.
CCACAAAACGTTCTTACATGGGTGTAAAAGGCGTATACCAAACGTTGTAAACATGGGTATACACCAAGAAAGGGTTTTAGAAAACAATGAGTGTGCACGAAACGTTCTTACATGAGTGTAAAAGGCGTATACCACACATTGTAACATGAGTGTACAACCTTCACTCAATTAAAGATTTTAGAGCATGTGGGAGATATTGGAACAGATCCGAAAGAGCTTGCAGTTTTTGCAGGATCCTTGTTCTTCAACTCCGTAATCATGGCCATAGAGGCACTCTGGTGCCTTGATTACGTCATCTTCTGGGAATTGGAAGGTACATGCGTATTTGTTCATATATGGCAGATCGAACTGAAACAATCGCCACTCAAGCTCATCTCCAAGTTCATCAATGGCATCTGACCTGAGGTCGGCATAAATTGCTGCGAACTCCTGGAAAACTTTTCTAGCTTCCTTATCACTACCAAGACATACATTGAATATGCCGACGGCGAACGTTGAAGGGGAGTGCTCACACACATTTTCTTTCAAGAGGTTGATGCTTTCCTCAAGGCCTACAAATGTTGCTAGCTAGAGGCCTTTGTAATAGACGGCATTTATATTTCCAACCTCCACGCACTTGCGGTTGAACTTGTCGAACTCCCCATGATTCCCGATTTGCCGGTGGCTGAAGTCGAGCATAGGTGTGAAATTGCACGTTTGCGAGACCGAGGGTTCATGGACAAGACGGTATCTTCGCATCCCAGCATGCATGAAAGCTCGAAGGTGACAAACTGAATCCTCCCCAGCCAGAGCTATAATTTTGGATAAAATTTCGTCGGGTAGATTTGGGAGTACTCTGTCCGCCATACTATGTTGTGAGGGACGAGTATAGGTGGTTGCCAATGAGTATTTGTGTAGGTTGATAAAATAATCTTAAATGGAGTACTCTGAAAGTATGGGTTTGTAAATGAAACTGTGTGATTTTAGTACTAAAGTAATTGTTCCACCTATATTCTTAACCTAACAACCTTGTAAATTTATTGAAATCTCCCGCTGTGAAAATGGGGAAAAACCTTAATATGGAGTATTAACTCTTAGAGTAAAGGCTTCAAAGGTTGGTGAAACAATAACTTTTATATTAAACTGACATGTCTTCTTTATGGAATTCCTTTATTTAACTTTGTATTATCAGTGTTGTATCAACTCAATACAGCTAAAAAACCTTTCCCAATCTCGAGTAAAGTATGGTAGGTTAATTACTCCCAGATCTTCCCTACGAAATTATCTGCAAAATCCTTCTGCTTGTTGGAGAGGAATCATTTTACTACCTGGGTGATTTCCTGCGGGCTGGGAAACGCGGTTACACACTTGTCCATGAACCGTCCGTCTTAAATATGTGCGATGTTACAAATATGGTCAGCTTTGTGACCAGTCAAATCAGCAATGGTGGTCTGTTTTGAGTGTTCTTCCTCATGTGCGTTAATGCGGGAAACACAAGTGCAATATGCTATGAAGGTCTACAAGCAGCAACAATCACAGCACTTGAGGAGAGTATTAAAATTTTGGAACCAAATGTGCCTAAGCATGGATTATCTACCTTTGTTGTGGCAATTTTCAATGTATGTATGGGTAGAGACAAGGAAGCAAGCCAAGTGTTTCAGTTTTTCGCAGCCCATCACGCTGACCTGCGGTCGGAAGCTGTTTTAGATATGGGAGAGTCCATACAGTGGCTACTGACATCGTTCAATGCGCCGTTCCTTAACACATACGGTTGAGAATTCAAATTTTTGGATGATGATGTAATCATGCAACCAAAATGCCTTCATTGCGATAACTGCAGGATCTTTTACGTCGGGGTGGACGGTTCCTGCATAAACTACAAGCTCTTTTGGATTTGTTGGAACGCTTGTCAGATATTGTAAAAGATGCCTTTGTTGTTCGTTAACCCTTGAATGGAATAAATTAAGTCAATTGCATAATTTCTTTATATTTACTTTAATTTCTTTTCTAAAATGTTTAAGATGCCATTGGTGTACACGATAAAGTGTACACCAGTTGTGTACACCTTCGGTGTGTACACCTTGAAGTGTTTACCAATTTTCTTTACCTAACAGCCTTGTAAGGAATTTATTGCACATTTTAAAACACTCAAATACTCTATTTAATGTTGTAACGAATGTTGTTTTAATAAATGGCCCAATTGAAGTGGATTTTTTAAAAATTACCGACCCAATCTCTTATCTTTAATGGAGATTAAGCGGTCGTTCGTCAAACTCTTTTGCATTTAGTGCTATAAGACTGAATGACGTGACGGTTGAGATGGACTAAGTTAACTTTTCATTCTAGAAAACTGTATTTCCTTTTCACCACTTCATTTAACCTTTTTAGATCCAAAAAATCAAAGGATGACCTCTGAATATTCTTTAGTACCAAATCATCAGTTGAATATTCTTTCAAACAAAAAATGGCTTCAAATCTTTCTTCCCAGGGTTCAATGAGTGTAAAACAATACGAGGAATATCTTCTTAACCATGAATTCTGCAAAACTATGAGTGAAAAAGCTTGATCTACATGTACTTTGCTGGCCTCAACGAGAAAATACGCAACAGTTTGAAGGATGCGGAATTCTAAACGCTCGAAAACTGATGGAATCTGCTCGGTTAGCTGAACTTCCGATTGAGCAAGGTTCCATGACTGTTCAAGAATACAAGGAGTTCTTTGTTAACCATGAGGAATACAAAAAAACATGACTCAAACACATTGATCTCCATGTTTCGTTCTGGTCTTAACAAGGACATCCAGGAAGCTTTGAAGCAAAAGAGTTCTCCTCGTTCGAAGAACTTATTGAAAGTTCACTGTCGGTAGAAATTCAATTGAGCAAAAATCATCGACCGCCGATGAATACATCGATTTCTTCATCAATCATGATGCCTACAAAAAACATGACGCAACCTGTTGGGGTCAAAATCGGTCACAACGGAACCAATGCCTGAAAAGTCCCCGTAAAATATTTATCGGAAGAAAAAGTCTCGTATAATTTGAAAAGAAGTTATACGACAAGTTCTCGATTTATAATTTTCAATCTCTTCGACAAACAACTCTTGGGAAACAAACGACGAAACGGGAAAAGAAGACTGCCAGCGTTACCCAAACGTCCGAACCACCGAAAGAAGGTCAGAACTTGGTCTTACCAGGTCAGCTCGCCATAGGGCACGCTCAGTATTCCCAGATCGCCCTAGAGCGAGCCCACTTTGTTCTCTGTTGAGTCTCGATCAAAATGTCCTTCGTTTCGCCGCAATCGGAGTTTCCGTTGAGATTTTACGAAGGAAACAAGGCACTGTCCCGGCCAACTCTCCCTAGGGCGAGTACGGCTTGTCCCACTCGACCTTGGGAGAGTAAGGCTTCTCCCAGGTCTCCCTAGGGCGAGCCCAATTTTTTCTCCCTTGGATCTCGATCAAAATGACCTTCGTTTCGCCGCAATCGGAGTTTCTGTTGAGATTTTCCAACGAGAACAAGGCACAGTACTGGCCCACTCGCCCTAGGGCGAGTGCGGCTTGTCCTGTTCACTCTAGGGCAAGTTCAGCTTGTCCCACTCGCCCTAGGGAGAGCCCACCTTGTTCTCCTTTTAGTCTTGATCAAAATTTCTTTCGTTTCATCACAATCGGAGTTTCCGTTGAGATTTTACGAAGAGAACAAGACACAGCTTCCACGAACCAGCCAGCTCGCCCTAGGGCGAGCATGGTCCTGAGCCAGTCTGCTCGCCCTAGGGTGAGCTCGGCCTTGTCCCGGCCAGCTCGCCTTAGGGCGAGCTCGGTCCTGAGCCAGTCAGCTCGCCCTACGGCGAGCTCAGCCTTGTCCCGGCCAGCTCTCTCTAGGGCGAGCTCGGCCTTGTCCCGACCAGCTCTCCCTAGGGCGAGCTCGGCCTTTTCCGGACCAGCTCGCCTTAGGGCGAGCTCGTCCTTGTCCCGGCCAGCTTTCCCTAGGGAGAGCTCGGTCCTGTCCCGGCCAGCCCGTCCTGGGCAAGTACGGCCCGTCCAGGCCAGTCCAACCTGTGTCAATTCCCACGTTTTCTATGCAATCACATACTCCGAGCCATGGACCCAATGTCCCTTTCTTCGACTCGATTGGAGTTATCCATGAAACTTTACGATAAAACCGCGGAAACTTATTTTCTCGTATGAGTTCAAATCCATCCTATAAAACGGCCACAATTAACTCAAACACCAACTGCCTAGACTATACGATTGGTTTGAAAGTTCTTTTATAAAAACCGACGTCGTATCGAAGGTGATTTCTCAAAGAAATCGCAAAAACGTTAAAGTTGAAACAGCCCTAAGAGGTCCAAAACGTGGCTAAAAGCCCACTTACAATTTTAGACGAGATTGAACCCAATATTACTATGACGGTTAATCTCTTATTCGCATAAAAAGATAAATGTCAACTTTCCGAAGATAAATCTGAAGTTTCGAGGATAATCATGAAGATCGACGAAAATTGAATATTTCCGCAAAAGGATAAGCTTGGGCCCAAAGGCAAGGAAGTAAAAGGGCCACCGACTTGGAGACCTATATAAGGAGAGCTGGAGCAAAGGTGGAGGGGGGGGGGGACAATTATTCTTTTATTTCCACACTGGGGTTTATCTTGTAGGGTTTACTTTTATTGTTCCATTTTAAGGATTTACTTTTAGGGTTTAGGTTTAGGGTTTAGGTTTAGCGTTTAGGTTTCGGGTTTAGGTTTGCTGATTTATGGTTAACGCTGAGTTGTTGACAGTTAATGGTTTACCACAGTTTATAGACACGTCGACATTTAAACTCAACTGTTATGGTTTATGTTAAGAAAAAGTGTTTTTGGTGTACGCCACGAGTTAAGGGTGTTCACCCTTTGATTTTCAAAAGATATACATATCAAAATATCATAAATCCATAGATATCAAAATAACATAAATCCAGCCGTTTGGTGTACATAAACGTAGAGGTGTACTGCCTTTAAGTCCAAAATAACAACCATCATTCCAATAACATAGAAATCAGGGAACAGGTTGCTTGCATGTAGTCTTCTTGTGACCTTCCTTGAAACACCTGGAACACTTGTCCACTGGCACTTAGTAAACACCCTTTGTATTTCTCAAACATATGTGTGACGTCCACCACAAGGACCTTCCTCAAATGCTTGCACCCATCGATGCATGTCTTCAGTGATATGACTTGCCAAGTGTTATATTAACATCGTAACTTTGCAGAGTTGCACAGAAAGGATTATTGGGTAACTGGATGTTTTCTTATCTGTTTTTTTTTTGTTCTGACTGAAACACAATACGAGAGAGAAACACTGTAAAAAAGTACTGATTCAAATTAAAATAAAAAACGAAAAATAAAACATGATGTGGATTCCTAAAACATAAAAAGAGAAGATGATAACATGAGATTACTCATCCAACATCCACTTTTTCCCAAGCTTACACCAATCAGGGACTTTGAAATTCACATCAGCAAGCATTCCTTCCTCCTCAATATGCTCTGCTGTTAGTTTTTCCAACTCAGCAATGAAGTCAAATTTTCCTTCAGACTTGATAATGTCATCAAGCAACTCAATCTACGCAGCAATGGAATTTACTTTGCTGGATGCCTGATTCCATTCAGTTTCAGATAGCCTGTGTTCATTGGCCAAGCGGAGAAGCGACCTGTAATGCTCAACGGTTTCCTTTTTTTCCTTTGTTGAAACCTTCAGCATCATCTGATCCATAAACCTCCTTCATGGGACGTTTCATCATCTTTTTTGATCCTTCCATTGAAACTTGATGCTGCAACAAAATCGAAACAAGGATGACCAGGATGTTACGATATAACAGATGTAGAGAAACCATGATGTTACGATATAACAGATATATAGAAACCAGGATATTACGATATAATAAATATAGAAAAAAAATCGTGAATTGCATAGATAATGAGAATAAGCAAAAAACTAACTTTTGAGATTGCAAAAGGATAAAAGAGAAGAAATGAAGTAAGTAGACAAGAGATCTGATATTGTCCCTTGAATTATAGATCAAAAAGGAACCCTTTGATTACTGAAGTCGTTTTGAAAGGAACCTTTCGATTATTGAAGTCGTTTGAAAGAAACTCTTCGGTTACTGAGATAACTGATGTGGTTTTGAAAGGAACCCTTCGATTACTGAGATATATAAGTGAATAAAAAATGTTTAAGTTTCCAAGGGGAATTGAACCCCGGACAATGCAAGTGTTAAAGTTTCGTGAGAAAGGGGGTTTAGCCGCTAGGCTGAAGAGAATCATCTGGTAGAAGATAAAACATAAATGATGTTAACCGTAAAGTTTATAGTATAAACGTTGGTGTACGCCGCGAGTTAAGGGTGTACACCCTTTGATTTTCAAAAGACATACATATAAAAATATCATAAATCTATAGATATCAAAATAACATAAATCCAGCCGTTTGGTGTACATAAACGTAGAGGTGTACTACCTTTAAGTCCAAAATAACAACCATCATTCCAATAATATAGAAATCAGGGAACGGGTTGCTTGCATGTAGTCTTCTTGAGACCTTCCTTGAAACACCTGGAACACTTGTTCACATTCTTTTTCTTCGGCCCCTCCTACAAAGAAAATAAGTCAATATCATTGAATGTTCTATATTGTGTTTTGTCGAAATATTATTTAATGGTGTACAGAACGCGTTTTACCGGAAACTCTCCGGCTGACAGTTTTCTTTTAACACCTCGTCTTTCCTTTGATCTTTTGATAGTTGGTGGATAAAGTTCTATCTTCAACACTTCTATGGGAACATAAACATCCTTAGGATCTGGAACCGGTAGTATGATACCCTTTACAGTTTCAGCCCATGTTTTTTTCACATGGTATTCTGAAACAAACATGCTATACTCCATGTTACAATAAGAAGCAGCCGCTATGGCGTGTCGGCATGGAAACCCAAGCATCTGGAATTCATGGTACGAGCAAGTTTGTTTCTCCAGGTCAACAGTGCAACTGTATCCACTTGGTTTCTGTGTAACTTCGAATTGCCAAGTAGAACATGGCAAAGCAAGATAGCCAGTTGACAACACTAACTGTTCAACAAGTACCATTTCGATTTCCCTTGGAATGATCCCCTTCATTTTACTGATCTCGCAGCGTCTGCTCTCAAACCATCTTGCCAACATCCAGTGGATAAACTCAAACAGGGCCATTATAGGACTATCACACACGGGCAGAATCGCATGATTCAAAGATTCAGCAATGTTTGAAGTCATCATGTTATATCTCTCCCCGTCGAAATGTGAACGTGTCCATAATTTGTGGTCGATTTTCACCTTCTGAAATTCTGAAAACTTTGAATGCTTCTCCTGCCCAGCCAACCATAGCTTTCTGAGAAAGCCCTTTGTACTTGTCCGCAACGTTTCTCTGAAGGTGTACGAGGCAAATGCCAAGGTGTGCACGTGGGTACCATTTTTCTTTAGCTGCAAATATGGCCGCACATCTATCGGAAATTATGTTTAATTCACTACTATCTTCAACAATAGTGGACAACCTCTCGAAAAACCACTTCCAAGAATCTGAGTTCTCGCTTTCCACTACTGCGAAAGAAATCGGGAATATGCGAGTGTCTACGTCCTGTCCACAGGCACTTAGTAAACACCCTTTGTATTTCCCAAACATATGTGTGCCGTCCACCACAAGGACCTTCCTCAAATGCTTCCACCCATCGATGCATGCCTTCAGTGACATGAATGCATACTTGAACCTTGTCTTTCTTTCCTTATCAACTCTGGTTTTAATATCGGTGATAGTTCCAGGATTTGCTAATTTAAGTACGTGAAAGTACTGTAGTAGCATCTTGTAAGACATCTCTTCTGTTCCTTGAGCAAACGCAATTGCGAGTTTTTTCGCTTTCCATGCTTTCCAGTAACTACAAGGATAATTGAACTCAGTGCGCATTACTTCCGGAAGTTCAAATGCACGAGGTCCACAGTGGAGTCTTTCGTATTTTGAGCGTAAAAGTGCTGCAAGTACTTTTAATGTTCCATGTTTTTTGTACTGCCCTCTAACGTCAGACGAACATACATGGTCCAAAATTGCCTTCTTTACCATATAAGTAGGAGAATCACCGAGTTGTACTGCCAGCACCCTCCAACTACACTCTGTATCAACGCATTTCGCAGTAATGGAGCGTTTGCAATGCCTAAACCTGAACCTGCACACCTTAGCTATTGCATATATGTGCATCGTTATATTGAATTGCGCTTTGTCCTTAAACATCCTTCCAAGATATATATCTGAGTCCTCCTTGCTGTAGTCGATGTCCTGCGGATGGAAACTTTTTGCTCCCATATCATCAAACACAGGAACCACATCGTTATAACTGATATATGGTGTTTTTCACATCATTGTATATATGTTTCCATTTGATTTGAGTCTCTAAACCATGTCAGTCTAGTCCCTTTTGATCTTTTACAGGTCTGGAGTTGGTAGAAGAGTGAAGAGAAGGTGCATGAAGAGAAAATGTCTTTTTGGAGCAATCTTGCGGAGAACACTTAAGAAGAACAGTCCCGAGACTGTTCTCAAGCAGAACAAGCAGACGGATTGATCCCGAGGTTGTTCCCGACGAATAAGGAAACTCCTATTTCGGGAATTAAAGCCCTGTTGCCCTAATCTCTTTTCTACCTATTGGCGCCTCCATATAAAAACGCCATATATCCTATTTTATTTTCTTACGCTAGTTTTTACAAGAGAACTATTAGCTTGTGCGATCTGCAACTTGTAAGGGAGAAGAATCCATCCTCTCATCGAGAAGATCATCTGAACCCTTTTGTTTCTACTCTTATTCTTATGCAATATTATTCAGGAATTATGTTTTTGATTGCTTGCATCATGATCGAGTAGTGACCTAGCTCGCCTAGGGTTTTTAGGGTGTTGAGATATGAGTTAAGCATAGATAAGCGAACTCAATTAATTCTTCATTCATACTGTTCTTAATGCTTTCATTAATCTGATCACTTATTGTTAGATCCTAAGTTCATCACCTAGTTAACCGCATAGGAGATAACTTGACATGTATTGAATGAGCTTAATATCCCTAATCAACGAAAGTAGATATTAGGGTAGTAAGTGAACTAATCGGGCCTGTCCTCTAAAGCTTGCAATCGATTCTCATCTCAACGACAGTTAGATGGTGGGATCGATCTGCAAAGCGATCACCACCACGACAGTGGGGTGTTCCAGCTGAGTGATCCGAGTTCTAGAAGGCTTTTCACTGCGCTTGAATAATTGTTTGGCTCCAATTCAGCACCCGATGAAATACCCTAGGCTAGCTGTTTGTTAATTTGAATCAATCTCTAGTTTTACTTGTTTCTTATCGTCATTCTTAAACCTAAAACCAAATCTTCTTCTTAGCTTGATTTCGAAACTCATAGAAATAAAGTGTAGACTGGTCCTCTGGATTTGAATCTAAAGTACTATAATTACAACTGTTAACTTGGCAGTAGCAAGGATTCATTTTTAGTGTATCAAGTTTTGGCGCCGTTGCGACGGGGACCAGAATTTTTCGGTTTCATATTTAGTCTAAGATATCTAACTCGCTTATATTTCATTGTTGCAGCTGATGATCCAGGTGCATGACCAGTAGACACACTCGGAACAACGCACAAGGACCATTACATCAGCTCACCAACGACGAACTAGCGAGATTAGAAAGACAGAACCGTCAACAGCAAAGACCGACAATCGCCAACATGGGTGATCACGGTGATCATGGTGATATCACTGCTGCAATGGCACTCATGCAACAGCAGATGCAGCAAGCCATTCAAGCGCAGCAAGCTGCTGCCGAGCAAGCAGCTCTGAACGCTGCAAATCAACAGAATCAACAGGAGGAGGTTGTTCCGATTGGCCAGAGAAATCTACTGCGTAATCTGCCTACTACGCGATCCGCCATCAACCCTCCTCCTTGCACTAGGCAAGACTTCGAGATCAAGCCAGCCTTGATAAGTCTAGTGCAAAGGAAGATCTTCAATGGACTTCCTGCTGAAATACCGATGGACCACATTGAGCACTTTGAGAAGATGTGTGGTTTCACTAAAGCGAATGGAGTACCACCCGATTATATCAAGTGTACTCTGTTCCCTTTCTCGCTTGACGGGAAGGCTGCTCGCTGGCTAGATTCCCTACCTACAAGATCGCTCACAACATGGGAACAAGTCCGATCTGCCTTCTTAAGCCACTTCTACACGAAATCGAAGACGGCAGCTCTCAGACAGAAGATCGCGACCTTCAAACAGCTAGTGGATGAGCCGTTCTGCGATGCATGGGAGCGATTCAATGTTTACCGCAGAGAGTGCCCACATCACGGTTTTGAGGAAGACTACCTGCTCGGAGTGTTCTACGATGGAGTAGGTTGGGAGTACAGGAACGCTTTGAATTCAGCCAGTAATGGAGACTTCATGACCCAATCCACTCGAGGTGCCTTCGCACTGATTGAGAACATGGCCTCAAGCTCAGCTGATAACAACCGCGAGACTGATCGCACACAGAAGGTGAACAGCATTGACAACAACAAGATTGATGAGCTCTCTGCCAAGGTCGATCAGCTGATTAAGAGTAATCATAATCAGGTCTTCATCATGGAAGAATCCCCTCAGGATAAAACCACCGCGGAGGCTACATCAGAGGCATATCAGTTGGCTGAAGATCAGCACGAAGTGAGGTATGTTAATGGGCAAGGATGGCAGTTCAAGAACTATCACCCGAACCCTAACGTCAGGAACAACCCCCACCTGTTCAACAACCCTAAGCCAGACAGTAACACAGAGAACGCTCAAGGAAATCAGGGTCAGAACAGTGGATACCAAAGGGGGTATGGAAATCAAGTAAGAACCTATGTCCTCAGCCCGACTCAGAATGCCCAGTTCCACAACCAGAAACAGCCGGTTAATCACCAAGCTGCACAACCGGCTCAGACTGCTCCTCAGGATGATATGAAGACTCTTGCATTGATGATGAGCCAACTGCTCCAAGGACAGCAGATCCAAGGAAAAGCACTGAATCAGGTTACAAACGACATCAACACCAGAATGAACCATATGTTCAATGACCTAAGTGCCAAGTACGATAATGTCTCAAGCCACATGAGACAGATGGATATTCAGATTGCTCAGACTGCAAGGTACTCTACCTGGAAAAACAGATAAGAATCCTAAGGAGTGCAACGCAGTCGCACTAAGGAGTGGGAAGAAACTGACTGATCTGGACACCAGGAGGTTCACATCGGCCGAGAAAGGGAAGCAGAAAGAGTCGGATCAACCGCCTGAAGCCGTACCTACAGATAAGGAAGAGGCAGGACAACCTACTGAGACTGTTTCGACTGATGCAGAGCAACCTGCCGGGGCTGTTCCACTGATTGCAGAATCTTCCCCTGCTCGTCAGTATGTACCAAAAGTACCCTATCCTGTTCCAGCTAAGGTTACGCGCAAGGATAAGGAGGAGATGAAGTGCAGAAAGATGTTGGAAGACCTAACGGTCAAACTTCCTCTGATGAGTGCGATCCAGATGATACCATCCACGCACAGTTTTGTGAAGGGACTGATCTCCGGGAAGATATCTGATGACAGCGAGTTCATGATCGTCTCTAAAGAGTGCAGCGCAGTGCTCCAGAACAAAAGGATCAAGAAACTAGGTGATCCAGGAAAATTTTTCCTCTCAATTCAGATAGGGAGAACAGTCTTCTCATGCTCACTCGTTGACCTAGGATCAAGCATAAACCTTGTGGGAACCGAAATTCACACCGTCAATTTCCGATGAGTAAGATTGCGGAGGAAAGCCAAGTAAACCCGACTTTCCTTGAAGATCCGGATTCTCTGCGTTGCCACACGAAATCGATGAAGTAAACAGAAGACAAAAAATGGGAATTGAAATATTTGCCCGAAGGCGTTTTATTAGATAAAAGAAACAAGTACAAGGATTCTCCGAAAGACAAAGAGATTTGCGATTTAAAGAAAAAGATAGAGTTGCAGGCAGCCAAACGTCCTAAGCCTTGCTCCGCTAGTCTAACCACCTAAACCCTAGTTCTTCTAAGCTAGCAGGATGCTCTAAGTCTAATTCTCGGATTTTCGGGATGCCCTTCTCCTCTGCTCTTGCTCTCCTTATATACCCACTTCAGGTCGGTTTGCCTTAGGGTGATGGGCCTCGCCTTTGGGCCCAAGCTTATCTCTTCAGGAAATGTTCTATTTTAAATCGATCTTCGTAATCATCCTCGAGTTTTCCGCTATCCTTTGACTTGATGTTTATCCGATGTTTGAAATCGGATAAACCGTCATAACCTGATTGGGCCTGAATTCGGAAGATCGTAAGTAAGTCGTGGACTTGTCTTAAGTCGTTAAGCGTTTTATCTCGATTTCTTCCACGATAAATCCCATCCCTCAGTTCTATCGTAAAACATCGAGGATGATTCCAACGAATCGAAGATGTTTATTCCGTAGCCTTGATTGTACCAAACTCGAGGTTGATCGAACAAGCTAAGATGGGATCAGACCGAGCACGCGGACGAGACCAGGGCGAGGGCGTGGACCAGCCGACCAGGGTGTGCCGGCATAGGCGGCCAGCGTGGCGTGCCGCCCGGCAGGGCGAGGTGCCGCCCGGCGGGCCAGCGTCCAGCGTGCTGCGGCGCCAGGCGTGTGCGCGGCAGGCCGGCCAGCGTCCAGCGTGCCGCGGCGCCAGCGGAATGCGCGGCGCCAGGCGAGTGCCGTCGGTGCCAGGCGGCCAGCGTCCAGCGTCGGCCGCCGAGTACGCCGCCCGGCAGGCGCCCCGATGTGCTGCCGGCGCCAGGCGGTGCCGCCCGGCGCCAGCGGCCAGCGTGGCCAGATGCCGCCGGCGCCAGGCGTGCCCGGCTAGGCGAGTGCCGCGGCAGGCCCGGCAGCGTCCGTGTGCGCCCGGCAGGCGTCTTGCCGTTCGTGGGTTTTCCGTTGCTCGATCTTTCCCCGCTGATGCGTTCATGCGGAAATCTTCGAGTTTGGAAGGATCTTTGGCCGTAGATTTCGAGATAACCGTTTTGACCCCAACAGTTAGCCCCAGCTTGTAAGATCGGAGGCGATTTTGCGGCGAGTGATTTGAATTTTTTGAAAATCGAAATTTTCGCTAAGGATTTTCCTTGAAACCTGTGTCTTCTCCTCCTTTTTTCTTATAAGTAGCCAACCTTCCTTCTCATTCTTCACATCTTTCCAAATTCTCTCTTCTTCTCTCTCGAAGAAAATGTCTTCATCCCAAGTTGAAAGAGTTTTATGTTGAGATGGGCGAGGCCGCCAAGCTCCGTCGGTTCGGCCAGTCAAGCTCCGCCGTTCAGGCCGTTCAAGAGGCTACTCCGTCCCTGACTGATGGGTTTGATTCTTTCAAGGCTAAGCTATCCCGGTAGTGCTGCGAAAGGCTCAAAGCGGCGAGGACTGAGGCGCCCGATGTTCCTTCAGCGGCTCCAACTCCTTTGCCTGCTCCTTTGGTTCCCAGCTCGAAGTCCCATCCGATGCCCTCCGTCTACAGAAGGGTTATTGTTCCTGAACAGACTCTTGATGTTCAGATCCATCCATCGGGTTCTTCGACTGCTCGATCGTGATCTCGGAAGAGGGCGCGATAGAATCTGCACCTCTTCCCGCGAAGGAACTTCGTCTTAGGACTGCCAGCTGGTGCCGTTGCCCAAGGAAAGGCAAGGGCTGGCGTCGGGCGAAAGAAGCGGGGTCGCGGCGAGGAAAGCGACCTCGAGCCGTTGGCGTCATCGTTCAAGGTTCGATTTGTCCGTAATTCTTGCACCGTTTTTTTTGCGATGATACTTACTCCTTCCTTTTGCGGGCAGTTTGTGTCGCTGATTGCGGAATGCTTGGCGAGTCGCGGGTCGGAAGTCATTCGTCTATCGAAGGAACTGGAGTCGTCGCGAGGCGCTGAAGCGTACTAAGGCTGCATTGCGGACTGTCGAGGACACCATGCTGCCCAGGCGTCCCAGCTTGAGGTTCGTATCAGCGATCTTGGTAGCGACCTTGGGAAGACCGCGAGTTCGTTACTCAAGGTGAAGAAGAGAAGAGGAGTAAATCCTCGGAAGTCCGCCGTCTTCGGAGAAGGTTCAGGCTCACGAGGAGATGAGCGCCCGTAGATCCTCGGAGGTTGCCGATGCCAGCGGCGACTTCTATGGTCGTCGGCGAGGATGGCCATCCTGTTTGAGTCCTTGATAGCCGTCCGCAAGAGGACTTGGCTTTAGCGGGGATCGAGGAGTCTGAATGAGCTCGAGTTGCTTGAGGTAATGAGGCCCGTCTTTGGACTTGGAGGAAGCCAGATTATCGTCTGTAAAGGAGAGTGGGCGGCCACCGAGGAGATTCGATTCGATCCTCGCCGGCCTGCAAGCGAATGCACCTAGCTCCGACCTCCGAAAACTCAGAAGATCAGGGAGCGGGGAGAAGATTGCGAGGTTGGCGGGGCGAAGCGGGTAGTGGCGAGCGAGGGAGGCGATGGCGAGGCTGTCCCATCGCAGTGAGGATGAAGATGGCGCTCTGGGGCGTCTAGGTTTATCAATCCCTTCTGGGATTTCGTTTTATGTGTTTGGCCGTTTAAGAGGCCATGATGTATTACGGGACTGGCGTTGGTGGCTTGAATCCCTGCCCCTTTTGGGGTTTTGTTTGAATTTGGCAGTCTCAATCTATGAAGCGTTTTGATTATTTATGAACTTCAGTTTTGAAGTATGAGAAAGAGGGTGTGAGTTGTCGTCTCATTCCTAGTTCCCGATGATCACCGTACCTATTATGCATAAAGCGAGATTTTCAGCGGTTTACCGATTTACGAAAAACTTCGTGAAAGCGAATAGGCTTAAGTGAAGAGACAAATTTTTGGATCTCGTATACCATACTATGTCTGTGAGATGTCAAGATCCAGCGTGGCTGGGTTTAGGGCAAGACCTAGGTTTACTCGGACTGAGGCTTTGCGATGACAAATCGGCTTTCGTTTTTGTTTGCGATTTTAACCTGACTCGTACCGTTTAAAATCCAGCGAATTGTTGTCGGCTTATATGATTTGTTTGGCGTGAGTCGAGCTACTTCCTTCGAAGAGCTAGACCAAAATTTGGATTTCTTGTATAGCGCGCTATGTTTATCCTTGTCGGATGCAAGAGAGCCTACCCCTTGAAGGGCGGCTATTTGTCTGTTTAGGGCGTTAGAGTTAGTTTGTTGTGATCAGCAACAACGAAATGATACCGTTTTGAGGTGCGTTTGTATGTTGAGGCGAAGATTTCGTCTGCAATGTTTTGCGGAAAAATGTCCTTGGCGTTAGCGGCGTCTCGATGCTGAAGGTTGATTTTTCCTTATGCATCTCGTGTTGAAGCGTTTGCGGGCTTTGGGGATGTCTTTTGCGAATGTTAGCAGCCAGAAAACTGTTGTTTCCGTTTTGGGCGGGACCAAGGGATCGTAAGTTTGACCGAGGAGAAGCGTCTACATTCACAGTGCCGTGAAGTGTTGGCCATCCGGGATTTGTTTTGGATGTGATAATGCTTAGTGGATACTAGATCCGTTGTTGTGGCGTTTGGCTGATTTTGAAAAGTCGTGAAAAGTTTGAAAATTTTAGAGTCTTGAAATTTGTGGGAGTATCACAGTATCGTACCCACTCCCCCTTTTAAATTGGGGGATAGCTGAATCCGCCGATTGGCGAGTTGCCTACGTACCCTTGTCTAGGGATCAAGCCATCTCGTAGTTCTTTTGTACCACGTTTTATCGTTTAGTGGTAGTATTTTTTGAGGTGCATCGCATTCCAAGTTCTCGGGATTTTGACGTCTTGCATGTTTGCGATTTGGTATGAGCCTGGTCGGACTACTTTTATGACTTTATGCGGTCCTTCCCGGTTTGCTCCCAGTTTTCCTGCGTTTCGTTCGGCAGTGTTTTGGAAGACTTTGCGTAAGACTAAATCGCCTTCTTTGAACCTGCGATGGCGTACGTTTGAGTTGTAGTACCTTGCGGCAGCGTGCTGGTAATTCTGGATTGAATGAGTGCCTGGTCGGGCTCATTGATGAATCGAGATTGTCCAGCATCATAGCGTCGTTTAAATCCTCTCTTCGGGGAGGAATCTTCTCCGTACTCGGGAATTCTACTTCGGGGATCATACATTCCGTTCCGTAGCGAGGCGAATGGAGTTTCACCGTAGCCCGTCTTGGGGTTACGATGCGACCAAAGAACTCCTTGAGCTCCTCTGCCCATCGCCCTTCTTGGCGTCTGGCGTTTCTTGAGTCCGTCAGGGCGGTTTTGTTGATGGTTTCTGCCTGTCCATTGCATTGCGGATATCTGGGAGTTGACTTTGTAAGTCGTATTTTCCATTTTAGCAGAATGCTTGAATCAGTAGAGATAAATTGAGATCCATTATCATTACGATTTAAATGCGGGACCCCATGTCTAGTTATGATATGTTTCAGGCGAAGTTCTCGACTTGTGTGTCCTTGATACTTGCGTAGGATTCTGCTTCTACCCATTTGGAAAAGAAATCCGTAGGACTAGGAGGAAGCGCTTTTGTTTTGATGGGTGCATAGGTCCGGCGATGTCCATGGACCATCGCATGAAAGGATAGGGGCGAGATTGAGGAGAGGATCTCAGCGGGTTGATGGATTGTTGGAGCATGCCTTTGGCATTTTGCACTTCGGGCGAATTTCGCAATCTTTTACCATGGTTGGCCAATAATAACCGTGGCGTTTGATTTTAACGCGAGATCTTCCGCCAGAATGATTTCCGCATGATCAGAATGGACCTCCTTCATGATTCTTCTCGCTCTTTCCCCTTGCGCATGCCATGAGAGGACCAGAGAAACACCACTTATAAATTTTCCCTCTATCGTGGCGTACCGTGCGGCAGGTTTTCACTTCTGAGCGCCCATTTTTGTGGTAAGGTTCCATTCACGATATAGGCTCGGATTGGTTCTAACCAAGGGCTGTCGCAGCCATACTCGGTCGGGTTCACATCCGCTTCCGGCTGATCCTCGACTTCTTCGCATCTTCAATCTCGTCGGATTAGATTGGCGACCACTGGTGGTCGATGCTTGGATGCTCGATGAATTCGACGGGATTACTCTTTGGAGCCCTGGATCTGAGCTTGGCGAGGGCAGCCAAAGGCGTCGGCCTGGGCGTTTTCGGCGAGGAATTCTGGTCAGGCGAACTGGTCGAAATTCGAGCCAGTTCTTGGGCGAGTTTTAGATATCGTCCATCCTTTCGTCTCTTGCCTCATATTCTCCGCTGTATTGATTGGCGACTAACTGAGAATCGCAGTAAGCGTGAATATTACGGATTTTAACCCATGGGCCAGCCGCAAGCCTGCGATGAGTGCCGTATTCTGCCTCATTGTTTGAAGCATGAAAAGCCAATCGGAAAGACTGTTCTAGGATTTCCCGTTAGGAGAGGTGAGCGTATTCGATTCGGATCCTTGTTTGGATGAAGATCCGTCGGCGTGGAGGACCCAAGTTGAGTTTGGTTCCTCGTTAGTCATGTTTCTAGTGGGTAACTCTACCAAGAAATCCGCAAGTACTTGGGACTTTGCACGTCCTTGGCGATATTCGACGTCGTATTCACTCAGTTCGATTGCCCATTTTGCGAGCCTACGGATTGATTTCGGACTATGCAGGATTATCCGCGGCGGGAGCGTGGTGAGAACCACTATAGTATGAGACTGGAAGTATGGTCTTAGTTTTCTTGCGAGGTTATGGCGGCGAATGCTAATTTTCCATTAGAGGGTATCGAGTTTCGCATCCAGTAGCGTCTTGCTACGTAAAGATTGGTTTTGTTAGCGCGTTCTTCGTATCAAGCGCCACTGACGCCGTTCGGAAACTGCGATATAGAGGAAAAAGGTTCACCTTCCCGGTTTTGCGAGGACTGGTGGAGTGGCCAGGTAATGTTTCAATTGTTGGAAAGCTTTTCACATTGCTCGGACCATTCGAACTTCTTGTTTCCCTTCAATGTCTCGTAAAGCGGTAGGCACTTATCCGTGGGCGAGATGAAACGGTTCAAAGCCGCGACTCTTCCGGTTAGCCTCTGGACTTCTCGCTTGGTTCTCGGGGAGGCCATCTCTATCAGTGCGTCGATTTGTTTAGGGTTGGCCTCGATTCCGCGATACGTTACGAGGTATCCGAGGAATTCTCCCGATGCCACCGCGAATCTACATTTTGCCGGGTTGAGTTTCATGTTATGCTGGTTGAGTCGTGCAAAACATTCCTCTAGGTGGGCTATATGATCGTGTTCGTCAAGAGATTTTACGAGCATATCATCGATGTATACTTCCATAGTTTTTCCGAGTTGCTCGGCAAACATTTTGTTGACGAGTCGCTGATATGTTGCACCTGCGTTTTTAAGACCGAAAGGCATTACCTTGTAGCAATACGTTCCGCGGTCTGTGATGAATGCAGTTTTTTCGCGGTCGTCGGGATTCATCATGATCTGATTGTATCCGGAAAAAGCGTCCATGAATGACAGAAGCTTGTTTCACGCGGTTGCTTCGACCAGTCGGTCGATGTGTGGGAGCGGGAAGCAATCCTTTGGACAGGCTTTATTCAGATCCGTGAAATCGACACAGACTCGCCACTTGCCGTTTTCCTTTTTTACCACGACAGGGTTGGCAAGCCAGTCCGGATACCTGACTTCTGTTATCGACCCTACTTTGAGGAGTCTTTCGACTTCCTCATTGACTGCGGTGGCACGCTCAGGTCCCAGCTTTCGTCTCTTTTGTTTTACGGGTTTGTGAGTTGGGTCGATGTTAAGTTCGTGACATGTTACGCTAATGTCGATTCCGGCATATCCTCCAGCCCAAAGCGTCTGAGGTTCTTTTGAGGCATGCGATGAGCTCTGCTTTCATTGGTTCGCGGAGGTTAGCTCGATCTCGACACACCGTTCGGGAAAGAATCGTCGAGACAGATTGAGACCACCGGTTCGCAGGTTGGTTCACGCTTCCCTTCAGGGCCTCAGCTCTTTGGGACTGCCGAAGGTTTCGGCGAGTCGTGAATCGTTTGCTTTTCGAGAGGTTTCGATTTCAGAGTTTTCCGTTTTAGTTCGGTGGCGAGGTAGATCTGCGATGCTCCGTGACTACCATGTATTGTCTCGACCCGAAGGCGTTGGGAACTTGAGGCATAGGTGGAATGTTGATGGGATCGCTCTCATGGAGTTTAGCGAGGAGTTCCAACTATCGCATTGTAGGATGTTGGACCATTGATCACCAGGAATTCCGTGTTTTGGCGGCGCTCCGGCTTTGACTAGGAGGTTAGTTGAGCCGAGGGTCATAATTTCTCGAGTCGAATACTGGGCTGGGGTCATCTGTAAGGATGCTTAGATCGACGCCCATCCTCGAGGGTGCTTTTGTAGATAATATTGGCCGAGCATCGGTGTCGACTAATACCCTTGCTACGTCAATATCCTGGATCGTGAGTTCTATTACGAGGAGATCGTTGTGAGGTTTGACCGTGCGGGCGTTGCTCGATCCTCGAAGATACGATGTTGCGGGCTTCGAAGAAGTCATACTGAACCCGATCGATCGGTGGTTTTCGAGTTAGAGAATCCGTCCCCCCTCCTTCTAGCCAAACTGTGGGAAAAAATTCACACCGTCAATTTCCGATGAGTAAGATTGCGGAGGAAAGCCAAGTAAACCCGACTTTCCTTGAAGATCCGGATTCTGCGTTGCCACGAAATCGATGAAGTAAGCAGAAGACAAAAATGGGAATTGAAATATTTGCCCGAAGGCGTTTTATTAGATAAAAGAAACGAGTACAAGGATTCTCCGAAAGACAAAGAGATTTGCGATTTAAAGAAAAAGATAGAGTTGCAGGCAGCCAAACGTCCTAAGCCTTGCTCCGCTAGTCTAACCACCTAAACCCTAGTTCTTCTAAGCTAGCAGGATGCTCTAAGTCTAATTCTCGGATTTTCGGGATGCCCTTCTCCTCTGCTCTTGCTCTCCTTATATACCCACTTCTAGGTCGGTTTGCCTTAGGGTGATGGGCCTCGCCTTTGGGCCCAAGCTTATCTCTTCAGGAAATGTTCTATTTTCGTCGATCTTCGTAATCATCCTCGAGTTTTCCGCTATCCTTCGGCGACTTGATGTTTATCCGATGTTTCGGGAAATCGGATAAACCGTCATAGCCTGATTGGGCCTGAATTCTGGAAGATCGTAAGTAAGTCTGTGGACTTGTCTTAAGTCGTTAAACGTTTTATACGATTTCTTCCACGATAAATCCCATCCCTCCAGTTTCTATCGTAAAACATCGAGGATGATTCCAACCGAATCGAAAGATGTTTATTCCGTAGCCTTGATTGTACCAAACTCACGAGGGTTGATCCGAACAAGCTAAGATGGGATCAGACCGCACAAGGACCGAGACGGGGCGAGGGCGTGGACCGGCGCCAGACCAGGGTGCCGCCCGGTAGCCGGCCGCGTGCGAGGTGCGCGGGGCGAGTGCCGCGCCGGCCAGGCCGGTGCCGCCAGGCGAGTGCCGCGGCGCCAGGCGCCAGCGCCCGCATGCCGCAGCGCCCGCATGCCGGCGCCAGGCGTGGTGCGCCCGGCATGCGGCCCGCATCCAGCGTGCCGCCGCTGGCGCCAGCGTGCCAGTGCGCGCCAGGCGCCCGCTTGCGCCCGGCGCCGACCTGCGTCCAGCGTGTCGCCCGGCGCCAGGTTGAAGTGCCGCCCGCACCAGGCGGTGCCGCCCGGCGCCAGGCGGTGCCGGCGCCAGGCGAGTGCCGCCGGCGCTAGGCGGTGCCGCCGGCACCAGGCCGCCCGCTCCGTGCCGCGGCCAGGCGTCTTGCCGTTCGTGGGTTTTCCGTTGCTCGATCTTTCCATTAGTCGTTCATGCGGAAATCTTCGAGTTTGGAAGGATCTTTGGCCGTAGATTTCGAGATAACCGTTTTGACCCAACAAACCTCATGCCTTACTGGCTAAGCGCCTTGGGTATCTGGATTTCAAGCCAACTAGGATGTTTTAGTGTTTGCTGATCGATCTGTGAAGTCTCGGTTGGGATCCTTGGAGATCTCAAGTTCAGATTGGGAACACACTTGTCCCTTCCGATTTCGTTGTTCGGAACTCGAGGAAGAATCAAAAGAGCCACTGATCCCGGAAGACCATTTCTGTGCACTGTTGGAGCTATCATAGGCGTTAGCCAGGGAAAATTGATCTCCATCTTGGAGACATTGTGATGAAGTTTGAGATGAATCAGATGCTCAAGAAACCAATGCTGGATGGACAAACCTTCACTGTCCAGAAGAGGGTGATCCGCTAGAACCACATGAGGGAATGATTGAGGAGATTCTCACCGATGACCCTCTTGAACTCGCCCTAGTTAGAGCTGAGGCCGAGCAGAGCTTAGAAAGTATTGATGCTGATGCCTATGCCAAGGTCCTGGATTCAGCAAGGAGTATGGAAAGATAGTGGCAAACCTAAGTGCGGGAGAACAGCGAGCTCAGCGAACCAGCTGGAACAACCGCCTCGTAACCCGTCTGTTCCAGCAGCTCAGACTGATGACTCATGGAGCGAGCTGAAAGCTCCGAAGGTAGAGCTCAAATCCCTTCCCAAGGGACTCAGGTATGCATTCCTTGGACCCAATTCCACATATCCTGTCATAGTAAATGCCGACCTGAACAATGCGAGACTGCTCTGCTTTTATGTGAACTTAGAAAATATCGTAAGGCATTAGGATATTCTCTAGCTGACATACCTGGCATTTCACCTGATCTGTGCATGCATAGAATACACCTAGAAGATGAATCGATGACTTCATAGAACATCAGAGGAGGTTAAACCCAAATCTAAAAGATGTTGTAAAGAAAGAGATAATGAAACTTCTAAAGCTGGTGTAATCTATGCGATCTCTGATAGTAAGTGGGTCAGCCCTGTTCATGTAGTACCTAAAAGGTGGGATCACTGTTATAACAAATGAAAAGAATGAACTAATCCCTACTAGAACAGTTACTGGTCATCGCATGTGCATTGATTTCCGTAAGTTGAATGCTGCGACTCGCAAGGATCACTTCCCACTTCCTTTCATTGATCAGATGCTTGAAAGATTGGCTAACCACCCTTACTATTGCTTTTAGATGGTTATTCAGGTTTCTTTCAGATTCCCATCCAGACGATCAGGAGAAGACGGCGTTCACATGCCCATATGGAACATATGCATACAGGAGGATGCCCTTCGGCTTGTGCAATGCTCCAGCGACCTTCCAACGCTGCATGATGTTGATTTTCACTGACCTAATCGAAGACATAATGGAAGTTTTCATGGACGATTTCAGCGTCTATGGAAGCTCCTTTCATGTCTGTTTGTCAAATTTGTGCAGGGTTCTGAAGCGATGCGAAGAAAAGCATCTGGTGCTAAACTGGGAGAAATGCCACTTCATTGTCAGAGATGGGATTGTTCTGGGGCATAAGATATCAGAGAAAGGCATCGAGGTGGACAAGGCAAAGATCGAGGTCATGATGAGTCTGCAGCCACCAACTTCGGTAAATGGAATAAGGAGTTTCCTAGGACACGCTGGTTTCTATAGAAGGTTCATCCAAGATTTTTCAAAAATTGCAAGGCCACTCACTCGACTGCTCTGCAAGGAAACCCCGTTCGCCTTCGACAGCGACTGTCTAGCCGCATTCCACACGATCAAGGGAGCTCTAGTCAGTGCACCGATTGTTCAACCTCCAAACTGGGATCTTCCTTTTGAGATCATGACAGACGCGAGTGACTTTTCAGTGGGAGCAGTTCTTGGACAGCGGAAAGATAAGAAGTTGCACGTGATATACTATGCTAGCAGAACTATGGACGAAGTTCAGTGTCGCTACGCAACCACAGAAAAAGAGCTCCTTGCCATCGTGTTTGCATTTGAGAAATTCAGATCCTACCTGGTTGGATCAAAGGTGATCGTGCACACAGACCATGCAGCTCTGAAGTACCTGCTCACGAAGAAGGATGCTAAACCGCGGCTCTTAAGGTGGATTCTTTTACTCCAAGAATTTGATCTAGAGATAAGAGACAAGAAGGGAGTTGATAATGGAGTGGCAGATCATCTTTCAAGGATGAAAATGTCAGATGAGACAGCTCTTGATGAGGAACAACCAATGGAATATGTCAACGCGATTGGTCTGTGCAACACAGAACAGTCATTACCTGCTAGCGAGGGTTGTCCCGCGTAGATGAAGCATTCGTGGCGGCGATCCAGAAGCAGTACCCAAATCTCCCATGGTTTGCTGAAATTGCAAACTTCCTAGCAGCAGAGAAGGAACCTTCAAGGTTCACAGGGAATGAGAATTTCTAAGAAGTACTTGGACGAGCCATATTTGTAGCAAGGATGGGATCTTCGAAGGTGTGTTGAAGCTGATATTCCAGGGATCCTTCATCACTGTCACGGTTCGTCCTATGCTGGTCACTTCGCCACCTTCAAAACAGTTTCCAAGATCCTCCAAGCCGGTTTTTGGTGGCCTACTATGTTCAGGGATGCCCACACTTTCATATCACGATGCAATGCATGCCAACGGATGGGAAGTATAAGCAAGAAGAACGAAATGCCTCAGAACTATATCTTGGAAGTAGAAGTGTTGACTGCTGGGGATCGACTTCATGGGACCATTCCAGTTTCTCACAAGAATGAGTACATCCTGGTTGCTGTGGACTATGTTTCAAAGTGGGTAGAAGCGATTGCTAGTCCAACCAATGATGCGTGTTGTAACCAAGATGTTTACCTCCATCATCTTCCCAAGATTTGGAGTGCTAGAGTGGTTATAAGCGATGGTGGAACTCATTTCATCAACAAGGTGTTCCAAGGATTGCTGAGCAAAAATGGCGTGAAACACAAGGTTGCAACCGCCTATCATCCCCAAGCGAGTGGCCAAGTGGAAGTTTCCAACAGAGATCAAGAACATTCTGCAAAGACAGTCAATACCACCCGTAAGGACTGGTCCCTCAAGCTTGACGATGCTCTCTGGACATACAGAACTGCCTACAAGACCCCATTAGGGACCACTCCTGCCATTTGGTCTATGGCAAGGCGTGCCATCTACCTGTGGAGTTAGAGTACAAGGCAGCTTGGGCTGTGAAACTGCTCAACTTCGACATCAAACCCCCAAGGAGAGGCAATTCAGATCCACGAGTTAGAAGAGATTAGGCATCTGGCCTATGAGAGCTCTAGGATCTACAAGGAAAAGACCAAGGCATTCCATGACAAACAGATCATCAGCGAAGCTTTGCTCGAATGATCAGGTCTTACTCTTCAATTCACGGGTTAAGCTATTCCCTGGAAAGCTTAAATCCAGATGGTCTGGACCTTTCACCACCAAGGAGGTTCGCCCCTATGGAGCTGTTGTGTTGCTGGACACAAGAGGTGGAGAATTTGTTGTCAATGGTCAGCGCCTCAAGCCATATCTTGCTGACACAACAATCGCTGAAGGTGTAGAAATACCCTTAAGCGATCCCCCTCAAGCCTAATCGGCTCACTAAAGTCAAGCTAGTGACATAAAACAAGCGCTTGGTGGGAGGCAACCCACTGGTGAGTGTAAATATTGTTTCTTTATGTTTTTATTTCTTTAGACACTAACTTGCAGGAAGAAAAACAAGAAAATTCGAGACCTTGTCAGGAGAACACTCCGGCGCTTGTTCCGCAGATTGTTCCCAGGTAAGTACTCGACCAAAAAAAAAAAGTATTTCCTGGACACAAGGAGCAATTGTCCTTGTGTCCTTTTTATGCTTTTATCGAGTCAGTCTTTAGGATCGAGTCAGTCAAAACTATTGTGGGAATCTGGACCTTATTTTGTGATGATCTTTTAACCACCTCGTGCTTTGACCTTCTTATTCAGTGACCTTAGCAGTATGAACGACCCACACATGGACCTGGAACACCCTGACTTATCTCATTTGACACTCCAGAAGTTCTATACCGATCAGGTTACACTGGGTAGACTTAACTCCACTTTACCTGAACCTAATCCGGACTTTAATTCTTCTTGTTATGGGCACTAGATCAGGGGAGAATGAGACTTACACTCAGGACTTCTTATCTTTTTTATCACTCTTGCTGTTCCTGAGTGGCTAGTTCATCTTTAGCTAGTTCCCACCTTGTATCCTAACCTTTTATTCCACCCTCATGCAATTGCTTTTCTAGTACTTTATGTGCAGATATGTGCAAAAAGGTCGGAGAGGAAAGGATCGACACAGTTCTTACTCATCAATGCTCACACATTCAGTGAAGGTGGAACACGGCAGACAAGGGAACAATCAGTGAGAGTGTTCTGATACCAGAAAGAACAATGAAGGACGGCAGTGGCTAGAACGAACTACGATGAATCACCAGTGGCATCACGTACATCACTTGTTACCTCCTTCCTCGTCACAACTCCCATCATCTTGTATTTGGTTATATATATCTAAAAAAAAAGAAAGAAAAAAAGTCTTTATTTTTGTTGTTTGTTGGTGACGAAGGAGAAGAATCTATAATGCATGTCACTGAGGAAGTTGAGAAAGCAATGGTGGTTCCAGCGAAGTGTTCTGAAGGGAAATTGATTCGCACAGAGCAGTCCTATGATCGATCTAATCGGAGAGCAGTCCGACTAGCAGAGAGGAGTAAGGGCTGTGGACATCAATGGAGCCGTCCTCTCACGACCATTTTGTGCGATATCCTGCATCCACTCTTGGTAACCCCTAAACACTCTTGAGCTCCACCATAAAAGTTAGCCTGTTTTATACCTAGCCCGTTCTCCCTGAGTAGAGCCTATGATAAGAAGCTCACGCTAATCTTAATTGAGCATAAGGAGTTTTGTCTCGAAAGTGTTGCCTTTTCAGGTTGAGATGTAGAGTAAGGAGCCAATCTTCGAACAGCGATCAGGAGGTTCCCAGTAAGTGTGTGTGGTCCTAATCTACAGCTTGTATGGTTCAGAGATTTGTGGTAAGAGTATGGTTGCTGAGAATGAGCGAGTTCCCACACTTTCAAACCTTTCTCCCTGTTCTTGATACTTGCCTTGTTCGAGGACAAACAAGGATCTAAGTCTGGGGGAATTGATATATGGTGTTTTTCACATCATTGTATATATGTTTCCATTTGATTCGAGTCTCTAAACCATGTCAGTCTAGTTCCTTTTGATCTTTTACAGGTCTGGAGTTGGTAGAAGAGTGAAGAGAAGGTGCATGAAGAGAAAATGTCTTTTTGGAGCAATCTTGCGGAGAACACTTAAGAAGAACAGTCCCGAGACTGTTCTCAAGCAGAACAAGCAGACGGATTGATCCCGAGGTTGTTCCCGGACGAATAAGGAAACTCCTATTTCGGGAATTAAAGCCCTGTTGCCCTAATCTCTTTTCTACCTATTGGCGCCTCCATATAAAAACGCCATATATCCTATTTTATTTTCTTACGCTAGTTTTTACAAGAGAACTATTAGCTTGTGCGATCTGCAACTTGTAAGGGAGAAGAATCCATCCTCTCATCGAGAAGATCATCTGAACCCTTTTGTTTCTACTCTTATTCTTATGCAATATTATTCAGGAATTATGTTTTGATTGCTTGCATCATGATCAGTAGTGACCTAGCTCGCCTAGGGTTTTTAGGGTGTTGAGATATGAGTTAAACATAGATAAGTGAACTCAATTAATTCTTCATTCATACTGTTCTTAATGCTTTCATTAATCTGATCACTTATTGTTAGATCCTAAGTTCATCACCTAGTTAACAGCATAGGAGATAACTTGACATGTATTGAATGAGCTTAATATCCCTAATCAACGAAAGTAGATATTAGGGTAGTAAGTGAACTAATCGGCCTGTCCTCTAAAGCTTGCAATCGATTCTCATCTCAACGACAGTTAGATGGTGGGATCGATCTGCAAAGCGATCACCACCACGACAGTGGGGTGTTCCAGCTGAGTGATCCGAGTTCTAGAAGGCTTTTCACTGCGCTTGAATAATTGTTTGGCTCCAATTCAGCACCCGATGAAATACCCTAGGCTAGATGTTTGTTAATTTGAATCAATCTCTAGTTTTACTTGTTTCTTATCGTCATTCTTAAACCTAAAACCAAATCTTCTTCTTAGCTTGATTTCGAAACTCATAGAAATAAAGTGTAGACTGGTCCTCTGGATTTGAATCTAAAGTACTATAATTACAACTGTTAACTTGGCAGTAGCAAGGATTCATTTTTAGTGTATCAATAACCATACATTTCCGAAACTTGAATCCCTTTCATGAATTCTTCTCCACCCCGGAATTGGACACCTTGGATGACAGGATCAACAAAATCATCATCATTGTACCCACTACTAACAGTTCCACAGGTTGATATAAAATCCTTTCCTTTCTTTAATCTTTCTTTACCGTCTACTTCGGGCACTTGGGTGACAGGTGAATCAACACGCTCACAAATTTTCTGTAGCTTCAGTGTTTGGGAAGTTAACTGGTGGAGAGGTAGATATATTACCTCTTCCTTTTGGGAATGTTTGTCCACCAAGGTCTTCGGCACCTAGGGTGATAGGAGGTTGATCAGAATCATCATCCTCATCATCATCATCATCTTCCATCGCAGGGGTGTGTTTGTTGTTTTGTTTAGGTGGAGTAACAAGTACAACTTCTACACTTTCACCGGTCTTTCTTGGGTGTACGCACATCTAACACCATCTTCCATGCCAGGGTTGTCTTTGTTGTTATGTTTTCCTGAAGATACAATAACAACATTAACACTATTGCCCATCTCTGTAGATTCAGTGTGTGTACAAAAGACGGGTGGAGAGGTAGATATATTACCTCTTTCAGTTGGGGATGTTTGTCCACTAAGATCTTCGGCACTTAGGGGGATAGGAGGTCGATCAAAATCATCATCATCATCATCTTCCATCGAAGGGGTGTGTTTGTTGTTTTGTTTAGGTGGAGTAACAAGTACAACATCTACACTTTCACCGGTAAGTCTTTCTTCAGTGTACGCACAACTAACATCATCTTCCATTCCACAGTTGTCTTTGTTGTTATCTTTTTCTGGAGTTACAAGAACAACTTTAACACTATCGCCCATTAACATTGCAGGGGTGTGTTTGAGAGTTCAATATATTACCTCTTCCTTTGCTAGAAGTTGGAGAGCTACATATATTATCAACATCAACACTTTCAACGGTATCTCTTTCTTCGGTGTACGCAGAGCTAACGGTTCGAGAGGTACATAAATAGTCCGTTGCATAATCTGTGTCTTCTTCACAACATCTACTCTTAAAATTCCGAGTCTTTGATTTAGATCCACCTCTACAATTTAATCATCGGCCTCTATAACCCTCCGGTCTGCGAAACCCTTGGGCTCTTTGACCCCTCATTCCAGAACTGTGATGCCCATTAGGAGCAGACTCTCCACCACTACCTCCTATAACTGGACCTCCATTATCGTCTTTGTCATCATCTGTCACACAATCATTTCGAACATAATCATGCCACCAATTGAAGTCATATTCGAAATCATCATCTTCATCTTCTCCATTGTCATCTCCCTTTACTTTTTCCTTCTCAACTACCATTACTCTAAACCCTGCTTCAGTTGCATCTCCCTTGCTTTTTCCGCGGTCCACTACTATTTCTTGACAAGTTTCTTGAATGTCAACTTTGTTTGAATTTCCCTTCTCCTCTACCACACCTACACAAGCAGCTTTTGCGTTATCCTTACTTTTTCCCCTGTCCACTACCATATCATCTCCATAACTCATCCCCTTATCTCGTTCGTTACATGTTTGTTGAGGAAGATTGTCTGAACCGGGAATAACGACACAACCTACTTCAACAGATTCTCCTCTATGTTGATTATCCGTGGATTTCTCATTCACCGGCTTCGTGGTCCCTGAGTCACCTCCGTAAGATGCTTCAAGTGCTTCTACGTGCCTCAATAAAACTAAGTCTTCATCCACAATTCCTTGGGATCCAGTCACTTGCGATGCAATTACTCATTCCGACCTTAGAAACATTCTTTCTCCTCCAACAATCTCCCTAAATGTAACGAATACATTAACATATTTGTCGTCCCTCTGAAGAGCCCTGAAGATTTTGTAATCAGTGTATGTTGCTATCTGAACTGGTGCAGCCCCGGAACCAACCATATCACTCTCGTCATAATTAAGCCAATACCTCGTTTCAGCAAATATCTCCCTTCCCAAAAGACCATATTCTCTAAGAATCTTATCTTTCAATCCGTCAACGCCTTTGATTCCCGCGCTATCCACTGCTCTACCCATTCTATCATTACCTATCTTGAAATCCCAAGAACCAGTATCATACATTATCCACCGCCCAGC
Source organism: Brassica nigra (assembly GCA_016432835.1). Taxonomy (NCBI): domain Eukaryota; kingdom Viridiplantae; phylum Streptophyta; class Magnoliopsida; order Brassicales; family Brassicaceae; genus Brassica; species Brassica nigra. Next base: position 45,184,739 of record CM028243.1, read on the forward strand.
CATAACGACAATGTACGAATTGGCGACACCTACACACGAATTACAAGTAATCGTTAAATTTATACTCACAAAAAACGCAGAAAAACACCTAACAGTCGTGTAGATTAGGGTTATAACGTGTTACCCTCGCTGATGTTGTTACCGATTTCTTTCCCTTTAACACTATAGCTTGCGCCACGGTTACACCTTCCATTTTCAGTTTCCATCAATTTCAGATCTGGTGGATGCATCTCTGCGAAATCTGACCCACAACACTTCTTCTTCTATTAGGGTTCTGATATATTATCCACCAGACTTATATGATGTCTCAGAAAAGCCAACCACATCTTAATTAATTAATTAAATGAACAAAGTACATTCTACGATTTGGCGGGAAAGTTATGTTACCGGTACCAAAGATTTACCGGAAACGAAGGTAGCCGGTCACTGTCGCACATGTGGGGAGCAAAACCTCTAGGGTCGCAACAAGTTTCGTGGTCACTTTCAAAGGGTTTCTACATAAGTTACTTGGGTCAAATTCCTTTAAGTTTATGGGTCAATAGGCCAAAAAAGTCATAGATTATTTCTCTTTCCACTAGGTATGCAACACGCAAATTAAAACTTCTTGCGACCCAAACCCACAATTAAAAATTTCGTGTGATCCACTCATATAACGGACTCCTAGAAAATTAGTCAGTTGGAATTTGCCTTGTCGAATATTTCAAGTTATCAAAAACAAAATCATTATATTGGGATAATTAATTAATAAATGAATATTAACAAATTATACCATATTATAGTAACAATTACCTTATATTTGATTTATAAATTTAATTGTTTACATTATAGTTAGTTTTTCTTGTTTTTATTGGAAATATTGATTCGTTAAGATTACTACAATATTAAAAATAGTGTTGAAATTTTGAAACACATAAAAAATAAAAAAAGTTGTTTTGAATGTTAGTAGATACTGTTGTCTATATAATTATTTTTTCTTTCATATTAATTTGCATTATTATGATTTGATGTTAACCAATTATTCTTTTAATTTATTTTTCCTGATTTATGCCTATGGTGATAAATATTTTCTTGTTAAATTTTATCCAAATTATCTTAAAGAGAAAAACAAAAGTAAGACCCTAACTAAAAAATGGAAAATAAAAAATGGTAACAACGACACTCCAAAAATATGATGATCTTAGAAAAGAGTAAATTCAAGGAGGAATAATCTTAAACTCCAACTACAGATAAACCAAAGACATAGAACTAACAAGCTGATGTGTTGCGTTTTTAACACCTTCGAACCCATGTTTTCAAGTGTTTTTTCAAGTCTTGTTGTCGTCTATTGAGTCTTTTCAGGTCAGAATGAGTTAGGATGGAGTTTTGGACACAAGGAGCAAGGTTTGAAGCAAAATGGAGCAAATTGGTGTTTTTGGGACAAGATCGGTCGATCCACATATAGATCGGTCGATCCCAAATTAATCAGTTCGAGACAAAAATTGCGGAGCACATTCTGATCGACCAAAATAAGGAGGATCGATCGTTTTCACTCAGATCGATCGATTCAGTTCTGGTAGGGTCGATCCCGAGCCGGTCTGCGCGAGCAAAAACCAGATTTTTCGGTTTAATTCAATTTTTGAGCCGGTTAAACCTAAGGATTAGGGCCAGACGTGTTGAGACCTATATTTTAAGTTTTCTTAGCAGCTTTTCAGACTACGTTATTTTTAGATTGGATTTGCTTTGGCTCTGGAGATTGTAAGCATCAGGGAGAAGAAAACTACACTCTTCTGAACCCTATTTGTTTTCTTTTATTCGATGAATCATTCAATTATTTTCTGTGTTGTTCATTCCATGTCTGAGTAATCCATCAGTTAGGCTATGGTGAATCCATGAATCATTGAACAGATATGTTAGATAGGGAACAAATCTTTTGGTTCTTCATCTAGATTAATCTTATTGCTTGAACTGGACTGCACACCTAGTTCATGATCTCTAGGTTGTTTAATGCACCGAAAGTGAATGTTTAAACTCCTGAAACAACTCTAGATGAGCAAGTATTTGTAACCGACATAAGTTGTTGTTAGGGAACTTGTGAACAAATCAAACTTGTTAGATTGCATGATTAGGATTATAAATTCAAGGAAGTTAGTATTTAGAATTCTATATCATAGGATTTAGTACTGCGGAAGTAGATTGAACTATTTTTGTTGTTTGAGTTCGAGAACGGCTTTAAATCATGTTCATGGTCTAATGTTCATTTCATGATTGATGTTTTCCTGAGAATTCCCAATGCCTAGCGTTTTAATCCATAAGTTTAATTTCGTTTACATTCTGTCTTTTACATTTGTTGCAATTGAAACCATAAAACAAACTCCTTTTGTTCTAGCTTTGATTCTTCTCTCATAGATTCATAGTGTAACCTTGGTCTCTGAGGAATTCGATCCTTAAATACTATCACGCACTACCGTGCACTTGCGGTTGGTTTTAGTGGTAAAACCTGAGTACATCACAAGCCTTGCACATGGATACTCACAAACCAGCCTCAAATCAAGAAACATTACTCCATCGAGATATATATTTTTTTGAACAATTAACTTCATTAATCGATGCAGAAAAGGTTAAGTCGCTAATAGAGAATTGCAGGTGAACAAACCAATCAGATGCAGTGTTTAAATATCTCTGACACATAAGAGAAATTAATAGAAATAAAAGATAAAGATAGATTTTCAATATCCAAACTGATTTAGTAAAGCTCTATTGGATGTTGTTTCGAGTTGAGTGCATTGATTAGCACTTGATTTTCTAATTTGAGCAAGATTCTGGAGAGAAATATTCTACAAATATAATTCAACTTGTCTCACACATAACAATAGCACTATCCAAAATTAAAGTAAACAAGCTCTAACCGAAGAAGATGACAAATCCTTATAACTGGAATTTACCAATCTATTTTTATAATCTCCAAGACAAGGGCATCAGAGAGATAAATCACAAGATGTTTAATACTAGCCAATCAAGATCAAAAACAATTATGAACCTAACAATTTCACTAGGCCAAATTGATACCATCTACAGCAAACCACATTGATGTCATGAAATATATTAGCGGCTAGCAACACCACTCTTAGATATCCATCATCCAAACCTGAAGGCCATTAGATCTGAGAAAACAACAAAAGAAGGCCGTAAACTAAAAGATTGAGAAACATACAAACTATTAAGGAAATAAAATTATAAAAAGACATTTCCCTAACAGTTTTTTTTTGTCAGCTCGTAAAAACTAGATCAAGTGGTGGTCAGACGAACCGATTCTCTGAGAAGCACCTCCATCTGTCCGGGTCTGATTTATATAAGAAAAATATACCCTCTGGTCTTTGCTTCTTTTGCTAACGCATCCGTCCGGCCATTTCTACTCCGAGAAATATGAGACATGCTCACATCCTCGAAGTCTTCCTGTAATCTCTGGAACACCTCGATCTCTGTCACGAATGTTGGCCAATCCATCGAGTTTGTAGTCATGTCTACTAGGTCCAACCACTCCGTCTCGAACCGTATCGAGGTTATCCTCATGTCTCTTATACATGAGGCTGCCCAAAGTAAACCTTCCATCTCAGTATGCAAAGCTGAGAGGCTCCTGCTGCACACCCGTAATCTGAAATATTCAGAATCCATTTGATCCATAAGTCACTGACACTGCCTTTATTGATCCATGATGCATCAATTTGATAGGTAGGGATTCGGGGTATCCAAGGGGGCACTGTCTCAACCTTTGTAGTTGGAGGGTCGTCATGATCCTCGCTTACTTCCTCCTTTTCATTGGTCTTCCTCTAACACTCTGTCTCAAGAGATGCATGTCGGAGAATGTCAATCAGGGATACGGTTCTTAGTGGAACCACCTCTTTTCTCTTCCAAAACAAATAGTTCATGTTTTGGTATATAGATGTACTCATGATGATAACAAATTGCAGTAATAAAATGAAGTAGAGATGACAAGAGATCACGTAGAGTAGTAAAATATATTAGAAACTTGTTTGAACAGAGAGTCCAGTATATCTGATCGAGGCCTGGAAATTAGTCATATATATTGTTTTGTGTATCCAAGCAAAACGATAATTACGCCCAAATAATTATAAGGACTTTCGTGAAGCTAAGCATTAAAAATAATTTTAATCTGACCCACTCAACAGATGACCTTCGAGGTTACTCGGTAAGTACAAGTAAGATAAACCTTTGAGTTGACTGACATGAGAAGAAGGAAAAATTGTCAAATATGACTCACAACTTAATTTATATCACAAAAGTAAATTCAAACTTGAATCAAATGCAAAAGTAACCTAAAAGGCTATAGAAATTACAACCAGCCTCTTGTGAACAAACAAAAAAAAACAGATTTTTTTTACGTTTCTAACCCCCGCAAGTCTTCTGTCCAGACGACTTTCCAGTCAGTCGTCCAGACGACTTACAGTTCTTCTTAAAAATAATTTAAAATTTTTGTAAAAAATATTTTGATAATTGAAAAATATAAATCATGTAATTAACATATGTTTCAAGTGATATAAATTAAGATATAACAAAATGAATTGTTTTCAACATAGATGAGTGAAAGTAGTGAGTCATGATATTTTTTGGTTTAGGTTTCACCAACATATGTTGAAGTGTTGTATGTGTTCTTAGGGTTAGATTTTGAAAAGCATAAATGTTGTTTTTGAAAAATTTAAAATTTACCTAAGTGTGTTTATTTATGTGTATAGTAAACACTATTTAAATTTAATTTGATTTTATAACGTGTTTAGTTAGTTAATTTAGTCAATTTAGTTTAGGGGTTAAATTTAGGGTCTGGGACGACTTACCAGTAAGTCGTCTGGTGATTATATTTACGATAGACGACTTACTAGTAAGTCGTCTGATGTATAGTATTCAAAAGAAGACTTACTAGTAAGTCTTCCAAACCGGACCGAACCTTTAATTTTGCCAATGTACTTTAACCTTAACCGGATTATTTACCGGACATATATAAGATGAATTTTTTTTTATTCACTTTTTCGCGAAATCAAAAAACCCTAAAGCCGTTTCTCTCAAAGGCGATTTCGACGGCAATTTCTGTCGATTCTCTCTAATCCGTCGTTCTCACCGCCGGTTATATCTGCCGTTATCACCGTCGTTCTCACCGCCGCTTCCTCTATTTCAGATCTAAGAGGAAACCCTACCGCCGTTTCTCTGTAAACCCTACCGCCGTTTCTCTGTAAACCCTAGCGCCGTTTCTTGGCTCGTTCTCACCACCGGTTCTCTATAAACCCTAGCGCCATTTCTCTGTAAACCCTAGTGCCGTTTGTTGTCTAGTTCTCACCGTCGGTTCTCTGTAAACCCTAGCGCCGTTTCTCGTTGAACTCCGCCGCCGGTAAGTTATATCTCTATCAATTTATGACTTAAGGTGTATCTATAGTCGTTCTCACCGCGCTTCTTCTTTTCACGTCTATTTTTGCAGATCTATAACCGCTATGTCGAAGGCGACTACAGCTTCTCCGAATTTTCAGGCCGGCTTTGAAATGTTGTACTGGAAGTCTTTCAGCTGGAAGACTTGCCAGACGACTTAATTATAAGTCGTCTGGAAAGTCTTCCAGACTTATAATTAAAATGTTATACTTGATGGTTGTCTTTGATTGTTTTGCAGACAAAAAGAATGGATATTCCAGAACTCCCTCGGAGGATACATACATTAGGGGAAGAGCCCCCCGCACTGAAGAGCATTTCGTATCATACAGATTGTACGAAGTTGCATACTGCTTTAAAGAATGCTCTTCATGATGACGAATATGAAGAGCTGAAGGATTCGAAGTTGGGAGTTTTCATCAAGTTCAAAGAGCTGGGATTTGGTTGGGCTTCAAGGCTGGTTCACTACATGCTCAGTCTCCAGCTCAACATAAAGAAGAAGCATGAGCTGTGGTGTCTCGTTGCTCCACAACCTGTGAGGTTTTCACTATTAGAGTTTGAAAACCTCACAGGTCTAAACTGCGAGTACATCGAGAACCTTGAGAGACCGAACTGTGTTGTTACAAAGGAGTTGGCTTCTTTCTGGGAGAAGTTGGGAGTTGATGTCGAAGCTGGGCCATCTACGGAGCAGATAGTAGCAGCATTTGGGAGATGCGAAGGATGGTCTCGCTGATCGCAAGCGGCTCGGGTACCTTGCCATCTTGACTGGATACATTGAAGGGAGAAAGGGCTCAACCCCTACACGGGCTAGTCTGGCAAGGTTAGTGATGGAGTTAGAACGGTTTGAGAATTATTCATGGGGGAGAGTCGCGTTTAAGGTGCTGATGGACTCTGTGAAGGGCAAATATATTACAGGTTGTTACACTATTGATGGGTTTGTACAAGCTCTCCAGGTCTGGGTGTACACAGCTCTGCCGGAATTGGGTCCTAATTATGGTAATCCCATACCAAACAGACCGTCTCCACCGATACTGGCTTACATGGGTGGCAAAGACGCAAATGCTTTAAAGATGCTATCTGCAGACAGGTATTTAAACTTCAATACAAAAGACTTCGCAGAAGAGTTATAATTAAGTCGGGTGGAAAGTCTTCCAGCTGGACGACTTAGTAGAAGACTTATAATTAAGTCGTCTGGATAGTCTTCCAGCAGGACGACTTAATTATAAGTCTTCTACTAAGTCGTCCAGCTGGAAGACTTTCCAGACGACTTAATTATAAGTCTTCTGCGAAGTCTTTTCTTTCCATCTTTCTTAATCCGTCAAATATCTAAGTTCATATCTTCTATTTACTGCAGACTACGGTGATCAAATTTGTTGAGAAGAGGACATTGGTGAAATGTTTCCACAATGGGACTCTGATGTTGAGGACCCGGCCGCGGAGAACATAATTAAAGTCATGTTTAATCAGAGACCGTGGAAGTGGACCATGGATTGCTGGGAAGTCACCGGTACTTGGGTCAAGAGCTTGTTGGCGGTTCTGAGTCCAGCGAAGAAAAAGATAGTTGTGGTGAAGGAAGACAGTCCAATACCTCAGAAGAAAGGTCGTAAAGAGACTACTACTGTGCCTCCTACAGAGGCACCTGCCGAGGCACATGAAGAGGCTAGTGAAGAGGTTCCTACAGAGGCGACTACGACTTGGTGGGATGACCAAAGAGGATCTTCAAAGATGCTTCAAGGACCTAGCTGATGGCATGAGGAAAGGGTTTGGGATGTGCCTTAAGGAGTTCAAGCATCTGTCGGATAGGGTGGAAGCTTTGGAGAAGGTGGTTGGTATCACCAAAAAAGGGAAAGGGACATCATCCGATGATCTTCAGAACACTACCTCTCCGCCTAAACCGACGCACGAACCCGGGGTTAGTACCTCTCCCAACACCTCTCAGAAGATATTGAGTAGAAAAAAGTCGTAAGAAAAAGAACTGAAAGTTAGATTGGCATTGCTTCTTGTATGACAGAACATGTGTGCTTGTATATGGATTTTGTTTCATGTTTGAAATGGAGCTTTGTTTCCTGTATATGGATTTTGTTTCATGTTTGAAATTGAAATTTGGTTAATATTGTTTGAAATGGATCTTTGTTTTGGTTAATATTGTATAAACGCATCTTCTACATTGCAGAGTGAAAGTGTTAATGGGGCGAACGCGGGAAGGAAGAGCTTGCCGGAGGAATAAGCTCCTCAAATGTTCGGAGATGCTAGTTCCTTGAAAGAGCTTGATTCCTCGAAAGAGTTTGATTCCTCGAAAGAGCTTAGTCTAGTGATACATTCATTGACCAAGGATATAGCTCCAGAACTGAGCATACCGGAGGAACAAGCTACAAAACCGAGCATGGTTCTTTTGGAAAAACATGTACCCACGGTGGAGGATGTACAGCAGGGGGAAGATAGATATCAGCAAAAGAGGAAAGCTGCTTTGGCATTTTGCAAAGCAAGGAGTGAGCGAACAAGGCGACTTGCTGCCTCACAGCAATCTCCTTATGCAGCAAAAAGCACGGCCAAAGTGATCATTCCAAACAATCCAAAGCTTTTCCCATGCTATAATCCTTTTGCACCAATTGACAAGAGGAAGTTGAAGGAGCTCGCTGATTGGTTGAAAGCTGATCCGTAAGTGATTGCTTTTCCCATAATAGCTTGCTCTAGTCTACAAAAACTGATTGTTTTTCTACATTTTGTGTTTGCAGTCATTATAGAACACCTCTCGACAAGAAACCACGTAAAAGTCCAACTTGGTGGTATAACACCCTCCGGACCTCCGTATCTTGGCTGCAAGACTGTGTAAGTCTTCTGCTATGAGTTATTTCTGTAGAAGACTTACTAGACGACTTACCAGTAAGTTTTCTACGAAGAAGACTTATCAGTAAGTCTTCTGGTAAGTCTGCTACATAGAAGACTTACCAGACGACTTACCAGTAATTCGTCTGATATCTTCTGCATTGTATTATTTTATATGCAACATATGGATGCTTGGAGTAAGTGCTGAGGAAGAGGTACGATGCTAGGCCACACCACTTCAGGAGCGAGAGACTTTGGTTCCTTAATCATCTCTTTCTCAGCAATGGAGAACCAACTACAAGGATTTTAAGAGCTCAGAACCCGATCACAACGATTTAGGAAGAAGACTCCCTGGTGGGATGTGGAATTATTATTTAGGCACTATACCATCATTTTGCCAATCGAAGAAGTGTTAGGGGGGGGGATATTGATGATATCTACGCGCCAGTGAACTACAACGATGTTCATTGGATTGCTATGATGATATCGATCCCTAAGAGGCATATAATCGTCTGGGACAGCATTTGGACCAGTATCTCCCAAGAACAGCTCGATGAGATAATGGAGCCTTTTCTCCACATGGTCCCGTATCTGCTTGTTGAGTGCGCTTCCTCCGACGAACAACGTGCCCAATACACCCTGGAGCCATTCACATATGAGAGACAGACCGATATACCTCAGGCCCGTTCTGGTGATTGTGGCGTGTACGCTCTAAAGTACATCGAATGTCATGCTCTTGGGATGACATTTAATAAAAAAGACTTTGCTAAGGCCAACTCTATCAAGGATAGGATGGCGGTGGATATATTTAACGAGCTTCCTGACCAGCATATGAAAGATAACGAGGACAATGATGAAAACCTGGAAACGTATGAGGGGTGATAAACAGGCTACGTTAGATTATTTTGTATGATAGAATAGGCTGATGTATGTATTTGAACTTGATTATGTATTAAGATTAGGTTAATTGTAAGTCGTCTGGAAAGTCTTCCGGCTGGAAGACTTTCCAGACGATTTATAATTAAGTCGTCTGTGCATTAATCTTTTCGAACATTTTGGATAATATAAAAGAAATTCTTTAATTTGTTTGGTAGTGCAGTTTGACAAAGAAGTTGACACTAATCTCTTCATAACACAGACAAATTCATAAGACAAATGCAAGACAAATTCATAAGTTGACAAAGATTAGGTTAATTGTAAGTCGTCTGGAAAGTCACCTCAATTATAAGTCGTCAGGAAAGTCTTCCAGCTGGAAGACTTTCCAGACGACTTATAATTGAGTCGACTTTCCAGAAGAATTATATTTGTCGTCTGGAAAGTCTTCCAGCTGGAAGACTTTCCGCGACTATAATTCTGTGCATTAACCTTTTCGAACCTTTCGGAAATTTGACAAAGAAGTTGACACAGATAAGTTCATAACACAAGTTCATAACATAAATTCTTAATACACAAATTCATAAGACAAATTCATAAGTTGACAAAGACCCCACTACACAAATTCATAAGACAAATTCATAAGTTGACACAGAAGGTCTTCTGGATGACTTACTTGAAGGTCTTTTGGAAGACTAAACACTGGACGACTAACTTGAAGGTCTTTTGGAAGACTAAACACTGGACGACTAACTTGAAGGTCTTTTGGAAGACTAAACACTGGACGACTAACTTGAAGGTCTTCTGGACGACTTACTAGAAGGTTGTCCACATCATTTCTTACATTGTGGTTTCGTATGGCCAGTTTCTTTGCAGATTGAGCATCTATAAACCCTGTGTTTATTCCGGGGTTTGCGTCCTTTCAACCTGGATAGCTCCAACCAAGATTGCCATCTTGATTTCTTTAGTCTCCCCGGACCACGCTTTACATCCGGAGGAAAGCATGTGCGTTCCTCAGCATGTTGTCCAACGCAAGGATATATATTCTCTGAGTATCCTGCAAACAGATAAATCTTGAGTACACTGGACATACAAGTGTGGAGATATGTAACCTAGCATATGCTTCAGCAGCTATAGCATGAGAGCAAGGTATTTTCTCCACTGCATAGACACCACAATCACACTTTCCATGTTCCAAATCAACCACACAGTCTATTTTGCCACCTTTCACAAAGAATTTCCATCCAGCAATTGGTTGGACCCTCATCGTATCCGCTATCTCCTCTCGAACAGCAAGCAAGTATTCAACACCCCGACTATGTTCAGTAGGGAGACTCAAAGCATCTTCTCTCCTTTTCCAAAACCACCTTCCTAGCTTCTCTTATGAACTCTAAACGGAACTGAATCGGAAATCCTCTAGCTCGCTTCAGTGCGGAATTAATAGATTCAGCAATGTTGCTTGTTTTTATGTTGTACATGTCCCCCTTACAATAGACCCTTTTCCATACCCTGACGTCAGCATTCATCAAATACGTTGCAAGGTCCGGGTTTTCACTCTGTATCTCAGCCATGTAGCGGTCAAAATCTGAAACTGTATGAGCATAAACAGCACCTTTCACCAAGTACAAGAGATGTTTCCCTTTAAAATTTTTGACAATGTTATCTTGAAGGTGATAATAACATATTCCTCGGGTTGCCCAAGGAAACACCTTACCACACGCACTTTTAACGGCTGTGTTCCGGTCGAAGACTATCATTAGAGGCTGATCATCAGATACACAACTCGCAAACTTTGTGAAAAACCATTCCCAAACAGGATCATCTTCAATACTTCGATCCCAAAAGCCAATGGAAAAATATGAAAATTCCCATCTTGTACGGCTGCAACTAACATAACACCTCCATATTTCCCACTTAGGTGAGTCCCATCCACCACAATGACCCTTCTCTGATACTTAAAACCTTTGATACAAGCTCCAAAAGAGAGAAATATATACTTGTATCTATTCTCAGAATCAAGTTCTATAGCCGTGAAAGAATCGGGATTTGCTAAGGAGATTTGCTCGAGATATGATGGCAGACGCGAATACCCATCTTCTGCTGATCCTCTCACCAATGTTTGTGCATATAACAGTCCTCTGTATGAAGTGGTGTAATAAAGCTCCATGCCAAACATATTCTTCATTGCATCAGTGATATGCTACGGATTCAACCCATCAATGAATCCAACACGATCAATGAAAAGCCAACCAACATACTTCGGAGTACAGTGTCTCCGCTGAGTAATTCAGTATCCAGTTGAGCATGTATGTTTTTTGTTGGGGTCAGAATCGGTCACGACGGAATCAATGCCTGAAAGTCCCGGAAAAGTATTTCTCGGAACAAAAAGTCTCGTATAAATCAAAAAGAGGTTATATGACAAGTTCTCGAAATAGAATATCCAATCTCTCCGACAAACAACTCTCGGGAAACAAACGGCAAAACGAAAGGAGGTCGGAGCTTGGTCTTATCAGGTCAACTCGCCATAGGGCGAGCTCAGTCTTTCCAGCTCACCCTAGGACAAGCTCACTTTATTCTCCTTTGACCCTAGGTCAAAATGGCTTTCGTTTCGTCTCAATCGGAGTGTCCGTTGAGATTTTACGAAGAGAACAAAGTCACTGTCCCGGCCACCTCGTAAGTGTACTCGCCCGGCGAATACAACCATCACGCGGGTCAGCTCGCCCTCTGTAATGGCAACCTCGCCCTAGGACAAGCTCACCTTTGTTATCCTTTGAGTCTAGATCAAAATGGCTTTCATTTCGTCTCAATCGGAGTTTCCGTCAAAATTTTACAAAGAGAACAAAGTCACTGTCCCGACAACCTTGTGGGTGTACTCGCCCGGTGAGTACAACCATCATGCGGGTCAGCTCGCCCTCTGTAATGGCCACCTCGCCCTAGGGAAAGCTCACCTTTGTTCTCCTTTGAGTCTAGATCAAAATGGCTTTCGTTTCGTCTCAATCGGAGTTTTCGTTGAGATTTTACGAAGAGAACAAAGTCACTGTCCCGGCCACCTCGTGGGTGTACTCGCCTGGCGAGTACAACCATCACTCGGGTCAGCTCGCTCTCTGTAATGGCCACCTCGCCCTAGGGCAAGCTCACCTTTGTTCTCCTTTGAGTCTAGATTAAAATGGCTTTCGTTTCGTCTCAATCGGAGTTTCCGTTGAGATTTTACGAAGAGAACAAAGTCACTGTCCAGACCAGCTCATGGGTGTACTCGCCCGGCGAGTACAACCATCACGCGGGTAAGCTCGCCTTATGTAATGGCCACCTCGCCCAAGGGCAAGCTCACCTTTGTTATCCTTTGATTCTAGATCAAAATGGCTTTTGTTTCGTCTCAATCGGAGTTTTCGTTGAGATTTTACGAAGAGAACAAAGTCACTGTCCCGACCACCTCGTGGGTGTACTCGCCCGGCGAGTATGACCGTCACGCGGGTCAGCTCCCCGGCGAGCTGACCGTCACGCCGGCGAGCTCGACCAGCACGCGGGTAAGCTCGCCGGCGAGCTCAACCCCAGCATGGGCGTACTCGCCCGGCGAGTATGACCGTCATGCGGGTCAGCTCGCCGGCGAGGTCAACCCCGGCAAGGGTGTACTCGCCGGGCGATCTCGACCTCGGCGCGGGTGTGCTCACCGGCGAGCTCAGCCCCGGCACGGGCTTGCTCGCCGGGCGAGCTCGACCGGACGCGGCTCAGCTCGCCGGCGAGCTCAACCCCAGCATGGGTGTGCTCGCCGGGCGAACTCGACCAGCACGCGGGTCAGCTCGCCGGCGAGCTCAACCCCAGCATAGGTGTGCTCGCCGGGCGAGCTCGACCAGCACGCGGGTCAGTTTGCCGGTGAGCTCAACCCCAGCATGGGAGTGCTCGCCGGGCGAGCTCGACCAGCACGCGGGTCAGCTCGCCGGCGAGCTCAACCCCAATATGGGTGTGCTCGCCGGGCGAGCTCGATCAGAACGCGGGTCGGCTCGCCGGCGAGCTCAATCCCAGCATGGGTGTGCTCGCCGGGCGAGCTCGACCAGCACGCGGGTCAGCTTGCCGACGAGCTTAACCCCAGCGTGGGTGTTCTCGCCCGGCGAGCTCGACCAGCACGCATGTCAGCTTGACCGACGAGCAGACCTAACCTCGGCCAGTCCGACTTACTTTGACCCCCATACTTTCCGTATCGCTGTGACGTTCGACCTTCGGGACAACATACTTCTCGCTTCGTTTCGATTGAAGTTATTCCCGAAGTTCTACGATTAAAACCGAGAAAATCGTATAAACGCTTGAAGGCCTAAAAACGGTCCGCAAGGATCCAAACTTGTCTAGAGGTCCACCCACGATCGCAGAGGGGATCCAAGCCCATAGGAACTATGATGGTTTATCCTAACTTTCAGAAGTAAGATAAATGTCAAGTTTCTGAAAATAAATGTCAGGATTCGAGGATGATTACGAAGATCGATGGAAAATAGAATATTCCCAAAAAGAGATAAACTTGGACCCAAAGGCAAAGGAATAAACGGGCCACCGACCTAAAGCGACTATATAAGGAGAGCTGGGGTAGAAGAAAAGGGGGATCCGAGATTTGAGACCTAGAGAAATCTCGTTAGCATAGAGAACTTAGAATTTAGGCGGTTAGACTAGCAAGGCAGGACCTAGAACGTCTGGCCGCCTCTTGTTCTAGTTTTATCTTATCCGAAGACCTTTGTTCGTCTCGGAAGGATCTAACAATTCTTTAACTTCAGAGCTCCGCTCATAGAAACCCAAGGCATAATCTTCGACATGCCTATTTCTATGACCAACGCTCGTACTAGACGAACTCGTCCAGGTAGTTCGATCTCTTGTTCAATTCTTTCTAACTGAACTACGTCCGACTTTATCCTCGAAAGGGGTACGTAGGCAGCCTTTCTTAAGGTCAAGTCCCAACTCCTAACAAACCCTTTTCCGCATTTATTTGGTCACTTGTCGTTGGCTGTCACAGAGAATTCGGACCTCAAGGAAAGTAGGGTTTTTCTTGCTTTCCTCCATATTTTATTCATTAAAATCGACGGTGTGAATTTCGGTTCCCACAGTTTGGCGCTAGAAGGAGGGTGGACGGATTACTCTTACTCATACGGCCGCAAAACACTTGATCGAAGCGATGACCGGAAATATGAAAGAAAAACTCGCAGTTTGGGTCGACGCTGGTAAAACAACTCCAGCAGCGACTGCTCATATGGCCAACGCTACGCAAAGCGCCGCGCAGTGCTCGAGCAAATCAAAACCTAATCGCGGCTTTTAAGCCACAGGAAGAGCACGAAAACGAGCTCGCAATTTCTCTGTCTAAACAGGAAGGGCAGCGATAAAATCTATCAAACCCCAAAATTAGTCTTGTTACCAAGTTAGAGAAATCTCAAAAGCAAGGGTTCTACTAAAAACATTTTTTGAGAACCTCTCGGAAAAATAAAACTTATTCTCCTCGAAACCTCGGAGAAACCCTAGAATACTCTTGAAAAGATGCGGCAAATCGGAAACAAGCGGCGAAGCGGAAAAGCATAATACTTCCCAACCGTCTGAATCACCCGAGGAAGCACAAAGCTCCGACTGTCCCGACCAGCTTACCATCGACAGGCTCGGTCCTTGTCAACCAGCTTTAAAATTAAGCGAAGTTGATTTCTATAAAATCACTCAAAACCTAAAGCGGTTAACGAAAACTAAACAAAGCCAAAACGAGAGATTGTATCCCTCACTTCTAAGACGTTTTCCGACACCTAAAGTTTCGCGTCGCCGCGGATTCTTGATTTTTCCACTAAGCTTACTTCGGAGAAACTACTCAAAACTCCTTCGGACCAATCCTACGGAAACGAGAAAGTTTCTGAGAAAGTTTATTCACAAAAATACAGCTCACCGCAGCGAGAATTTCTGATATTAAAATTCGATAACATTTTACGGAACACCTTTCGTAAAATAATACTCGACAGTATTTCACGAGACAGCTTTTGTACAATTAAACTCGACAACATTTTACGAAACAGCATTCATAAAATTAACTCGACAAACAGTTTGCAGAATAACTCTCGTAAAATAAAAGCTCGACAACGTTTTAGGAAACAACTTCCGTAAGATCAAACTCGGCAATATTTTTCGAAACATAATTCGAAAATTAAAACAAGATCATATGAAACAATAGGGTCTGGGACATGAACAGTTTGCTCATAGCTTGACGAACTAAACCCAAATCACATCTTGTCCATCGCTTCCTCTTTCCTAAACGCCCCTCTTGGCCTGCTTCTCCTCCTTTTGTTTCAACGATTTCGTAAAATTCCTTCAGAAAAACCGGAAGTACGAAGAAACGAGGACATGAACTTGGACGTTGATGTCTCTTCCTCATTCCGATATTGTCGTCAGAATTTCGTCAAAAGCCAATTGGTATAAAATTCAGTATCAGGCTTTTCGAAGTCCCTTGACATTGAATCGAAAGTGGCCATTCCGAAACGCCTAACAAACTCTCGATAAATTACTAACTCGTCAGAAGACAAGAGGAGACGAAGAAGGAAGAAGAGGCAATCCCGAAAAATCGATGAGACTAATGTATGTCCGACTCAGAAAGTTTTATCAGGTTTTAATTCTTCATAGGAAAGGAATGAAAACGTCTTGAAAACTGCCGTAAAATTTAGGGAACCTAGAACCTAGGTGGATATTCTAGCAAGCTAAGTCTTAGGCAATTTTTCCAGTATCGTTCTATTGTTCCTTGACTGTCCTGGCAGAACATGCAAACCGATCTAATCTCTCGAAAAACCGAGAAACGATTGCAATGCATCTTAAGCAATTTTCATGCAACCAAAGGAGTATACAAACCATTCATCGTATAACTGAAACCTAAAGTGGAAAATCATTTTTAACAGCCATCAGCCGTAACTCGAAAAGCTCCGCTATGCTTGGCCTGTCAATCTCGACGAATGCTAGTCGGCCCTCGGCCAACTATGCATTTCCGTAAAGCCCGAACCTGAATTCCGCATCCCCTTAAAAGACAATCGTAAACTAACATGACCTCAATGTTAACACGAAAGGGTCATGGTCTAATCCTTTACCAACAACTTCCTTGGCTATACGGTTGAACACAACCTTCATGCCACGCCCATATAATTGAGCGACCACTGCTCCAGTGGCTTAACGGCTAAAACGACAATCCATAATTTGCATAGAACGCCAAGTGACTATTACGCAAACAGTTTGTCGTATAAATCCAGAATCAGAAATCATACGATAAATTCTTCATAAAAAAACTCAGTCCTAACAACCATATGGTTAACGGAAGATTCAAACTTATCATCAGTCGATTAAGTTCTATACTCCCCGTAAACACGGCATGAAAAGAAACACTCGTGACAAAGCTTCAAGAGTTATACGAGTCATCCTTAAAAATATACAAAACAAATCCCGGAAGGCCAACGCTTCACGAAGCACAGTGAAGGTAGACGCTTCTTCCTAGGTCAAATTTACGTGACCCCTCGGTCCTAATTCCTCGATCAGAAAAAAAAAATTCTGCGTCCAAACCGAAACAACAGTTTCTGGCTGCGAACATTCGCAAAACATCTCCAAGCCCGCAAACATTTCAACCACAAAATGCGGCACAAGGAAAACTCAACCTTCAGCACTGCGAGACGTCGCTAACGCTCGAAGGACATTCTTTTCCTCAAAACATTCCAGACGAAATGCTCGTCTCAGGAACTCAAAACATACAAACACGCCTCTAAACGGTAACATACCTCTAAAATGGTATCATTTCGTTGTTGCTGATCACAACAAACGAACTCTAACGTCCTAAACAGACATTAGCCGCCCTCGAAAGGATAGGTTCTCTTACATCCGACAAGGATAACATAGCGCGCTATACAAGAAATCCAAAATTTTGGTTAGCACCTCCAAACGGTCTTTGGAAGTAGCTCGATTCGTGCCAAGACAAGTCATATAAGCCGATAACAATTCGCGGACTTTTAATCGGTACGAATCAGGTTAAAATCGCAAACATGCAAAACGAAAGCCGCCTTGTCATCGCAAAGCCTTAGTCCGAGAGTAAACCTAGGTCTTGCCCTAAACCCAGCCATTCTGGATCTTGACATCTCAAAGGCATAGTATCAACACCCCAATACGAGATCCCAAAATTTGTCTCTTCATTTATATTTGTACGTTTATGAGTCTCCGCAAACCAAAAGACTTCAGGAATTCTCATCTTACACAACGACAGGTATGGTGATCATTTGAGAGACAGGAATGAGACGACAACTCACACCCTGTCCCTCTAACTTTGAAAAACGAAAGTTCTCTCAATATATAAAAACCACGATTTAATAAATTTGAGCAAAATATTTTAAAAGCCCTAAAAAGGGCAGGGATTCAAAGCCGTCAACGGCCAGTCCCGAAAGATACATCATGGCCTCACAACGGCATGAACAAAACAAAATACCATCGACAGCAACATGCTCGAAAGTCTCTGCACGACACATAACCAGACCATATAAGTCTCGTTGGAAAACAGATCACAAGGGTCTTAAACTCCAAAACGAACTACGAAAGGCTTGATCCCTTCGACAAGGGTACGTAGGCAGCCTTCGAAAGGCGCAGCACCAATCTTACCACTATCAACGGAGCGTTTCAACCATTATTTCTGCCTACTTTACCTAACATGTCTTACCGCCCGCAAGAATATCGCGAAAGTTCTAACGAGCTGGAGGGCTAACTGTTGGGGTCAGAATCGGTCACGACGGAATCAATGCCTGAAAGTCCCCGGAAAGTATTTCTCGGAACAAAAAGTCTCGTATAAATCGAAAAGAGGTTATACGACAAATTCTCGAAATAGAATATCCAATCTCTCCGACAAACAACTCTCGGGAAACAAACGGCAAAATGAAAGGACGTCGGAGCTTTGTCTTACCAGGTCAACTCGCCATAGGGCGAGCTCAGTCTTCCCAGCTCACCCTAGGACAAGCTCACTTTGTTCTCCTTTGAGTCTAGGTAATAATGGCTTTCGTTTTGTCTCAATCGGAGTGTCCGTTGAGATTTTACGAAGAGAACAAAGTCACTGTCCCGGCCACCTCGTGGGTGTACTCGCCCGGCGAGTACAACCATCATGCGGGTCAGCTCGACCTCTTTAATGGCCACCTCGCCCTGGGGCAAGCTCACCTTTGTTCTCCTTTGAGTCTATATCAAAATGGCTTTCGTTTCGTCTCAATTGGAGTTTCCTTTGAGATTTTACGAAGAGAACAAAGTCACAGTCCCGGCCACCTCGTGGGTGTACTCGCCCGGCGAGTACAACCATCACACGGATCAGCTCGCCCTCTGTAATGGCAACCTTGCCCTTGGTAAAGCTCTTCTCCTTTGAGTCAAGATCAAAATGGCTTTCGTTTCGTCTAAATCAGAGTTTCCGTCGAGATTATACGAAGAGAACAAAGTCACTGTCCTGGCAACCTTGTGGGTGTACTCGCCCGACGAGTTCAACCATCACGCGAGTCAGCTCGCCCTCTGTAATGGCCACCTCGACCTAGGGCAAGCTAACCTTTGTTTTCCTTTGAGTCTAGATCAAAATGGCTTTCGTTTCGTCTCAATCGGAGTTTTCGTTAAGATTTTACGAAGAGAACAAAGTCACTGTCCCGGCCACCTCGTGGGTGTACTCGCCCGGCGAGTACAACCATCACTCGGGTCAGCTCGCCCTCTGTAATGGCCATCTCGCCCTAGGGAAAGCTCACCTTTGTTCTCCTTTGAGTCTAGATCAAAATGGCTTTCGTTTCGTCTCAATCGGAGTTTCCGTTGAGATTTTACGAAGAGAACAAAGTCACTGTCCCGGCCACCTCGTGGGTGTACTCGCCCGGCGAGTACAACCATCACGCGGGTAAGCTCGCCCTCTGTAATGGCCACCTATACCTAGGGAAAGATAAACTTTTTCTCCATTGAGTCTAGATCAAAATGGCTTTCGTTTCGTCTCAATCGGAGTTTTCGTTGAGATTTTACGAAGAGAACAAAATCACTGTCTCGGCCACCTCGTGGGTGTACTCGCCCGGCGAGTATGACCGTCACGCGGGTCAGCTCGCCGGCGAGCTCGACCAGCACGCGGGTCAGCTCGCCGGGGAGCTCAGCCCCAGCATGGGTGTACTCGCCCGGCGAGTATGACCGTCATACGGGTCAGCTCGCCGGCGAGCTCAACCCCGGCATGGGTGTACTCGCCAGGCGAGCTCGACCTCGGCGCGGGTGTGCTCGCCGGCGAGCTCAGCCCCGGCACGGGCGTGCTCGCCGGGCGAACTCGACCGGACGCGGGTCAGCTTGCCGGCGAGCTCAACCCCAGCATGGGTGTGCTCGCCGGGCGAGCTCGACCAGCACGCGGGTCAGCTCGCCGGCGAGCTCAACCCCAGCATAGGTGTGCTAGCCGGGCGAGCTCGACCAGCACGCGGGTCAGCTTGCCGGCGAGCTCAACCCCAGAATGGGTGTGCTCGCCGGGCGAGCTCGAGCAGCACGTGGGTCGGCTCGCCGGCGAGCTCAACCCCAGCATGAGTGTGCTCGCCGGGCGAGCTCGACCAGCACGCGGGTCAGCTCGCCGGCGAGCTTATCCCCAGCGTGGGTGTACTCATCCGGCGAGCTTGACCAGCACGTAGGTCAGCTTGACCGACGAGCAGACCTAACCCCAGCGTGGGTGTACTCGTCCAGCGAGCTCGACCAGCACGCAGGTCAGCTTGACCGACGAGCAGACCTAACCCCGGCCAGTCCGACTTACTTTGACCCCCATACTTTCCATATCCCTGTGACGTCCGACCTTTGGGATAACATACTTCTCGCTTTGTTTCGATTGAAGTTATTCCCGAAGTTTTACGATAAAAACCGAGAAAATCGTATAAACGCTCGAAGGCCTAAAATTGGTCCGCAAGGATCCAAACTTTTCTAGAGGTCCACCCACGATCTCAGAGGGGATCCAAGCCCATAGGAACTATGATGGTTTATCCTAACTTTCGGAAGTAAGATAAATGTCAAGTTTCCGAAAATAAATGACAGGATTCGAGGATGATTACGAAGATCGACAGAAAATGGAATATTCCCAAAAAGAGATAAACTTGGGCCTGAAGGCAAAGGAATAAACGGGCCACCGACCTAAAGTGACTATATAAGGAGAGCTGGGGTAGAAGAAAAGGGGGATCCAAGATTTGAGACCTAGAAAACTCCCGTTAGCATAGAGAACTTAGAATTTAGGCGGTTAGACTAGCAAGGCAGGACCTAGAACGTCTGGTCGCCTCTTGTTCTAGTTTTATCTTATCCGCAGACCTCTGTTCCTCTCGTAAGGATCTAACAATTCTTTAACTTCAGAGCTCCGCTCATAGAAACCCTAGGCATAATCTTCGACATGCATGTTTCTATGACCAACGCTCGTACTAGACGAACTCGCCCAGGCAGTCCGATCTCTTGTTCAATTCTTTCTAACTGAACTACGTCCTACTTGATCCTCGAAAGGGGTACGTAGGCAGCCTTTCTTAAGGTCCAGTCCCAACTCTTAACAAACCCTTTTCCGCATTTATTTGGTCACTTGTCGTTGGCTGTCGCAGAGAATTCGGACCTCAAGGAAAGTAGGGTTTTTCTTGCTTTCCTCCATATTTTATTCATTAAAATCGACGGTGTGAATTTCGGTTCCCACATTTTTCCACATACTTTGTTACCCAAAACGTGTTAGTCCCATGTTTCACACTCGCTCTGATCTTCCATCCACAACTACTAACCCGACATCTTGCGACAAAGAGAGTTTTCGTTGATTGTATATTCCAAAGGAGAACCTACGCCTCACTGCTGTCAACCGTAGCTCTGAAAGCAGTGCATCCTTGCTAACAAAACTCTGGTTGACATAGATACCGTTACCATTCGATCTTCCTCCTTCAATAGCATATGTGTCTTTGAAATCTTCAAAACACATATCATCATCTTCTTCCTCATCCTTATCTTCAATCTTTCCATAAACACTGTATTCATCACCATTCTCGCCCTCTTCAGCAACAATAGAGAAATCAGCATCCTCCTCCCCATCATCATCCTCCCAATCATCCTCCTCCTCCCCATCATGATTTTCATCTTCAACCAAATCATCATCATCTTCAAAACATTCTTCAGCTTCATCAGCTTCATAATATTCTTCCCTTTCCTCTGAAACCGTTTCCACCTTGATACGGTCCACCTTGCTACGGCTTGATACACAAAGTCGTACTCCATGCATTTTGGCTATCTCGAGCAAGTTTCGAACTTGTCTATCACTTGTAACATGAATAGGAAGGGTGTCTGGAGCCATCTGTTGCATCATTTCTGCTGGTAATGAGTAGGTTATCTCCACAGACTCTGTGCTCATGTCGAGGTTATAATCTTCTTGAGACACTGCAACAAGTTCAGAATGTGTCGAACCTTCACTCAGAAAAAATATTCTCGCTCCTTTGAAAGTATCAACCACAAAATCCCAACAACCATCTTTCAACAACCATTCTCCATACACTGCATGTAACTGACAAATCATCTGAAAAAATTCAAAATAAAACACATTAGTAAACATAGAGAAAATGAAAGTTTACTAAACATTGAAGCATACGACATACCAGTAAGTCGTCTGTAAGACTTAGACGACTTACCGGTAAGTCGTCCGAACAGGTCATTTTTGCAATGATTTTTAAATGGGACGACTTACTTGTAAGTCTTCCAGCTTTGTTTGTTAAACAAAAAAAAAAATATAACGACTTACAAATAAGTCGTCTAGGATAAATGGGTTAGTTTTGCATTTGACCGAATTGTGTCAGATATTTGACTTTTCCTGGATGACTTACTGGTAAGTCGTCTCTGGGAAAACAAAAAACTCAATATTTTATGAAAGCAAGACGACTTACAAGTAAGACGTTTCAGGTTACTTTGCAATTCGAAAATAAAACTTAAATATTTAACTTTTCCCAGACGACTTACTTGAAAGTCGTCCACTTAGACGACTTACGAGACAGTCGTCCCGAGATAAGCAAGGTTTGACCAGAATCTCAAAAAAAAATATTGACGACTTTGCTTATCCTGGACGACTTTCAAGTAAGTCGTCCGAAAGGACGACTACCAAGTAAGTCGTCTAGGAAAAGTTAAATATTTAAGTTTTATTTTCCAATTGCAAAACTAACCCGGGACGACTTACAAGTAAGTCGTCAGCTAAATAAAATATTGAATTTTTGTTCTCCCGAGGCGACTTCTCGGTAAGTTGTCCAGGAAAAGTCAAATATCTGACACAATTCGATCAAATGTAAAACCAACCCGTTTATCCTAGACGACTTACTGGTAAGTCGTCTAGGGTATTCTCTAGATTTTTTTCTTTTAACAAACAAAGATGGACGACTTACAAGTAAGTCATCGTTTAGACCAGAAGACTTAGCCGTAAGTCTTCTGCCGACGACTTACGGGTAAGTCTTCTACGCGAACTGATCTGGAAAAAAATTCAATTTCATACCTTAAACTAGTGAGATGACTTCCTTAGCACACAGAAGTCTTCTCCAACCACCCAGAACCTCAAACGAAAGCAACCCACCAAGAATAGTATGCTTGAATGGCTCTATCAACGTAAATAAATTTGAATCAAAAGTTTGAGTTTTTTGGATGAATATGGAGACAAAGTGAAAGAGATGTTGTTTTTAGTTCATAACAATTGAGTAAGAGAGTGTAAATCGAGTTTAGGTGCATTCAGAGCTTCAAATTGGTTGTTCATGGTAGTTGGTGTATTGATGGCAATGGCAATGTTGTAAATACATGAAGATGATGAGGTTGAGAGAGTAAAAGCCATTTACGAAAAAAAAATTTAATGGCATTTTCGTAAATAATGTGAACATGTGGGGTGAATAAGGCAAAACAGAAAAAAATGAGAGGTTAGTTTTAGGTTTGACTTTGAGTTTTGAGTCAAATTTGCAAATATCCCTGAGAAGAATCAATTATTCGTTTTAATTCCATCCAAAAATTTAAATATCTGTATCTTTACTAATTAAAACAAATATTAAAATTTAGTATCTATAAAAAACACAACAAATCACAAGTACTAATATTTTTTAACATAGATATATGATCCAATATATACATTTATACAATTATATATTATATAATTCTTATATCTCTATATAAGTTTATAATATCTTTATTCACTAAGTTAGTTGTAAGTTATTAAGTTTTCTAAAAGTATGTAGTTTAAAAAACTTAATGAAGTATTATTATTTTATATCAATTTATTTTTATTTTAATACATATATTATCGAATGATTAATACGATCTAAACATATTATTTTTCTCGGATATCGAAACAGAATAACTAAAAGATACAGATAGAATCATGTCAATTAGGCCTCGATTGGTACAGATGAAGAAGCAGCAGATGTCTGTAAAAGATATGCAAAAGCTGTATGCTCTCATTAAAATTTTAGTAAAGTGAGTGTGCAGAAGAAGCGATATAAGTTATATTATATTTCAAATGTGAAATATTGTTCTTTTAAAAGTTAAAATAATTAATCACAATTTTTATTTTTAAAATGTAAATTTATTTTTATTATGAACATAATTTTTATATTATTAAATAAAATATATTATTTATATATAATTATTTTTAAATTTTTATATATTCTAACTGCAAATGCTCTACCAAAAGCTCCATATGAGAGCATTGAGTAAAGAGCATTTGGAGAGCATTAACATCTTGTAAATGCTCTTATAAATCTTTGTGGTAAATGTTGATTGGATAATGGCAGATTATACTTATCTAACTTCTACCAATCATATCCTTATTTGTATTTGTACATAGGGGAGTGGATCACCAATATCATTAAAATTCAAAATATCAGCTTTTGTGGAAATAAACAACAAAGAAGAGGCATTGATTTGTATTTGACGTCCTAGTCTCAATCGTAATTATTTATCGTGTATGATGGTCGTTAAAGTTTAGTATATATATATATATATATATATATATAAGCGATTTGATTGCATCATTGTGTGGATATATACCCTATCTACTAATCGAATTCAACGGTGGAATAAACACGTAGAGACAAGGCAGGTTTCAAAAAGAAGCAGCCTGCTGATAATAAAAGTAGTACACGCCAAACATGGGTGACCCATATTAGTCAACGGTTCAAGTAAATTTAACATTATATGAATCGGTTTGAACCTGGTTCCGGAACAAATTAGGAGTATTGAATTTGACAAACACCTACAAAAGGCTCAATGATTAACGACTAATCTGTGTTCAAAAAAAAAAGATTAACGACTAATGAAAAGAATGGTGAAGGCCGCGGGATCCAAACGTTCAGACAGCTTTTTCTACTATTATTATCCCATTATTTTTATATAGAAAAGTTTGGACGATTAACTAAAGACCAAATACAGAAAAGCTTACCCCACATGGTCACAATATTATTATTATTTTTATTTGTAAAGAAAAAAACACACACAAACACGCTGTTAGTTTAATCTTAAACTATGTTATAATATTACAATCATTATTATACGCATATAAGAATGTCGAATTTGAGTCAAGTTGGAGTGCTACGGATCCCTCTGTCTCTCTTTCTAACATGAACATCGCGTCATTTTTGAGAGCGAAGAAGATGGGGAGGATGTATATCTGGGTCGCAGTTTGGTTGGTGTCGATGACTTGTTTATTTCATGCGGTTCGAGCCCAGAACGGAACCAGAGCTACTACTGATCCAGACGAAGGTCCTCTCTCTCTCTCTCTCCTATTTAAATGCTCGTCTAATTTTGATTAGACATATATATATACGAACGAACCCGTGTTAGATACGAATAAAAGTTTTCAACAAATACGAATAAAAGTTATCATCCTCGTTAAAAAGGGCGACTGACGATGAGAAACTCAAACTCTTCTTCTTCTTCATATTCTTTCTGGTTGGAATAAAAACAAACTAGGATCTCTCTTGTTGTTGTATATATTAATCTGAATTTTTTTTTTTTTTTAAAAAAAACAACGAAATTCACAGCTCGGGCTCTGAACAAGATGTTCGAGACGTGGAAGATAACGGCGACGGAGGCATGGAACATCAGCGGCGAACTATGCAGCGGAGCCGCAACCGACGATAGCATCAGCATCGACAACTTAAACTACAACCCTCTCATCAAATGCGACTGTTCTTTTGTCAGCTCCACCATCTGCCGCATCATCGCTCTGTACGTCTTTCAACTACTAATGACTTCACATGTTCGACGCATTGCCTCAACACCTCTCTCTCTCTCAAATTAAATTAAATTAAATTAAATTAAATTTTTTACAGGAGGGCTCGTGGGATGAATGTTACCGGACCCATTCCTCAAGAGCTCTGGAGTCTCGTTTACATCTCCAATCTGTACGCTTCTTCTTAGCAAATTCTTTTCTTTTGCATTTGGAAGGAAGTTCCACACTCACTTTTTTTTTTCTTTTTGTATTCTTCTAATCTAATCTATGAAGGAACCTTAATCAGAATTTCTTGACTGGCTCTTTGTCTCCTGGCATTGGTAATCTGACTCGCATGCAGTGGATGTAACTCACTCAACCCCCTTCCTTTTCACTCACTTACCATGTTTCGTCTTCTTTTTCTTACTATTATTGGTCATGCCTCAGGACTTTTGGAGCCAATGCTTTGTCCGGACCAGTTCCAAAAGAAATCGGACTCCTCACTGATTTAAGATCCCTGTATGGACGGACCCCCCCTTCTAGATCATGATCACTTTCATTTTCATTCTCAACCAACCATTTTTTTTTTTCTTTCTTTTGAGCAGAGCTATCGATATGAATAATTTCTCCGGTTCTCTACCACCTGAGATTGGAAATTGCACCAGGCTTGTCAAAATGTATGTTTATGCCTTGCTTTACTAATCCATCCACTTTTTCCTTTTAATTACACTTCTATGGCGACATTTAATATATCCATTCCATCACAAGTAAACTCGCGTCTTCTTCTCCTGGGAATTTACTGTGATTATGTTTTTTTTTTTATGACAGATACATTGGAAGTTCAGGACTTACTGGTGAACTTCCTTCCTCATTTGTTAATCTTGTCAACTTGGAAGAAGCGTAAGATTTTTTTTTTTTTTATCTCTTACTCTTGCGGCTTCTTATTGTATCTGTCATCTTATTTAGAAACATTAGCATACTCTCTACGTTTTGGATTGACTTTCTTTCTTCATGTCGTTTCAGTTGGATCAATGATATCCAACTTACAGGTCAGATGCCAGCCTTCATAGGAAATTGGACCAGACTTACTACTCTGTGAGAAACTTTCATTTTGCCGCTCTTCAATCTTATTTCTTTGTTTTAGGTTTCTCTATCAATTGATAGAGTGACTATCAATTACTTGACGGTTTACCACTCGCAATACTCAACATTTGATACATGCTTTGCTGCCTGCAGGAGAATTCTTGGGACTAATTTGAGTGGTCCAATTCCATCTACATTTGCCAACTTAGTTTCGTTGACAGAACTGTACATATGCTCTTTTCTCCTTCACTTTTCAGCCTTGCTTTTTTTCTCTCCATACTGATGAAAATCCAATTTTCAGGAGACTAGGTGAAATATCCAACAGCTGTTCTTCTCTGCAATTCATCCGCAACATGAAATCTCTAAGTGTCCTGTAAGGACTTCTGTTCAGCTTTGCCCTAATCTTGATGAACTTCTTTAGCTCTTCCCCTTCCTCTGTATTTTTGACATTTTTGTTAATTATTATGCAGAGTATTACGGAACAATAATCTTACAGGCACAATACCTTCCAATATTGCAGATTACTTTCAACTGCGGCAACTGTAAGTCTGAGACAAGATGACACAAAATGTTGTTCCCGTGTTTTCTTTGTTACTAAACTGAGATGATATACATTCTTACGTGAAGCACCTAGACCTTACGTATACATTTTTCTCCAGTGATTTGAGTTTCAACAACCTAACTGGGCAGATTCCATCTTCGCTTTTCAACTCAAGCCAACTTACTCACTTGTAAGAATATTCATTTTTCCCATCACATGCTCTTATTCGAGATTCGCTGACAAACTGAGAATAAACCTTGTTACCTTTATTTAGGTTTCTGGGAAACAACAAGTTGAGCGGTTCCTTACCCATTCAAAAGAGTTCCTCTCTTAGTAATCTGTGAGTAACAAAATCTATAGAGGAATGTATCTTCTCTCTGGGTACCATATACTGAAAATTCTAAGCCTTTTATTTGCAGAGATGTTTCATACAATGATTTGACAGGAAATCTTCCTTCTTGGGTTCGCCTACCAAACTTGCAACTGTATGTTGAGGAATTAGATGCTTAAATTTCATGGCGCATAGTACATTATTGTGCTGAAAGGAAACATTTTTTTTAAACTCTGCAGTAACCTGATTGCGAACCACTTTACAGTGGGAGGCTCTGACAGAAGGTGACTTCGTCAATCTTGTGCTTTACTTGGAGCCTAAAGTTCTACTCTGTTTATATTTCGCAAGCATAGAAGTGTTAATCTACATGCTATATTTCTCATCTTTGTACTTTTTTGTTCTTTCGAAAAGGGCTTTCCCCGGACTGGACTGCCTCCAGAAGAGTTTCCGCTGCAATCGAGGAAAAGGCGTATGTAAGTGCATTTAAATGGTGTTCCGAAACTTATTTCAGTTTTGACATTGACAGTGTTAGGATGAATATATGTTAGTTAAGATGTTTCTCTCTTGATGGGTGTCCAGATTTCAACTTTTCTGTCAACTGTGGAGGCCCGGATATCAGGTCCAGTAGTGGAGCTTTGTATGAGAAAGACGAGGGGGAGCTTGGACCAGCTTCATCTTTCGTAAGTAGAACGCAGAGATGGGCAGTCAGCAATGTAGGACTATTTACTGGGAGTAACAGTAATCAATACAGAGCTCTTTCAGATGCACCATTTGCAAACACCTCGGACTCAGAGCTTTTCCAATCAGCGAGGCTCTCTGCATCTTCTCTAAGGTATTACGGACTGGGGCTAGAAAATGGAGGCTACAGTGTAACACTTCAGTTTGGTGAAATACAAATACAAGGTTCTGATACCTGGACAAGTCTTGGAAGGCGACTTTTCGACATATATGTCCAGGTCTCTACTATACATTGATCTTCCTCTCATATTCTCACAAACGCTAGCTTATTCTTCTTGACTGGGATTGCCTATTTTAGTTTTCTTTTGTAAATGAAATGATCATCATATCGTCGTCTAATGTAAATGAACATGAAATATGCATATGGTAGCTTTTTCGAACAAAAGAGGGGAAATCGTTGATAAACCCTGGCATATAAGTGATTCGTTTGTATTGAATGTCTGGTGCATTGTGTAGTATATGTTTCGGTTAAGAAGGGTCTAACATGCAGCACTGTAAGGCTCAACTTTTCATGAACCTCTCTTCTCAGACCTCTGATTTCCTTTTGTTTTTCAGGGAAAACTTGTTGAGAAGGATTTTGATATGCACCGAACAGCTAACGGTTCAACTTCCCCGGCGAATCAAAGAGTATATAAAGCAAATGTATCTGAAAATTATGTTGAAATTCATCTTTTCTGGGCCGGAAAAGGGACATGCTGTATTCCTGCTCAAGGGACATATGGGCCGTTAGTCTCAGCTATCAGTGCAACGCCAGGTAACAACAAAAACTTTCATGATCTTTCTAGAGTCCAAGGTCTCTTCTCACAACCGGCTTTTCTTCGCTGCAGATTTCATACCTACTGTAGCTAATAAGTTGCCCCCGAAATCCAAGAAAAATATTGGTATAATTGCAGGGGCCATTGTAGGAGCAGGAATGATAAGTATCTTGGTGATTGTCATCATCTTAATCATCCGTCGGAAAAGAAAAAGGGCGGCTGATGAAGAAGGTAAGTATAGTCTTAACCTTTGGCATCTCTCCTATCACAGTCGAATCGCGAACAATTGTAATTTTCAACTGCATATACTTTTATGCAGTGCTACACAGCCTGGACATAAGACCCTACACCTTTAGTTACTCAGAACTCAGAGCTGCAACTCAAGATTTTATTCCTTCCAACAAGCTTGGGGAGGGAGGATTTGGACCTGTTTTTAAGGTAACACCCTTAGCAGATAATGGATGTAATTTCTCCATTGACTATAATATATTCTAAAGATATCAATTGGTACAGGGTAAACTGAACGATGGAAGAGAGATAGCTGTGAAGCAGTTGTCAGTTGCATCGAGGCAAGGCAAGGGTCAATTTGTTGCGGAGATTGCCACTATATCAGCTGTTCAGCATCGCAACCTTGTAAAACTGTACGGATGCTGCATCGAGGGAAACCAGCGTATGCTTGTGTATGAATACCTCTCAAACCACAGTCTAGATCAAGCTCTGTTCGGTATGCAAATAAGTTTAAACAGTTTTTATAGTTTTTGTTTACAAAAGTAGGGCTTCTGTTGGCTTACACGTTGCTGTGATTTTCTTAGAGGAAAATAGTTTGCAACTTGGTTGGTCAGACCGTTTCGAGATATGCTTAGGAGTAGCAAAAGGTTTGGCATATATGCATGAGGAGTCAAGTCCTCGTATAGTGCACAGAGATGTGAAGGCAAGCAATATTCTGCTAGACTCGGACCTGATACCAAAACTCTCTGACTTTGGATTGGCCAAACTATATGATGATAAGAAGACGCACATAAGTACCCGAGTTGCAGGGACCATGTAAATATCCTGGAAACCCCCAAAAAAAAGATTTTATGTTTTGTTAAATATCCTCACAAAGATTGTTGATTGTTACATTACATACAATGCTGCAGAGGATATCTGTCACCAGAATACGTGATGCTTGGACATCTTACGGAGAAGACGGATGTGTTTGCCTTTGGTATAGTGGCTCTGGAAATTGTCAGCGGAAGGCCCAACTCCTCTCCAGAAATGGATGACGAGAAACAATACCTTCTCGAATGGGCATGGAGCCTACACCAAGAGAATCGTGATTTGGAAGTGGTAGATGCGGGTCTAACAGGATATGACGAGGACGAAGTGAAACGTGTAATAGGGGTAGCCTTCTTGTGCACACAGACGGATCACGCAATAAGGCCAGCAATGTCCCGAGTGGTAGGCATGTTGACGGGGCATGTGGAGATAACGGAAGCCAATGCGAAGCCAGGGTACGTCTCTGAGAGAACGTTCGAGAACGCAATGAGCTTCATGAGTGGTGGTTCAACGAGCTCGAGCTTGGTATTGCCCGACACTCCAAAGAATCCTTCCAAGTAGAAGAAGAAGATGGGACTACAAACGACTTGAACAAACTTGAATGAAACACCTTTTGAGGGTTTTTATTGTATAAAATTTAAGAAGCGTGGTTTGTACTCAACTGCTTGTCTGACCAAACTACAGAAACGTTCCTTTGACTAAGATTGTCTTCTCCTGAATGCTTTTGGCTCCATATTTAACATTTAAGTATCCCCAAGAACAAACCACCAAAGTTAGTCCAAAAGGTGGTGATAGCAGGGGCTGCCACCATTAATTAAATTCCAATTGGTTTAAGCAAAATATTTAAGCTACTTCAATCTTCCTTTAATCAATATGTTGAGAGAAATTTGTAAGCTGATTGAAGTTGATACTTGCTATGAAAAGAAAAGTGTAAGCCTGCGCATATCTAATTGAACTTATATGTGTTGTGTTCCCAAATTGCATAAGAAAAAAGTGATTCCATGAGAGGATACCGACTGTTCAAGTTTGTGAACATTTGGTCTCTAGTTCCGCTGGCTGCACTATACAACATAAAACTGTTGAATCTGTCAAATGGAAGTCTCACTATTTGGTAATGAACATAAATATGACTTATCTATATCTTGCTTCTCTGCCAAGCTAAAGTAGTCAATATTGTGCCTTCGATTTGGATGTTACAGGTGGTGATAAGAGTTTACATCTTTATTGGTCAACCCGTTTTGACATATGTTTGAATTAGCCAGAAGTTTAGCCAACCTACACAAGGAAGCGGAGTGTTCATGTAATATACATGGATGTGAACAATCAATCCGCTTCCTCCAACCTATACGAGGAACTGAAGTATTCACATCAGCACAAGACGGTATGTCTCAAATTGAAGTCTCGATGATGCACTGTTTGGTGATGAGCATAAACATATTTATATCAATATGTATTACAGTTATACACCACTGTGTTTTTTTTACAAACCAAAGAAAAGAGTTATTTATCATGAGGTTCTAAACTTACATATTGATGTATGTATATATGTCATTTGAGATACTATTATTGGTTAGGTTTCCAAGAATTCTTACATACTCACCTATTTATTTATTTATTTATTTATTTATGATATTTGTATTTTCTAATGTTTTGAGAACTTTTGGTTAAATACTGTAGAGTATATGTATAGAAGGGTACTTAAGTCTTTATGTAATCCCTAGAATACCTCTTGTATAGAGTATAAATACTGTATTATCTCATCTAATAAAACTCAGTTAAGCCAATTCTCCTATATGGTATCAGAGCACCGATACCTAGGGATCTCAAAAATTTTCAGCCGTCAAACATAAACAAAACTCAAAACTCTCGATTTCTCTTCTTCTTCTTCTTCTTCACGTTCTCTAATGGCGCACTCTCCACTCTCCTCTACCGAGACTGTCCCCATCTCCGATCCTAACAATCTCCTCAATGTGAACATGAACAATGTTACAAAACTCACAGCATCTAATTTTTTGATGTGGAGTCGTCAAGTACACGTGTTGCTTGATGGATACGATCTTGCCGGCTACATCGACGGTTCAACCGTTGCACCTCCTCTGACGATCGACGTTGAAGGCGTTCTCTCTCCAAATCCGGCGTTCACTCGCTGGAAGCGACAGGACAAGCTCCTTTACAGTTCACTCCTAGGCGCAATCACGGTTACAGTCCATCCTATCCTCTCTACCACGACGACGTCAGCCCAAATCTGGGAAACCTTGTCCGCGACTTATGCGAAACCCAGTCGAGCTCATATACAACAGCTTCGACAACAAGTCAAAACATGGACTAAGGGGACCATGTCTATTGACGCTTATGTTCAAGGGTTTATAACCCGATTCGATCAGCTTGCTTTGCTTGGTAAGCCGTACGAGCTTGAAGATCAGGTTGAACATTTTCTTGAAGGACTGCCAGAAGAATACAAGCAGATTGTGGATCAGATCGAGAGCCGTGAAGTTACTCCTTCCATCACTGAGGTTCATGAAATGCTTCTCAACTTTGAGGTCAAACTCCAGACCAAGACTCCTGCACCAACGGTTCCTCCTATCACTGCCAATGCTGCTCAGTTTCGTGGAAACTCTAGCAACAACAATCGGAACTCGTATCAAGGTCAGAGTCGGAACCACAACAAAGGACAACAGACGTGGCAGCAACAACAGCAATTCTCTCCACGTCCTTACTAGAAATCGCGAGGTTAACAAGGCAGGTGTCAGTTGTGTGGTGTCTACGGTCACAGCGCGCGTCGCTGCTCGCAGATGCAGCAGACGCAAGGGGTCTCACAAGGTGCTACCTCCAATCAGCACTACAGCACACCAGCTCCTACTTCCTGGCATCCACGGGCTAACATGGCCATGGCGCAACAATACAATCCAAATAACTGGATTCTTGATAGCGGGGAAACTCATCATCTTACAACCGACTTGAGTAACTTGGCTCTCCACCAACCATACACAGGAGGAGAGGAGGTCACCATCGCTGATGGCTCTACCATTCCTATCTCGCATACTGGTTCCACCTCCCTTACTACACCCTCTCGTTCCTATACCTTAGATAATGTTTTTATATACCAAACTTGCAAAAGAACCTTATCTCCGTATACCGCTTGTGTAATTCTAACAATGTGTCTGTTGAATTCTTTCCTGCCCATTGTCAGATGAAGGATCTCAGCTCGGGGGTCCGATTACTCCAAGGCAAAACTAGAGACGAGTTGTACGAGTGGCCAGTAACTTCCAACAATACAATTACCCTCTTCGCCTCACCCTCACCAAAAACATCAATCACACACTGGCACTCGCGCTTGGGACATCCTTCTTCTTTTATTTTGCAAACTGTTGTTTCTCAATTTTCTTTACCTATTTCTGCTACTTCTCAAAAACAAATACCTTGTTCTCATTGCCTTATTAATAAAAGCCACAAGCTTCCTTTTTATTCAAACACAATTTCCTCCACCAAACCTCTCGAATACATTTATACCGATGTCTAGACTTCTCCAATTCTTTATGTTGATCATTTCAAATATTACCTCATTTTTGTTGATCACTTCACCTGTTATACATGGCTATATCCTTTAAAACAAAAGTCCCAAGTCCGCGATACCTTTATTCAGTTCAAGTCGCTTGTTGAGAAACACTTTAGCCTTCCCATCCGCAACCTCTATTCCGATAATGGTGGTGAGTTCATTGCTCTCCGCCAGTTTCTCTCCACCCACGGCATCTCCCACTTCACTTCTCCACCTCATACACCCGAACACAATGGGATAGCTGAGAGAAAGCATCGCCATGTCGTTGAGACGGGTCTCACACTTCTTCATCAAGCGTCTATGCCAACTCAATATTGGACATATGCTTTTGCGGTTTCTGTGTATTTGATCAACCGACAGCCATCTTCGGTTCTCAATCACCAATCTCCGTATGCAAAACTCTTCAAAAAGGCGCCAAACTACTTGAAGTTAAGGGTCTTTGGTTGTGCTTGTTACCCCTGGCTCAGGCCTTATACTAACAACAAGCTGGAGAACCGATCGCAAAAGTGTATCTCTGCCTTCATCACCCTTCCGGTCGAATCTATACGTCCAGACATGTCACCTTTGTCGAGACTGATTTCCCATTCCCAGTCTCTTTACCTGAAAAAGATGATGCCACTGATAAAGTACATCCTTCTTATACACCTCCAACCCGTGTCCCGATACGTAAGCCACCACTCGTGCACTCGTCACCAGCGCCTTCCCCGGGTCAGGATCCTCACCACCAGTCTTCACAGACTTCGACGTCATCTACTTCTGCACCTGCAGAACAAGGTAACGATATGGGTACGGAACAGAGTTCAACAGGTACATCGCGGGATGAAACACACAGCCACCAACAAAATAACCCACCCTCACCACCACCACCACCAACAAATAACATCACCAACAACCCAGCACCCGAACCCACCGCTACGGCGACAACTACCACCAATACCCAGACAGAAAATCTCAACGCCCACCCTATGCGAACCAGATCCAAAAATAACATTTCTAAACCCACCAAAAAGCTCACCCTTGTAGCCACCACCACAAAAGCCCAAATACCTATCCCTACCACGGTAAACCAGGTCATGCGAGATGAGAATTGGAGACGATCCATGAGCGTTGAGTATAATGCTCAAATTGCAAACAAAACTTTTGAATTGGTTCCACCGGCGCCAAATGAAAATGTTATTGATTCTCGATGGGTTCATACTATTAAATACTTGTCTAATGGTGAGATTGACAGGTACAAGTCGAGGTGGGTTGCTCGGGGCTATACTCAGACGTATGGGATTGATTATTCAGAGACTTTTAGTCCAGTTGTGAAGTCAGTAACGATACGACCTAGTACTACATCTTGCAGTGACACGATCATGGCCTATTAAGCAACTTGATGTCAATAATGCGTTCCTCCAAGGAACTCTCACGGACGAAGTTTATGTCACACAGCCTCCAGGTTTTGTTGATCCTGATCGTCCCCACCATGTTTGTAGATTGAAGAAAGTGTTGTATGGACTCAAACAGGCTCCGCGAGCGTGGTACCAAGAACTGAAAATGTTCTTATGTCAGATGGGATGTCATAACTCCAGTGCAGACACCTCTGTTTTTATATATCTCCACGGCTCCCATGTTCTCTACATCTTGGTTTACGTTGACGACATTATCATTACCGGGAGCAGCTCATCTCTAGTTTCCGCGTGCATACATGTCTTGGCATCTCGATTCTCGTTAAAGGAACCAACAGATCTTCATTATTTCTTGGGCATCGAGGTTACTCGTACAAGGAGTGGTCTTCATCTGATGCAAAGGAAATATATTGTTGATCTACTCACCAAGCTTCATATGTTAGATGCTAAACCTGTCTCGACGCCTCAAGCAACATCTCCGCGACTTTCTCTATCCACGGGTACTCCTCTTGATAACCCGAAAGAGTATAGGATGGTCATTGGAAGTCTGCAATACCTTGCGTATACTCGACCGGACATCGCCTACAGTGTCAACAAGTTATCGCAATATATGCATAAGCCTACGGATGCTCACTGGCAATCGGCCAAACGAATCCTTCGATACCTTGCAGGCACTCTTACACATGGAATCTGCATAAATAGACACTCTCCTCTCAACCTACATGCCTTTTCCGATGCTGACTGGGCTGGAGACACAGACGACTTTGTATCTACAAACGCCTATATCGTCTACCTTGGTTCCACACCCATCGCTTGGTCATCTAAAAAGCAGAGTGGTGTTGCACGATCATCCACTGAAGCAGAGTATCGTTCCGTAGCTAATACAGCTGCCGAACTCTGTTGGGTTTCTTCCTTACTAAAAGAACTCGGTGTCTCAATGCCTACAACCCCAGCAGTATACTGTGATAATGTCGGTGCCACTTACCTCAGCGCAAATCTGGTATTTCACTCACGTATGAAGCACCTCGCTTTGGATTTTCACTTTGTGCGTGACAATGTACAGTCTGGTGCTCTTCGAGTTCAACATGTCTCCACCAGAGACCAATTAGCCGACGCTCTCACAAAACCTTTGGCAAGATCACGTTTCAATGAGCTCATGAACAAGATTGGATTGAGCAAACTCCCTCTATCTTGAGGGGGTGTGTAGAGTATATGTATAGAAGGGTACTTAAGTCTTTATGTAATCCCTAGAATACCTCTTGTATAGAGTATAAATACTGTATTATCTCATCTAAGAAAACTCAGTTAAGCCAATTCTCCTATAAATACTACCAATAAGGGTGTTCTCCCAATTCTAAGATAATGCTTGGAGTCAAGATCAATGAGGGGAGATGAAAATGTCACTTCTCCTCTATGGATATATTTGTGTTTTTGAGGAGAATAACTTTATTTTCTTCTTTGGTTGGAGAAGAGACATATTTCATTTCTTCTTCATATATAGACACACTTTAATTCACGAACGTCTAATTAACATTTGTGAGGCAACTTTGGCTTGGGGGTCAACAACACACGTCGTTGTGTATGAGCTTCCGCTTTCCTCATGATGGGCCTCGATTACATCCCCATGCTTACTGAAGTCTTGGGTGATGAAGATAAAGCAAAGGAGGTCGTCGAAGCTGGAAAAGCATCCATGGGTAAATGACCTAAGCTCTACGGATTAATTTGTGTTTGTAATATCTGTTGTTCTAAGACCTTTTATTTTCTTCCATATGCACAGGCCAGGATTTATCACCGCTTGACTTGATCAACGTACAGACCTTTGCTAAGAAAGTTATGGACCTCGCTGACTACAGGAAGAAGCTTTATGATTACCTTGTTGCTAAGATGAGCGACATTGCCCCTAATTTGGCGGCCTTGATTGGAGATATGGTTGGTGCCCGTCTGATTTCACATGCTGGAAGTCTCACTAACCTTGCCAAGTGCCCATCTTCTACCCTCCAGATTCTTGGAGCTGAGAAGTCCCTTTTCAGGTGCGATATCATAGATCTCTCCTTTTTTTTAATCTTCTCTGTATGTTATTTTAGTGCGGCGTGTGTGACGACGTTGTGGTGTTTCAGGCGCTTAAAACACGAGGAAACACACCCAAGTATGGGTTTATTTTCCATTCGTCGTTCATTGGCCGAGCATCTGCTAAGAACAAGGGCCGTATCGCTTGTTATCTTGCAAACAAGTGCTCTATAGCGTCCCGTATTGATTGTTTTGCTGGTAAGAATCGGAAAACTCCATGAAGAAGAGCTCTTGGTGTTATGAGATATGTTGTAAATGATGTGCCGTGGTGTTGTTTTCCTATGTCAGATGGTGCAACAACGGCATTTGGTGAGAAGCTACAGGAACAAGTAGAGGAAAGGCTAGACTTTTATGAAGGAGGTGATAGAGAATATGCAAAACAAAGGTATTATCTTGAAATAAGATTTGTGCAAAGAGTAATGTTTTGAAGGTTGACTAAGTGTTTGATCCGTACCCTCCTTAAAGATGAGGAAGGGAAGGAGACATTGGATGCCTCAGCAAAGAAAAGCAAGAAGATGAAGGCAAAGGGTGATGAAGAAGAAGAAGAGAAGTTGGAGAAAAAGAAGAAGAAAGAGAAGAGGAAGATGGAGACAGAAGAGGAGAATGAGAAAGAAGAGAAGAAAAAGAAAAAGAAGAGTAAGGCTGTTGGAGAGGAGGAGACTGATGATGGTCACAGCAAGAAGAAATCGAAGAAGAAGAAGAAGAAGTCAAAGAGTGAGGATGACGACGAATAGGGGATGATGCAACATAACGGACCCTGTATTCTTTTTTTAGCTAAACATTTTTGCTGTGTTACTTTTTCTCAGTAAACTCTGCTAGAGAATCTGTGTTCTGTCCTCAGAACGATTTGATAACATCTCTTTTTGCGCATCATTTAAGGATTATCTATCTATTTCATTAAAAG
Source organism: Brassica nigra (assembly GCA_016432835.1). NCBI lineage: Eukaryota > Viridiplantae > Streptophyta > Magnoliopsida > Brassicales > Brassicaceae > Brassica > Brassica nigra. Next base: position 45,222,434 of record CM028243.1, read on the forward strand.
AGGAACATGATCTATTGATAAATGTTATGTCCAACTATTTATTTACTTTATCTAAATATAAAGCAAATTGTATGACTTTTTATTTGACAACGCAAATTGTAACCATAACTACCTTTTCTAATAAAATAATTTTGCAATCTCTACTTTAATTCCTAATTTTTAGGAACCCACTTCCCACACACACATATATTTTAGCCACGGTTATAGATATTGAATAGTACTTCTTAGTATTAACTGGCTAATGTATAATAGTATGATAATATTTTAAAATTTGTTATATTTAAAAACTCAAAAAATCTTTAATATTCAAATAAATTTCTATTGTATGTGATATTAAAATTGTTTTCTAAACCAGAATTATTAAAGGTATATTTAAATCATATTGGTTTCAATTTTTTTTTTTGATTAAAAATATTAGTGTTTGAGCCCGGTTTCAAATTTTACATGTGTCAATTTGAATTAATAATATAATATCTTAGCTATTAATTTCCTAATCCTCCGAATAATGTAGTATTTCGTCAAAATCAATAACATGCTTCAATCTAAAACTATATTTACCATATATGAACTTTTTTAAAATTCAAAAATTTAAGTATTTTTAAAAAGTCAGTTAAGATACATAAAATTTAGTCCAACCAAAATTTTTACTTTTAAAGATGCACTTTTAATAGAAATAAATATTCATATAAACTAATTTAGTTTAACTGGTTTTAAATAGGTTATTAGATTAAAAAATATTTACTAAATGTGATTTAACTTAAAGTTATTGAAGACCATATTAATCCATATATATATATATATTTAACAGAACATATTAAAAATTATTTTTTAAAAACATTTTTCAAAAATTTTATTCGGTTTTCGTGCGGATTAGATTTGATATTGGTTTTCGGAAATAACACTTCAAGAACCGTTTGAGTATATAGGCCATGTATAATAGAGTATAAAACTTTGGTGATTAATTATGTTAGATAACTAATAAGAAAATATAATATGTTGCAAACTTTAGAAATAAAGTTTAAAAATAACTTATGAAATGTGTATGATACAATTGTATAGTTATACAACTTGATATATTTAATATAGTCACCAAAATTATATTAAATTAATATTAAACACAAATATGATTACAAAAAATAATTCAAATATAAAAATTAAATTTCTCAAAAAAAACAAAACAAAAAATATATCCGCTCTTTGAAAGGGCGGGTCAGAATCTAGTTTTAGTTTATTTGCTCTGCAGGTTTGAAGTCCCTCTATCACATGACATTATAATCAATTGTGATTTGCTTTTTCTCATATGAAAGAACGAAAGACACGTCCAACTTGCTTTTCAAAGTTTAATTGTATATGATGACCAAGTGGTTCAGTGTATATTGATTCTTTTTTTTAAACACTTTCATTGATAATAAGAGAGATACAAGGAACAAAAAGGGAGCCATTACAGAAGGATCAAACTTAATCTAAAAACCACAAGAGGAATTAAGGCAAAATAAAAAGATGCCTTAACCAACAAGGAAAACCAGCAGCTATATAAGATTGAAATCGATCCTCTTTAATGACACTATCAGCGATCAGACAAGCACCTTTTATATCATTGCATTTCAGAGATTGAACACGCCAGTCCAAGAATTCATGAAGGTAAAGACAGACTTTCTCTGAGTAGAACTTTAAAGAAGGCCAGTCATTAGGATTAGAAACTGCAGCAACTAACTCCTTGTCATCACTCACAAAAATAATCGAGTCATAATGAAGGCTTTTAAGACTTTCAATAGCCCATAACCAACTTTCTAATGAAGCATCTTTTCTGTTGTAAATGCCTGAAAAGGATCTTCTACCATGTAAAAGAACTTTTCCTGCATTGTTTCTGAGAACCCAGGAAGCACCACTTTCTTTTTTGGAGTTGCTCCAAGCATAGCCAATATCGCATTTGAACCAATTTAAAGGGGGAGGCTTCCAACCAAACAGAATTTTCTTCTTCCTTTCAAGGTCAATAGTCTTTTCATTTTTCTCTATTGATTTGATCAGAAACCAATGATTCACTTCATCATAAACTTTGCTGAGAAGTTCAGGACCTTTTGAAACGATGCCTTCAAAGAAGTAAGAATTTCGGTTTTTCCAGATACTCCAAATGATCCAGGATCCAGCTCTACTAATCTCAGAAGGAATAGAGATAATATCTCTAGCTTTTAGGACAAAGAAGATGTTAGAGTAGACTGAGGATTCAGAGAAACCTGAGAGAGGTTTATGGAAGTTGCTGATGGCCCAGTATTGTCTCGCTAAAGTGCAAGTGAAAAGCACATGATTTATAGATTCACCTTCCAGACCACAGACCAGACCATAAGAACATCCTTATCTTTGGAGCCCTATTGAGCGACCAAATGTAGTCTTTGATTCCGTTAAGCGAGGGAAGCATCGATCCTGCAACATAAGCCTCTTTTTTGCTTATTTTTCAGCAAGCCAATATCTAGAACAAACAGAGTAGGCTCCAGATCTTGTGTGATTCCAGCAAAAGAAATCTTCTGAAGAAATAACTGGCTTAGTCCTTGTGATGATAGCTATGTCTTGAGGATAAAAGAGTTCATGAAGCCTATCCATATCCCAGTGATGAGAATTTGGCCGCAATAGATCTTTAACTCTGAGATTAAGATCAATCAGAGTGTTTTTCATTAGCGGGATTCTCATTCTATCACCATCAGCCAACCAAGGGGTAGACCAGACAGAGATGGAATTGCCATTGCCAACCATCTGTCTGAGACCTTTAACAAGGAGATCTCTGCCATGAATAATACTACGCCATGCGAAGGAGGGTCTTCTACCAAGTTTAGCAGACAAGAAATCACCTTCAGGGAAGTATCTACTCTTGAGAAATTGACTAAGTAAGGATGATTGATCTTGGAGTATTCTCCAGGCTTGTTTAGCCAACAAAGCTTGATTGAATGTTTCAATGTCTTTAAAACCCATCCCTCCAAGATGTTTAGGGATACAAATCTTATCCCAACTTAGCCAATGAATCTTTACTTTGTCTTCAGAAGAACTCCACCAGAAGGATGCCATAGCCGAAGTGAGATTATTACAAGTTGTTTTGGGTAGTTTAAAACAACTCATAGCATAAATCGGCATTGCCATAGCGACTGATTTAAGGATGATTTCCTTCCCTGCTTGAGATAAGAATCTTGTGTACCAACCAGACATTCTCCCTTTCATCTTTTCTTGAATGTAAGCCAACATCTCTATTTTGGATCCACTGAAACATTCTGGTAAACCCAAATAGGTACCCGCTCCCCCTTCAGCAAAGATTCCAAGAAGATTCTGAATACTAAGTTTGAGTCTGGGGTTAACCTTCTTACCAAACGTCAAAGAGGACTTGGATAGATTAATTACTTGACCAGTAGCTCTCTTTTTTTCATCTGAATAATCCATTAATTCATCAAATCTGTACAAACATCCTTGCATAAAAAGCCATCATTAAAGAAGAGGCATCACAAACCACCATTGCTTGGTAATGTAGCTTTTAGCTATGTTGGTTAAATGAGTGCTAGTGTTAGTAGTATATAACTATATTAATGTTTGATTAAATGAGTGCTAGTTGTTAGTAGTATATTAATGGTTGATATTTGTGTAGCTGCAAGTAGATTAATAAATCGAATTTAATTAAGCTTTTGAATGCTTGGTGAGGGTAGCTGCATAAAAAAATATATGAATATAACTCCAGAAAAGCAAGAATTCCCTATAGAAAAAAGATAAGCAGAAGAGTTTTTTTTTTAGCAGAAGAGGTTTTTTTTTTGTTTTTGAGCAACGAGCAGAAGAGCTTATACACTGGATTGTATATATATCATGCATGTTTTGTAGCCAAATGGAGAAAAAGATGAGCACAACTGCAGAAGAGCTTACATTGTAATTGTTATATCACTATAGGGTATTAAAAAATTCAAAATATATTTATTTTGAAAAATATATATATATATATTTTGTTTTGTTAGGTTTCCTTTCCTAAAATCATGTTATATATAAACTATATATTGTAAATTTTATAGATATGTTTTGTGATTTATGTAGTCTTATAAGTAGGGTGAGACGGATCGGATATCCGGAAATTTGGGGTATCCGGATCCGATTCGATTCGCCGGATCCGTCGATTTAGTATCGGATCGGATTCGGGACATCAGATATCCGGATTGGATATCCTTCTAGTTATCATACTATCCGCGGATATCCGGATCCGATTCGATTCGTAAAATAATTAATAAAATAAAAAAATATATTTTAAAAGTATTAAAATTCTAAAATAATACATAAATTAAATATTTATAAAAGATTTATAAATATACATATGAATATCATATTTAAAAATTAAAATATAGTATTATAAAACTAATTTTATGAATAAATATTAATATATCAAATATAATTATTTATAAAATTGAAAAATTTAATATATTTTAAAAGTACGGATCCGGATCCGGATATCAGGACCTAAAAATTAAGATATCTGGATCCGGATTCGGTTTTGACGAATCCTTAATTTACTATCCGGATTCGGATCCGGACACCCTGGATATCCTATTTTCGAAGCGGATCCGGGGCGGATCTTGGATCGAATCCGGATCCCGGATAATAAGTCTCAGGCCTACTTATAAGAGATAAATAAAAAGATGTTACTTATGATGTTATAGTTATGTCATCTTGTTTCTGGAGATTGATGTTTAATTTGCCAGCTTGTGGCTCCAGATTGCTCTGGCTTCGTCTCTGGGGGTTTGTTTAAAGTCTTCGGCTCTTGTTATCACCACTGTGTAATCTCTAGTTTGACAGCTATCATTTCTAGTGTTAAAAAAAGAGTTACCCTTAATGAACTAAACATATTTTATCTAATTACCATTAATAGTTTTTAGTTTATTTTTTTTGCTTAATAATCTCTAACTAGGTGTTCACCCGCACATACGGGCATAATTATTTTAAAAATATTTATAAATAAATGCATTATCAAATCAAAGATCATTAGAATAAGTTTTTATTCATGCTTTAAAAATATTCTATAATAATTAATAAAAATATTTTCTCTACATATAACAAAATTTTTCATCACAAGATAAATATTTTTATCACGTAAAGTTTGACAATAATCATGCATTTAAAGTAATTAATAAATCAAATATCGAATTTTGATAAAGGCTTTCATTCTTATAAAATTACTTTATTGCACAAATTAAACTTAAAAAACATTCATGTAACATAAAACTATATACAATATATATATAGGGATTTATCTTTATTTTAAATTTAAAAATAAAAATATGATGTAATATAATTTTATTGCATAGATTAAAATTAAAAACATTCATGTAACATAAAAATATATACAGTATTATAGGAACTTTATGATGTAAAATTATTTTTAAATTATTTTATTGCATAAATTAAACTTAAAAACATTCATGTAACATAAAAATATATACAATATATAGGGATTTATCTTTTAAAAAATATGATGTAAATAAATTTTTAGCTAACACAATATAAACTATTTTAGATAATTTAATTATCAAATCACTGAAATTTGTTTTAAATGTATGTTTAGTTTTATACTAGCAAATCTAATTATTTATTAAGGGTTTATCTTTAGAAAAATGATGTAAAATAACTTTTATATATTAACAAACTAATTATTTATTAAGTGTTTATCTTTCTTTTTAATTTTTTTTTAAAATATGATGTAAGATAATTTTTTTGGAAAAAAAAATATAAACTATGTTTAGATAATGATAATTAAAAAATGCTGAAATTCATTTATAATCTATGGTTGATTATATATTAACAGTTATAGTTATTCATTAAGGGTAACATCGTATTTAGCGAGTCTAACATTAAACGTGAGAGCCCTGTTGCAAAAAATCACTCCGCAAATAATAGTATAGATTAAGTTTAAATTTTAATTTCTTTTTATTTATAACTCTTATAAGACTAATTACCATTAATAGTTTTTAGTTTCCTTTTTTGCTTAATAATTTCTAATTAAGTTTAAATTTTCATTTATTTTTATTTGTAACATACTAATAATTTGATATGTTGTTTATTAAATTAGTTTAACAAAATATATTTCTTAAATAGTTACAGTTCATTTAGAAGAAATGTTGCAGCTCAATGAAACTAAACAGTAATAATATAGCTTAGCATAACTTGAACAAAAATAGTTATGGTTCACTAAAAGAAATTTTGTAATTTATTATATCGGAAAATAAATAATTGAACTGATAAAAATTCTTATACCAAAAATCAAAGAACTACCTAAGATAACAATATATTATTGTTATTTAGAATAAAAATGTATTATTTTATATATAAAATAAAAACAAGCATGAACAAACAAAAATGAATATTTAAAATTATAATATTTTTGTTGATATTCAGATATGTGCATGCTATTTTAAAAGATTACCAGATTTTGACCCGCGCTTCGAAAGCGCGGGTTTCTTTGGATGATAAATAAAGTTTTAAATGGATTATTATTCTAGGATTTTGAATATTATTATGTTATAAAGTCGTATTATATCGAATAAAAAATTTGTTTAAAATTATTTGTAACTCTCTCTTAAACCTAGGTCTTTTACCTCGATTCAAAAAAACAAACCGAAACTGATCCAAAATACATGTTCAGTTCGGGTCTGTGTCAGGAAAAAAGTACATATTGAGTATTTTTAAGGTCCAATGGATCTTGGTTCGATCCGGATCCTACCCAAGACCTGACCAGTACCTAAAGTACCTAATTTTTTGTGTATATTAGCTATATTTAAATATTTATGATACGTTTTCAGTGTTACATATATACTTTTAAGTTCTAGGTTCGGGTTTTCGGTCATAGTTTCGGGTTTCAGGTAAAATTTCAAATTAAAAATAATATTTCGGATATTTGGAGAAAATTTGAAAATTTTTTTGTTCCTCGGATTAGATTCTTGGAAACATTTTGAGTCTTTTCCAATATTTGAATATATTTTGGGTATTTGTTGGGGTTTTAGATGTTTTTTCAGGTTTGGGATAATTTTTGGGTTTTCGGGTACTTCTAGTCTTTTTCGCGTCTTAAATACCTGAACCGACCCATACCTGCTACATACCCACCAATTATATATTGTACATGTATTTGAATTATGAATCTGAACCTACCCGGACGTTAATTATAGGAACCAACCCAAACCCAAACCAAAAAGTTTCAAATATCTAATTGGGTTCTAACGTTTAGGACCCAAAGGACCCATCATGTACCCGATCTGATATGTTTTTGGTGTTACATATTTACTTTTAAGTTTTGGGTTCGGGTTTTCTGTCATAGTTTCAGGTTTCAAGAAAAAATTTAAATTTTAAAATATATTTCAGATAATCAGAGAAAAGTTTGGATATTTTTTGGTTCATCGGATTAGATTCTGGGAAACATTTTTGGGTCTTTTCCAATATTTAATATATTTGGGTATTTGTTGGGGTTTTAGATATTTTTCGATCGAATGAAACATTTACTTGTTAGAATTTTGGTTAATTTAATAACATATATTCGAACGGTTTTTAATATTTTTCAAAATTTCTCTTAAATTTTTTTTTTTACTTTCATAGAAATTAGTGTTACATAATATGTGTAATTTTGTTTTATCATAGGATTTGCTAAAATGATTTTATGAAATTTGATTTTGTAATTATTTGGAACTATATAATATAAGATGATATGGTACAAAAAACGATGTTATGGTACAATATGTTGATATATGCTAACTCATTTTAGTTGATGTTTAAATATTGTAGATCTATTATTGAACATAAGATATAGTGTACAATATTATTGCATAATAACCATCACATTGGGTGATAATTTTTTTTAAAAGAAGTGTATCATATAAAATAAAGAGTAATAATAGGATATCTTTAAAAAATAGAATACTGTATGATTGAAATAATCAATGGTACGTTTAAAAAAGTTATACATGGATCTACCAATATTTTTAAGTTAAATGATTCTATTTTAACAGTATTGATAACAATATATACAGTTTTAACAATCTACAAAATATGAGAATTAGTTTAAATATTTTTCAAGATACATGGTATGATATGTTATATGATATTATGATATATTGCTCCTTATTCCTGTTGAGAGAGAAGACGAAGTAGAACAAATGTTGTATAATATTTTGTATGATATAATGTTGTGATGCATATGCTATTTTTATATTAATATTTGATGTGTAAATATTTTAGGTCAATAATTAAGAAGCTATGGTGTTCGTTGGTTGAATTTTTTTTTTTTTGAGATCTGAAAGGCTATGTTCTTCTTTGATTAATTATTTGATTTTTGTTAATGTTGTGGGGAGCTGAAGAAAAGAACCAAAAGTTATAAATATTTGGCTGGAACAGAAGTCATTGCTTAAATTGACGACGTTGTGATAATGAATATGTACCATCATTATTTTATTTGATATATAGTTATGTAGTATAACTTTAAAATGATATTATTTGACAAAGTCTTGCGATTATGAGTCATCATTATTTTGTTTGATATATAGTCGTGTAGTATAGCAGTTAAAATGCATATGTATCAATCGGTAACTATACTCATACTATCACATAGTTAGAAAAATTTAAGGAATGACCATAAATAACAATTAGTTAATAAATAGGTGCAACAACTTGTATAAGTAGATTTATTTAGAATGATTCTCTTTTAATAGTATAGATTAATTATGTTCACTTATGTATTTCTAACCAAAAATAACTTAGTTTATTTTTCCTATTTGTTATCTACAATAATGTATATCAAATTATAAAAAAGCTACAAAAATAAATATACAAGTTTAAGATGACAAATTAAGCTATACGTGACTAACAAAAATAATCTGATTTTATTCTATTTAGAATCCAGAAGCAGCAGCTGTGGTTCAATTCGGAGAAATATATTCATACCAATGTACCAAAAATAATTGAATCAGTCATATGTTTGTGTTCAAAATCATATGACTAATTAATATAAAATATACCATTTAAAAATCTTATATTTACTTTTCATAAATAAAATAATCCGTAAGTTAAATAAAATATTTGTAAAAAGAAGAGAGAGGAAAAATGGAAGAAACTTTTTTGTTCATCAAAATACTCTTTCAACATGGATTCTTTTTTAAGAGACTCTTTCAATACGGAAAGATATTCATTAATGTCTTGTCACCTTGTTATTGTTACAAATTTTATTTTATCATTTAAAATTTAAATACATATCTAAACAATATTAAAGTTATTTATGAGATACGTTTTTGGATATTTCATCACTAATGATGCTTTTAGTTTAACTAAGCATTTCACTCGCACATCATCTCAAACACAAGGAAATATAATAATTAGAAGATTACTTACTAGTGTTTCAAAAAAAAAAAAAAGTGTTTCAAAAAAAGAAGATTACTTACTAAGTAGCATGATGATGAAGAAGAAGATGATCAAGTTTCTTCTGGTAATACTAATTGTGGTGTTCTATGGCCCAATCTCGATATACGCAGACAAGGCCCTGATGATAAGGGAATGCCACAACGCACGAGTCCCGACCATATGCATGCAATGCCTCGAATCCGATCCAGCCTCCATCCACGCAGACCCTGTTGGCATTGCTGGCATCGTCATACACTGTCTCAACTCTAACCTCAATGTTCTTACCAAGCAAGTTTCACTTCTCTATTACGACCATGGATCAAATAATTTTCTTCAAAACACAAATAATGTATGTATTGTCTAACCTCTTTGTTTTGTTAAATATTATATGAGTGCAGCAATATTACGAAACTGTTGTTAGAGAGAGAAAAAGGTGGTGATGCAATCAGGACAGCTCTCCAGGGTTGCAAAAAGCAATTGTCGGAGGCAATGACAAAAGCACTGCCGGATGCCAAGAAGGGTCTGAAAACAGGTGACTACGACAAAGCGGGGAAATCTATAAAGCATGCGCTTAGCTTTCCTCTGATGTGCGTAAACAATCTTCAATCTGCCGAGTTCCACTTTCCTCCAGTTTATAGCCAAATCAATACCTATGCTCAACTCTCCGATGCTGCCATGAGAATTATCGATCGTTTCTAAATAATCATATGGCAGTATCATGTTGGTTTTATTCGTATATAGCTCAACAAGAGGATTATCTATGTCGATAGACGCTTTATGCTTTACCAAAACCAAAAATATAATTCATTGATTTATACACGCTTTAGGCTTTACCAAAACCAAAAATATAATTCATTGATTTATACGTCATTTCTTGTTATTCTTTTAGTTTATTCCTGCTTTCATTTACACTGATCATGATCATATATATAGTAAATATATGGTGCAGAATGATCATCTATTATATATCTACCTAAATAGATTAATTAACTAAGTAAGAACTTTCAGCCAATATTTTGTCTCAATATAACATACAAAGTAATCTCGAGGCTGCTTGTTTCGGTTAAAATGATTCTGCCTCTAGTGATTTTCCCAAGCACAGTCAGCTTTTCTACCTGGCAGGCTCCTTGCTGAAGAAGTTGTAACAGTCATGTCCCTAGGATCTTACATTCAACCTTAACCATTCCACTTTCAGTTCATTAAAACCTTTATTCCAACCCAAATCATTTTACATGAACTTAAACTTAAAAGCAAAAACCGAATAACCAAGAAATAGTCTTAGAAAGTGTAACAAAAGTTCTTAAAGATAAAGAAAATCTAAAACAATGGCACCATACGAACTCCTACTCCTGCTCCCTCTCGACCATACCTGTAAAAGGAGGGGTGAGTATTGGATTACTCAGTGAGGATGGGTTCTAGGAACCCACAAACTCATTTCAAACCACATAACACAACAAGCATAAATCACAAGCTAATAGAGATTAGCACACAACAACAACAATCAATCTAAACAATTGGGACATATCGCACGCTCACAGAGGTCCCACCTCCATCGTGGCATTCCTACGTGGGCACCCCAACGGGGCTACGATCCGCAGCTCCTACGTGAATATCTTGCTTACAGCTCATAGGCTCATCTTGCCTGTCTTCCCACGTTCACCATATTCACTTATGCCCAGACTCGGCATGACTCGATCTTACCCGGCGCCGCTAACCTAACCCTGCCTTACCGCGGTCACACATCTCATGATCTCATCCACTTTTACCACATCACTTTCATTCTTATCACACATCTCATCATTTCATTCACATCACTTTCACTCTTATGACACATCTCATTCATTCTAAACACACAACCGGTTTATCCTTTAACAACCTATCATTCACTAGGTTCTTTCATTACAATCATCAATCATCAATCATCATGCTTTCATCACATCAACACAAGTCAAACATAGATCTAGACAATATTAACAAGGGACTGACGCCGATACATTATATAACTTGAAAAGGGTTCACCGTCGGGCCCTCACCTTTGCCTTACATGACGATACAGATCTAGATCTGGAAGAAGAAGATGAACGCAGCCACATAACCACAAATCTGCATTCTCATACTCAACAGAAGATGGGGAAAAGGGATTAAAGATCAAATCTATCACACCCAGTGAAAAAACCATGGAAAGGAAGAAGGTGAAGAAGGCTTACTTATCAGATCTGGTAAACAACAACGAAAGGGGATGGAGGAGGGAGCGATCCGTTGATGATGGTGGAAGGTCGGAGGTGGCTTTGGAGGCTAGAGTTTTCGAGTCCCCCGGGATCTCTGCAGAGCTTCGCTTCTATTCGTTTTGTAGAGAAATAGAGGAGGAGACACCTCCCTTTTATATGATAATAGAAGGGAAACCTAGGGTTTCTCTCTTTTGGGCCTTTTTGCCAGTGGGCCTCTTCTTTAAAAAATGAATTTTACAAGCCGAGTTTGGAGATGTAACAGAAGTGCTCATTGCCACCTACCTTATAACTCTGTGGTCAGCACTCCTCATGATTTCTAATCTCAGAGCTCTTGCTATTCCGAACAACTTAATAAATCTTATATCTGAGGGATTATCCACTACATTTTTTCATATTTGTAAATGGCAAATCTGCCTCATTTTTCAAGAAGGCATTCGCCAAGGTGATTCCCTCCTGTCCTACTTATTAGTGTTGGTAATGTAGGGTTTCACTCGCTTGTTGAAATCAAGGTACCTGTTCAGAGACATTCCTTTTCATCCTCGCACAGAATGACTTGTAATTTTCCATCTTATGTTTGTTGATGATGTTATAATTTCCTTCGAGTGGAAAAGTAACAGCCTTCATGGCATTGCTGAATGTGTAGATGACTTTACCTCATGGTCGGGTCAGCGTATGAATGCTAATAAAACAGATCTTTTCCCTACGGGTTTGAACCATCTCGAATCCACTACTATCTCTAGCTATGTTGCACAGGGACGACATTTTACTTGCCGTATCCGTACCGAAAACGTTTCCGGGACAGGGACCAGTTGGGGACGGCACAGGGACGCCTTTGGTACGTAAAAGTGAAATGAAGACGTAATAATTAGTGTATGGCATTTCTAAGGACAAATTTATTTTAATTTTATCCTACCTACCTTACTTAATTCAATTACTTTTCTTAAAATAAAAAACAAGACGTAAAAACTTAAACTAGATTTTGAATTTATAATCTTATTTCTGAATCTTTAGTTTATGTACTTCTTACTAATGAACCAAATTTTGATAATAAATGGTTTAATAGTTATGTTTCTTATTACTATTTAAAATACTAGATTAAAAGTGTTTTTATATATTTTTATTGATATTTATGTGCCGTACCAGTATCCTTAAATTTTTAATTTTGCCGTTTTCCGTCCTCGCTCCGTACCCGTATCTGTCCCCGTATCCATCTCGGTGAAACATAGACTCTGTTAGGGGATTTTTGTGTATGATCTTTGTGAGCACTACAGAACGATGGACAAGCCTTGTATCTTTGTATGATTCTTAGGAATTGAGACTAAAAGACATATTTTCTTATCTTTGAGCAGGAACTACAATAGATTGGTGTATAAATCCTAGTTCTAGCCGCCTAACTCTAATCTCTAAGTCTCAAAGTGTCGATCCCTTGTTCTAGGGTTTGGGCTCCCCTTATATAGTCATCTTTAGGTTGGTTGAAGTCGGTGAATAAGGTTAGACTCTTCCATATTCGGAAATATGGAAGAATTTCCATATCAGAAGATTTTTTTTTTTTTTTTGAATAGAATGTTAAATTTTATACAAAGAAAAAAGACCTTGTTACAACCAAGTGTGTCCTATGCTTAAAGGTATAAAAGAAGAACTGTTGTCAACAAGATCTAAAGAAACTTCTCCTCAGGGTTGTCTTGTATCAAACCAAATAGCCATCCCCTTCTCGTACTCCTTATCACCTCTTCTTCTAATCACTGTAAATTGATTCCTCATATTTTTCTCTAGTCTCTTTATCACAAGCGCAACAGGAACAGCCACTTCTCCATGCCTTCGCCTATTTCGCTCTCTCCAAATTGTATGGATCGTAGCTTGAACCATATAACGCACAATATATAGCTTCACTTTACTCCAGTTTGAGGAACCCGTGATAAGGCGAAGAATGTTCTCCCAGACAACCGTGTGTTGATCCTTAAGCACCCCCTTCATAAGATCATCCCACACTTGTGTCGAGTAGGGGCACTCGAAAAAATAAATGGTTCAAAGTCTCCAAAGGATCTTGGCATAGAGCACAAGAAACATCAATATTCCCGTTCCAATATTGCATTCTATCCCCTGTTGCCAATCTCCCACGCATAGCAATCCAAGTGATAAAAGAATACTTTGGGGTGGCATGTTTAAACCAAACTGCTTCATGCCAATAGCACTGTTGATGTCTTTCTCTAATACTCAACCAAGTCTCCTTTGTGGAGAAAGTCTTCTTGTATTTGCCTTTCTCAGTTTTCCAAAGAGATATGTCTTCATCATGGACTCGATTCTCTTTGATCTTCTCAATTTCCATCTCCACTTTATTAAGAATCAACACCCGATGAAGTCTTTTTCGATGATTCACACTATCCTCCACTGTCGCATATATAGGAATGCCCATATCAATATAGCTTCCCTCACGAAGTATATCTTTTAAAATCCCCAAGGAACTCCATGATACAAACCAAAAAGAAGCTTTCCCTCCACTTCGAACTTCAACTTTGTAAAACTGCTTCGCTAACTCCCTGCTCTTAAGGATTTTTCTCCACATCCAGGATCCACTTTGAGTATTCTCTTTGACCATCCAAAGCGAACCTTTCCTTATCAGATAAACCTTTATCCAACTTACCCAGAGAGATCGAGCAGAGAGAATCCTCCATACAAGCTTCAAACAGCACACCTTATTCACCTCTCTCAGCGGCCTTAATCCCAAACCCCCTTCCTGCTTTGTCTTACAAACGTCCTCCCACGACACTTTTTCTTTTTTGCTATTAAGATCTGGTCCGGACCACAGAAATGCAGAACAGAGCCTCTCAATCTCTTTGATGCATCCACTGGGAAGTCTAAAAGCTGTCATCCAAAAATTTGTGAGGCTTCTTATAACCGAGTTGATCAATTGTAATCTTCCCGCGAACGAAAGAAATCTTCCAGTCCATGTTCTAATCTTCTTCCTTATCTTCTCCACTAGAGGAAGAAAATCAGTAACAGTCATATGCTTTGTTAAGAGAGGAAGACCAAGATACCTTACTGGAAGCTTCCCAGTTGCAAAATGATACTGCTCAGAATTTCTTCACTTCTCTGATCTGATCCAGCCATAAACAATACTGATTTTTCCCTGCTAATCTTTAAACCACTCATCCTGTCGAAGTCTTCAAAAACCTTGATAATACCATCAACAGAATGTCTTGTACCATCCGCAAAGATCATAAGATCATCAGCAAAACATAAATGGGTAAGCTCAGTGTTTTTGCACTCCGGGTGATAACCTATCAACCTTTTCACTGCTGCATCATCTAACATTTTAGAAAGAACATTCATACATATCACAAAGAGGTACGGGGACAGGGAACACCCTTGACGAAGCCCTCTTTTGCTCTGAAAATATCCAGCAAGCTCGCCATTGACTTGTACAGAGAATGAAGCCGAAGATATGCAAAGATAAATCCAATGTATGAACTTACTAGGCAGGCCCAAAGCTTTCAATACATTTATCAAGAACGACCACTGGACAGAATCAAAGGCTTTTGATATGTCTATTTGCATAGCACATCTCGGGGATATCTCATCTTTGTGATAATCCTTAACTAACTCCGTTGCTAGCAAGACATTCTCTATTAGAAGTCTTTCACTTATAAATGCCGACTGGTTCAAAGTTATGCATTTAGGAAGTATTTTCTTCAATCTATTCGCAATGAGCTTAGAGATTACCTTGTAAAGAACATTACAGCATGAGATTGGCCTGTAATCTTTCATCATTTTTGCTTCCATCTTCTTTGGGATAAGCGCTAGGATCGTAGAGTTCAAGCCTTTGGGGAGGAATCCTTTGTCGAAGAAAGATTGTTTCGCTACTGAGACATCTTCTCCAATAACACTCCATGCTTCCTTAAAGAATTCTGTCGTAAATCCATCAGGTCCCGGAGCTTTATTTCCCGGCATACTAAATAGAACTTCCTTTACCTCTTCTATAGTGACTGCTCTCTCCAAGTTTATGCAGTCCATCTCACTGCATTGAAACCCCAGAAACTCTTTCAACTTGTCTATCGAAGCACCCTCAAACTCCGTAAGTTGGTAACTCATAAACTCAGCAAAAAAACTCTCAGCCTCAACTTTTATGTCTTCCTCCGATATAGCAACAGACCCATCCTCTCTTACGATTACATGAATAGCATTGCGGATTTCTCGGATTTTTTCTGCGCAATGAAAAAATTTATTGTTACCATCTCCCACATCGAGCCAATGTAGTTTCGATTTTTGCTTCAAGAATTCCTCCTCCAGTAAAGCAAGTCTTTGCCACTTAGACCACGCAGCATTCTCTGCTCGAATCTTCTCTTCATTTGGGTTTACCATAGTTTCCTGTTGTTTTAAGCAGAGATCATGATAAGCTTCTCTTGTCTGCTTTGGTAAATTACCAATCTTGATCTTGCTAAGAGCTCTAAGCGGCTGCTTAAGAGCTTTCAAACGCTTAGTAAGCATAAACATTGCAGACGTAGAAGGATATAGAGCTTCATAATCCTTCCAAATATCTTCCATAAGAGGTAGAAACTCTGGCATTTTAGCAATGGCGTTGGTGAATTTAAAGGGTTTCCGTTTCCTGCTCTCCTCGCTCTTAAGATGGATTCGACATCTTAAGTGATCAGAGCATCCTCCCGACTCAAAAACGCAGTAAGCTCCTCTTGCCGTTAGCCATTCTTCATTAACAAGAACTCTATCTAGCTTCTTACAAATCAGTCCTTCTTCTCTCTTATTGCACCACGTATGCATCGGCCCCTGATATCCCAAGTCAGTCAGCCTGCAATACCCCACAAAATCTTGAAAATCTCTCATACCCAAAGGTACTCTTGGTGAATCTTCAAAACCAGAATGCTCTTCTCCATCAAGAATCTCATTATAATCTCCCATCAACATCCACTTTTTATTTTTGAATATTGGCGCCTCCCAATGACTTCTCAGATCTTCCCATAACTCTTTCCTCTCCTCCATAGTATTGAAAGCATAAACAAACGAAATAAAAAAACTCCTCCTTTTCTCCTGGCAGCAAGATCGAGCACGTTATGATTTGTGCACTCTTGTAAACAGGAGTTAACCTCACTTCTGGTCTCCACAGAACCCACACTCTTCCCAATCTATTGTACTCATAATTCCCCATAAAACTCCAACCATTAAAAACTTCCCCCACAATCTTCTCAGCTTTATTCTCCTTTATTCTGGTTTCAATAAGACAGCCAAACAAAAAAGATTGATCACTCACCCAGTTTCTCACCACTCCATGTTTAACAGACTTGTTGAAACCCCTTATATTCCAAAAAAACCCTGTCATGAGTGATTTTTTCTGGAACCCTTTCTTGTATCCTTTCCAGGATTTAAGGTTTCAGGAATTACCACCCGATGATTAGTCTTAGATAACCTCGGCAAGATCTGTCTTGCTCTCCCTTTCTTTATTTCTTCAACACACTCTTCCACCATACTTTGATAAATATCTTCATCCTCTTCACTTCGTATTTCCTCTTTTTCCTCTTTATCCAGCTCCTCACCTTTCTCATCCATATTTCTCAGTGCAGTAAATCGAGAAGGAGTAGCAATAGTAACTTGGCCGTATTGCAGGCATTGCACTATCTTACTTCTTCCCGTTTTCTCTCCCGAAATAGTTTGCCATTCGTCTTTCTTCCTTTTTCCACTTCCCATTCTTTCCTCATTACTTCCTTTTTCCTCATTTATTTTACCTTCATCTTCTGGCAACTCCTTTACTTCTATTCCCTCCTCCTGGTTCCCATTCTTTTCCATCATCACGACTTGTTGGTCATTTTTCTCAATCATCTCTTCATTCTTTTTCTCGCCATTCTTTGTACCCACATCCTTGTTAGGACTAGACTCCATTACTGGTGTCTGTACCCCCTTTTGTTCCTCAACATTTTCCTTATTCTTCCTGTTACAGAACGTCTCATAATGTCCCCATCGATTACACTTTACACACCTAGATGGAAGCCATGGGTATACAAAGTTAACCGTAACAGTTTCTCCTTGGATAGTGAAATCAATCTGCTTCGGTAGCACTTTTGATAGATCCGCCTTTACAAACACTTTTGCAACGTCGAAATTAGTGCAAGCGATTGTCTCCGGATGAAGGTGATCTGGAACTCCCACTGCACTCGTCATGAAGCTTAGTCCCTCCTAGGAGTACATATTCATTGGTACGTTCGTAAGATGAACCCATAGCGGTATCAGATTCGTATCATCATCAACATCAGGGGACCATTTTGAAACTACCATCGGTACACCTGCTATGTTCCACATCCCTCTTCTCACAACCTTTTCCCTTATCTTCTCATTCACGATCCGAATTCTCATCGTTTTCTCATCAATCACATAGACTTCCATAGGTTTTTCCCCAAAACCCAGATCTTATTGATTATCATGTGGACCTTCGCGATATGAGGTGCTGTCTCCAGAAACCTTGCAATCACGAAGTCCTCCCAGAGTGGATTGGATTTTTCAGTGATTTCCGCCGGGACCATCACTGATTGCTTCCCATCCGATGTCGATATTTCGATATCATACTTCTTCAAACTTTGCTTTTGTTGTGCCACTGCTACCCACGTTCGATCAGATTGAAAACCCGACTTTGGACCCACCGGAATCTCTATCGGAGCTTCCTCAGCTGCCTCCATCGACAGCGGAGATCGAAATCGCAATATCGCCTTCAGAATCGCCAAGTCGCCAAGATACCAAAACGGTGCGTTTTAGTCAACGTTTTTTCCTTCGGAAGATTTCTATTTTACTCAGAGGAAGGGATGGAAGCAGGGGTCGGATCCGGAGTGTCTCTTAGCAGGAACCAGAGGGCCGGGGTCTGGAGAAGTGTGATATTGGAGTATTTTTCTCCAACAGACTCTAGCTATGGATTCTCTACTAGTATGCTACCCATCTGTTTTCTGAGACTCCCGCTCATGAGCAGAAAATTAAAAATCTCAGAGTAGGCTCTTTTGATGACCAAAATCACTCAAAAGAATGTAGAGCTGGTCTTTCAAAACCCTGTCATTCTCGGGTAGGCTTCTTCTACTAAAACGGTAATATTTGGTTTGGTTAACTTATGGGTTTTGACTTTTGTGCTGCATAATGTATCAAGAAGATTGAAGGTCTCTGCTCAAGATTATCATGGTGTGGTAATATTGACAAAAAGGGTATTATAAAAGTGACTTGGAATGTGGTCTGTCTCTCCAAAGAAGAGGGTGGTCTTGGACTGAGGAGCTTCATGGTGTGGAATCATGTCCTTTGTCTACGGTATATCTGGATCGTTCTGTAAAAAATATTCTCTTTGGGATAAGTGACACTACGAATATTTTTCACAGATGTCTCTAGCACATTCAGCAAGGGTATCAAGACTCTTGGGTATGGAAGAAAATTCGAAAATTTCACCTCTTGCTCTCCTATTTTGTAAGTCTTTGATTGGTAATTGACTAAACACCAACTTCTGGTTTGATCAATGGACATCTCTTGGACAGTTTATCAACTTCATAGGAGACTCCGGACCTTGCCGACTTAGGCTTACCACATAACTCTATTGTTGCTGATGGTGTGATTGAGGATAAATGGTTGTTACCTCACCCAAGATCGCTGGAAGAAGTTCAGATTCACTCTTTTCTCACCACCATATCTATGCCTCTTCCTTTACTCACTATAGATTGAGAGGTTTGAGTTACTAGGATGGAAGCAAGAAACAACGGATTGAACCTAAAACACCAGAGGTT
Organism: Brassica nigra; assembly: GCA_016432835.1. Lineage (NCBI taxonomy): Eukaryota > Viridiplantae > Streptophyta > Magnoliopsida > Brassicales > Brassicaceae > Brassica > Brassica nigra. Next base: position 45,241,809 of record CM028243.1, read on the forward strand.
AGAAAAGAAAAAAGAAGGTCATTGTCCAATGGATGGTAGGCAAAGCCCAAGGTTGATTCCACACTCTATTATGCCCGGCGGAATACAGTTGACAAAGATGACTCTCAGCCTCAGTACAGATTCCGTGTAGATCATAGGGACATGGATGGTTTCTTTCTTTCTTTCTTTCAATCAATCATGATATCGTTTAGCTGTGGAAAGAAAGAAGCGCAAGGTAGTTTTGTTTTATAAATCTTCTGATCTTCAAATTAAGGGGAAGACGACCTATTTCCACACCAGAACTATGACATAGTAATAAATGTACACAATGTTTCAACCTCGTCTTGATTGCCCACCATTTTAGTATGACAACATATTTCCACACACGATAAAAGTTTGAAACGCGTTTCCCCCTTAACTTTGAAAGACGGACTAATACCGACAAATTACGGTTTAAAGTTGGTTAGTATTTCCTAACTTAACCAATGACCAACTTAGCTAAACCAAATACGACCCAATTACAACCGATTAGAGAATAAAAACCAGATTAAATCAACCTAATAAAACTGGATCTAATAAACCGACCCAAAGACCCGAGCTAAGCAAATTAGAAACCCTAAAAAGTCAATCCTCGTTTTCTCTATCGCGAATAAAAACATCGTTGCTCGTCCGGTTGTATTCAGTCAGGTAATTTTGATAATTCTCTCTCTCTCTCTCTCTCTCTCTCTCTCTCTCTCTCTCTCTCTCTCTCTCTCTCTCTCTCTCTCTATCTCTGTTTTGAAGCTGTGTCTCTCTGTTTTGAAGCTGTGTCTCTCTGTTTTGCAGGAATCAACATCGGAGTCATGGACTGATGTGAATGTCGAGTGGAATGATGTACCTGATTTCGACCCGGGGACTCTCGATTCTCCTGATTTTGACTCTGATGGTGAAGATCGAAGAGAGCGTAACGATTACGACATTGAGAAAGAAGCTATGAACTTTGTTGATGAACCTCAAGTGAAGCATAACTTGTATCCAGAGACGGAAGATGACGAAGAGGGGGAAGAGGAAAAAGAAATTCAAAGAACTATCTACAGGCGCAATCATATTAGGAGAGGCAGTGGAAAGTTGTATGTTGGGCAAGTGTTCATCAGTGGAATTGCATTTAAGGAAGCAGTGCTCGACTATGTTCTAAAAACGGGTAGGAACATCAAGCAGAATCGATATGACAAGACAAAGGTTGCATTTGTATGTGAACGCAAAGGTTGCTCTTGGAGCATTTACTGCTTATCTTCCGAAAAGTCTCCGAACAAATGGCAGGTGAAAATATTGAAGAAGGATCATACTTGTGTTCCTACGGGTACTTGTGAGAGACTCAAAGTTCCACCAATAGCTCGCTTGTTTGTTGACAAGATCAGAGAAGAACCAGAGTATTTCATGCCCATGAAGATTGAGGAGCTTGTTATAGAGAAACGGAATATCAGTGTTAGTAGACCGCAATGCCAACATGCTAGGAACAAAGCGCTCAGATGGATTGAAAGAGAGTATGATAAGCAGTTTAGACGGCTGAGAGATTACTGCGTTGAGATAAGAAGCTCGAATTTAACTCTTCTGTTGAGCTTGACTGCGTGACAAATGATGATGGGATTGATGTTTTCAACATATTTTATGTCTGTTTTGACATTCTGACGAGAAGCTGGAAAGAAACGTGCAGGCCACTAATAGGAGTTGATGGTTGTTTCTTGAAGTCTAGGATGAAAGGGCAGCTGCTAGTGGCTTTAGGTCGTGATGCCGATAACTCCATTTACCCTATCGCATGGGCTGTGGTATAAGTAGAGAAAAAAGACAATACGTTGTGGTTTGTAGAAAAGATCATTGTTTATCTAGGACTAGACGAAGGAGAAGGTTATGTTATGGTTTCAGATTGTCAAAAAGGATTGATTGCAGCTGTGAAGAGAGCACTGCCGCGAATTGAGCATAGGATATGTGTTAGACACATCTATGGTAACTTGAAGAGTAACCATGGGAAGAAACCTGATATGAAGCTAAAGATTTGGAACCTTGCTTGGAGCTACAATGAGGCTGATTACAAAGCAAATCTCTTGGACATTGAGCGGTATGATCAAACTGTTTATGACGACGTCATGAAGGCAAAGCCAGAGAAGTGGTGTAGGGAATTCTACAAGCTTGGACCTTATTGTGAAGATGTGGAAAACAATTCAACTGAATCTTTCAACAACTCCATAGGTAAAGTCCGAGACAAGCCCTTTGTACCTATGTTGGAAACAATAGCTCGCTTGGCGATGGTTCGTATAGCGAAAAGGGATGTCATTTGAAGCAGTCACTGTGGGAACCAAAATTTACACTGTCGATTTAAATGAATAATAATGGAGGAAAGCAACGAAAACCCTACTTTCCTTGAAGGTCCGGATTCTCTGCGACAGCCAACGACAAGTGACCTAATAAATGCGGAAAAAGTTTTGTTAAGATTTGCGACTGGACCTTAAGAAAGGCAGCCTACGTACCCCTTTCGAGGATCAAGTCGGACGTAGTTCAGTTAGAAAGAATTGAACAAGAGATCGAACAGTCTATGCCTGGTTCGTCTAGTATGAGTGTTGGTCATAGAAACGGGCATGTCGAAGATAATGCCTAGGGTTTCTATGTGCGGAGCTCTGAGTAAAAGAATTGTTAGATCCTTCCGAGAGGAACAGGGGTCTGCGGAGAAGATAAAACTAGAACATGAGGCGGCCAGACGTTCTAAGTCCTGCCTCGCTGGCCTAACCGCCTAAGTTATAAGTTCTCTAAGCTAGCAGGAGTTCTCTAAGTCTAGATTCTAGGATTTTTGGATCCTTTTCTCTTCTGCCTCAGCCCTCCTTATATAGTCGTTTTTAGGTCGGTGGCCCGTTTACCCTTTCGCCTTTGGGCCCAAGTTTATCTCTTTTGGAAATATTCCAATTTCCGTCGATCTTCCTAGTTATCCTCGAGTCTTGACATTTATCCGCGGAAACTTAGCATTTATCCTACTTCCGTGAGTTAGGATAAATCGTATAGCTTCCATTGGGCTTGGACCTCCAAAATCGTAAGTGAGTCCGTGGACACGTTTTAAGCCTTCAGACGTTCATACGATTTCTCGGAAGATTATCTTTTCCACAAAATAAATCGTATAGCCTAAAGAATCGATGTTCGAGTTGATCGTCCTTGTTTTACACGATACACTTCGCGGAAGAACTAACCTTCCTAGCTCTAGTTGTAACACTTTGAGGATAACTCCAATCGAGTTGAACCGAGGAAAGTTAGGTCTGTAACTAAGGTGCTATGACTTCACGGAAGCCACAAGGTGCGATCTAAATCAGCACGGGCGGGCCGGCGCCCAGTGCCAGCACGGGCGAGCCGGCGCCCGGTGCCAGCACGGGCAAGCCGGCGCCCGGCGCCCGGTGCCAGCATGGTCGTTCTGAAGATCTCGACGAGGGCTTCGATTTGATATCTTGATCGTTTTCTGGTTCCTCACAGTCTGAGAGAACGACCTCTTTTAAGTTTCCAGGCAGATTCTAAGTCGGACAGGCCGGGAATAGGCTGGACGCGCCAGCACCCGGGGCCAGGAATGGGACGCTCGCGCCGGCTCCCGGAACTAGCACGGGTGAGCCGGCGCCCGGCGCCCGATGCCAGCACGGGCGAGCCGGCGCCCGGCGTGCAGCGCCGGCGAGCCGGCGCCGAACCAGCACGGGCGAGCCGGCGCCCGGCGCCTGGCGCCTAGTGATGGCACAGGCGTTTTGAAGATCTCGGCGAGGGCTTCGATTTGATATCTTAATCGTTTTCTGGTTCCTCACGGTTTGAGAGAAAGACCTCTTCGAAGTTTCGAGGCAGATTCTTTTTTGTTTAGGGTTTTTGTGGTGATCGAATCTTGACGCCCTTGGGCGAGCGGACCAATATTGTGTCGATCCGCCTTTTTTTCGTACCGATCTTTCTGGGACTCTCGTACGCGCACGCCCGTCGTCTTCCAATCTAACTTTCAAGAAGTGTTTCACGAAGAACCCATAAGTAAAAAATAATCCTAGCCGTCGATTTCGAGATAACCGTTTTTGACCCCACCAGAGAGTGGATATTCTAACTTGAGAAAATCTCGTATAACTTCTTTTTAAATTATACGAGACTTTTCGTTTCAAGAAGTACTTTCCAGAGACTTTCTGTTTCAAGAAGTACTTTCCAAAGACTTTCAGTCATTGATTCCGCCGTGACCGATTTTGACCCCAACAGTTAGCCCCCCAGCTCGTTAGAACCTTCGTGATGTTCTTGCAAGCGATAAGACATGTCAGGTAAGATAGGCGGAATTAATGGTCGAAAGGCTCCGTTGAAAGTGGTAAGATTGCGGCTGCGCCTTTCGAAGGCTGCCTACGTACCCATGTCGAACGGATCAAGCCTTCCGTAGTTCGCTTTGGAGTTTAAGACCCTTGTGATCTGTTTTCCAGCGAGACTTATATGGTCTGGTTATGTGTCGTGAGAGACTTTCGAGCATGATGCTGTTGATGGTATTTGTTTTGGTCTGGCCGTTGTGAGGCCATGATGTATTTTCGACTGGCCGTTGGTGGCTCAATCACCCGCTTTAGGGCCTGTAAAATAATTTGCTCAAATTTATAAAATCGTGGTTTTATAAATTGAGAGAACTTCTGTTTTTCGAAGTTAGAGGGATAGGTGTGAGTTGTCGCCTCATTCCTGTCTCGATGATCACCATACCTGTTGTGTAAGATGAGAATTCCAAATCTTTTGGTTTGGAGACTCATAAACGCACAAATATAAATGAAGAGACAAATTTTGGAATCTCGTATCGGGGTGTTGATACTATGCCTTTGAGATGTCAAGATCCAGCATGGCTGGGTTTAGGGCAAGACCGAGGTTTACTCTCGGACTGAGGCTTTGCGATGACAAATCGGCTTTCGTTTTGCCTGTTTTCGATTTTAACCTGACTCTCACCGTTTTAAAATCCGCGAATTGTTATCGGCTTATATGATTTGTCCGGGTACGAATCGAGCTACTTCCGTTAGGAAGTGCTAAACGAAATTTCGGTTTTCTTGCATAGCGCGCTATGTTATCCTTGTCGGATGTAAAAGAGCCTACCCTTTTAAAGGCGGCTATTGTCTGTTTAGGACGTTAGAGTTCGTTTGTTGTGATCAGCAACAAAGAAATGATGCCAGTCTAGAGGCATGTTACCGTTTAAAGGTGTGTTTGAATGTTTTGAGTTCTAGAGACGAGGATTTCGTCTGGAACGTTTCGAGGAAAAGAATGTCCTTCGAGCGTTAGCGAAGTCTCGCAGTGCTGAAGGTCAAGTTTTCCTTGTACCGCATTTCGTGGTTGAAATGTTTGCGGGCTTGGAGATGTTTTGCGAACGTTCGCAGCCAGAAACTGTTGTTTCGGTTTGGACGCAGGACCAAGGGGTCTCGTAAGTTTGACCCAGGGAGAAGCGTCTACATTCACAGTGCTTCGTGAAGTGTTGGCTTTCCGGGATTTGTTTGTATATATTAAGGATGACTCGTATAACTCTTGGAGCCTTGTCACGAGTGTTTCTTTTCATGCCGTGTTTACGGAGCGTATAGAACTTAATCGATTGACGATAAGTTTAAATCTTTCGTTACCATATGGTTGTTAGGACTGAGTTTTGGTATGAAGAGTTTATATTATGATTTTCCGATTCTGGGTTATACGACAAATTGCTTGCGTAATAGTCACTTGGCGTTCTATGAACAAATCGTGTATTGTTGTTTTAGCCGTTAAGCGATTGGAGCAGTGGTCGCTCAGTAGTTTTGAATTGGCATGGAGGCTAGATTTAGCCGTATCGCCAAGGAAGTCGTTGGTAAACGATCAGACCATGACCCTTATTAAGGTCATGTTGGTTTACGATTGTCCTTAATGGGGATGCCGAATTCAGGTCCGGGCTTTACGGCGTAGTTGGCGAGGGCCAAATAGCGTTTGCCGAGATAGACATGCCAAGCATAGCGGAGTTTTCTGAGTTATGGCTGATGGCTTTTAGAAACGATCTTCCACTTTAGGTCTCAGTTATACGATGAATGGTTCGTATAAAAAAATTTTTTGTTGCATGAAAATCGTTTCATTTTATCCGAGGGGGACAAAGTTTAAGGGATCGACGCAGGACACGTGCGGGTTCGCCTGCGTGATTATTTCCTGCTCGGACGAACCGGGAAAGCAGGAGCCAGAAACCTTGTGGAGCGAAAACTGTCTATGACAGTTACCCGTTGGACCCATTATGTTTATTTTACGAAAGTTGCTTTGTATGAATTGACTCGACCATACAAAGGATTTTTCGTGAAAGTGATGTAAGAGGGGGTTTTCGCAAAGGTAACGGGAGAGTGTTTCTCACAAATTACTTGCTATATTTGCGACCACAGATTATGTTTTCCTCATTCACTTTTGCGTACTGCGAAGTCGTTTTGCATGAGACCGATCATGTTTTTTCCATAGGCTGTTTTGTTTTAAAATGTTCTTGTTATACGAAAGTAATGGCTGATCGGTTTCATAGAAAATCGCAGATTGTTAAAGTAGCGATGTTTCTGCGGATTACACGGGAGATGTTTCGAACTACTCATGGAGTTTTACCGAAGGTTATTTCGTTATTTTCGTAGTTCACCGTCGTGCTATTAGTCTGATGTTGGTACACGTTTCTAGTCGCGAGTTTGAGACGAGAGACGACGTAGAGTTTTCAAGACTATGTTTGTAACGGTTGGGCTATGCCGCTAGCGTTTTTTAGACGAATCTTATTGCTGCGAGAGTTTGCTTTGTCAAAAGCGTTGTCTTGATGCTGAAGCAAAAAGTTTTCGAAGATGGGATTATACGGGTATAGTATACGTACCTACTTCTCTTTTCTTTTTACGAAATAAAACGGGTTAGCCGTTCTTTCGAAGACTTGTGTACATTTTTTCTTTCTTTTAGGAAGCGGGATGAGTATGCTTTAGAACGCGTGGCGATCGTTTCTCGGTTTTTTGAGAGACTAGATCGGTTTGCATGTTCTGCCTGGACAATCAAGGAACAATGGAACAAGACTGGAAATTTTGCCTAAGGTTTAGCTTGCTAGACTATCCACCTAGGTCCTAAGTTCCCTAAATTCTACGGCAGTTTTCAAGACGTTTTTGTTCCTGTCCTACGAAGAATTAAAACCTTTACAAAAATTTATAAGTCGGACATACCTTAGTCTCATCGATGATTCGAGATTGCCCCCTTCTTCCTCCTTCTTCTTCTTTTATCTTCTGAACTGTGTTTCACCTTCCGTAGTAATAGTTTTTACGAGAAGGAATGTGTATTCCATCGAAAATTTTCTTAGGCGTTTCGGAATGGCCACTTTTGATTCTACGTCAAAGGACTTCGAAAAGTCTGATACTGAATTTCGTATGAATTGATTTTCGATGAAATCCTGATGAGAATATCGGAGCGAACGAGAGATATCAACGTCTAAGCTCATGTCTCCGTTTCTTCATACTTCCCTAAATTGACAGGTGCGCTTTGTATATTGTTGAAAAGTCTATCAAGCGTTATGAATAGATGTTTCCGACTCAACGTGGCAGAATCAGATTGCGTTTTATGTACCAAAGGGATTTTACGAAATCGTTGAAACAAAAGAAGGAGAAGCAGGCTAAGAGGGAGCAATGGACAGGATGTCATTCGGGTGAGGTTCTTAGTTCGTCAAGCCATGAGCGAACTGGTCAAGTCTCAGACCTTGTTGTTTGATATGATTTTGTTTGACTTACTTAATGATGTTTCGTAAAATATTGCCGATTTTGATCTTACGGAAGTTGTTTCCGTAAGATGTTACCGAATTTTAATATCCGACACTCTCGCTGCGGAGAGCTGTAATTTTGTTCTTAAACTTATTCAGAAATTCTCTCGTTTCCGTAGGATTGATCCAAAGGAGTTTTGAGTAGTTTTCCGAAAGTAAGCTTAGCGGATAAAGTCGAGAGTTCGCAATGGCGCGAAATTTTTTAGATTTCAGAAAACGTCTTAGTTAACCGGTTTAGGTTTTGAGTAGGTTAATAGAAATCAACTCTGTTCTTCTCAAACTGGTCAAGAAGGACCAGGCTGGCCATATTGCAAATTGGTCGAGAGAGACCGAGCTTGTCGTACGGCGAGCTGGTAGAGACAGACCAAACTTGTCGTATGGCTAACCGGTCGAGACAGTCGGAGTTTTGGCCTCCCTTGGGTGGTTCGGACGATTGGGAAGCATTGGTAAGCTCTTTTCCCGTTTCGTTGTTTGCTTCCCGAGAGTTGTTCGGAAGAAGTACGGCAGTGGGAATTGGTGACCCGATTTGCCATGCTTCTATTCCGCGAGTAATCTAGGGTTTCCCCAAGGTTTCGAGGAGAATAAGTTTTATTTTTTCGAGAGGTTCTCGAAAAAATGTTTTTTGTAGAAACCTTGCTTGTTGCGATTTCTCTAACTTGGTAACAAGACGAATTTTTGGGGTTTGATAGATTTTATCGTTGCCCTTTCTGTTTAGATAGAGAAATTGCGAGCTCGTTTTCGTGCTCTTCTTGTGGCGGAAAGCCGCAGCTAGGTTTTTGATTTTCTCGAGCACCGTGGCGTTTGCGTAAGCGTTGGCCGTAGGAACAGTCGCTGCTGGAGTTGTTTTACCAAGGTTGACGCAAATTGCAAGTTTTTCTTTCATATTTCCAGACATCGCTTCGATCAAGCGTTTTGCGGCCGTATGAGTAAGAGTAATCCGTCCCCCCCCCCTCCTTCTAGCGCCAAACTAAGGGAACCTAAATTCACACTGTCGATTTTAATGAATAATAATGGAGGAAATCAACGAAAACCCTACTTTCCTTGAAGGTTCGGATTCTCTGCGACAGCCAACGACAAGTGACCGAATAAATGCGGAAAAGGTTTTGTTAAGATTTGTGACTGGACCTTAAGAAAGGCTGCCTACGTACCCCTTCGAGGATCAAGTCGGGCGTAGTTCAGTTAGAAAGAATTGAACAAGAGATCGAACAGTCTATGCCTGGTTCGTCAAGTATGAGCGTTGGTCATAGAAACGGGCATGTCGAAGATAATGCCTAGGGTTTCTATGTGCGGAGCTCTGAGTAAAAGAATTGTTAGATCCTTCCGAGAGGAACAGGGGTCTGCGGAGAAGATAAAACTAGAACAAGAGGCGGCCAGACATTCTAAGTCATGCCTCGCTGGCCTAACCGCCTAAGTTCTAAGTTCTCTAAGCTAGCAGGAGTTCTCTAAGTCTAGATTCTAGGATTTTTGGATCCTTTTCTCTTCTGCCTCAGCCCTCCTTATATAGTCGCTTTTAGGTCGGTGGCCCATTTACCCTTCGCCTTTGGGCCCAAGTTTATCTCTTTGGAAATATTCCATTTTCCGTCGATATTCAGTAGTTATCCTCGAAGTCTTGACATTTATCCGCTGAAACTTAGCATTTATGTGGGAACCGAAATTAGCCGCCGAAGTTTTCGTTTGGTTTGGAGGAAAGCCAAGTAAACTTAACCTTCCCCGAAGGTCTCGGATATCTGCTGGGCCACACGACACAATCAATGCGAAATTAAGTTGTAAAATAAAAATCGTAAAAATAGAGCGAAGGAGATCTTATTTCGAATTCGTTTGGCGTGAACAACAGGTAAAGAAATCGGCTACAAGAGCTGTCGAAAGGTCCGCTAGTCTGGCCGCCTAAATCTAACCTAGTTGAGTCGCAGCTCGCTAGTGAAAACAGAAAAGAAATGCTAAATTTGCTCTAAGTGCTAAAGTGCTGTGGAAATTTTGTGATGATTTGCTCCTCGCCCAAAGCTCTCCTTATATACTCCTCTTAAGACGGTCTATCTTCCTTCTGAATCGGGCTTTTTCCATTTTCGTCCGTCTTCGTGTTTATCAGGAAACTTGACATTTATCTTCGGAAAACTTGACATTTATCTCTTGGAAACTTGAAATTTATCTCTTATGTGAGGATAAGGATAAACCGTCATAGTTATCTTTCCTTTTCGGAAAATCGTAAGTGGGCCGTTTTGGTTATGTCGGGCTTCTTAGGCGTTTTTACGGTTTTTCGAGAAAATAGTCTTCGAAGGTTTTGGCATTTCCGAAGGAATCCCAATTCCTCGTATAGTTGAGATGATTGGTGTCTAGAATAACCGTAATCGTTTAATACGATGAATCGAGATTCATTCATCATTCGAACCTTTTATGGTCTTCCGAGATTTCTCGAGTATCGGGATCGAGATGGACTTGGATTTGTAGACTTCCCGTCTTCGAGGGTTTGAGTAATGAGGCTTCGAACTTAGATTTTAGAATATGAACTTTGTTAATCAATCGAGAAGGCTTTGCAGAAGTATCGTCTTGCTTCTCGAACAATCCGAACATGGGTTTAAGGGACCAAGATGTTGTCGTTGCCCGAGATCACGAGACGACTGCATGGACAGGCGCCAGGACCCTTGCCGCTGGCGCCAGACGGGAGATGACGGGCCTTCCACCGGCGCCAGACGGGAGAGGACGAGCCTGCCTCCGGCGGCAGCGGTCACGGCGGTGCGGCCGCCCGGCGCCTGGCGCTGGTCGGCCGCCGAGCCTTCGCCCGGCGCCAGTCGCCCTGCCGCCCCCGCCGTGTCCTGCGTCCGCCTATGCTGCTTGCCTTCGTCGATCCCCGGGGCTCACGATCCGTTCGTGCCTTCCCGTAAGTTCGTCGAGTGAAGACCCGTTTCTCGGTTTCGATCGTCACTTAGTCTTCTTCCGAGGACTTTCGGGTGATGATTTTGTCGTTGACCGATTTTGACCCCAACAGTTAGCCCCCCAGCTAGCTAGGAACCGTAGTACCTTTCGGGCCCTAGTTTTCGGTATAGCTGTAAGGGAAGGTGTAGAGACGTAATCGTTTGCCGAAAGTCAGGGTAAATAGTGATTTAACCTCCTTTATAAGGATGGAGTAAGAAATCTCATTCATTCTTACTTAAGAAATTCATCTCTCTCAAGAATCCTTTCTCTCTCCCTTTTCTTTTTAAGAAAAATGTCTTCAAGATCCTCCAAGAGAACTTCTTCTTCCCATTCATCCTCGGATGACTCTCCTGCCCACGTGACGGTGAATCCGAAGCAAGAAGAGTTAGTCGATGAGGAGGCGAAGAACGCGTATTACCGAGCTCTTGTGGGCTCGGCTCGACCTCTGCCAGATGTCCCTGTTCCGAAGAGACCTTTGAGGCTGCCTGGTGCTCCCTTTACGCCGAGCTTGGTTTCACGTAAATATCTCAGGATTCTTCGAGAGTTTTACCAGATTCCTAATGAAGTTAAATTCTGAATTCCTGTCGGCAATGAGAGTGCGAGGAATCCTCCGGAAGGTTTCTTTACATGCTACGAGGCCTTTCTTACGTACTGCCGCATGTGGTTCCCGATCCCCGGTACCATTGTTCGTGCGCTTCGTCGCTTCGAACTTTCGATCAGCCAGCTCAGTGTTCCTGCCTTAGAGAGTTGGGTTGGCGTGTTGATCGCAAGTTATGAGCTCGGGATCGATCTTAGTCCCGCTGATTTCGAAGGTCTTTGGAGCACTCGGCCAACGGGGAGCGATGGTTACTACACCATGGTGCCAAAGAAGGATATGACCATAATTCAGGGGACTACTTCGAATCCTAAGTTATGGCAGGAGCGTTTCTTTTATGTCCGAATAGATGGTGAGTCCGTCGAGTAGAGCTGCCTCCATCTATTTCCGCACGCATGGAACTTCAACCGAGGTAATATGACAAAAACTTGTTGTCTATTTCACCATTCCAGAAGTGCGAGTTTTTAGTGAAAAAGTTTTGCTTGTAGGGAACGGGATTGTTGCGCATATGCATGGTGATCTTTTTGTCAAGAGGGATCTCCTTTGTCAAAGGCCATTTTTCTGGAAGTCCTTCACCCTTGAATGGATTCGAGACGCGGTAAGGCTTTTCCAGTTCCGAGACCCTGTCCCGACATGCGATGCCGAACCGGTTATCGAAGCTCCTACTCGGAGACGTAGACAGAGATCTCGTAAAGGGAAAGAAATCGACTGTGGAGAAGGTTCGGAAAACCCTTCACCGTAAGGGAAAAATCTTAGTTTCGTTCCAACGGAAAAAGGCGGAGCCAGTGATTTTCCACTCCCCAACAATTTCTTTGACGGTCTTCCCCCGGAGTTCGTTACTGACGAGTCGCTGGAGGATGAGGAGAAGCAACGAGTTTTTACCGAGGTTCCCAGCGGATCAATGAGGTTTTTCCCTTTGAACTTCTTAACCATATTTTTGAATCTATATATATGTATATTTATTGATCTTGAATTTATGCAGGGACTAAGAGTGTTTGGCGAGGCGCTTGACTCAAGTTTCCGCAAGTCTAGGATTGCTAATTTCAAGACCAAAGAAGCTGAGCGAGAGCTCTTCCGATTCCGACAAGGGGTAGAGACGCAGAACGCAAAGCAAGCGGAGCTTCATGCTCAAGCCCTTGTTCGGGCGGAAAGGAGAGGAAGGAGGATGGTCGCAGCCGAGGTGGCGAGACGGGCGGAATCTTTTGCTGCTGAGTTTCAATGTTTAAAAGATGCTCAGGAGTTTGTTGGCGATTTCCGCGAGTGCCGGGGCTCGGTCGTAAATCTTTACAAGTCTCAGAACCCGGATTTCTCCTTTGATTCCGAGATTGCTGAGATGAAGGATTTCATGGCCGAGTGTTCTCATGCTGAATCCTTGGTTCCTCCAGTCGAAGAAAGAGTCCGGAGACTATGGGAGCCTATCGAGGTTTCCGAGGATACGGTGGAGGCCGGAGCTGATGAGAACGCCGAAGGTGGTGGGAACGCCCAAGGTGTGAACAAGGAAGTGGACCAGCCTGCGGGTTCATTCGGGATTTCCGCGTCTGGATTTCTCGATGTTGACTTTCTTTTGTGAGTTGTATGTTTGGCCGTGTGTGGCCGTTTTTTAAGAGTTTAGTCTGCGACCGTTGGAGGTTGCACTCTTATGTTTTTGGGACTGGCCGTTGGTGGCTTAGAATCCCGCCGTTTTTGCGGCCTTATAAATATATAAAAATTTGCGAGATTTCGTCTTTTGTTTTGATTTATACTTTCGTCAAGAGTAGAGGAAAGAATGTGAGTAGACACTTTGTATCCTAACTCTTTTTGTCGCTTGGTCCGTATGATACTTTTTAGCTAGCGTTTTTAGGTGTAAGCGATAAGAGACATGTTTTGGGATCTCGTATACGATTGTATGTCTGTGAGATGTCAAGATCCAGCAAGACTGGGTTTAGGGAAAGACCTAGGCTTACTCTCAGTTTTAAGGCTGTGCGATGACTGATCGGCTTTCGTTTTGCCTGTTAGTGATTTCTTCCTGATTCTTTTCGTTTAAAGTCCGCGACTAGTCGCCGGCTTATATGACTTGTGTTAAAAGAATCGAGCTATCTTCGGAGATTATCCTAGACGCTAAACCAAAATTTTGGATTTCTTGTATAGCGCGCTATGATATCCTTGTCGGATGTAAGAGGACCTTATAGGTCTGACTACGAGTTTGTATTGAGTGAAACGTTTCTGTGTGCGTCCGTCGGGGCCAATCGACGGGCGTAAGTTATTTTTAAGTCGCAGGTGGACTGTTTTAGCGGATGATACGAGTTTTGTTATCTTTTTCAGAAGTTGGCGCCTCGTTTCTTTCGAAGATATGATTTTCGTTTTTCCAAAGTGTTTACGCGTTTACTAAATTAAGTGAGCATAAAAAATAGATAGAAAGAATTTTATTGAAAATTCGAGTACATGTGCGGATATTTCGCTTTTGTGGAAGTGTAGGAACGCATTACCCCCCCTTTTGGTGAGGGGATAGCTGAACTCGCCGGGTCTCGACGAGCTGCCTACGTACCTCTTTTGAGGATCAAGCCATCTCGTAGTTCTGAAAGTTGCTGCAGACGTTCTTACTCCCGCCGCCGTTCGATCGTGCTAGTCGGATCGGTGGTTTGTGCGGGGTTGAGCTGTCCGCTTTACGGCGATAGACTCAGAGACTTTGTCGCTGTCTTGAATCGTTGCCTATTCGGATGATTCTGGATCATCTTTTTCGAGTTTTCAGGAATGTTGTGTGATTCCTTTGCTCGTTCGGGTTGGCCGCAGCTCCGATCTTTCGCAGTTTGAACTCAGCTAGGTAACGAGTCTCGACGTTTCTGACTACCCCAGACTGCAGTTCTGGTTGGAGTCGGAAATTTGATGTCGAGGTGATATGTGGACGGTACTGCCTTCATGGAGTTGATCCAAGGGGTTCCCATGATGGCATTGTAGATGGCGGGTTGTCGACTACTGCAAACTCGACGATCTTTGTGACTTCCTTCACCATGACCGGAGCTTAATTCTCCGAGGGTCATGGAGGTGACGCCAAAACCCAGCCAAAGGTTTTGGCTCGGGGACGACTTCCCAAGTGGGATCTTCATCCTGAAGGGGTCGCGGAAGATGACGTTGACCGCTTCCTGTATCGACGAGGATGCGCCGACTTCGAGATCCTGGATTACCAGGTTGATAACCAAAGGATCGCGAATGAGGTTTGTCGATTCCGACAGTTTCCTCCTCAAAACGATCGGTGGTTGGGAATATCGCTATCGGAAACCAGTTGGAACTCGCTCGATTTTGCTCGTAGGCTTTTATCGACGACAGAGTCTTGGTAGAACTGCGATCCTCCGATGATCATATTTACCCTCCGCGACTGCTGTTATTCCTTTATCGTCATGTCTCCTTCCGCTTTTCACCCGATTGATTTTCGGTCGCGCGATCTTCGGAGACAGTTTTGTTGGTCTTTGGGCGGACTCCGTGAGCAAGTCGCTTATACCCTTGACTTTTGACAATTGGGCGAGGAGCTTTGCGGCGAGCCTGGCGCCGAACCTTGCAGTTCGTGACTGGAGTGACCTCTGGTTTCGTGGAACTCGCGTAGGAATTATCCTTGTACTGGTTCCTGGTCCAGGTGTTTCCGGAGGTTTTGCCTTGTTCGAAGTTGATGGCATAGTTATGCTCGCCGGCCTTCCCTTCGTGATGGACGTATTTGTCGCTACGAGGGTTTCTTCTTTGAGGACGTTTTCTGTGGTCCATGCTTTTGCGGGACTCTCATCTCTTCCTCCATGACCATGAAGTCTGTTGCCTTGTGGAGGGTATCCTGGATCGTCCGCGTTTCTCCAGCAATATCCACTTTCGAACTTCGACTTGTACCAGAGTGTTTTCCTCGCGCCGATTGACATTGTCGCTGATGCCTGTTACTCTGGCCATCACCAGTTTGAATCTTCGATGAAGTCGCTGGAGCGACTCGTCTTCCTTCTGAGCTAGACTCCATAAGTCCACGCCGGACGCTCTGTCCATGAACATGGAGTATTGTTTGAGAAACGCCGAGGCCAATTGGCGGAAGCTTCCGATGGAGTTTCTTTGAGCCGAGAACTATTCGAGCGCAGCACCTTTGAGGTGCTCTCGCGAAGAGAAGACAATGATCCGTGTCTCGCTTCGGCCCGGAGTTTACATCTACCCATTGCGATCTGGAAATACAGCAGGTGCCCCTTAGGATCCGTAGTACCGTCATAGACCGGGATTTTGATTTTCCATGGGTCGAGATGCGTGTTTCGTGATCCGAAGGTGAATGGCGTTTTCCGTGCTTCCTCGAAGTCTATCGATCTCGGGCGGAACTGGTCGCCTGGTGGATTTGCGATTTCACCGCTTTCACCTCGCCACGGTCTTTTGAGAGATTCGCGGAGATCATGGATCTCGCCATTGCCACCGGCGCTCCGAAGTTTGTCGGTGCTGGTCGCGATGGATCCGAAGCTTGATCCTCCGCGAAGTTCTTCCTGCTCAATCCAGTAGAGGTCTTCCTCTTCTGTCATGGGCCCTCGGCGATACCGCCCGCCGAGCGGACTGGCTTCGGTCCTCCTGGTGGATGTCAGCGTCTTCATCGGAAGGATCCGATTGGTCGCTAATATCCAGATCGATGCGCCGACGCCGCTTTCCTTGTTTCCGTAGCCGGGTGGAAGAATCTGCGAGGTCGTTCGCTGTCCTTTGGAGCCGCTCGAGTGGACTCTTTGGGCATCTTTTCTCGCTCTCCCGAGATCCGGTCGAGTCTTCGCCGCTGCCTTTGTGGATCCGCTGCAGCTTGCTCCTCGCAGTTAAGGTGCCGACCTGTTTTTGAGCGAGGTTATCAGCTTGTCCTGTTGTTCCGCCCCCGGCGAGGCTAACAGTTCCTTCATCTATCTGAGCGCCTCTGTTTGCATCAGTAGTGACTGTGGATGTATCTCCGCTTGGAGTCTTCAACGTTGGCATCGACGGGTGTTCCGCCTAGCGCTGGCTGGTCTTTGGTGACGCAGACATGATCGAAGCGTGTGCAGATAGATAGATAGATCCCCTCCTTCTAGCCAAACTGTGGGAACCGAAATTCGACCGCCGAAGTTTTCGTTTGATTTGTAGGAAAGCTAAGTAAACTTAACCTTCCCTGAAGGTCCCGGATATCTGCTGGCCACACACGATACAATCAATGCGAAATTAAGTTGTAAAATAAAAATCGTAAAATAGAGAGAAAGAGATCTTATTTCCGAATTGCTTGAGCGGAACAAGGTAAAGAAATCGGCTACAAGAGCTGTCGAAGGTCCGCTAGTCTGGCCGCTAAATCTAACCTAGTTGAGTCGCAGCTCGTTAGTGAAAACAGAAAAGAAATGCTAAATTTTCTAAGTGCTAAAGTGCTCTGGAAATTTTGTGATGATTTGCTCCTCGCCCAAAGCTCTCCTTATATACTCCTCTTAAGCCGGTCTATCTTCCTTCGGGCTGAATCGGCTTTTCCCATTTTCGTCCGCCTTCGTGTTTATCGGAAACTTGACATTTATCTTCGAAAACTTGACATTTATCTCTTGGAAACTTGACATTTATCTCTTATGTGAGGATAAGGATAAACCGCCATAGTTATCCTTCCTTTCGAAAATCGAAAGTGGACCGCTTTGGTCATGTCGGGCTTCTTAGGCGCTTTTACGGTTTTCGAGAAAATAGTCTTCGGTTTCGCATTTCGAAGGAATCCCAATTCGGGTGTCTAGAATAACCACGATCGCTTAATACGATGAATCGAGATTCATTCATCATTCGAACCTTTTATGGTCTTCCGAGATTTCGAGTATCGATAGAGATGGACTTGGATTCGTAGACTTCCGCCTTCGAGGGTTTGAGTAATGAGGCTTCAACTTAGATTTTAGAATATGAACTTTGTTAATCAATCGAGAAGGCTTTATGAAGTATCGCCTTGCTTCCAACAATCCAACATGGGTTTAAGGGACCAAGATGTTGTCGCGTTCGAGATCACGAGACGACTGCATGGACGGGCGCCAGGACCCTTGCCGCCAGCGCCAGACGGGAGATGACGGGCCTGCCGCTGGCTCCAGACGGGAGAGGACGAGCCTGCCACCGGCGCCAGGCGCCCTGCCGCCCGTGCCGTGTCCCGCGTCCGCTTATGCTGCTGCTGCTTGCCTTTCGATCCCCGGGGCTCACGATCCGTTCGTGCCTTCCCGTAAGTTCGTCGAGTGACGACCCGTTTCTCGGTTTCGATCGTCATTTAGTCTTCTTCCGAGGACTTTTGGGTGATGATTTGGTCGTTGACCGATTTTGACCCCATTTTATCCTACTTCCGTGAGTTAGGATAAATCGTATAGCTTCCATTGGGCTTGGACCTCCAAAATCGTAAGTGAGTCCGTGGACAAGTTTTAAGCCCTTGGAGGTTCATACGATTTCTCGGAAGATTATCATTTCCACAAAATAAATCGTATAGCCTAAAGAATCGATGTCCGAGTTGATCGTCCTTGTTTTACACGATACAACTTCGAGGATAACTCCAATCGAGTTGAACCGAGGAACGATAGGTCCGTAACTAAGGTGCTATAACTTCACGGAAGCCACAAGGTGCAATCTAAATCGGACGGGCTGGAAACAGACTGGATGTACTGGCGCCCGGGGCCAGCACGGCGAAGTTATTCCGCCGGGACCAGCATCGGCGAGCGGCGCAGCGAAGCTGGCTCGGGTGCCAGCGAAGCTGGCGCCGCCCGGGCCAGCATCGGCGAGCCGGCGCCAGCCAGCACGGCGAAGCCGGCGCCTAATGCCAGCATCGGCGCAGCGCCGCACCGGTGCCAGCACGGCGAAGCCGGCGCCGGCGATTGGTGCCGCACGGCGAAGCGCCGGCGCCAGCGATTGGTGCCGGCACGGGCGAGCCGGCGCCCGGCGCCTGGTGCCAGCACGGTCGTTCCGAAGATCTTGACGAGGGCTTCTATTTGATATCTTGATCGTTTTCTGGTTCCTCACGGTCTGAGAGAACGACCTCTTTGAAGTTTCCAGACAGATTCTAAGTCGGACAGGCCGGGAATAGGCTGGACGCGCCAGCACCCGGGGCCAGGACAGGGACGCTCGCGCCGGCGCCCGGAACTAGCACGGGCGAGCCGACGCCAGCACGGGCGAGCCGGCGTCCGGCGCCCGGTGACAGCACGGGCGTTTTGAAGATCTCGGCGAGGGCTTCGATTTGATATCTTGATAATTTTCTGGTTCCTCACGGTTTGAGAGAACGACCTCTTCGAAGTTTCGAGGCAGATTCTTTTGTGTTTAGGGTTTTTGTGGTGATCGAATCTTGACGCCCTTGGGCGAGCGGACCAATATTGGGTCGATCCGCCTTTTTCGTACCGATCTTTCCGGGGACTCTCTTACGCGCACGCCCGTCATCTTCCGATCTTACTTTCAAGAAGTGTTTCACGAAGAACCCATAAGTAAAAAATAATCCTAGCCGTCGATTTCGAGATAACCGTTTTTGACCCCACCAGAGAATGGATATTCTAACTTGAGAAAATCTCGTATAACTTCTTTTCAAATTATACGAGACTTTTTGTTTCAAGAAGTACTTTCCAGAGACTTTCAGTCATTGATTCCGTCGTGACCGATTTTGACCCCAACAGTCACGAAGGGATTTGCACATCGTATATGATTGAGATGCTCGAGAGTTTGCATAAGAAAGCCTCGGAATCCACGGTTAGTGTAAGACCCGATCCTGACCTTTCGACCCAAATGGATCCAGATGCTTACTTATTTGAATTTTTTGCGTGTTTGGTTCATTTTTAAGTCTTTTCATTTACTAAGTCATATTCAGATATGAGGTTTATAAACAGTCGACCAGATAGCACAACAGAATAATCATTAAGTTTACTTTGTATTACTTTGAAACATGTGATCCAATACATAGCTTGTTAACAGTCTCATAAAACAATAACTAGTTCCTCCCCAACATTGTCTAGCCACACACTGCAAAGCCTCTCGCTGACGGAGTCTTCACGGCTCTTGGCTTGACCACAACCATTCTCAGCTCCTGAAACCATAACCAGATAAGCATTAATCCTACCGAAGTCAGAACAGACAGATTCTGCACTGCTTGGTTTGGTTCCTAGAACTATGGTAAACCTCAACCAATATAATCTTATAATAGATCAGAGCTGTCTATCATACCCTAAGTCAATCAACCAACCACCCCACATGACTTAGAATAGATAGACAGTCCAGTTAAAAGAAACAGAAACACGACCAGATCCGCATCTTCCAAGACCAGTTCGTCCATCCGGACAAAGTCTAGGCTCGACTGGTCAATCCTGAAGTCCAGCTCAAGGCCCAATGGACTTCCTTACCTGATCCGGCACTAGGCCTGGATCCATACAACCGAGTAAGGCCCAAGCCCAATCTGGTTGGCTTAATAACCGATCGGCCTTGCGACTCATTACCCGGTTAGACAAACCGTGCATATGTCCTGACTTTGCAAGCCATGGACTGACCCATATGGATCGGACAGAACCTGCATCCAATGGTACCGTTTGGAATTCGCACCCTTTGGTTAACTTGTACCCTTTGGTCAATGGTACCTTCTGGTCCTCGTACCTTCTGGTACTTCGTAACTCTTGGTATCTCGTACCTTCTGGTTACTCGTACTCTTTGGTAACTCGTAACTCTTGGCAACTTGTACCCCTTGGGTCATTCCAACCGTTCAGCCCAACCGCCCAATCATTAGTGCGATCCGGACTGTTTCACAAAACCGACCCATGGTCTAGTTTGCGGTTAGATTGTGATTGGAATAAGCCTAGGATCACAACCCTTGGACCCAACCATCAAAACCCCTCGTGTATAACCAAAAAGAGAAGAAGAAGATTGAATGGAAATAGATTAAGAGAATCGGATGAGACTATGGAACCGGCCAGACCTTCGGCTCGACCACAGGAACCGTTCATATGAACTGATGGAACCACGGCCCATCTCATACCTTAAAAACCACATCAGGTTTCTATGGTTGCTTCTCCTTGTCTCAGCCTCCCATTCTTGATCGGAGATGCTTTCACAAACGATCAGTCTCCGGAAAACTAACCACCACACTCGGCCTTCTTCTTGGCGGGTATCTCTCTCTTTCTCTCTTTCTCTCTCTATACGATTTTCTCTGAGTATTTTAATCTGGAACTGAATGAGAAAACCGACTGGAGAGGCCCTCTATTTATAGAGAACAATGGGGTAAGTCTTGCCCCACGGACAGGCACAACTTGCTAGCGAATGGACATGACTTGGAACAAAGGTTACACCTCTTTGCCACTTGCATCCCAGCGCCCATAACCTCCCTTGTTTGGATTGGACATAAGCCCAAACCATTACCCAAGTGAAGGACCCCTAGGAACGGATCGGATCACTCGACCGGTAAGGATTTGATATGACATCCGAAGAGAACTGGTGGATTGAATGACGACACAAGAGGTGTGGAATGACTCTTGATACTGCCAAGCTTAGATGTTTCCGGATGTGACGCACCGGTCCAACAAAGAAGCGATCTCGATCCGTTGCCTAATGTGACACAAAGGTCCAACGAGAAGGAGGAGTTTGCTTGGAGCTAACCACACCAAGAAACAAGAAGTGTTCTACAAAGAACAACAGGAGATAAACTCAACAAAAGGGGAAAAAAAGAATGCTTTATTTCATGGCTCATAGGCTCTATTTATAGGATTACAAGTTGTAGAAATCAAAAGAAGAATGTGCTAAAAACAAGGCATTAAAAATAGAAACAAAGACTAGAAAATATTAAATGATTCAAAGTTGCTGAGTTTGAGGTGGACTGGCCAAAGAGACCCTTCGCCTTCTTTCCAGGTTCATTCTGGTCGTGCTGGTCCATGGTGGGAAGGATAATGACGCACGCGGGACGATCCACACGACCCATCGGGTGATTAATACGAACGAACTGAACTTTCGGGTGATCCGCTCGGCCAAGTTGTGTGCTGGTGGAATACAAGTCTTTGGATAGCTTGAGAATCCTTCCTTAGTGAAATATGAAGATAAAAGTCCATCATAGGGTCGGTCACTGAAGCCAGAACGTCAGTACAGACATCGGGACACGCGGTACGCACTAAAAGGACCATAAGGAAGAATCTGCGGCCATCTTTGGATTCTTCTCGTTCCAATTGGATTATGGCTTGAATATCAATCTTAAAATGTTTAATTGGTTGGGAAAGAAGTGACATGGGTCGATCAATTCCATCACTAGTTCGTGGCTCCAGACTGAACTCCATTCCGGACGTCTGTGGGTTGATACGGTGGACAGCATGTGCGGTACGATCGGGGTGAACGGATGGGATGGTACGGAGGGTCTGATCAGCACGATCTGATGGGGAAACATGGTCTGTATGGACGGAATGATCATATGGGATGACCCGGGCAGTATGCTCAGCACGAACTGAAGGTAAAACCTCGGTTGGGTCGAGCTGGTTGACTAGATCGCCACCTTGGACCGTGTCCATGACCCTAGCAGGTCGATGCTCGATCCAGGGCACATAATTCCCTCCATCTTCAAAAGGAGTTGACCTCAAATCCATTTTACCTGAAAAAAAAGAAATTGAATCAGACAAAAAGAATTTTAAAATCATGTAAAATTCAATGAAGGAAAATTTTTGACAGAAACTTCCTTGGAGTTTTGGATTTATTTTTCTCAAGTACTTCCAGCTCCAAGTTCCTGACTTATAAGTACTTTGTCGATCTCCTGTGCTTGCTTCTATTGGGGATTGATAAGGCTTATCCAGTACTTTCAAAACAACTAGAGAAACCACATCAAATCTTCGAAAGAAATAATCAAAGGGTTTCTCTATCCTTAAGACATCAAAGACAGGATCCAAGCTCTTACGATAATCATCGAGCATGTGGGTAATCATTAAGAAAGTAAAATGAGTGCCAAAAATTGGTTTACTTGTTTTAAAATCAAGCAAAGCTTTGAGACCGATAGGAAAAGAATGAGAGAGTGCCAATTTTGAAAATTTCTCAACATGAACGAAATCAAATTGTTTCTCTAGTTTAAGCAGTTTCGGTTCATGCTTTTTCCCACTCGAAATTTCTTTCAATGCACAGCTCAGTGAAAACAAATCATGAAAATATTTATGCAAAACGTCTTTGTACCAAGTAAAGATCTGTTCTTGCATAGAAATCCTTGTGTTCAAAACGTTTTCATGATGAAAAGATGCAATCAATTCATGATCCTTACAGTGATTTTGGCTTTCACAAGGAATTGGCTGAGGAATCGTCCTTGGTTCAATGCTTTCCACTGGTTCCAACAGTTTCTTTGGTGGTGAACTCTTTGGTGCATTTTCTGTTTGGTTTTCTTTCAACTCAACAGACTGAGAAGAAGGGAGAAAACACTTAAGCTCTATGGCCACGTCCTTGGTAACCTGATTCCTGCCATGACACTTAACAGACTCATCAACACAAATAAAAGTAGAAGTTTTGGAATTACCTCTGGTTTCAGGGCTAAGTGTTGAAAGCTGTTTTGTCTTTAGTCTAGCCGGTTTTGATGAATGGATCATAACTTCATAATTCCATGGCCATTTCTCCTGATTTAGGTCTTTCTGAAAAGTTGAGAGATCCATATTGAATCCTATGACCGGACTTGGCTCAGGCCGCTTCTTCCTTGGGTTTTAATATCCTTTAGGAGTCTGGTACTCGCAGATAGACGAACTGGAGAACCTCTGGTTTGGAAAATTCATAACTTCTTGCTCCGTGAAGCTTTTCATGTGATTCCAAGCCTCCGTGAATCCTTGATGAGTTGGCCTTCCAGGAAAACTTGATTAATGACAAAATACCTTCTGTATGCCAAGATATTCTCCTTGGACTGAACCTCTGTCGCTGGCATCTCCAAGGTAGCCAGTTTGGACAACAATACATCTCCAAATCTCCGACTGCCGAGCAGGGTCTATGCTCCTGTTCCTGTCACTTCTTTGAGACTGAACCTTTTTTTCCTGTACACTCAAATCAAGCATTAAAATACCAGGATCATATGAGCAAGACATGTACTTGTTCAAATCAGAAATCAAAGTCTCTTTCCGAAGAACAAGTAGCATACGTTTCAGTCTCTCAAAATGCACATCAAACTAAGCATTACAGACCAGAATGGTATCAAGGCACGAATTCTTAAGAAATGATCTCAATATATGCCAAGGTCTATCAGTTTCAACACACAAGGTATCAAGCTTCAAAACATAATCACAAATAAAATCGGTTTCAGCTTTATGTGATTTATGTTCCAGCAACTTCCTAAACATGAATTCTTCCGAAGCACATGTGGATGCAAAAAAATCACCAGTGATTATTTCATGCTTAGAAAAACTCAGATTAAAGCCATTATCTTCAAAGTATGCAAAAATATTACAAGGTTTTCTGAAACAGAAATCAGATTGTTGCAGAAAAAGTTCAATTCTCTATTCAGGGTGATCAAGACTTTTGTTATGTTTCTTAAACTGATCACCACCAGGACTGATATCACCACCATATGAAATACGTTTTTGCTCAAAAACTTTATCTGGTTCAAGTTTCTTTAAGGAATGAATCATGTTATCAAAAACAAAATTTGAAACACAAAATTCTTTAACTTTTTTAAGACCAAAACGTTTTATGTCACTGGAAATGACTTTAACAAACAAATCAGGCACAGAACTGATGATACTAAGTTCCTTACAGTGCTCTTGTGGGTTAGAAGACAATGGGGCAGGAGTTGTTCAGGGATCGAAGCAAAGTTGATTCTCCATGCTGATGGACGTTATGCTTGGTGCTTCCTGATCAAAGATTGGACCAAGTTCGTCTTCTTCATCAAAGATAAGACCAAGATCCAAATGTATCCTAGTGCCTAGAAGCGATCCTTGATGTGGGTAGTTCAATGACTCTTCTTCAAAATCCTGTGAAACTAGAACAAGACTACTCGGATGCTCCGGTTCAAAACAGGTTAGTCCATTACCTTTGGGTTTTTCACTGATGAATAATGATGGTTCAGCTACATGTGCTCGTGTGGTTGTGCACTTATTTTGGATCTTGTTGTCACCCTTATGGAACGCCTCCTCTCCAAATTCCTCCTTGGACAGGTTGGTCCCCCTTGGGCAATCTCTTCTTGATGCGGATCTAGGACAAGTCTGTTGGATACCTTGAATCTCGTCCAGCCTTTGGTGTATCTGATCTAGACCTGCATTTATAAGGTTAGCAAAAGTATCATTCAAAGCTCTCATTTGCAAATTAGACAAACCATCAATGGAATTTCCTGGTCGGCTTCTTTCTCCATCATAATACATGGTTTCTTAAAAATCTCAACACAAAAGATTAACACAGATAAAATTCCTCACACTCTCAAGCGTTTGATCTCACCCACACAATCTCTCGGATTTTAGTGGTCACTCAAGAGTCTCCTCTCAAAGTTCTAAGAAAACAAATCAAGGAATCCCAATGGGCATATCCAAGCAAACAAGGGGGTTTTGAAGATAGATAGAAAAGAGATTCTTGTTTTGAAATCCGTTTTAACCACCTCAAAGTCTGGATTTCTCCTCAGCCAGGAGGTTTTCTCTTCCACCACCAATCCACAAATCAATCTTTGAATTTTTTTTAAAAATCGTAGATCTTTCTTTTTCTTTCTTTTTTTTTTTATATATGGATGGTAATGAGGGGCCCGGATTTAAGAAAGTGTTTGAACCGAGTTCGGTCGGGAAACTAGTAAAAGAGACGAGAACTCGTCGGTGGGTTTAGCAAAGACATTTTATTAAAGATGAGGATTTTTTCGGTTACAAGTAAAGAAAGAGAAAAGGGAACTATCCGGTGCTCGGAAGCGATCACCGGGAGAAAGTACAAGTCGGAAAGAAACAAGATGAAAACCCTAATTTCTAGCTGAAAGTATGTGTAGTGTTGCCCAGATCCCGCTCTCGTTGTCTTCTCTCTTCCTTATATAGTCGACAGTTCTCACCCTGGTTTCCCTAGCTCGTCTGCAACTCGATGGGCCTTTTCGTTGTTGGGCCGACAGACCGTTTACTCGGATGCGGCTGTTGAGCCGACTGCTTTTAGCCGCTCGTCGTCAGACTCAAAGCATTCTCTCGCAGCTTTGTCATCCTGTCGGCTCGCCCTGGCTCGGTTAAGGCTCGATCGTTGGGCCAAGATGTTTACTTAGTGGACCTTGTGGATGGGCGTGATCCATTCCCCTACAGTAAGTCCCCAGTTCATCGATGAGCGGTGAAGCCGGAGTCGGTGGAGTTTAATGAAAGGTTTGATAAGTGAACAGATCGGTGTCTCGTTGCATACATCGGAGTAGCCTTCTCGGTGACCTGCTGTCACCCGTTGCTACTGCTTGTGTTGGTTAATGATGGTTTAAATATGGTTTGTTCTCGTTAAACGTGTTTATTGTCGAACTAAAGCCGGTTTAAGATGAGAAGACGAACCGTCACTCGGCGCTGTTGGGCATTACGGCAAACTTCGAGGCCCACTTAGGCACTTTTAGAGCTAATGATGATGCCTAGGGGACCCCCCTTCTTCGTCCCTTATAAATACCTTCCCCTCGATCATTCTCTGCACTTCTCTCCGCGATAACAGGTACTTTCGCTCTCTTCTTTCTCTCACTACCCCCTTTTAGGTTTAGTCGTGAATTATCGTTTCACGCGCTCGTTATGTCGTCGACTCGTAGATTGTCGAGAAGAGAAAAAGGGAAGGAAGTTGCACACTCGTCGAGTCTGGCAAGGGACGCCGATGGCAGTCTTCTTGACGATTTCAGTCTGACTCATCGGGAAGCGATGGCAGATACAGTGAATATGAATCGATCTCAAAGGCTCTTAGTCGCCGACGCGGCTAGGATGGTTAAAGAGGGTGGCGAGAATTTGGTAATAAGCGAGGCTCGAGAGTGCCTAAGAGATGGCCAAGGCGGGGCGCGAGAAGATGAGTCGATCATCCTGAGGAACCGCGCATCGAGAGACGGCAGACGACCAAACTTTGTACCGACTACTTATCACCCGGGCGGAATCTTCGAAGAGCTGCTGACCCTCGATCCTGACTTGAAGCGTTCGCCGAAAGTACAGGGTCAGTCCTGGGAAAACGTGGAAGCGACTTACTCCACCCCGAGCAGTGTAAGAGCGCTGTTCAGGGATTGTCGAGCTGTCGGGGCGACCTTCCTTATCCCTTCTAAATCTCAGAGGCCTTGGTCTCTTTCGGTGGGATATCACTGTGTGTACGAGTCATATTTCCAGAACGACACTCGATTGTGGTTTCCGATACCTCGACTAATTACGGCGTACGCTCGTCGTCGGGATGTCACAATCTGTCAACTGTTCAATGGATCTCTTCGGCTCGCGGTTGCAGCGATGGTGATGGCTGCTGAGATAGACGTGTCGATGAGTGTCAGATCATTTGAGGAGATGACCTTTTTGAAATCAATGGGGGAGGGGATGTTCTCAGTGAAGATGTGACCAAACTGCAATGTGATTACGGACCGACTGCCAGCGGTTCTATTTTTATACTAAGTCGGATGATTCCGCATTCGAGGAGCCTCCACGAGACGACTATCGGGTTCTCTGGAACCACACCATCAGTAGAATACTATTACCGGCCATGTTTCTATTTCGTTTTTTAACGCCACTCTCTTTATTGTGCAGTTGAGCATCCGAATTCAGCAGCATACCCCGATGATTTTTTTAGAAGTGTCAGAGCTGTCGCAGCACTTCGAGTTCATCGCTGGGCTGATATCACCGTTGAGAAGATATGTGGGCTCGCCGACCGTGTTGCCAGGAGTAAGACTTTCTGCCTATAGCCATTCTGTTTTCTCGGCAATATTTCTGTCCTTTTCTGGGAGCTTACCTCGTATATTTTCTTTTGCAGAAGATTGGAGTTCCGATCTTCCGTCTATTCCTCCTTCCGGAACCAAGCGTCTATCGATTTTCCCAAGGACAATTCAAAAGATCATCAATCAGGCCAGAGAAATGGATGCTTTCCTAGACTTGAGTGCCGTCATCGCTGCTCAACTCGGTTTGCCGGATACTGTTCCGCTGCGATCAACCACGGGGACGATCGGCGAAGAACAGTCAAGACCGACATGTCGCCGTGAGGTGTCTTTCAAAGTTGCCTCTCCAAAAACCAAGAAAAAGGGAAAGAAGAGAACAAGGGATGATCAGGACACTAGGGATCGCGAGATGGAACCCAGAGAACTGGACGCGGATGGAGAACGCGACGACGTGGAGGAGCCTTCGAAGAAGAAGAAGAAGAAGAAGAAGAAGAAGAAGAAGAAGAAGAAGAAGAAGAAGAAGAAGAAGAAGAAGAAGAAGAAGAAGAAGAAGTCCGCTGACGAGCAGGCGGGGCAGGAGGAAGAGGTCCTGCCCGAAGATCAGACCCTCGAAGAGGAGGTTCGCGAGGAGGAAGCTCGTGAGGGGGAGACTCGCGAGGAGTCGGACGGTACGCCCAATGCCACTCTTCCTGGTATATCCGATGAGACTTCCGAAGGTTCCGCCCTCCTGATTAGAGAACCCGACAGCGAGTTCGATCAGGATGTTCGATCTCCTGCCCCAGCGGCTCCTCATCGTGGGATATCAACTTCTGTTGGAGAAGGGGGAATCCTAGTGGGTACATCTGCTGGTGGTGTTCCCATTCTGAGGAGGCCACCTAGGGTGAATTTCCCCGATACGGTCGATTTCCGCTACGAAGGACCGACCCCCTTGGTTGTACGTTCCGGCAGAATGCGCAGATCTGCTCCTCCAAATCAGGGGTGGAGTGCAGGGCTTGCCCGTTGTAGAAGACCTGATCTTTAAGGACGAGTATCAGGAGGCCGCAAGGGCCAAGATGTTGGTGAGGGTTTCAACCTTGTTATTCTCCTTCTTATACTTAGTCGATTTTTGTATAAAAATGTCGTTCAGGGGGAGGGCACTATGAATGTCGTCGTGGAGAAATACGACACCGCGTTGAAAGAGGCTCGGGAGGAGCTGGCGCGGGCCGAGAAGTCGTCAGCAGGGAAAGAGGAACTCTTGACTCGACAGCTGAACGAGTCGAGGGCTGATCTTAGCAAGCTTAACCTATTGATGTCCCATACGGTCTCCCAGAGGGATCAATTTAAGGATGAGTTAGCGGCTTCCCGGAAAGTCGTCGAAGAGCTCGAGCTGAAGAACGCCGAGTTGGAGTCTGAAAAGGCTTCTGCTGCAGCGAGGCATGAGAGCGACACCAAACGTCTTGGGGACTCGAGGATCTTCGAAGTTACCAAGGAGAGGATAAAGGTTCAAGCTGAAATGGCTGCAAAGGCAGGCCGTCGTTTCGACAGGATTCGTGCCCGAGAGGTTCGTCGAGGTCCTTACGACAATGCGAGGCTGTTGCATAGTCAGGCTTTCGGGACTAAGAAATGTCTGGAAGTCTTGAAGGGGGGGGAGTTGAAGTTCCCCAAGCGACTATCGACATGTTCGAAGAGCATGAGAAGAGGTTTGAGCAGGAGGCGTTGGCTTTGAAAGTGGGGGAGATCCCCGAAGCTGATCTTACCCTATCGCCGCTGGTTCTCGTTTCCCAATTTTATGACGAACGTGTGGTGGCGAGTCTCGACCCGTATGGTTCTAACACCAACTTGATCGACCCTAAAACCGCTGTGAACCTCCATAATCCAGTCGATCGGCCGAGCGACTTGGTTGCGGAACAGCCAGAAGCCGATTCTAGGAAAGAAGCTCCGGATCATGATCCTCAGATCCATGAGAAGGACGTCGTCCCTGCAACTGTCGAGAACGATGTTACGGTTCATGTGCTTTCTGACAACTCGCCTTTGTCTCAGCGCGATCAGAGTATCGAAGAGCGGGACCCGGGTCACATCGGAGCCAACCCGTCTGGGGGTCAGACGGAGTCGCAATTTGCAGGGGAGAGAACTGGCGAGACATCCGAGAATGTCGATGAGGGAGCTAGCGCAACGACTGGAGGGACACGGATTTCACCGACTGCCGAGGGACGTCAGGATTGCGAATCAAGCGTGAGAGCTTCCGAACTATCGGACCTGAACGATCATAGCAGTGCTCCTGGGAATTGATTCCCCTTGTTGTTGTAGTTTTTTTTGTTGGAACTTATGAACTGCAATCTTCTTGTGATCCGGTTGGATCCCTTATCTATTGTACTGCTTTTCCCCTTTTTTTTGGGCGAGTCGTGGACTCGAGGATTGTTTGTCTCTAAACAATTTCTTTTGACTTAGTGATAATTTGATGTTTGTTTGTTTGACATGGCCTGGGCCGTTTTCTCGACAATTTTAGAAGTAATCGTCTCACTCAGTCGTTTTGTCGATTTCGTAAGGATTATCTAATTGTCGCGTCTGTCGTTGCATTCCATCAAGATGTAGAACAACAAACTCGTCAAACAAATTTAGAGGAAAAAGGTTCTAAGTCTGTTCCATAGTGTCTGGAAGAGTCTTGGTTGGCCAAAACCTGCTCCCCAGAAATGGGAGTCTCGGTCGATCGATGCTTTTACTTGCATGATCGGCGTGCGACAGGTTACTCCTTTGGTCAAGTGTTTGATCAGGACATGACCTACTCGTGGAGGCGAGTGCTGATGTGTCGATCGTGAGTCGCGTGACTAGCATCGCGTGATTTTAGTCGGTCATTGCTTTTATTCGCATAAGTGATGTATGACTGTTTGTTTCTTCGGTTAGATGTCCGATAAGGGCATAACCTAGTCGTGGAAACGAGTGCCGTCGTGTCAATCACGGATCGACAATAAGCGTCGCGTAGTCTCGGGGGGGCTTGAGCTGCTCTCCGAGGATCGGATTTAAGGGGGGGGAGGGTATAGCTGGACCGGTTAGGACTGCCTACGTACCTTGAAAAAGGATCAAGCCATTCGTAGTTCGTTTGGTTGAGTATAAGTGACCCGTAGGGGTACATCTACTCAGGTTTTTTTTTTTGGCGAGTAGACGTGACCTGTAGGGGTGCATCTACTCGGGAAAAAAAAACAAGAAGTTGCGAGTTTTGTATATTACACCCAGTCGGGGTGTTCTTAAGCGTGGTAACGCTTCAGGTGCATGGAGTTCCAAGCATGGGGGACGGCTTCGCCGGTAGAGTTTCAAGGCGAAAGACGCCAGGATTAATGACTTGCGTGATTTGGTACGGCCCTTCCCAGTTCGTACCAAGTTTGCCGACCGCCCACTCCTTAGTATTCTCGAAAACCTTGCGGAGTACCAGGTCGCCCAATTCGAGAGGTCGCGACTTGACCTTCTTGTTATAGTAGCTTTCGATTTGGTGTTGGTAGTTTTGGATACGGAGGAGTGCCTGGTCGCACTTCTCTTCGATGGCGTCCAGAGCGTCAAGAAGCATGTCGCGGTTGAGTTCGACATGCTGCGGCATGCGGGAACGGCGTAAGATGGTAACATTTACTTCTGCTGGAGCCATCACTTTGACTCCATGGGACATGGAGAACGGAGTACTTCTGGTCGCAGATCGCGGGGTCGTTCGGTGTGACCAGAGGAGTCCATCAAGTTCGTTGGCCCAGCATCCTTTTTTAAGTCGAGTCGTTTTTTGAGACCGTCGATGACTTTCCTGTTTTTTGTGCGTAACGTGGACTTGCAGTGTTGAGTCGGATTCTCCATCAATCGCAGAAGTCGCGGAACGCATGCAAGATGAACTGAGAACCGTTGTCGGTTACGATCTCGTACGGGAGTCCATGGCGGCAGATGATGTGTTTTTCCAGACGAACTTTTGGACTTCTTTGTCGGTGATACTAGAATAGGCTTCGGCTTCGACCCATTTGGTGAAGTAAACGGTGAGGACTAGGATGAAGTGTTTCTGGCGCGATGGCAGGAAGGGACCTATGATGTCCATTCCCCAGCGCATAAATGGGTATGGTGCTGTCATCGTACGGAGCTGCTCTGTCAGGCAATGGATAGTTGAAGCGTGACGCTGGCACATTTACCAATGCCTGACATAGTTGTTGCAGTCGGCATTCATCGTTGGCCAGTAGAATTCGAGTGTCTTGATTTTAAGAGCAAGAGTGCGTCCTCCAGAATGGTTGCCGGCTGCTCCGTCATGGATTTCGGCCATTACAAATCGCGTTTCTTCTCCGTCAATGCACTTAAGGAGGACTTTGTTCGCGGTCCATCGGTGCAAATTGCCGTTTGTGACGACGTAATGAGCGCTGCGAGTTTTCAGTCTTCTGGCGAGCCATTTGTCGGTTGGAGTCGTCCCATTAATTAGATACTCGATGATATTTGTGCGCCAGTCGATGGCTGAGTCTGATGTTTCGTTGTCGGGGTAGACCGTTACAGAGACGGTTGCGACGACGGTATCTGGCTCCGTAGTGCTGTCTATGCTCGACTTCTCGATCTTGTTGATAGGGATTTCGCGTGTGACTTGATCGTGGAGCTTACTTCCTAGGGCAGCGAGAGCGTCGGCACAAACGTTTTCTCCTCGGGGGACTTTGGTGAGTTCGAAGAACTCAATGTCCTTAGTGAGGTTATAGACGGGTTTGAGATACGCGACCATTCTTTCGTTGCGTGCGTCGTAGTCACCGCTATACTGAATGGCAACAAGCTGGGAATCGCAGTAGCCGCTGAGTCTTTTGGCTTTGGCTAGTCTTAGTCCCACAATAAGGGACTCGTATTCGGCTTCATTGTGGGATGCGGGGAAGCCGAAGCTGAATGACTGTCGAATTAGCTCGCCAGTCGGAGACAGGAGCTGGACGCCTGCCCCCGATCCTTTGTTCGTAGATGACCCGTCTACGTGCAAGATCCAGTTAGAAGTTGGTAAGACAAGGTCTTGTTCAAGATCTGGCGTGAGTTCGATCAGGAAATCGGCGAGGACTTGCAATTTTGCCGCAGTACGGTTTTTGTAGATGATGACGTGTTCGCTGAGTTCCATGGCCCAAATGGTAAGTCGACCGGAGTGATTAGTGTTCTGCATCACTGTGCGGAGAGGTTGATTCGAGAGGATTTTGATTGTGTGAGACTGGAAATATGGTCGGAGCTTTCTTGCCGATGTGACGACAGCAAGGGCCATCTTTTCGAGGGTTGGGTATCGCGTCTCCGATTCAGTCATGCGTTTGCTGGTGTAGAAGATTGGTTTCTGTTCCCCTCGATCTTCTCGAATGAGGACGCTGCTAACTGCTTTAGAGGTGACGGCGATGTAAAGGGTCAGGGTGTCGCCGGGTTCGGGTTTTGATAGAACTGGCAGAGTTGTAAGGTATTGCTTGAGCTGGTTGAACGCCTCTTCGCACTTGTTATCCCAGACGAACCTTTTGTTTCCCCGAAGGAGTTCGTAGAATGGCAAGCACTTATCAGTGGACCGCGAGATGAATCTGTTGAGAGCTGCAATCCTGCCGGTTAGACGTTGCACCTCGCGACTGTTCTTCGAGCTCGGGAGATCGAGGATCGCGGTTATCTGTTTTGGGTTGGCTTTGATTCCCTGTTGGGTGACTATGTCCCAAAGAAATTCTCCCGAGGTTACCCCAAAAGTGCATTTAGTCGGGTTCAGCTTCATGCCGTAGTCGTTTAATATCTTGAAGCATTCTTTTAAGTGGGTGAGGTGATCACTCGCATGGAGCGATTTGACGAGCATGTCGTTGATGTAAACCTCCATGGTGTTGCCGAGTTTATCCGCGAACATCTGATTGACTAGTCGTTGGTAGGTTGCTCCCGCGCTTTTGAGTCCGAAGGGCATGACTTTGTAGCAGAAGGTTCCTCTATCCGTGATGAAGGCGGTCTTCTTGCGATTTTCCGGGTGCATCATGATTTGGTTGTAACCTGAGAAGGCATCCATGAAAGTGAGGAGTTCGTTGCCGGCAGTGGATTCGACCAATTGTCAATGAGAGGAAGCGGAAAGCTTTCCTTCGGACAAGCTTTGTTGAGGTCAGTGAAATCAACGCAGATGCACCATTTCACGTTCTTTTTTTTAACCACGACGGGGTTAGCTAGCCATTCTAGATAGCGAACCTCAGCGATGGAGTCGGCGGCCAGTAGCTTGTCAACTTCCTCGTTGACAGCCTTAGAACGTTTTGGGCCCAATTTCGCCGTTTCTGTCGGATAGGCTTGAATGTGGGATCGACGTTCAGTTCGTGAGATGTTATTGCTGGATCAATTTCCTTCATATCGGAAGTCGTCCATGCGAAGGTTGATGCGTTTTTTTGGAGGAAAGCGATGATCTGTTCCTTCATGTCGCTACTTAGAAATGCACCGACACGAACAAGTTTTGTCGCATCGTTCTCATCGATGGGGACTTCTAGAACTTCTTCTTTATGAGGGAACACCCGGTGCGCACCCTTTGCGACCGAGTTCACGAAGGGGTTGGATTGCTGCAGTTTGACTGTTGCGATGAGAATGTCTCTCGCGGCTCGTTGGTCGCCGTGAATCGTATGAATGGTTCCGTCCTTGCCAGGGAACTTGACGCACTGGTGGTAGGTTGAGGGAATCGCCTTCATAGAATGTAGCCACGGTGTTCCGAGAATGGCGTTGTAAGGTGCCTTCGCGCGGATGACAGAGAATTTGATGGTTCGCGTGAAGCCACCGGCATGGACTGGGAGGCGTATGGTACCGATCATCTGCTCAGAGGCGCCGTTGAAACCAGTCAAAGTTCGTGACGAGGGCTTCATATCGCGAAGGTCGATGCCCATTTTATCGAGGATGTCGCGGAAAATGAGGTCGATCGAGCTACCGGTGTCGATATGGACTTTGGTGACTTGAAAGCAACCGATATCCATATCGACCAGGAGCGGGTCGTTATGTGGCATGTGAACTCCACATGTGTCGTCAGCCAAGAAAATGATTTGAAGGTCGTTTTCAGCCTTGGTTGGCCACTGCTTCGACGTCGAGGCTTGTCGGCGACAGTCTTTTACCGATCGTACGGAGTCACCGCAAGGAGGGGAACCTACCATGATCACATTCAAGTGCGGATTGCGATTAATTCGCCTTGATTCTATCTGAGCTCGTAGGTCGGCGCAGGGGGGCTGTGTCGCCATCTTCAGGGACAATCTGTTTTCTCGCTGCTTCCAACTGTCGTCGCAGATCCGATTTCTTGGAGCGGTTGAGTCGTATCCTGAGATCGTCGGCCTTAGAGTTGAGACTGTCGTGCAGATCGAGGGTGTGAGGGCGTAGCGTTGCATCGATCCTCCGGGTTTTTGATGTGTTGAGGAAGTGTCGGAGATCCGTGGTGTTTTCAGACTCGGTTGACGCGATCGCATTCTTTCGCTTCAGCAACGCTCGCAGGTCACTTTGTTCACGTGACTCGTCATCGGTCGAGTCGTCCTGCTGTGTGAGGATGACCTCGACGCGCCATCGGTTTCTTGGTTGATCTTCGTCGGTCGACGATCCGTCTTTTGCAGCTTCTTCTCGGGCGGAATTGTCGTCCGACTGTTGGGCATTTCTGATAGGACCTGGATCGAGCATCGACCAGCTTGGATCATGGATACGGCCCAAGGTGGCATTCTTTTCAACCATCTCGACCAAACCGAGGTTTTCATGTCGGATCATGCCAATTCCCTTATCATCTATGCAACCTTGGACGAGCTAAGGCCAGCTGATGACACTGAGGACAAGTTGAAACGAGCTGAAGAGAGTGTGCATGAGCCGAAACCAGCTGAAGTGAGAGTAGATGAGCTGAGTGAGCTAAGTGACACTACATTGGAGCTGGATGAGCTAAGTGACACTACTTTGGAGCTGAGTGAGCTAAGTGACACTGAAGATGGAGCTGGTTTAGCTGCTGGACGAAATGGGCCTTGTTCAGCCCAAGGAAAAGTTCATAAAAGGTGCAATATTGATTTGTTTCTTTCCAAATTCGACCAGCCCTTTCCTGAGTCCATTTCAAGCTCATTCTCATGAAGAATACCAAGAGGGAGTCAGCAAGAAAGTCTTGGTCGTGCATGGGAAAAAGAATTTAACAAAAATCATTAATTTCAGTCTTTAGTCAAAGTCTTTATTTTCGGTCTTCTATGTATTGTTTTTAGCACATTCTTCTTTGGATTTCTACAACTTGTAATCCTATATATATGGCCTAAGAGCCACGAAATAATCAGATTGTTTTCCCTTTTTTATGAGTTTTTCTCTCTGTTCTTTGTCAAGAACACTTCATTTCGTTTCTTGGTGTGGTTAGCTCCAAGTTACACACTCTTTCTCGTTGGACCGGTGTGTCACATCCGGCAACAGATCGAGATCGTCTCCTCAACGGACCTGTAAGTCATAACAGGCGTTGATCAGACACCTTGGCAGTATCATTGGGCCTTCCGCAACCCATTGTTTCGTCATTCAAACCATCAGTTCTCCTTTCGGAGTTCATATCCCCCTTACCGGTCGAGTAGCGTTTCTTAGGGTTCTTTACTTCCCTTTGGGTTTGTGGCCTCTCTTCTCTTTGTTTTGGCTCCAGCTTTTTCTGTTGTTTTTTGGTTTCTGCTTCGGGGGCTCGATATCTATCTTACCACTGGCAATTGACGACAGGAAATGGTCGTAGAGGACTTTGCATTCCTTCGTGTTGTGTGTCTTAACTTTGTGGTAAGAGCAGTATTTGTCAGGTTCCTCTGTATCCGGGACCGGCGGTTCGGTGGGATCTCGAGGTTTTTGATCATCCTCAGTGGTGGAACGGTGGTAGGTGTTCCACCCCTTCTCGTTAACTACAACTTTGGACGCAGAGTTACCCTCTTCGTCTACCAGATAAAGGTAGTTTTTCTTCTGGTTTGATTTGTCGCCACAGGAGTGCTGGCGCGGTTCCTGTCGGTTATCGTCCCAGCGGTTGACCGTTTTGCCGGAAGAATGTTTCGAGGACGCGTCCTTGGCGGCGCTTTGTCGACCGAGTATCGCCTTAATATCCTCTTCCATGCGGATAAAATTGTGCGATCGGGCAATGGCATCCGCCAGGGATCTGGTCGGATTTCGATAGAGGCCGGCCCGAAATTGGGACTTGATGTGCAAGGTGTTTCTGCGAACTTGTTGTCGAGGTTGCTGCTGTAGTTGTTGTAGGATTTCTGCGAACTTTGAATGAAGTTACTTATTTGTCCTGGGAAGTTTCTGTTTCCTCCTTGGTTTCCAGATCTCTGAAATCCAGTTCCACTGACCCAGTTCACATCTTCTTCTATGTAGTTATCTTCATCTACAGTCTCTGCATCCTCTACTGAGCAAAGTTGCTTATTCAGCAGCTTTTGAACATAATCCAGCTGTGCTTGAACTGCATTCATCTGCTCCTTCCCAAGGAATGCTGCAGATCTTGCTTTTACAATGTTCTTAGTGTTGTTGTTGGATGCCAAGTTGTTTATTAGCTTCACAGCATCTTCCGGATTCCTTATTGTGAAGTTCCCTTCACTAGCTGTGTCCAGAACCATCTGATATTTCATTGCGATGCCTCTGAAGAAAGTGCAGAGAAGTTGCACTTTGTTGAATCCATGGTGTGGATAATCTCGCTGGTAAGACTTGAATCTGATCCAGGTATCCCTGAATGACTCTCCAGGTTCCTGGGTGAATGTAGCGATTCTCCTCCTCAAATCTTCAGCACGTCCGTCATCAAAGAAGTTATGCAGGAATGCGTTTTTGATGTCGCTCCAGGATGTAAGAGATCCTGGTGGTAACAGCTTAAGCCACTGCAAAGCTTCTCCAGATAGAGTACTTGAAAAGCTTACAGAGAAGGTAATCCGCAGGGACTCCATTGGCTTTTATAGCAGATATGAGATCCTCGAACCTCTCCAGATGGTCCATAGGATGCTCATTGGACAGCCCACATAAGGGTATCTGTCCTACAAGTGTGTAGTACTCCGGCTTAAGCTCGAAATCGCCTCTCTGGATAGCAGGAGGGCGAATAACTGATCGGTTGGTGTAGAACTGATCTGGATGGTTGTAATCAGCCAACGTCCTTGTTCGCGCAGCTTCTTCTACAGATCGAACAGCTCCTGTAGGTACAGCTTCTGGCTCAGGGATAACTTCCCTTTGAGAATTTAGTTTCTGACCTGCTCCATTACGCAGGTGACCATCCTGGTCATGCAGGTCTCTATGCTCATCGGCAGTAAGAATAACTGGCGCTACCATGTCTTGCGGTTGAGTATCGATCGATGTTGGAAGAATTGTATCGATCGATGTCGGATGAGCTTTGTCGGTCGACGTTGAAGTAGTGTCGGTCAACGGTGAAGTGCGAGTATCAGTCGATGAAGGAGGTGTCTCGGTCGACTGTGGTATGTCAGTAACGATCGACGAACTGTTGTTGATGTCGATCGATATGGAACGTTGATCTTTGCGAATCGAGCGTTCCAAGCAAGCAGGATCTTCTGAGAACAAAAGTTGAGTTTCCTTATTGCTTCTAGTACTGCTGGGCATGTACCTGAAAAAGACAAGAAAAAATTTGTGTCAGAAAACTGATTAAAAGAAAAAATAAAGTAACCTAGACCTAATCATATTAAAACTAATGGCAATCAAAGCTCCCCGGCAACGGCGCCAAATTTGATATCACTCAAATTACCCTAAGGAGTGAATTACTCTCTCAAATAAGAGGTTCAGTTGTAGTACTTAGGGATCAAATTCACAGGGAGCTAGGGAACACAAAAGATGTAATCTCTATTGACTATGCTAGGTTGAATAGGTTTAAAAGTAAATAGCAGGTTTTTGAGCAAGATAGTTGCTCGATTGAATTGGATTGGGTTTTAAGACAATTAAGAGAAATAGCTAGACTTAGGGTTTGCTATTCAGATTTGCAGGATTATAATGCTACAGATGCCTAACAAGTTGTATGCATGATATTAAAAAGCTCAACAACGAATGAATGAATCGATCAGCTCTCGCATGTTTAGATTCATCTATTGATTAGATGCTAAATGATGCTTGCGGTCAGTAGGACACCGACAGTATTGATCGATGATTCGATAGGAATATCGACCGATACACCTTTAGCTACGTCGATCGATTACTCAATAGAAGTATCGATCGATACGGATCTAGCCATGCTTTAAGCGTGAGTTGATATAGTGCTCACCAAGACCTTAGATCAGCTCTCGCCTTTCTCTAGAGGGTCTTAGTTTGAATAGGATGTGATCAGGATGATGATTAAGTAATTAAACAATCCTAGTTCATGGTTCAAGTTAGCTATTCAAGAAACAAGCATTAATAAACATCCTAACAATAAATATCACAACTTAGCAATCTATAGTTGGGGCTAATCCCACATAATCTATTTGAACCCTAAATCTAACAAGATAAACTACTCAGACATAGCTGGGTAATTCATAACAGCAAGGTAATAATAGAAACTCATAGATATGAAGTTAGAAGAATGAACACTTAAGTTCCAATCACAAATCTCTTTGGATCTTTCCTCTAGATCTAGAATTTCTATAACCTTTGCAAGCAAACAATAGAATAAAATAAGACTTTGAATTATGAAAGAACAAAGAACAAAGTATGAAACATGAAGTATGAAAAAGCTCTCCTTGCCAAAACACTTAGGAAAAACTATAAATATTGAGTTCATTAGGTTAAAAACTCGCCAGAGACAATCTTGTAATTTGGTGAGATCTTGGGCTTCAAGTCGGCTGAGTCCAACTTAACTTCTGCGTGGCTTCGATATCGATTGATGGCACTGGGAGTGCATCAATCGATGACTATCTTGTCACGTCGACCTCTCTTGATGTGATATCGATCAATAACACAAGGTGTGTATCGATCGACGTTTAACTCTGAATATCGATCTTTTGGTTTGGTTTGATGGATAACTCGGGTGCACTCTTCTTTAAGCTATAAAAGGCACCTAAAACATCACATTACTCCAAAATGCTCCTGAGCCTGAAAACATACCTAATAAACTCCAAAACATATATATATATATATATATATAATAAAAACACCTTTATACCATGGGTAAAAAAGGGTCAAATTCATGGTATATCAATAAGGATTTGATATGAACTCCGAATAGAACTGGTGGATTGAATGACGATACAAGAGGTTCGGAATGACTCTTGATACTGCCAAGCTTAGATGTTGCCGGATGTGATGCACTGGTCCAACAAAGAAGCGATCTCGATCCGTTGCCTGATGTGACGCACTGGTCCAACGAGAATGAGGAGTTTGCTTGGAGTTAACCACACTAAGAAACAAGAAGTGTTCTACAAAGAACAAAAGGAGGTAAACTCAACAAAAGGGCAAAACAGAATGCTTTATTTCGTGGCTCATAGGCTCTATTTATAGGATTACAAATTGTAGAAATCCAAAGAAGAATGTGCTAAAAATAAGGCATTGAAAATAGAAACAAAGACTAGAAAATATTAAATGAGTCAAAGTTGCTGAGTTTGAGGTGGACTGGTCAAAGAGACCCTTTGCCTTCTTTCCAGTTTCATTCTGTTTGTGCTGTTCCATGGTGGAAAGGATAAGAACGCACGCGGGACGATCCACACGACCCATCGGGTGACTAATACAAACGAACTGAACTTTCAGGTGATCCGCTCGGCCAAGTTGTGTGCTGGTGGAATACAAGTCTTTGGATAGCTTGAGAATCCTTCCTTAGTGAAACATGAAAGATAAAATCTCATCCTAGGGTCGGTCACTGAAGCCAGAACGTCAGTACAGCTATCGGGACACGCGGTACGCACTAAAAGGGCCATAAGGGAGAATCTGCGGCCATCTTTGGATTCTTCTCGTTCCAAGTGGATTCTGGCTTGACTATTAATCATAAAAATTTTAATTGGTTGGGTAAGAAGTGACATGGGTCGATCAATTCCATCACTAGGTCGTGGCTCCAGATTGAACTCCATTCCTGGACGTCCGTGGGTCGATACGGTGGACAGCACGTGCGGTACGATCGGAGTGATCGGATGGGATGGTACGGATGGTCTGATCAGCACGATCTGATGGGGAAACATGGTCTGTATGGATGGAATGATCAGATGCGAAGACACGGGCAATATGCTCAGCACGAACCGAAGGTAAAACCTCGGTTGGGTCGAGCTGGTTGACTAGATCGCCACCTTGGGCCGTGCCATGATCCGAGCAGGTCGATGCTCGATCCAGAGCACATCACCAAGCCCCCTGGACTCAGCCCAAGGCCTTGCCCAATGGCCCAACGGACCATGGACCACATGGCCAGACCAACCAGCCCGCCACCGGCCTGGACCCGGACCATCGACTCGAGATCCAAACAGTCCGTCTAGCTGAGATGAGATGACTCCCAGCTGAGCCAGCTGAGTGAGCTAGTAGTCCAGCTAGTGGAGCTGAACTAGTACTGACTGAGCTAGAGTGAACTAAACCTAGCTTCATTGAGCCGGTCGAGCTACCCGTTCATTTCGTCCAGCTACCTCTAACTCGTCCTAGCTGACTTCTTTCTTTCCCACTCTCATTTGGTTAAGTTTTGCCATACTTAACCTTCTATTTGGACCATGGAACGCTTGCCTTTGATCAGGTTGATCAGCAGTATGTTTCATCGCACGATGGTCCATCCCAACAATCCTATTCAGGATTGGGGATGCTACAGTTAGACCGTCCACCAACCAGATGTATGAATGTATTATCAATGGCTGTGTACATAGGGTGAGCTTGGAAAATAGAACTTGTAGTTGCAGGAGATGGAAGATTACAGGGATCCCTTGTGAGCACGCCTATGGAGTTATGTTGAAGAAAGGTTTAGAAGCTCAAGACTATGTGGTTCACTGGTTTAAGACAGCTGTGTGGAGGCGTACGTATGCTGAAGGGATTGTTCCATTGCGTGGAGCAAAGTTCTGGCCCGTAGGACCAGAACCACCTATAATAGAACCTGAGATCCCAGATCAACCATGCCGTAAGCAGTTGACTAAAGCGGATAAAAAGAGGAAGAAAGGAGTCAATGAATCACCATCGAAGAAAAAAAGAGAAGTTCTTGAAGCGGACCATGCACTGTGGAATATGTGGTGTTGCTAATCATAACTCCAGGCTCCATAAGAAGAATCAGAAACAACTATGTTTCATTGTTTTCTCGGTTTTGCTGTTTATGATGATGTGTTTTGGATTGAAGTGGAGATTGTTGTGTTTATGGTGATGTGTTTTCAGCCTCTTGTGCAAGGTGAATCTTCTCAGCCTGAAGCCTCCCAAGGTGTTTGCACTCAAGCATCTCGGCCTGAGAAGTGAATATGCAAAGAAGAGAAGATGGATGTGAAAAAGTGGTCGATTTTTGTTGTTTAATGACCTTTTTATCGGCTTTATGTGTTTTTTGAGATTCTAGGACCTTGTTTATCGGCTTTAGATTCCTTTTGCACGTTCTAGGACCTTGTTTCTCGGGTATTTGATCTAGTTTGTGGCTTTAGACTCTATTTTGGTGTGTTCAAGGTATGCTTTAGAGTCAATGTATGATAGTTTATTAGTTTTGGTCATTCTTATGAATGCTTTTGAACTCAATGCTATTTTCAAGGCTTTAAAAAAGCTTGATTCTCACCATTTAAAACAACAGAAATCTTAAAATAACATACTTATCTCATCATCTTAAACAATATAAACATCTTAAACAAACTAGACATTTAAAATACCACCATCATCATCTCTTAATAATACAATCATCATCATCTTCTTAAATTTAAGCGACCATAAACATAACAAACTGAGACAAGTTATACTACCTTAGACAACACAACCATCATCATCTTCTTAAACATAAGCGACCATAAACATAATAAACTGAGACAAGTTATAATACCTTAGACAACACAACCATCATCAAAGATCCTAAAACAACAAGCACCAGTGTCTTCTTGACCTCGCATTTGGCTTCACTCACAACATCTTCCATTCTAGCTAAAATCTCGGCCTCTAACTTCAATCCTAGCTCTTCAAACTTTTTCTTCTCTTCCTGGGAATCCCTCTCTTCTTCCACACGATCAGCAAGCATTGTCTGTTCAAGTCTCCCTATCCTAAATGACAATGCTTCAACCTCATCCAACAACGCCTCATCAACCCATTTATAGGCGTGATTATCATTACTCAGCTACAAACACAGAAAAATTGATTCATCCACACATTTTGAACAATCACATTTATATAAACAAACTAATCCTTTTCTCTGCCACAAAAGCACAACGAAAGTATCTTCTGTAAGGGTTTGCATTCGACTTCGACATCAAGGGGACAACTGATTCTCCACACCAACATCTTTTCGGCACACTAACAACACGACCTCTTGCTCGGGCGTTAGAGACACCATTTGAAATTCCAGATTCATTGCTCATACTTTCTGGGTTTGAGAAAGGAGATTTCTTCTCTAAATTTTTAGATTTTAGGGTTCTAAATGATGAAATCGATTTTGGGGGTTTTAAAAGGGTTTCAAGTTGGGTTTTAAATCAATCCTTAGTTGGATATTTATCTGGGTCGGGTTGTACCAGTATCAACCAATACGAACTGGTTTACTATCAATTCATGTAATAAACCATTAAAACTAAGCCAAATTTGGTCTGTGTGGAAACGGATTTCGAATTTTTATCGTGTTTGGAAATAGATTGTCATATTAAAATATTAAAATGGTGGATAATCAAGAAACATTGTGTACATTTATTTCTGGTATAGAAATAAGTAGTCTTTCCCAAATTAAGTGTCGAGGTGATGTGATACATTTTCGAACAGAAGAGGACCATTAGCTAATCAAACGGGTGCCTATAGGCAAATTCAAAGAGTATTCATTCACTAATGCGATGAGGATCTGATTGATATTAGAACTGAACACAGAAGATGGAATTTAAAAGGCATTGATGGATGGGGATGGAGCGCAAATGGGGATTGCTTTCGCTACTTAAAAGCAATTATCTCGCTTTTCTCCCATATCTATAAGTAAAAAAAAAAAAAAGATCATCTCTCGGATCGGATCCATTGATTGAAAGAAAGAAAGAAAGAAAGAAAGAAAGAAAGAAAGAAAGGGTGCGTGAAGAAGGAATGGCAGCAGCGAAGGCGTCGGCAACCGACACGTGGGATTCGACTCTCCCAGGTCCTCCGAGCCGCAACAACTTCGGATCGTCCGATCTGAGTCCCTCCGGTCTCTTGGCCTTCGCTTCTGGCTCATCCGTCTCCGTCGTTGACTCTCGCTCCCTCCAGCTCGTCTCCACTATCCCTCTCCCTCCTCCTCCCGGTGCCGGTGCCCTCTCCCCTTTCGTCACTTCCGTCCGCTGGATCCCTCTCCCTCTCCCTCGCGATCTCCTCTCCACCGAACCCTCCGCCTCTCACCTTCTCCTCGCCGTCGCCGACCGTCACGGTCGTGTCGCCCTCGTTGACTTCCATCTTCGCTCCGTCGTCGTCTGGCTTAACCCCTCCTCTGATCCCAAGCTTGGCGTCCAGGACCTCTGCTGGGTCCAGGCTCGCCGTGATACCCATGTCCTCGCCACCATTTCTGGCTCTTCCTTTCTCTCTATCTACACTAATGACCACGGCGTTTTCTGGAAGTACGATTCCGGCTCCGAGGTTCTCTCCTGCCTCCGCCGCGATCCCTATGATTCTCGCCATTTCTGCGTCCTTGGCCTCAAGGGATTCCTCTTGTCCATCAAGGTACTCGGAGACTCCGAGAACGACGTCGTCATCCAGGAGATGCAGATCAACACCGATTCCTCTGAGCTTCTCAGGCTCGAAAGAGACGCCGCTACCAATGCCAATGCCAATTCCTCTTCTTCTTCTTCCCCTGCTTCCGCTGCCTTTCCGCTCTACTTTGCCAGATTTGCCTTCTCGCCGCACTGGAAGAATATTCTCTTCGTCACCTTCCCCAGGGAGCTCTTGGTGTTTGATCTCCAGTACCAGACGCCTCTCTCCGCCACTCCCTTACCTCGCGGTTGCGCCAAGTTTATGGATGTCTTGCCCGATCCCAACAACGAGTTGCTTTATTGTGCTCATCTCGATGGTAGGCTCAGCATTTGGCGTCGCCAACAGTAAGATTGACTTCCTTTTTTTCTTTCCTGTATTGCTTCATGTTTGATGAATCTTTGAGAAAGCTAACCTATTGAAATCATGTTATAAACATGACTTTGTATCTTGTTAAACTGGATATTCATCTAAACTATTGCTAGTTATATTTCATTGCAGAGGAGAACAGGTCCATGTCATGTGTACCATGGAAGAGTTTTTGCCATCTATTGGAATGTCCATCCCTTCTCCGTCAGCTCTTGCTATTCTCCTCAGTCAATCGGATTCCACCATGCAAACTATTACAA
The DNA here is from genome assembly GCA_016432835.1 of Brassica nigra. NCBI lineage: Eukaryota > Viridiplantae > Streptophyta > Magnoliopsida > Brassicales > Brassicaceae > Brassica > Brassica nigra. The sequence goes on from CM028243.1 coordinate 45,286,091, forward strand.
AACTTCCCCCGGATGGAACTTCCTCTGTTGATTTTGATAACCCCTTTGACTTTTTCGACGAAAGCCTTCTTGTCTCTAAGACAACTTTTATCTCCCTTTCTGATGACGGTAAAATATGGAAGTGGGTCTTAAGTGCTGAAGGAGTTGAAGATGCTCTGAAAAATGTGTCAGACTTGGACATTGGCACTGAAGCAGCACATCCTGAAGCAATAGAGAAAAAAGATTCCTCAGATCTGGATGAGGGACTAGTTGTTGCAACAACAAGTCGAAGCAGAGGCCACACATCAACTTCCTCCTTGGGCAAATCAGACCTATCATTTAAGGTTGGTGGCTGGAAGTTTTTTTGTGTTAACTAGTTTGATAATTACTTAATGGTTGCTCTTCCAGAGGATACAAGTTTGGTGTTAGCAGTTTTCTCGTCTTTACGGTAGTGTTTTCGCTCAATGCAGATCAGCCTGGATGGACAGCTTCAACTTCTTTCTTCCACAGTCTCTACACTTGCTGTTCCATCTCCTTCTCTTACAGCAACCCTAGCGAGTTAGTTATATTCTCCCTTGTATACTTAATTCTGTTGGTGTTCCTAGGAATACTAAATTGAGTGATTGATTGACGGGTTGATTTCAAATGAAGGAGGGGGTAACATTCCTGCGGCAGCTATTCCTTTGGTTGCTTTGGGAACTCAGAACGGAACAATCGATGTTGTTGATGTATCGACCAATGCTGTTGCTGCAAGCACTTCGGTTCATACGGGCGTAGTTAGGGGACTTCGATGGCTTGGAAACTCAAGATTAGTTTCATTTTCTTATAGTCAGGTGTGCACATAAATTTAAAGTTGTTCAGTTACGTTTCATTGTTTTCTTCTGTTTTTCTCCGTAGTAATTTTCAGTTTGGGATTGGTTTCTTTCAGGATTAAGACGAGTGTTTGGTTTAGTTTACTTCCAGTAGCTTAACAATAAAATTAATAGAATTGAGAATTGGACGCTAACATCATGCATTGTTTTGTGGTTTCAGGTGAATGACAAAAGCAGAGGCTACATAAATAAACTTGTTGTTACCTGCCTTAGGAGTGGGTTGAATAAACCATTTCGGGATTTACAAAAGCCAGAGCGTACTCCCATAAGAGCTCTTAGAACTTCTTCTTCCGGAAGGTTGGACTTTAATGTAATTTGGTTTGCTTGAGTAATTGGTGCCTATACAATGGAACAAATGGCTTTGTGCACTTCAAGCTACCAGCTTGTCATAGATAGTTTAAGCTTAGAAACACTGTTTCACCTAGGTATATGAAACATGTTCCATTATGAGATGAAAAAATGTAATATGTAGATTATAGAAGATACTGGCTCACTATGTTAAGGATGAGGAACTATTGGAAAAGTAGAAGTAATTACTTGGGTCCAGAGCTTTTAAAGACATCCCCAATGCTGAGAAAATATTTTTGTCTTGTTGCAGGTATCTTTTAATTCTATTCCGTGATGCTCCTGTAGAAGTTTGGGCAATGACCAAGCATCCAGTCATGGTGAGTGAGCTCAAACCCCAAAGAATATATGCTTTCTCAACGTGACTTAGTACCCATGGGTGATACCAACGTTTTCTTTCTCACAAATAAGCTAAGATATTGCACCTTTATATTCTGTAACTTTCATCCATATGAATTTATTTTTCGTATGTCCATTTACTTTCAAAAGTTTCAGGTTTTAACTAATGTACCCTTGACCAGGTTATGCTTTTTGCATATGAAACTTTAGTAAGGTTGGATAATTTGGCACCACATAATAGACTGGCTCATTTGGGTCTTGAACATCATAATGCCTGATGAGTTCGAATATGCTGGATAAATTTTACCTTTTGAAAATTAGAGGAGGGTCGTCTTAAGCAACTTATTCTCTGTGGCCTCTTTTCTTGCCTCTCCTAGCCTAGTCAATGTCTATTCCTGCAGAAGAAAATAATGATAAGGTGGAGAATGGGTTAAAACTGGAACTATAAGTGTTCTTAATATATAAATATTCTTTCATTTGAGGCTTGTTTATAAACACGTCAGGTCTAACTTTGGAGTGTTTATTATCTTCTCGAGGTTATGTATTCTAATCAAATCGTTTGATGCTTATGTTTCTTTCTTATTGTAGCTTAGATCATTAGCTCTTCCTTTTACTGTAGTAGAATGGACGCTTCCAGCAGTTCCACGCCCAGTTCAAAGCGGTCCGTCCAAACAATTTCTGCCAGCATCTGAAGGAGTAACTGCTTCAGCGGACTCTAGTGAGATAACTAAAACTGTGATACCTTAAACTTAGCCCAGTGTCTGATGCATCTTTTTCTAATGGTTGGTAATTAACATATCTGCAGAGTCGGATGGGTCGCATGAGGAAACTGTAGAGAGTTTTGCATTTGCACTAGTAAACGGTGCCCTTGGAGTATTTGAAGTCCAAGGACGTAGGATTCGAGATTTCAGGTATAACAGATTGTTCCATTAACTATTGTTTTTCCGAAATTTTTTTCTTCGTAGCAAATCCCTTATTCCATTTTGTTCTATGATTTGACTCTAATGCCACGCGTCACTAGTTTCTTTTTAGAAAAAAAATGTGAGATAATGAATGGATCGTCGTTGTCCAATTTCAGAAAAGTGTGGACATTTCACTGCTTGATAGTTTCTTTCATTCGGTTTCACATGAATCAGCAACCACCTTCTCAAACCTTGATTGTTGTATAATCTTGCTTCTATATTTACTGACCCGCTTCTATTTCTAGACCAAAGTGGCCATCTACTTCATTTGTTCCTTCGGATGGACTGGTTACAGCTATGGCTTATCGCTTACCTCATGTGGTTCGTTGCTTTTCACTTTCCGGTTCTGTTTAATTTTCCCATGGGAAATCATATTTTGCTCTCCTTTTCAGGTTATGGGAGATAGATCAGGAAACATAAGATGGTGGGATGTAACAACTGGACAGTCATCTGCATTTAATAGTCACAGAGACGGAGTACGTAGAATCAAATTCTCACCTGTTGTTGCTGGAGATCGCAGCCGAGGGCGTGTAGCTGTGCTATTTAATGACAATACATTCTCTGTATATGATCTTGTGAGTGCTAAGAGAATTCGCTATTTCCTATAAGTTGGGCACGTTTTGTGTTTTCAAAGCTATCTTACTAATATTCTGCAATTTGAGGAGAAAAGAAGCACAATACTTGTTTTATTGAAACTTGTTGTTTGAAATATGTCTCGGTCAACCTAAAATATCTGTTTTGACAGTTGCTACTGAATTTTGCTGCAGGATTCACCAGATCCGGTAGCCCAGTCGCTTCTGCAGCCCCAGATTCCTGGCACCCTTGTACTGGAACTTGATTGGTTGCCTTTGAGAACTGATAAAAATGATCCACTTGTTCTATGCATTGCTGGAGCTGATAGCACTTTCCGACTCGTTGAGGTTATTGTGTATGTATACACCAGCTCTTTGTGGAAATTTATTCGTATTCGAATCCCATGAATGATTTCAGATTAGGACTAGATTCTTCTAAAGTCACTATCTGTTGTTTCTCCCCATATAACTAAAACTGTATAGAATTTCTAAGTTTTTAAAGAATATCTATGTCCAAGCCTAAATTGGCTACAATCCCTTCTGCTATCTTATTTTTCCAACCTTTTTCTTCTGATTTTTGCAGAAATGAAAAGAAGGGTGGCTTTGTGCCCCAGTCTAAATCTGTAAAGGAGAGATTCCGCCCTATGCCTATGTACTCCCCTATCCTACTTCCTGTACCACATGCGCTGGTAACTTTCTTTACTAGGGAATACTTCTTGTTTCTGAATTCTTTCTAGTACTCAGTCTTGGTTCACTACTAAAATCATGTACAAGTACTATTGTCTATAAGCTGAGACCAGATAACCTAAGAAAGATTCTGAGAGTAGAGCGTCCGATACATTACTGTTACCCAATTACTTTTGACAATGTTCTAAATTATTATGCATGCAGGCACTGCGGATGATTTTACAGTTGGGAGTGAAACCATCTTGGTTTAATACTTGTAGCACCACTTTGGAGAAAAGGCCTCATTTGATCCGTGGAATGGCTTCATCCTCTAAAGATCTCCGGAGCTACATGATTCAGTTACCACCTTTAGGAGACCCTGTAGTGCCAGAGATGCTACTGAAGATACTAGAACCCTATCGGAAAGAAGGTTGTTTTCTCTTTTTAGTATAGTATCACTGTATCAGTACAGAATAACGTCTCTCGTTCTAGGTATCTGTTTCAGTATTCTAGTTTCTTACCCTGCTCTAAATTTCTTTCATCCTAGGTTGCTTGTTGGATGATGAAAGAGCAAAAATCTATGCTGATGTGGTCAAGAAAGGTTATGCTGCAAGATTTGCTTTTGCGGCTGCAGTTTTTGGTGAAACATCAGAAGCTTATTTCTGGTTGCAACTGCCTCGAGCCATTCGCCATCTGATGAACAAGGTGATGAGAAAGTCTCCGCAGAAAATCCCTTCCCCTGCTTCGGCCTCAGGAGTTGATGAAGCATCAATGCCGAGTAAAATATCATCTACTAGTTCATCGGCGCCTGAAGCCAGGAAGATAGATTCTATGGTCAGTTTCAAAATAATGTTAATTTTTTTTCATTCTAGCCATTCCCTTCTACAAGGATACTTAGTCATTTGGGAAATTAAGTTCCTTTGCTTGGATCTCATTATATTTTCATTTGCAATGTGTTTATTGGCGAACTTATATTACTCATTTCAATGAACAGTTGGATGGTTCACTTAGATTAATGGCTTTTGAGCGAGAAGAATTATGGACTCGTGCCAATGAACGTCTTCCTTGGCATGAAAAATTGGAGGGGGAAGATTGCATTCAGAAACAAGTACACGAGTTAGTTTTTACCTTCAGCTCGTTTTTTTTGTTTAATCTTTTCATTTTATTACCTGAAAATTTTGGTTTGCTTTTTATATTAGCTCTTGTATGAAGTGAAAACTATATATGTTAGAAGTCTTCAAGCTGAGATAAATTGTGTCCATCTCGCATCATAACTGAATATGCAATTTTTAGATGCAAATAGATTCTTCTTCTTCTTTGATATTTATGGTGACGAAGGCAGTGGTATGTTCTAAGCTAGAAAGAAGACTAAAGTTCGTATGATTAGATACAGAATGCATGATTATTTTTGCTATAATAGACTAATGGCAATTGGTAGTCGAGAAACAGAGCAATTTGCAAGTAAAAAAAATATTTGGGTCTTACGATGTTTGTGGACGAGTCATGCTTTAGACTTTTTAAACATCAATTAACTTCTTCAATTTTAGTCATAAATCTGTCCTTGAAAACTAGACCAGAAACTTACAATTCGAAGTTTTTAGGTTTTAGTTTATGAATCAGAGTTTACATGCTTTAGACCTTGTGGTGACAAGTGAATTTCTTTGTGGTCAGGCTGATATCAGTTGGAAATTTGGAAGCTGCTGTTAGTTTGCTGCTTACTTCTGCTCCAGATTCTCCATACTTCTATCCAAATGCCCTCCGAGCCGTTGCACTCTCTTCAGCTGTGTCTAAATCTCTTCTCGACCTTGCACTGAAGGTATCTGTCTCACCATATTTAATAGTCTTTTGTTTTCTTTTAAAAAAAAAAAAAAAGAGATCCGTTGATCACTTTTGTTGCACACATATGTAGGTTGTTGCAGCCAACATGGTAAGGACGGACAATTCGCTCACTGGCACTCATCTTCTATGCGCGGTTGGAAGACACCAAGAAGCTTGTTCACAGGTTACCTTCGTTGTTTCCTTTGTAATACGAGATATTGTATATACGTCTGAACTATGCTTCGACTAGGATTATCATCTTACCAATTTTATTAGGGAGTAATTTAGCTTTGGTTTAGTAACAATGGGCAACACATTAAATATATTGGACATTTATAATATATGCAGCTACAAGATTCTGGGCGATGGACCGATGCTGCTACCTTGGCTGCCACACATTTAGAAGGATCGGATTATGCCAGGTATTTTCTTCTGCGGATTCACTCTCTCGAATCTGATTTTTATTTCCTAGAATTGGTGTTAGTAATTGTTGTGATCTCGTGCCCCTTGCTTTAACTATTATCTCTCTCTCTACTCAGGGTATTGCAGAGGTGGGCTGATCATGTTCTCCATGCGGAGCACAATGTGTGGAGGTACCGTATCATACTCTCTCACCTTCTTAACACTGTTTAATTTAAAAGAAAAAGGTGACATAGTTTCATCTTAAAGAAGAGATCACATTATGACAAAAGAAAGTACGTTTATATGGATGTAGGGCACTTATCTTATATGTGGCCGCTGGTTCCCTGCAAGAGGCGCTTGCAGCTCTCAAGGAGGTTCAACAGCCCGACACAGTAGCCATGTTTGTACTGGCCTGTAACGAGATCCATTCAGAAATTGTAACCGAGTTATCAAACCAAGACGAACAGGGTACTGGGGAGTTAGGCACAGTAATGACGGATCTGCCAGGTCTAGAACCAGGGAAGGAAGAAGTAGCAGCGGTTTGCGAATACTTTCAACAGTACCAGAGAAAGTTGGTGCATTTGTGCATGGACTCACAGCCCTACGCAGACTGATCAGACAAGTCCAAGAGGAAATCATTTTTTTCGAAGAACAATGATGATAAACAGGTTTTGGTATTCAGATACAAAAGATTATTACTACAGGTGTGTATGTTGTACCCTTTAAACACATGTTCATAGCTGCTTTGTGTACAATTGATTTCAGACCAGATAAATCTTCCCTGGCAGTTTGGGAGTTACTTGATCCTGTTTCGTTTTGAAAAGAGGGAAGAGATTTTGAACGGAAGGGGGTATAAATGTCAAATAACAGATGTTGAGGCCTTTTAGATAAAGAATAAATAGCGATGGGGGCATAAAAAAAGGAAAGTTGTAAGAGGGGATATAAGTGTCAAATCAGAGAAGTCGAGGTCTTTTTGAGAAATAGTATATAGGTAAGGGGTCTAAAACATGAAAGTTGTAAGATGTAAAATAACAGAAGTTGGAGTCCTTTTAGATAAATAAAAGTAGCTAGGGGGTCTAAAACAGAAAAGTTGACAAGTTTTCATTTGTCAATAATATAAAAAAATAATATACAAACAAAAATGTGACGGTCTCTGTCTCTCTCTCTCTCCGATAAAAACAAAATAATCTTTAACAATAAAAAGGAGGGAGGGCTTAGGGATTGGAGTCGGACCCTGCTGCTGGTGAAGATGTCGCAACCAGACTTCAGTCTCTCGGACGAGATTCTGGCGGTGATCCCCACAGATCCTTATGAACAACTAGATCTCGCGAGGAAGATCACTTCAATGGCCATCGCTTCAAGGGTCTCCAATCTAGAGTCCCAAGTTTCGGTCCTCACGCAGAAGCTTGTAGAGAAGGATAGGATTGTGTGCGAGCTGGAAGGTAGAGCGTCTTCCTTGGAAAGAGTATACCATGAGGCTGATGCCTCCTTGAAGAATGCCGTCGACGAAAATGTAAGAATAATCAAATCAGAGTAGTTGACTTTTTTTTTTATTTGACTTGGAATTTTGAGGAGGATGTGTTTAAAATGTGAAGATGAAACTAAGACAAGAGCGAGATTCGCTGGCGATCAATGCCAAGAAACTCGGTCGTGATTATGCAAAGGTGTGCCGTGCCCCCCCATCTTTTACATCTGTTGTTCATGTTCGGGGATGATTATTAATTGTTTTTGATTCATGCTCTCAAGTCTGTCTTTTTTTTTTTTTTGTAGCTGGAAGCATTCAAGAGACAGTTGATGCAGTCTTTGAATGATGAGACCGACAGCACTGATGTCAGACACCTTGCTCGAGACAAAGGTATGTTAAGCTTCAGTGACATTCACTCTCTCTTCTGTTTGTTTTGTTTTCTGTGTCTCGTGATTGTTTCTCATGTTATATGCTCTGTAGATGAGAATTCAAATGGCTTATCCACACAACACGATTCTTTCTCCAACAACAACCAAGGTAGGTAATGCATGTATGGATGCTTTACAACAACAATTTAGCCCTTTTTTTGGCAGCACCAGAAAAAAAAAACATGACATTTATTTATATCCGAAAAGAAAGATTTGTTCTTGTTGTATGTATGAAATAAATGGGGTTAATGAAACAGGTTTAAGGCAAAGAGTCTCTTTGACTCCCCCCGGAAGCGGAACACCAAAGATCTTATCGGGTGGTGGATCATCTCCGAGAAGCTACTCTGCTGCATCATCGCCAAAGCTATTCTCAGGAGCCGCATCTCCAACAGTTTCACAATATGATATACGCATGTGGTCTTCGTCAAGCCAGCAATCTTCAGTACCAAACTCTCCTCCTCGCTCACATTCTTCTATTTCAGGCAGGTTACCACAACTTGTTGACCACTAAAATTGTTTTCCAATCATATAGTATGTCTCATGTCTTTTAATTATACAGCTCGCCATGCGAGGATTGATGGGAAAGAGTTCTTTAGACAAGCCAGGTATGTGTTTACATTATATTATTATATATGCTCAATATTTTGTCAAATACTCTTTTTTCTTAAGAAGGGGGAATGATTGTGGCAGGAGCCGTTTGTCTTACGAGCAGTTCAGCGCATTCCTGGCTAACATCAAGGAACTAAACGCTCGGAAGCAGAGCCGTGAGGTAATATAATAGTTAACCTGACAAGTGTGTCATTTGGTTATTTGAATCCAAAAAAGGAAAATCATATCAATCTTCAACCTTTTTTCTCACCAGGAAACGTTACAGAAAGCGGAGGAGATATTCGGGACGGAAAACAATGATCTTTACATATCCTTTAAGGGACTTCTCACAAGCGGGCGTTGATATAATATGATAACCACCACCAACACCGACCTTTTTTTAGCTTCTTCTTTGGACCCCTACACACCACAACTTTGAATATTGATCACACTTGTTCTATTTTTCTCATGACCAATTTAGTCATGGCTGATTACAGTAAGATTCATTTTGTAATAGATACTGAATGAGGTTATATGTTCCTTCCTAAATATTTATAAATAAAGAGAAGACAACAAACAATGGAACTTATGAAAGCAAAGTTAGCCAAGCTTGAATGAATATCAAATACTAGATAGAGATGGGGAACGAACAAACACACACACAAGAGTGAGCTCGTGACGAATCTTCGTTAAATGGGCCGAAACGACGTTATCGGAATATTGATGGTCCATGAAAGCCCACAAAGAAGAGCGACTCCTATAGCTTTAAAACGACTCCACCGGCACCTCCGCCCCCTCCCCGTCTCTTCCTCTCACAGTCACTTTCCTTCAAAGGTACATTACGACGTACGAAGTTATGCCTTCGCTATTTCATTGCTTAGCTTTGTCTGTGTTGTAGATGAGTTACCCTCTTCAATTTTTTTGTTTTTTTTGAACTTGATTAGCGTTACAATTTGTTTCGTCTGATTCACTTGGCTCGCTCTAGCTTGCGATTCTGCTTTTCTTCTTTAATTCATTCGTTGATTTTTGGCGAGTTTCCTTTCTTTTTAAAATCTCTGAATTCGGCGATTTCGTTGTGCCCTTAATGTGTTCGATAGAATGCCTCTCATACATCCTTCTACCTTAACTTATCTCTGTCTGACTTTTTTTTTGTGTGTGTGTGTGTGTGTTCATCACAGTAAACCTTTTTTCTTTACAAAGACATGGGAAAAGCTTCTCGGGATAAAAGGGTATGCCTTGATTGGTATTTATTAGCTTACTGTTAAAAAAAAAAAAAATTGCGTTTTTTTTTTAATTTCTGGTATTTGCGTTAACCAGTTGTTGTTGTTGTTGTGGTAGGATATCTACTATCGGAAAGCCAAAGAAGAAGGATGGCGTGCCAGAAGTGCCTTTAAGCTTCTTCAGATTGATGAGGAGTTCAACATTTTTCAAGGTCTTCTCTTTATCCTCGGGTCTCCGTGAATGTCACACATCAATCCTCCCTCGTCCATACACTCCAAATTATAATATATACATATTCTTACGTGACATCAATTCATTTGTCTTAACAAATAAATTAGCGATGCTGTAAACTTTCCTGATTTGTCTCCTTGATACTATGCAGGAGTTAAGAGGGTTGTAGATTTATGTGCTGCACCTGGTAGCTGGAGCCAGGTATGGTGATTTTGATTCTTTCTTCATTTCGGGGTATAATGTGAATCGACTGTGTTAATTATCTAATCTCTCTTTGCGCCCATCTTTCTGCATAGAAGATCTGTTAAGTATGTCTATAGCTATTACTTTTTAGATTTTCAGCGTAAACCCCTTTTGCATAGGATATTATTAACTGAGTTGGGATCTCATTTAGGTAACTTATTCATGTTAGTGTAGTGTAATATGGATATGGGAGTTTTTACATAAAGAGTATAACAGGAGCTGATATGTATTGAGAAAATCAAAGTTGGGAGAACTGGGATGATCTAGAATTTATGTCTAATTCCTCCCTTTGCAGTGGATCAAATAAAGGAACCTGTTCTGAATCTTATCAGCGTCCTCATTGTAGGTTCTGAGTCGTCAACTGTATCTTCCTGCAAAGTATTCAGCTGAGTCAAAGTAAGTTTTTATATTGTGTAAAATAATTATCACACTTAAACGTCGTTTTTCTTCGTTTGTTTGTTCACACTTGTTGACAAAGTCAAACTGATATGTTGCTGCTGAATCACTTTGCAGAGAAGAAGATCTTCCTCTTATTGTGGCCATAGATTTGCAACCTATGGCTCCAATCGAAGGTGTAATCCAAGTTCAAGGGGACATAACTAATGCTCGGACTGCCGAAGTGGTGAAATTTTCTTGACTCATTCCTACTCTCTCATCTCTTTATTCCTCGTCGTCTATTATGCTTGGAGTTTGTGTTTGTTTCTATGGCTTACCTTCTTCTGGGTGTGTGTTTTTTTTCCTTCTCAAGGTCATTAGACATTTTGATGGTTGCAAGGCTGATCTGGTTGTGTGTGATGGTGCTCCAGATGGTAAAACAGTAGTTATAGTTCTTTTCACTGTTCAGTTTTTTTACCACATGCTATCGAAAATAACACAATTTGGTTGGCAGTTACCGGTTTGCATGACATGGATGAATTTGTCCAGTCCCAACTCATACTAGCGGTAAGGTGTTTGCTTTCTGTTTACAAGAATCGGCATGTCATGTTTAGCATTAACCCGGAAGCATGTTTTTTCATGGATGAAAATAACAAACAATAAACAAATTCTTTTTCTTCGTTAGGGCTTAACGATTGTAACCCATATTCTTAAAGAAGGTGGAAAATTTATCGCAAAGATATTTCGTGGAAAAGATACAAGTCTTCTGTACTGTCAGGTAAGTTTTTAGATTAATTTGTGCTTATGTAAAATAACTAACTGGTTTTTTTACTGATGTATTTGTTTGTTTTCATATGCAGCTGAAGTTGTTTTTCCCAACTGTGACTTTTGCGAAACCTAAAAGCAGCCGCAATTCTAGTATAGGTAAAAAAGAGTAATAACTTTCTCATGTGCAAATATGATTTGTGCTTACACTTACAGCTTTAACCATCTCAGAGGTAAATTGTTGCTTTTTTTTTAGAGAGATTCTGATTGCATTTCTCTGACTTTGTTTTTAAATAGAGGCTTTTGCGGTCTGCGAGAATTACTCCCCACCAGAAGGATTTAACCCGAGAGATCTGCATCGTCTCTTGGAGAAAGTCGGAAGCCCTTCAGGTGGAAGCGATCTCGGTAAAAACTCTCTTTTAACTTTATCTCCCAGATCAGAAGCTAACTTGTGCAGTACTGAGTAATACAAATATCAAATTACTCTTTGTCAACAAAACTCTCGACTGAAATGCTCCCATCATCTGGATTCAACTTTTTGCTTCACACATTTAAAGAGAGTAGTTTTGTTCATGAAATTTTCTACATTCTGCAGATTGCAGCAGTGGTTGGCTTGAAGGACCCAACAAAGTTTATATTCCATTCTTGGCATGTGGTGACTTAAGCGGTTATGACTCAGACCGGTCTTACCCACTCCCAAAAGAGGCAGATGGATCGTCATACCGTAGTCTGGACCCGATTCAGCCTCCGATCGCACCGCCTTATAAACGAGCTATTGAGCTCAAGAAAGCTTCAGCACAAAGCTTCAACTCTTAAAGCTAGGCTATAATAATAATAATAATGCAAAACAAAGACAAAGAAAGAAGCTTTTCATTCGATTCTTAAAAGGCTGTAGTACAATTTCTGTAACGCTCAGTGTTGGTTTGTTATGAAAAAATTTTCTTTGAAACAGAGATAGCAAAACTAAGACGATTTGAGTGAAAAAAAACTTGCAAAACCTTTGGTAAAACGTTTGCAGAGTTGAATCGTCTTGATACAAATCGTTACACACACCAACGTCCATACAAAATGGGCTTTATTTTGCTTGTAATAATCAAATTTTAAACTATTTGTGCGGAAGGCTATTGGGCCAAAATTAACTGTGCCCACTAAGGCTCACGAAAAAACAGCGAAAACCCTAAAGGAGATGGAAGCATATACTATAGGAATCTTTTCCCTGACTATATATTTCAGGTTTCGAGTGATCCAACGCCTCCTTGCACCTATTTTCTCTCCTCCTCATCTCGTCCCCCTTCCAAGGTTAGTCTGTTTCCAAGCTCTCTCCTCCTCATCTCCGATTGTTGATGCTTATTTTGAATTGGATCTGCATAGCTTTAGTTTTTGATGTTTAGATTAGCAATACTCACTGTTTGTTTTATCGTCTTTGATTATTATTATTATACCAATCCATCGACTCTTTGTTCGTTTTGTAATCTGTCTCGTTTCGTAAGATCTGATCGTATAAGGATCAATCTCTAGGATTAAAAAATAGTCTTATATACTTGTTTGGATTGTATGATTTTTTTCTTGTTTTGTTTTGTTTATCTTATTAGTAATAAAAAATATTTTCTACCACTGCATCGTCTATATGTAAGATTTTTTTTTTTTTTTGATATTTTGATGCAAATATGATATTGTCTAGGATTGTGTCAATATACCTCTATACATACCTTTTTTTTGGTCAAATCCTTTATACATACCACCTTTGGTATTAAAGTATGTTTAATCTTTTCATTTCATTTGACTAATTTTTATTTCTGTTATTGCAGAGCTTTTGTAGGTCACAAATAAAAGTTACTCAAAATGGTAAGTATTCTTTGTTTCGTTAATGTTATATCTTCACTTGCCTTCTTGATTCTAAGCTAAATACATTTGTTTTATCAACTTGTAGGTGAAGTTCACAGCTGATGAGCTTCGTAGGATTATGGACTACAAACACAACATCCGTAATATGTCCGTTATTGCCCATGTCGACCATGGTACTCTTTTCTTCTCTTCCTCTTTCTTTTTTTCAGTTCCTAACAATGCTCTTTCAGACAAAGTTACTTACTACTCGTTCTTTTTTTTCTTATTCTACTACTAACTTATATCTTTCATATTTTGATCGACAGGTAAATCCACCCTCACTGACTCCTTGGTTGCTGCTGCTGGTATCATTGCCCAAGAAGTTGCTGGTGATGTCCGTATGACTGATACTCGTGCTGATGAGGCTGAACGTGGTATCACTATCAAGTCCACCGGTATTTCTCTCTACTATGAGATGACTGATGCTTCCTTGAAGAGTTTCACTGGTGCCAGAGATGGAAACGAGTACCTTATCAATCTCATCGACTCTCCTGGCCACGTTGATTTTTCCTCTGAGGTCACTGCTGCTCTCCGTATTACCGATGGTGCTCTTGTCGTGGTTGACTGCATCGAAGGTGTCTGTGTCCAGACAGAGACTGTGCTCCGTCAGGCCCTTGGTGAGAGGATTAGGCCCGTACTGACTGTTAACAAGATGGACAGGTGTTTCCTTGAGCTTCAGGTTGACGGTGAGGAGGCTTATCAGACTTTCCAGCGGGTTATTGAGAATGCTAATGTCATCATGGCTACATACGAGGATCCTCTTCTTGGGGATGTTCAGGTCTACCCCGAGAAGGGAACCGTTGCCTTCTCTGCTGGTCTCCACGGATGGGCTTTCACTCTGACCAACTTTGCCAAGATGTACGCCTCCAAATTCGGTGTTGATGAAACGAAAATGATGGAGAGGCTGTGGGGTGAGAATTTCTTTGACCCTGCCACCAGGAAATGGAGCAGCAAGAACACTGGTTCTGCCACCTGCAAGCGTGGGTTTGTCCAGTTCTGTTATGAACCAATCAAGCAAATCATTGCCACTTGCATGAATGACCAGAAGGACAAACTGTGGCCTATGTTGCAGAAGCTTGGTGTCCAGATGAAGTCTGATGAGAAGGAGCTCATGGGTAAACCTTTGATGAAGCGTGTTATGCAAACCTGGCTCCCTGCAAGTACTGCACTTCTTGAGATGATGATCTTTCACCTTCCGTCTCCCCACACTGCACAGAGGTACCGTGTTGAGAACTTGTACGAAGGTCCCCTTGATGATCAGTATGCCACTGCCATCAGGAACTGTGATCCAAATGGCCCTCTCATGCTCTACGTTTCTAAGATGATTCCAGCCTCGGACAAGGGTAGATTCTTTGCTTTTGGTCGTGTCTTCTCTGGGAAGGTGTCCACTGGTATGAAAGTCAGGATCATGGGTCCCAACTTTGTTCCCGGGGAGAAGAAAGACCTGTACGTCAAGAGTGTCCAGAGAACTGTCATCTGGATGGGAAAGAGGCAAGAGACTGTTGAGGATGTTCCCTGTGGTAACACTGTCGCTATGGTTGGTCTTGATCAGTTCATCACCAAGAATGCTACGTTGACGAATGAGAAAGAAGTTGACGCCCATCCTATTCGTGCAATGAAGTTTTCTGTGTCCCCTGTTGTCCGTGTTGCTGTTCAGTGCAAGGTCGCTTCTGATCTTCCCAAGCTTGTTGAGGGACTTAAGAGGCTGGCCAAGTCCGACCCTATGGTTGTGTGCACAATGGAGGAGTCAGGTGAGCACATTGTTGCTGGTGCTGGAGAACTTCATCTTGAGATTTGTCTGAAGGATCTTCAGGATGATTTCATGGGTGGTGCTGAGATCGTCAAGTCAGACCCTGTTGTCTCATTCCGTGAGACTGTTTTGGAGCGATCTGTCCGTACTGTGATGAGCAAATCCCCCAACAAGCATAATCGTCTCTACATGGAAGCTAGGCCCTTGGAGGAAGGTCTTGCGGAGGCAATTGATGAAGGCCGTATTGGTCCAAGAGATGATCCCAAGATCCGTTCCAAGATCTTGGCGGAGGAGTTTGGTTGGGACAAGGATCTTGCAAAGAAGATCTGGGCTTTTGGACCTGAAACCACAGGGCCCAACATGGTTGTCGATATGTGTAAGGGAGTTCAGTACCTTAATGAAATCAAGGATTCAGTTGTTGCTGGATTCCAGTGGGCTTCCAAGGAAGGTCCTCTATGTGATGAGAACATGAGAGGAATCTGCTTTGAGGTGTGTGATGTGGTGCTCCATTCTGATGCAATTCACAGAGGTGGTGGTCAGGTTATTCCAACAGCGAGGAGGGTTATCTACGCCTCGCAGCTCACTGCTAAGCCCAGACTGTTGGAGCCAGTGTACATGGTCGAGATCCAAGCACCGGAGGGAGCTCTCGGTGGAATCTACAGTGTGCTGAATCAGAAGCGTGGACATGTGTTTGAGGAGATGCAGAGACCAGGAACACCACTTTACAACATCAAGGCTTACTTGCCAGTCGTCGAATCTTTTGGATTCTCGAGTCAGCTTAGGGCAGCAACCTCAGGACAGGCGTTCCCACAGTGTGTGTTTGATCATTGGGAGATGATGTCGTCTGACCCTCTGGAGTCAGGATCGCAGGCTTCAACGCTAGTAGCTGACATCAGGAAGAGGAAGGGTATGAAGGAACAGATGACTCCACTGTCTGACTTCGAAGATAAGCTGTAAGCAGCAGCCAACAAGACCACCTCTCTTTATCTCTCTATGTTCACCCTTTTCTCTATCGCTACTGTATTTTTGTTTTTACTGTTTTGGTTGAGAGTGACTTTATCTCTGGCCATACCCTTGAATGTTTTACTATTTAGTTGAGAACTGGTTTATCTATGTGTTTCGCAAATATTTTACTCTTTGCAGTCATCTTATTATCCTGTTTTTATTATAACGTTGTAAGATGCTGTTATGCATTGCAATCATGGGATGTTAAGTCTCCAAGGCAAGCCATTTGGTTGATACGTTGCAGGGTTTTAGAGAAGATGTGGTTTTGGTCTAGTTAGAGATTTTTATTGGCGGTGTTGAAGTTTAACACAGTTAAAAACGTTGTTGACAGAGATACTGTGACGTGCCTGAAAATATTGTTTTGATGAAAATCAACTGTTCAATGTTGTATTTTTTGTATTTATATGCCAAGAAAATCTCTTTTTCTGTATGGCCTTGCTTATCTCATCTATATACATCGAAGAGCATTCATCATATCCCATCTTGAAATTATAAGCTCAGAATAATTAAGCTTATGGTTGTTTTGCAAATGTCATCGTATAATCTTGAAATTGTATGATTGAATGCTCTTCTAATCAAAGAAGCATCCTCTTTTGGTGCAAAGAGGAAATGATGGATTGAGTATAGGGGACGTACAAGATAATAATCTCATCAAAAAATTCCGTCGAGAAAACGTCCATTGACCTGGAAACTTCGAAGACGACCAAATGTCAAGTATGTTTTATTTGAAACGCGTTTCCGTCGTCGTTGGTCGGTGTCAAATGGGAAGTTTCGAAGAAGAGAACCAAACCACCTTCTAGTTAATGTCTTAAACGAGAAGCAAAATGTATATAAATATATATAGAGACTTTGAAGCTTTTAAAAAGATCTATAATTCCAAATTTCCAAGAATCGTGTTCATCTTCAGCTCTCCAAACTCATACCATCTAAATGGCTCAGCAGTATTATCAGCAAAACGGTAAGTTCAATTCTTTTTATATACAAGTGCTGTTGACATATGTTGAGGCATATAGATCAGTCAACTGTTTTCTTATTAAATATGCAGAAATGAAGCAGACATTGAGCGAGAAACCGTATGTGACGGCGCCGCCACCGATGGGTTACCCGGTGATGATGAGTGACTCTCCCCAAACTGTGCATCATCAGACGCAGAACAAAGGCAGTGGTGGGTTTTTACGTGGATGGTAAGCTTTCTTTTTATCTTTTTCACCAAAACCATGTCACTTAAATAGGATATTTTTTATAAATCTCCTAAGTCACTTGCATATGTTTATATATATATATATATATTTTTTTTTTCTTTTTGCAGTTTGGCTGCAATGTGCTGCTGCTGCGTTTTGGATTGTGTCTTCTAGGCTACGGATCTGTTTTGTCTTTTGATTTCTGCAAGTGTTCTTTGTAAATCATTTGTTTTGTGGATTGCTATTTCTTCATTGTTCTGAACATATATATATATGATTCGTGTTTTATTTTTTAAATATATGATTGGTGTTAATTAATTTATTTTTTGCTTTTGAGTTTAGTTGAAAACTAAATCAACTTACAGCTGAAATCAGCTTCAGAAATATACAACATGGCCGTATAGTTTGGTGAAACATTGATATCCTTTTCAAAGACATCGAATCCATTCATCCCTAAACTTGAATCAGACATAGGGGTGTCAAAATGAGGTAGCTCGCTCAACTCAGTTCAGCTCATAGTAAGCTCGGGTCTTTCATGAGATAGCTCAGCTCAGCTCATTTATTATACGAGCTTCAATATGTAAACTCGAACTCAGATCATCTCGATCATGAGTTAAATGAGCTAACTAATAAATTAACAAAAATTAATTAAATAATTAAAAATAAAATAGAGAATAACTTTTATAATATAATTTAAATATTAAAATCTTAAATGTTAATATTAAAACTGAATAAAATCAACACCTAATAATATATTATATCAAAGCTAAATAAGTGATCTAAAAATCTATTTCACATAAAAGTCTTGAGATGATTAATCTTCAAACTCTTCATCTATTCAAATCATAAAGATATATATATATATATATATAGTTCACAAGAGTGTCTTGGAATGTTTTATATGTTAATTCTAAAGCTATATGATATAAGTATTGATATCAATATTCTTTACATTTTGTATATATTTAAACTTTTGGTTATACATTCTAATATTAGAAGATAAATATGATTAATATAGAAACTATCTTTTCTTAAAAAAAATATAGAAATCATTCATATATATATATATATATATATATATATATTAAGTATAAAAATAGCCAACCTCATGAATTAGTTCATTTAAGATCGTTCATATAACTCGTGATCTAATTTACGCTCGATCATTAAGCTCATTTACTAAATGAGCCTTAAAATTAGTGATCATGCTCATGAAAAATTGAGCTGAACTGAACTGAACCAGCTCATGAACTATAACTCGTTTTGACACCCATAATCAGACAGCAACAGTAAACCTCTTCCAAAATATTCTAACGTTAGGCCTGCTAGACATTTGGTGCAACCAACTGGCCCTTCTGAAACGACCTAAGCTGAATCTATTGCCTCTTGGCAGCGTATGCTGTGTATACGTCCCCTGCTATCTAATTTTTGGGTTCCATTGAAATCAACTATCTATCCAATGCTTTTGTTTATTTATTCCGTCATCATATCAAAAGGATGATGATCCTCAAACCGACTGAAAGAAGAGTTACAGAGCATGCAGTTCAAAAGCCAATGAGCATGAAAATATGATATCAAGAGCGACAGCAACGGCAGTTGAGAAATCCATCACCAGACGGTGAAGGCTATGTCACGGTAAAGCAGCTTCTGCCCTTGAACTAGCTAAGGCCTGTTCTCTTTTCCGTGACCCTAAACCCAGAACAGGAAGCAGCAACAGTTTTAACAATCGAACGCAGCAGCAGCAGTAACCGTTCTCTACAACCACACCAAGACAGATTAATGGCTACTGAGTGAGTCACTGTTCATTTACTCTTTCGAACTGGTTTTAGTACCTAGACTAATTGGATCTTTCATTTCTGTTCGTGGGGTTTGTTATGTCCTTAAGATCGGAGTCAGATCACAGAAAGCCAAATATGATTAATTGTGTTCTTCATTCTACTTTGGCTATGCATTTTCTTTTCAAAAATTTCTTGGGGAGATTTGAAACTATAATAACTTCATCATACCTATAGTGCTTGATGAAATCAACTGACCCTCTTTATAAAAGTGCAAAATCAACTTGATGCATTATTTTTCAAATACGGTTACTGACTGAAGCAACAGATGGTTTTTTTTGGTCGAAAAGCAACAAATGGTTAAAAATGACCATTTGTTAAGTTATTATCCTACACATTAATATATTAAAATAATTATAAAAAACATAATAAATAAAATAAACATAACATATATTCATTGGCAAAACTTGACATATATATATCATTCCACTCCCAACTGAAACATCAATCAAACCACATCTATAAGAAGCAATGTCATCCAAAAAAGAACGTTAAAACTTCTCCATTAAAAAACAACATTCAAAAGCCATACTTCTTTCTCTCTATATAGACACACACATTTACATCCTAAGATCGTTCAGTTTACATTGGAAATGAGTTTCACAAGAAGCAACAGAAGCATCAATCATGACGTCGCATTATACAACCTACATTTGTTCCTCTCTTATCTCTAGGTACAAGATATATTTGTATTCTAAGAGTTTAATCAAATGCTGCCGGATAATGGTAGCTTGGCTCTCATCTTTTGCTCTTTATTAACGCCTACTTCCTGTTTTCACCGCCGGTGAGATAAAGGAAGAACAGGGATATTGCACTCAAGTGAGAGACACATTATATATAGCAAGAGTTTCCTCCTACTTTCCTCACTGATATTGAATGAACAATCATAATGCAAGGACCCAATTCTGAGTTCGGTTAACTTATTATCACTACAAACAAACACAAATATAGCAACGAAAATTAACGAAGAAAATTAATCCTCATAAAATTACGTCGACCTTACGAGTAACTTATGAGGAAATATAATATCAACGTGAGTTCGTCGTAAAAAAGACGTAACTTAACGAGGTTTTTACGAGGAAATATAATTTCCTCGTAAAGTCGATGTAAGATTAGCGTGTACTTTACGTAGAAACATTTTATGTGTAATAACGACGAAATTTCGAGTCCACACCAACTTTTTAGTTGTAACATGTTTTTTCGGCTACCTAACTAAATATCGTCGTAAATTCCTAGAAAAATCTCAACTACGAGATTCGAAAATTTCCTATAAATAAGGACGTTTCAACATCATTTTAAATACATCAACAAGAAAAAAAAAACACAAACGTGAAAGAAAAAGAAATGTCGGGCTTCGGAAATATTTTCGAGTTGTGGAGGTGGATGTATATGCATAGAGATGCTAACGGGAGAGTGACGAAAGAATACCTTGCGGGGCTGGAGACATTTATGCATCAGGCAGATTTCACACCGCTGGCCCAAGAAAGCGGTAAGATGTTCTGTCCTTGTCGGAAATGCAACAATTCGAAATTGGCAAATCGTGAAAATGTTTGGAAGCATTTAATAAATAGAAGTTTCCCGCCAAATTATTATATCTGGTTTCAACATGGAGAAGGTTATAATTATGATGAGAATCATGAAGTTAGTAGTAGTAATAGCAATTTTAAGGAAGAACCGGTTGATCATCATTTGCATAATGAACATAGTTACCATCAAGAAGAGCAGATGATGGTAGATATTGATAGGGTTCATGATATGGTGGCTGATGCATTTGTACCTCATGATGAAGATAAAGAACCTAATATAGATGCAAAAATTTTTTATGAAATGTTAGATGCTGCGAATCAGCCACTTTACAGTGGTTGTAGAGAAGGTCTCTCTAAATTATCGTTGGCTGCTAGAATGATGAATATTAAAACTGATCACAATCTACCTGAAAGTTGCATGAATGAATGTGCAGACTTGTTTAAAGAGTATTTGCCGGAAGACAATGTGTCTGCTGATTCTTATTATGAGATTCAGAAACTGGTTTATAGTCTTGGGTTACCTTCGGAGATGATAGATGTTTGCATCGACAATTGCATGATCTACTAGGGAGATGATGAGAAGTTAGAAGAATGTCGATTCTGCAAGAAGCCACGATTCAAGCCGCAAGGACGGGGACGTAATAGGGTACCATACCAAAGGATGTGGTACCTACCAATTAAAGATATATTGAAAAGATTGTACCAATCGAGCAGCTGGAAAGATGAGATGGCATGCCGAGCATACTCAGACGGATGGTGAGATGACTCATCCATCGATGCAAGAGCCTGGAAACATTTCAACAAAGTACATCCGGAATTCGCTAGCAATAGCCGGAATGTGTATCTCGGATTATGCACAGATGGATCTAGTCCATTCGGAATGTCAGGGAGACAATATTCATTGTGGCCAGTCTTTCTTACGCCATACAACATGCCACCGGAGATGTGCATGCAACGGGAGTTGCTATTCTTGACCATATTAATACCTGGTCCGAACCATCCAAAAAGGTCTCTGGATGTTTTCCTACAACCACTGATAAAAGAGTTAAAGGATTTGTGGTCAACAGGGGAGAGGACGTATGACTGCTCAACGAAGACGAATTTTACGATGCGAGTGATGCTTCTGTGGACCATAAGTGACTTTCCTGCCTATGGAATGTTGTCTGGATGGACTACACATGGGAGATTAGCTTGTCCATATTTTAATGGAATGATAGATGCATTTCAACTGAAGAATGGTAGGAAGACAAGTTGGTTCGATTGTCACCGTCGATTTCTTCCCATTGGCCATCCGTACCGAAGAAACAAGAAATTGTTTAGGCACAAAAGAGTTGTGAGAGACAGTCCTCCTCCATATTTAACTAGACAACAAATTGAAGCGCAACTCGATTACTATGGAGCTTTGGAAACAGTTCCTCGTGGTGGTAATTGGCATGTCCCCGGTAATATGCCTGATTTTTACGGTGTTCATCACAACTGGCACAAGAAGAGTATATTTTAGAAGTTGCCATATTGGAAGGATCTTCTTCTGCGCCACAACCTCGATGTGATGCATATAGAGAAGAATTTCTTTGAGAACATCATGAATACAATATTGAATGTCCCAAGAAAGACAAAAGACAACATAAAATCGAGGTTGGACTTGCCGGATATTTGCTCAAGAAGTGAGTTAAATATAAAAAGCAATGGACAAGTTTCCGTTACGATATTCAGATTGTCTTCAGAAAAAAAGTCGGTGTTGTTCAACTGGGTGGCATCAGACGTGAAGTTCCCCGATGGGTATGTTTCAAATATCTCTAGATGTGTTGAAAAGGGTCAAAAGTTCTCTGGGATGAAGAGTCATGATTGTCATGTATTTATGCAACGACTACTTCCCTTTGCATTTGCGGAGCTACTTCCAACAAACGTACATGAAGCAGTTGCATGTAGTAAATTATAACCCAGTAATTTTATAATGGTTTAGTTTGCAATAATATATGACTAATGTGTTTAATTATTTTAGGAATAATATACAAGGCATCGGAGCATTTTTCAGGGATCTGAGCACACGCACTCTTAAAGAAGAAGTCGTGGAACAGCTTCAGGAGAACATTCCCATCTTATTGTGCAACTTGGAGAAGATATTTCCTACGGGATTTTTTGATGTCATGGAGCATTTAGCTGTCCACCTCCCATATGAGGCATTGCTTCGTGGACCTGTACATTACGGATGGATGTATCAGTATGAGCGAACCATGAAATATTTGAAGGGAAAAGCAAAAAACCTCGCAAAAGTTGAAGGTTCTATAATTGCTGGAAATTTGACGGAAGAAACTTCTCACTTCACATCGTACTACTTTGGATCAAAACTACGTACCCGGAAAAGAGCTCCAAGAAGATATGATGATGGTGGTGTCGCGCCAACATATGCAGTTCCGGGTGTTTCAGACATCTTTAGCCAGATTGGGTGACTCGGTGGAAAATCAAAAGAGGTTTGGTGGTCGAGTGAAGAAGACGTCCATAGTGCACACACCTATATTCTACTCAATTACGAGGATCCATTGATGCGTTATTTTGAAAGGTAACATATATAGACACTTCTAAACACATATAAATATAAATTATATAATTGCCAAATTAAGATTAATTGATATAAAATGTGATTTTACAGCTTATTTGTTTCTCAAGTCGAAGAAACATTCCCAGGTATATCCACAAGTGACGTAGACAAAAGGAAAGATCAACACTTTATTAAGTGGTAGAAGAATCAGGTATTATAATTTTGCAGCTCGATCAAATTCTTTTTCATACATGATCTATATTATTTCAATTATGTTGCAGATTATCCTATTACGGTTCCAAGTAATTCAATCTCCACATGTAAAGGTCACCACATCACAGATGTATTTCACCAGAACCTATGGAATATGTTCAGATTTCTAGATCTTCTGAAGTTCAGTTCGATGTATTCAAAATTCAGTTGATGTCAATGGTGGACGAAGGTACAACAAATTGTAGCCTTTCATCTTAGCATACATGATGTGTATGATTAATTTCATGGTTTTTTTTGCAGGTACAACAGATTCGAGCCTTTCATCTTAGCTTCACAAGCATACCAACTTAGCTTTCTTCCATACCCTCGGATGAGAGAATCGGGAATAAATTGGTTATCCGTGATCAAAGTTACACCTCGAGGACGAATCATCAGTGGAGAAGTACCACCATTGCAAGAAGAACAAATAAATGAAGTCGAGGAACCTGAAGCTGCCACGGACGACATCCTTCTCATTGATCCGCATAATCATGAGTACGAAGATCTTACCGACGATGCGACGGACAAGCTGTTGAATACGAGTTTAATGAAAATGATGAGGTTTCTAGTGACGACGAGAATGTCGATGTGTCTGATTGATGTATTTGTATTGATATAATTGTTTTAAATATGATTGATTTTCAGACTTAATGCATTTGATGGATGTGATTTTTTATAAGAAAGAAGAGATTGAGATAAGGAATATATGAAGTGGAAGGTAAGGAAGATGGGGTTTGGGGTTTTGGATTTTAGGGATTTAAAAATAAACCTCGGTATTTCCTCGTAAGTTAACGAGGTCTTTACGACTAAACTGAAAATTAAAAACACCGCCTACGTTAATTCCACGTAAACACAATTCGTCGTAAGAACCACGTTAGCTTACGTGGAAATAACGAGCATAATGTAATTATAAAAGAAAAAAGGAAACTTGTTAATTCCACGTAAGCACAAATCGTCGTAAAGACCACGTTAGCTTACGAGGAATTCACGAGGAAACACGAGAAACGAAGAGATGCACCTAGTCATTTCCTCGTGACCTCACGTGGAATTCATGAGGGCAACCAAATCTATATATACTAAAGCATCATTTCTTCTCATTTCGAAATTCTTAAAAAAAAGGGAAGAAAGATCTGGAATCACGAATGGGAAGACACGGCGAAACCTAAATATTTTTAAACGTACGTAGGTCTCGACTTATCTCTTCCCACTTGTGATTCTAGTATCTTTCTTCTCTTTGTTTTCAGAAATTACATAAACCCTAAAATCCTCAAATTAGAATTTAGGGTTTAGGGTTTAGGATTTTAGGGACTTAAACAGAATCCTCGTTATTGCCTCGTAAACTAACGAGTAACTTACGACGAAATAAAAACACGGGCCTCGCGATTTCCTCGTAAAGAAAAACACGGGCATCGCGATTCCCTCGTAAAATATAACACGGACCTCGCGATTTCCTCATAAAAATAACACGGACCTTGCGCGTTCCTCGTTAATTTGCGATTTTTTTACGAGGAAAAGTATCTTATATATATACACGCGAGCTCTCACTTTCCCATTTCCTCTCTACTTCCTCTCTCAATTGTAGTCAGGTAAGTTTCCTCTCTAGTTTGATTAGTTTAGGGTAGTTTAGGTGGTTAGTGTAGGTAATTTAGATAGGTTTATGGATTTTAGGTTAATTAGTGTTCATTAGATGATTAATATAGGGAATTTAACTAGATTTATAGAATTTTTTAATTACTGATTTTAATTTTTTTTTAATAGGTACGAAAGAACAAGCTTACTGCCCACTACAGTGAGCCGGGTAGTCGTTTAGATCTTGGTGGTTCTTCTTCTTCATCTCCCGGTTCTTCGGGTCTGGAGAGCGTCCCCGAGACTCAATCTTCTCAGAGAGTCTCTTCTTCTGGTGCACCATCGGTTCCTCGATTTGTTGCACCACCGGCTGCTCCTCATGATCATTATGTCCCAGAGGTGCCTCCTCCTGTGCCTCCTCCGATGGCTCCGGAGATGCCGGCCCAGATTCACCCTGACTTGATGGTGCCGTCGAGTGCTCCTTACTCGCAGTACACTGTCAAGGACATTCTCGCTTAGCCGGGCAGAGAAAGTTTACCGGTCATAGACCCCGACCTACCGGACGGCACTTTGTGGTATGTTACATTTTTTTAAGATTCTTTTAAAATTCTTTTATAACATTAATAAATAAATATTTATACTTTAAATTTGTTTTTCAGGTTTGGGATTGACAATTGTCTCGCATCGGACATAACCGACACGATGAAGGGTTACTTCTCCATGCCACATCCGAACTGGAAGAAGACATCTACGCCAGACGTGGTTCAAGATTTACGCTGTAAGTTATTAATTTATATATACTATAATTTTTAATTTATATTTTTAAATATAATAGATTTATTTTTTCTGTTATAGCAAAAATATAATTGGTCCATGGGGTCACCGAGAGGGTGAGGAAAGCGTTTTGCCAAGGCTTAAAGTTCGCTTGTTGGACACGGTCTCCAACTGGATGGGTGAGTGGATCGTGAAGGGGTATAAGAGAGGTAAACCCGTTGAGCTCACCACGGAGGTTTGGGATGGCCTCATCCGCTATTAGCGCGATCATGACGCCATCAAAGTCGCCCAGGTTTGCTCTGCCTCCCGTAAAACGGTAGATGAGCACGGCCACGGGCCGATGCTTCACTCTACGGGCCAAAACCCCACGCGGTCTGTATCGAGATGGTATGTAATTAAATATATAATTTAATTAATGTCTTTTATATAATTAATTTATATATACTAACTTTCTTAAATGTTTAATTTGTAGGCCAAAGAGACGGGACAGCTCCGAATCTTATGGAACTTACGAGAAGACCCACAAGAACAAGGCGGGCCAATTTGTAGATCCTAGGTCGAACAAATTTTCAATGACGTTGCTGAGCGGGTTCAAGCGCAGACCCAGTTCACAAGCACCGACGGATTACCCGTCACCTTATCCACAGTTGAAGTAGGTAGGATTTACGAAGAGGTAAATTTTATAAATTATTATTTTTAATTATTCATTTAATTTAACTTTAAATTTTTACTAACAATATTTAATTTCGTTTTTAAGGTTGTCCCTAAGAAAAATGGACGTACGTTGGGGATTGGTTCCGTCAACGATGTTCCGAGAGCGACATCGTCTTATGCTCAGAGACGGGATGACGAGGTCACTGAGCTGCGCAACGGGTTGGCCTCGACAAAAACTCGTTCACAGCTCGTATGGGTGGAGTTGAGGGCTTCTTGGACGTCATAGCGTCCACAAACCCGGAATGGGAGTCCTTGTTGAGGAACATGCGACGACAACATCCCATTCCAGGCTAGTCGACATGCGAGACCCATGACGAGGTTGATGTAGAGAGGAAGAGTGACGAGTTCTATCGGGCGATGAACGAGTCTTAGTTTTTTTTTCTTCTCGTTTGTTGTATTTATGTAAACTTATTTATGTATAAAAATATTTTAGTATTGATTTTTATTTTAAATTATATTTTTGTTCATAATTTATAAATATAATGATAATTATAATTATTTTTCTAATTATATATTTTTAAAAAATTCTGTATTAAAAACGACGTAAATTCCTCGCTAACCTTACGAGGAAATAACTACGAAAGCCTTACGTCGTGTTTACGAGGAAAATCTTTCGAGCACTTTACGTGTTTTACATGTGGAAATTTTACGTGGAAGTCACGAGGAAAATGTAACGTGGAACGTACGAGGAAAATCATTTACGTGTTATTCACGAGGAAATGTTTTCGTGGTATTTACGAGGATTCTTAGTGACCTCCTTACGTGGAAAGCTTACGTGGTCTTTACGACGAATCTTTTTACTTGGTTTTTACGACGAAACTATTTCCTCGCTACTTAACGACGAATTGGCGAGTAAATATGCGTTACGTCGAACGAGTAACGAGCAAACGTGTTTCCTCGCTAATTCCTCGTAAAGCCGCTTTTACGACGAATTTACGAGGAATACCGCAGTCGTTAATATTGTGTTTTTTTGTAGTGTATGAGCTGCGTTAATGAAAACCCAATAATGGAATGCAGAGCTGAGTTGAAGGCAATGAAGAGCTACCAAGGATGAGAGCTTATTGTTGAATAATGCCTGTTTGTTATCAAACCACAAAACATAAAATGTGGGAAAAGAACGTAACAAGTCAAGCTGTTGTTTTGGTAAGTTAAAGTCTTTGTAAAGGTCTTTGAGTTTTCTTGTTGCAGTAGTCTACGTATAAGTCAAAAAGTATGGAACCAAACGCTCAGGTGCTCCTGCCCGAAAAAATATGATCTGAGATACTCTTGCCCGAAACTGTCCGGATTTGGAATTTAATATATCTTTATTTAAATTCGAATATTTATCAAAAGACCACAGACCCAACAGAAACTTACATAATTACAACCCAACCAGGGCCATTTCGCGGACCATCCAGCCCCATCCATAAATTCGGATCTATTTCTCCTTAACTTCCGAAACCTTTGTATGACTTAGTGTAATTGTAAACTTTGGTTTAACTGTGTAGCGTAATAAAACCTGAACAAATAAATACTGTCCCAGTTACAAAGTTATGCTAAATTGAACTAAATCGCACATTGAGTACTCCACATTTAGATTGCAATTTATTATTACGTTATTGTTCGGCCACATGTGTTGTTATTGATATATTTATTGAAGTTCAAATAAAAAAAGATTAGTTTATAGATATAACTAGAGTAATTACATAATGTTTATAGATAAAACTAGAGAAATAACAGAGCATAACGTCATGAGTAATTTACATAACAACTTAGTAAAAGTAGATAAAACTTCTATGTCATAAATACACAACTAATCTTCAATTGGCCATGCGCGAGCAGTCAAGTGTATTTCGTCGCAGAAGTCCCAAGCTGCACAATTCCAGAAACAACGATCGCATTTCCACCGTGATCTTGATCCATTTAGGGAGACTTCAAACTCTGGAAATGATCAGTGTCCAAAACTGATTATACTTAGTGGATATATTTAATGACGATGTCTGGCAGTATAGGAGATATAACTAAATGTATCTAAATTTTGAAGTGGCGTGTCCATTTAAGGTTGATTTGATGAGTATTATTACTTGGTTGACTCGAGACTCTCCAGAGATTAAATAGTTCATTAAATTACTCATAAATAGGAGAAATAGAGAACCTATAAAATGGAAGTCGGGGTAATAGATTCTAATAGTTCATTAAGTTACAGGCTTTTCATTGATTATCTCCTACACTGGTAGTTGCTATCATTAAATATATGAATTCTAAATATATTCACTAACTATTATCCATTTTGGAAACTGATCATCTTTTGAAAAATAAAACGATATAATATCTAAATTTCGTTAAGTTTGGTATAGTTTCAAATTTTCATACAATCTAAATTGTTACGTTTTGCTTAGTTTCATAAATTTAACCCGTGATAGACTCGTGGAAAGAACACTCGGAAAGAACACGACTTTTGATAGACTCGTCGAAAGAACACGACTTCTCTTGTGAAAAAAATCTCTTTTAATAATCATTACACTTCGAAACTCTTACACTTCCGAGTATCATTTATACGCCACATCTCTTGCATTTAAGAGAATTCTGCATTTAAACACTCACCGTTACTCCATATCACTTTTTCATCTCTTCTCACATCTCTGCAAATACTCCATCTCTTCTCTCATCCCTCAACAAACAAGATGGCAGAGTACGATAAGCTTTCCGAGGTTACTTATAACCCCAAGGTCAGGTCTTGGCGTTTCAGAGTGAAACTACACAGGATCTACCCTTTCTATTCGTATGTTACCAACAGTGGGCCTTACTATAATTATATCCTCGCAGATGAAGATGTAAGTGTTATATCATCATCTCTCTTGTAATAAACATGTAACCGTGAGAAATAAAAACTTGAACCATGCAACATGTAATAAACATGATCTTTGTACTTTATTTTTGTAGGGATACAAGATGGAGATGACCACTTATGGGGATTATGAAAATTTTAGAGGCCTTGAGAGGGAAGAGGGAAGATGGGTGGAAATCTTTGTGGTAGAAGTTGAACGGGCCACCCCATGTTTCCAGCCAACTAGCTCTCCGTTCAGACTAAATGCTACGCGCTGTACGTAAGTCCGCGTCATCGAACCTCTGAACAATCGTCTTTTCTTTGACTTCAAAAGCATCCATGCAATCCCTCACATGCACTGGCGTGATCTCAGATATCCCATAGGTACCGTTCAGAACTTTGTATAACTCTGTAGTTGTAAGTGAAACTAAGCGAAACGAACTGATTTAGGAATGGTAATCTCAACAGTCGCATGACTTTGTTTCAGAACTTTGTATAACTCTGTAGATGTAAGTCAAACAAAGTGAAACGAACTGATTTAGTTGAGTAACACTTATATGGTAGATACAATGGGAGTGGTCTTCAACACGGAAGCCCATCTTGATGCCCCTACTGGACCAAGGATGGAGTTTTACATAAGGGACAACATGTGAGTATAAAGTAACATATGATCCAAGCAAAATTTATATATATATATTGTAACTGACGCTTTTTCTTTATTCTGAATAGTGACCATCAGATAAAATGTGTGGTGACCGGCGATCAGGCATATGCCTTCCGGGATGGTCTTGACCACATGAGTGCTGAGGGTCGAGACAGGTGATTGTGGTCCTTAAGATGTGGAGAGTCCGGGAATCTATGAGTAAGTGTTGTTTCTGTGTCTAGTTTTAAATGTGATAGTTGAGTAGAACTTTTGCTAAAATCACTTATACAGGTTATTTTGGTCCTCCTGATATATGGCTTGAGACCGAAGGTGGATTTGCGGACTTCAGGTTCAATCCGCGTTTGCCCGAGGTTGAGGAATTCAGGCAGTCTCTACTAAACAGCGACCCTTATGTTTAGAAATATGGGGTTGAAGGTCTCCTGTAAATGTTTAATGTCGGTGAACCTTTGTTTAAATATCGATACAACTATGTGTTAATGTTGGTGAAACTATCTCTATTGTCGGTGAAACTTTGTTTACATGTCGGTAAAACTATGTGTTAATGTTGGTGAAACTTCTCTACTATTCAATTTTCCAACTTTATAGTTTCACTTAATCAATTGTCCAACTTTGTTAACTTAAGACAAAGTTGAATTTTGTTGTCGTATAAATAAGTCAGATTTTGGTATTACTTTCACATGCTCAATTGTCCAACTTTGTAAACTTAAGACAAAGTTGAATTTCGCTGTCTAACCTCGCATAACTTAGAAAAAACATAACAATAACAGAAAAGTTTCACTTTTTCAATGGTCTGACATCGTAAAAATAATAGAAACTTTATCCAACTTCGCAGAACTAAGAAGAAACTTTTTCTATAGATAAAAATACATAGTTACTTGTACATCATAATACCGGCTACAACTACAACTACGACACTGATGCCGACAATAACAGGAACACAACCTCCTTATATCTTAGGCATTAATGTCGGACCTTCGCTCCTCATTGTTGCCTTGAGCAATTGAACTTCTTCTTCTAGGATTCGAACTTGGTTGTGCAACTGTCGAATCTCATCGGTGAAAGCTTCATCGACCCATTTGAAGACGTGGTCGTCGTTCTCCAGCTACAACATTAGATTGAATAATCCATTAGATCGCACAACATTATGTAAAAATAAAAAAAAACGTGAACCTTAAGAGATACCGATAATACCCTAAGTGAAGCCGCACAGAGACACCGATAAAACCGGCGGTATGGACTTGGCCGGGATTTGGATATTACCTCGACGATTCTCTCCCCGCACGAACAATTTCTAGGTATTCCCGCAGTTCTTGCTCGTCCCAGACCACTGGTAACGGTAATATCTCCAGTCGTGGACGATGAAGCGGCCGTTATTGGGTTGGACATTATCTGACGGAAAGGAGGTTGAGAGGGAAAGGAGACGATTATTCGATTGAGCAGAAGAGAGATGGAAGAGAGAGAAAATTGGAGATATAAATGGGAAAATCTAAAAAAAGGTCTTTAATACGATTTTAGCAAATTGGGAAGAGGGAAATTCAAAATTCGCAGAGCTGGGCGGGAAAATTATCACAGGGTTTTTTGTGGTCTAAGTTTCACCAAGTACTCAGTTTTACATAAAGTATCAAAGTTGTAATTTTTAATTATTTCCATTTATCTTGGTTATACTCTACTTTGATTAGTGATTTTATGGTTATACTAATGCAATTATGTTTCCTATGTTCATTTCTAATACGATCATGTAAACATAAACTTGATTTCGTGCCATAGAGAGTTATCAAATCTAACAAGGTCAGTTTTAGCAATAAAACTATGATAACACATTGTATTTCTTATATGATTGCTACAGATTGAATTTTAATAATTCCGATTAAATCATAATTAACATATCAGTAATAATAAATTACAATCTTATTACCTCCATGACTTATAAAATTTAAAAGTTTAGAATTTACAATCATATTACTCAGTTTACCTATCGTAGTTATACCAGTAAAGAAAACAAGTTTCACTTAGTCATACAACACACAAATATAAAAAATTTCAACTCAACTCCACAACGATCTCATGCGATAAAACGACCAAAACTGAAAGTGAAAGGCTTACAACCTAATCCACATCCAAACTGAAACACTGAAACAAAAGGTTTACAACCTACTCTTCTTCTTTCTGGTGGGGATGTTCATCGTGTAAATCAGTGCCCACATTCTCTTCTTCCCCATATCCACTCTCACGCTCACAAAGTTCCTATTACAAGAGCTCTCTCCAACCCTCGACAGTTGCTCGATTATTTGAACTATTTGTAATTCTTCGATGTCCTCCACATGCAAAATACTTCTTCTCTGCTATCCACTGATGTTAGATAAACATACACATCTTCATCATCCAAAATATACGATTGCCTCTTAGGTTCCACTACCAATGGAATGTAACCCAAATTGAGCCTCTTCAGAACGGATCTATTCTCATCTTCCTGCATATCCTCTCCTTCAACAACGAATAAGTGATCTCCTCCAACGATGATGTCTTAAAGGATATAGCATACAAACGAGCATCGGTTGGAATCCATTCATAATCATGTCCATCTTTCGAATAATATCCATCATAATCAAAGTGTATGTTCGTCGAAAAAGTACACATTGTCTGCAATAAAAAAAATTAACCCCTTGGTTACACAGTTATACCATTAAAGTTATACTTGGTTATTCAGTTATACCGTTAACGTTTTACTTGGTTACACAGTTATACCATTAAAGTTATACTTCGTTATACCATGTTACACAGCTGTGTCAGTAATCAATTAGTAATCTATGAACGTCTAATCTTCTTTGATTGAATCATCCTTTCATTCCCGACATTCAATCAGAGTATTCATTCAATCATTACTTTCCGATCCTCGATTAGTTTACCCAAATGAATAGAATTAAGAATTTTTCATTTACAACTACCAAAATTTCGAGTCCAGTCTCCAATTCAAAACCAAATTGTAACCAGCTTTGATTCCCGACATTCAATTGTACAGTTGTTGATTATCGAATTCCCTAATAAACAGACCATTCAAACTTTCCGATCATCGACTAGTTCATACACAAATACGAAATCTACTATCTAATCGGAATCCCTGCGAATAATAAGTTCGTCTATGGTGGATTCTATACATCGGTCTTAACGACGATTTGAGATACATACCCTGTAAATGATTCAGCATCCAAGCGACGAGATCGCAATTCGATGATAGCGAGGAAGAATAAGGAAGGAGGAGTGGAGAAGGAGACTCGACGACAACTGACCGCCGATTGAGTAGCTCCGATGATTATCGGAGGAGGAGAGAGAATTTGAGTTTCTAATATTCTGAATTCAATATATTATTCATTAAATCGGTCAGGGGTATTTTCGAAATCAACCACACCCCCCAAGAATATCATAACAGATAAGAGTACGCCAGATCACGTGAGAATATGGTAGATTACTTTTTACCTCATTAAGAGTACTTCAGCACTTTACTCAAAAGTATGGGCTACATATGGAGAGTACTCCTTAATAATAACGCTATATGGAGAAAGATCGAGAGTGTTCTGTTCTCTGTATAAATATGTAATGGCCATTGTTGTGTAATGTAAGCATGTAAGAAATCAGTTCTCTACTTCATCTTTCTCTACTGTCTCACTCATACGTTCTACACACAAACGTTCCTCTGTTTTCTTTTCTTTGAACAAGAACAAAAACAGAACAAAAGAAACATGAAAAAACCTGCAATTTTCTGTAGTTTGCAACACTTATGCGGTTTACATATCTTTACAGGAAGCATTCTTGCACAGCACTCAATCTCTTAGGTAGACTTAATTAATATGCTTAGCTAGTTCTTTGGTTCTAAAAATTTAGGATCCGTTCAGAAAAAAAAAGGTTTTTAATCCAGTGTTCCTAAGCCAATACTCATTACCTGATCGTGCGTGGATCAATCAATGCCTGGTTTTCATTTTTAAAAATATCTGAAAATGGAAATAGAGCCTTCTTTTTTTGCTCAGAAGTTAGAAAGGTAAAGAAGACAT
This sequence comes from Brassica nigra, assembly GCA_016432835.1. NCBI lineage: Eukaryota > Viridiplantae > Streptophyta > Magnoliopsida > Brassicales > Brassicaceae > Brassica > Brassica nigra. The sequence continues at coordinate 45,319,904 of CM028243.1, forward strand.
TTGTGTTTTGTACACGCCTAAAACGCCATTAGAGCTTCTCCATTAGGATATTTTAACAAAAGTTCACATATTTCCCAAAAAAAAAATATTAAAATAATCTAATTTTGTTGAACCTGCGTACGGCGAGCTCTCCCCATTGAAACGGGTTCATCACTGTTTCACGGGTCCCACGATACGTGTGGTTTGATTATTAATTATTTTTGCACTCCGCACCACACAATATATGTCGTTAGCTCAGACGTCTCTGGCCCCCGTACTACACTATGCGTTGCTAGCTCAGATGTCTTTGTGCCCCCGAACTATATACGTCGCTAACTCAGATTTCTCTGTACCCTCGTACTCATATGCGTCGTTAGCCCAAATCTCTTTGGGCCCCCGCACTCTCCACATCTATATTATTGAAGCAGAAGTACAAAATCGATTTGTTTGGATACATGGATTGCCTTAGTTTAAATTTTGGTGTTTGGAAACAGGTTTATGTGCTTTTAATGGTTGTTATTAATTAATTCGAGATTAGTGTGTTTGGAAACAGGTTTAGGTGTTTTTTAAAAAAAATTAATTAATCTGAGCTAATCAAACAATATCTAAATATTAAATGTCTAATTAAATGTTAAATCACAGAAAAATCAATCATTCCTTATTTTATGTTTCTGTTAATGGCAATCAATTATTATTTTAAAAAGGGAATATTCAATCATAGCTAAAATCAAACAATATCTAAATATTAAATGCCTAATTAAATGTTAAATCACAGAAAAATCGATCATTCTTTATTTTACGTTTATGTTATATGGCAATCAGTTATTCTTTTTAAAAAGGAATATTCTTAATTATATTATGCTTAATAATCAAGCAATATCTTACAATTGATCTAAAAATTAAATACCAATAACAATTAATTACCTAAAATTATGTAACAATCTTAACGTCGTTTCTTCTCCCCCCATTATATAAGGTTTGAGTCATCCCATTAGTCCGTAGTCAAATTATTAAGCTCTCCTCCTTGCATACCTACTTTTTATTCTTAAGCTTTAGTATAGTTTTTTTTGTCTTTTATATGTTTTTGGTTTCCCGTAAACTAATTTTATTATTTGTGATCATGTGCAGGTTAATGCTCGACGAGTTAATGGAATTGCTAATACAGTTAAAGTAACGAAATAATGGTTTTCGTCAATCAAAACTTCAAAAATCAACATTGTGGGTAAATCACGACCTTTTGTTTTGTAGTTCTTACATGTTTTTTTCTTCTTCCTAGAATTGTAATTTTTTTTTCTACTACTGAAGACAACTACTTGATCTTTATTTATTTGTAGATGCTGAATTTGGGAGAGCTCAAGCAAAAGATATGTTGCAACACTTGTGGGCTGGACCAACCTCTAATGCATCAGTGGATATTGTCCAAGGACGCTACTATGTTGAAGTTCATTCGGTTGGTGTAACAAAGGTAACTAATGCTATTGTTTTCATTTGTTTCTATATCATCAATTACCAAATATATTCTCATTTTCTTTGATCTACATATGTTCTTTCTTCTCTGTCATCTTAGGGAAGTGCAATGGAGCGTATCCTCGGAGAAATAGTACTGCAGAATAAGTCGATAACTACACCAATTGATTACGTCTTATGCATTGGTAATTTCTTGGGGAAGGTAAGCTTCTTATGTAACCAAATGTTAATTATACAATTTTACATCCATGGATTTTGATACAAGGGTTGATATCTATATTATTAAAGCTGAAGTACAAAATCAATATGTTTGGATACTTGATTAGTAGATTTAATGAAATCTGTTTGGAAACATAGATAGCATTTTTAAAGAATAAGTTTGTTTGGAAACTTAGATTGCAGTATATTAATTAAAAAATCAATGGGTTTATGGTTAAGACAAATTAGAAGTTCATTATATTATGATCAACTATCTATATGGACTATCGTTAAAATTAATGAAAACAGGTCAATCTAATTACCCAAAAACATATTTTGTCTAAAATAATCACAATAAACTTTATATACATATATCAAATCAAAATAATAATTTAAAGTTAAATTATATAAAAAACAGATTAACAATATATATATATATATATTCAAAATTGATTTTACTAAAATATTTTCCAATAACCATTATTCAAAAGTTTTGCATTTAAAAAAATATTGTTACAATTTACAAAATATTATCATTTTGAAGATATGTTGAGCATAAAAAATTTTATATTTAAAGTTTCATGTCAATTTGTAATTTACTTGGTCATATATAATTTTTTTATTATGAAATAAAAAAACACCTTTTATAATTTTAAGATATTTTCAAACTTGGGTAACAATCAAAATCATTAATACATCATTTGAAATACAAATTAACTCGAGATTTTTAAGATCAACAATTTATGGAGAATAATAAATATACTTACATTTTGATACATAATATATTTCAAGTTTGGAATATGCTATTCATATGTTCCTAAAGCTAATCTTAATCCTAGCTTCACGTACACGATTTCTCATTAGTATAAATATGGCTTTGTTAAACGATTTTTAGACAAACCACTCATATTGTAAAAGTAGGTCGAGATTTTTAATATTTATGAGAATTCCATTTAGGTGGCTCTAGAGATCCATGGGATCTACGATAGGTTTGAGGTAGATGAATGATTTTTAAAGAGTTTTTCTCATATACTTTTCAGATTATATTGCAGAAAAGATTTTGAGAGACGAGAAACAAATCTGTCAGAAGTAGTGTTTTCTCTTTATGCATTTTGTTTTGAGGTTTTTCTGTTCAGTTTTTTTTTTGGCTTATTGGATATGTGTATGAGGTTCCTTCACTTGATTCACTATGGTTGGTACTTTTTCTTTTATTCTATTAAATGGTTTACTTGTGTTCATGGGGTTTTGGGGATCCAGTTAAGTGGGATGGAGAGTCAAATATAAAAGGAACAAGAGGTCACAAAAAATACTAAAAGGTCTCATGTTTTTCTGGAGACATAGTATCTCAAAGGAAGTACAAGAAAGGAAATCGGGTGGTCTATCTTGGTATATATTACATGCGTTTTTGATAGATATATGATACACCCTTCATTCAACATGTTTCTCAATGATCAAAGGTCTATGAGATGCAAGAATTTATGTGAGGTCCTTATTATGGGTTGACGGGTGTTCCTTTATTATATTCCATACACAGCAAGTTATAAAATCTTTTAAAACATAAGTCTTACATACGTTGAAAGCACTACAACTCTATGTATATTAGAAAACCAACTCTATGTATTTAGTAGTCTATTTTTATTTTATAAATAAAGATAATCATTAAAATAAAATAAAAAATATAAACAATCAACGAAATTATATAACACACTTATATTATAAATAAAGATAAAACCTATGGAAAAAATTACATTTTACAAATATTTTTTTTTAAAAAATAATAGGGTATCGATCCCGCGCTTTTAAAGCGCATGTCAAGTACAAAATTAGAATGTTTGGAAACATGGATTGCAGTTTAAAAAGAGGTTTGTTTGGAAACATGAATAACAATATTAATTGAGAATTGTTTGGAAACATATATAGTAGTATATATACTTTCTTTTATTTACATAATTAGTCATTTCATTTATAATAAATTAGGTACTTCCTTTTTGTGTTTTTTTTATTTTACAGATTCTACCGCTACATTTAAAATCAATTTAAACTAAATAATTACAATTCCAAACTTATCTAAACAAATCGATATTCATGTATTAATTTAGCCAAACACATAAATTTTTTTTGTTTACAGAATCATTTAGTCATACATATTCGAGTACCCATTTAGGTACGGTTCGTTTCTTTCGGGTATAGATTTTTTGGGTTTTGAAATTTCTTTTTAGGTGATTTCTTTTTGTATTTATTTTTATTTACAGATTCTATCACTATATTTAAAATCAGTTTAAGTTAATTAATTACAATTCCAAAACATACCTAAACAAATCGATATTCATATATTGATCATTATTAATATTGTACAAATATTACTAAATAAAAAATATTAATATTTCGCTTAATTTAGTTAAACACATAAAAATAATAAAAAATTATTTGTGTATGGAATCAATTATGCATAGACATTCGGTATCCATTTAGGTACGGATCGTTTCGGGTATACGTTTTTTAGGTTTTGAAATTTTTTTCTAGATACTTCCTTTTGTGTTTTTTTATTTACAGATTCTATAACTGTATTTAAAATCAATTTAAATTAATTAATTGAAATTTCAAAACTTATCTAAACAAATCTATATTCATATATCTATCTTATTAATTTATATATTCTTTAGTTGACTAATTTTTATATAGCTTATACTGAAATAAATATATTTGAACCAAACAAAAATCAATATAAAAGTACTGTACATTTGGATTCAAAATCGTTTCTTAACAACAAACTACACAAATAAGTTAATCTGTATAAAAATTTAAATTACAATGTAAATATTTAATTAATATAGAAATATGTCATATTGTTTAAACAAAATATCAATATAAAAGTATTGTACATTGACGCTCTAAAATCATTTATTTTAACAACAAACCAAATAAATATGTTGATTGAGAGAGAATAAAACAAGGCCGAAAACACATACTCTACCGAGAAACTCTATGTTTCAAATTTATTATAAAGAAAGTTTACTAAGATAAAATACATTCAATAATTACAAACAAATAATATATTTCATAAAAGTGAAAATAATATCCGCCCTTTCAAAGACGGGTCAAAACCTAGAAGATCAAACCTTATGATTGAAATTTAATAAACCGACAAAATAATTTAATAAATCCGACAAAATTCTTAAACTGAAATAAGATCAAACAGATGAAAAGTCAAACCTTTAATTGAATCTCTAGTATTTAGAAAATTAGTCTTATATTTAAATTCACAGAATAATAGTATTTAGAAGATTAGGCTTTCAAACAGATGAACCAAGACTAACCTAAAAGTATACTATTTAAACTTTCAGTCTACAAAGGTCGTTACATATGCTCAAAACTAAAAATAAAATTCAAAACCGTGCGGGGACGACGGTCAAAATCTAGTAGTTTATATTATATAACTATATATATATATCATCACTTAACATCAATCCAAATAATAGTTGAATCCTCTATACCCCTAATTCTGGTTAACATTCAATATTCTAATTACCACACAAGACTCAATTCAAACAGACGGATCATGCTTCGAAACTAAACTAACATAGGAAGAATTCTACACAAGCACGGGATTTAACGGAATAGCCCTCACCTTAGCTACTAGCTAGAATGATCAATGAAAGATGGTCAACTGCAATACGAGAATCAACAGCTTAGGCTCAGATCTCAGGAAATAAAGTTTCCAAAAACGAAAACTTTCTTAAAATGGAAACTTTCATAAAATAGTAACTTTCTTAAAATAGAAACTTCCTAAAATGGTGGCTTTCCTAAATTAGAAAATTCCCTAAAATAGATTTCTAAGACTAGAAATACGGAGGAGACAAACTTACCAGAAAAACCCGCCAAAAATTTGCCCAGAAAATCCCGTCAGAAGTTTTCCGGAAATCCCACCCAAAAAATTTACTAGTGATTAATCATTGTAAAATCAACAACAACTCGTCAGGCGCAAAGAAATACTTTGACTTGATGAGAATAAAGAGAAGGGGTGGAGTTTCTTATATAGGGGAAGGGAAGAGAGGTAGATTTTCTAAACTTCCACCAATGTGGGACAAAGTCAAAAGAGAGAATTGGGCTTTAATTAAATTAAATAAATGGGCCTTGCCCTAAGATCACGGTCGTTACAATTCTCTCACACTTAATCGGAATTGCCCGAAGAAGGAACGTCCACGATTTCAAAGAAGAGAAAAACACAAGATAACAGACGGTAGAAATGAAAGAAACTTGTTCTTCTCCTACAGAAGAAAAGAAATTCAGAATCTTTATCGACTAACCGAATGATGCTAGGCAGAAGGGTGCCATTTTTCTCTTTCAAAAACTCCCAATCCCAAAACATTGAAATCTCAAAAATCCGAGTCCCATAAATCGCCGTCCCGGATCAGAGCCAGGACAGAACCAGGCTCTGATACCCAATGTAATTCCCGATTTTTCAAAATAAAATAATAACAATAATCTCATAAAATCTCCATTTTATTACTCTCAAAAGTCAGCACAACACCATAAATCTCATAAATAGTCATAAGTCGAATAAAATAAATAAATCTGGTAATGTTGATAAAAGCACAAAACCGAAAGTCTGAAAATAAATAAATAAACTCCCAAAAACACGAGTCCAACAGCTATCAATTCTGCTGGTTAGTCTCACCTGAAAGGGAAAGAAAGGAGTGGTGAGCAACAGGGGAGTCACTCTGTGAGGTATGGAATGCTAGATCCACAAACTACTGACTAGTAAATAGAACTCCCACTATGGGAGTTTAATTCCAACATGAACAAACACGATGCCTACCACATCACACAAAACAAACAATGCGCTGATGGTACATAACTAGTCCAAACACCCCGCATTTTCCTCATACGGATATACGATAATATAATATGTACCGCTAGTCCAGACATCTCTGGATCCTCACACTCCAATACTATGCATCGATATGCAAACGTCTTTGCACCCCACACCACACAATATACGTCGCTAGCTCATACGTTTCTGGGCCCCCGTACTCATCCACTATACGTCGCTAGCTCAGATGTCTCTATTCCCCCGCACTCTATATGTCGCTAGCTCAGATTTCTCTGTGCCCCCGTACTCATATGTGTCGTTAGCCCAAATCTCTCTGGGCCCCCGCACTCTCCGCATAGTCCATATTATATATATTATCATCACTTAACATCTATCCAAACAATAGTTGAATCCTCTATACCCCTAATTCCGGTTAACATTCAATATTCTAATTACCACACAAGACTCAATTCAAACAAACAGATCATGCTTTGAAACTAAACTAACATAGGAAGAATTCTACACTAGCACGGGATTTAACGAAATAGCCCTCACCTTGGCCACTGGCTAGAACAATCAATGAAAGATGGTCAACTGAGGTCAACTGCAATACAAGAATCAACGACTTAGGCTCAGATCTCAGGAAATAAAGTTTCCAAAAATGAAAAGTTTCCAAAAATGAAACTTTCATAAAATGGAAACTTTCCTAAAATAGTAACTTTCCTAAAATAGAAACTTCTTAAAATGGCGGCTTTTCTAAACTAGAAACTTCCCTAAAATAGATTTCTAAGACTAGAAATATGGAAGAGACAAACTTACCAGAAAAATCCGCCGAAAGCTTATCCTGAAAATCCCGTCGGAAGTTTGCTGGAAATTCCACCCAAAAATTTACTAGTAATTGATCGTTGGATAATCCAACAACAATTCATCATGCGCAAAGAAATACTTTGACTTGATGAGAATTAAGAGAAGGGATACAGTTTCTTATACAGGGGAAGGGAAGAGTAGGACTAGAAAAGAGAGGTAGGTTTTTAAAATTTTTAATGTGGGACAGAGTCAGAAGATAATTGGGATTTAATTAAAAAAATACAGATGGGCCTTGCCCTAATTTCACTCGTTATAATAAATGAGAGTGAGTAGTTCTTTTTTTTTGGTTCAACTTCAACTTTATATTAACCAAAGAGTAGTACATGATTTCAACCACAAGGATTTAACCACACTTACAAACAAAGTGATCTAGTATCACCTAGGAACACATAGATGGATCCTACGCTACCCGAATCGATACTTTGTTGTAATTCTATCTGATGAGAACAAGTCCCCTCCACAAGAAAGAGAACCGTCTCTTAGACCCCTACAATTCGACCACACAAGTGAACGAAACATGAAACCCGAACTTAACTAAATCTAATCGAGATTAAACTTCAACACCAAGCATTGGTCGCCAATAATTAGAATGCAGCACTCGGACCAATACATCAACACCAAATAGTGCATCTCCCGGTTAGATTCAGTATCATCGGACTCAGTTCCTCACTTCTTAGCCGGAAAAACGGCATAGAACCGTACTGAAAAGGCGGACTTGGCGACAGCAGTACGCGACCGGAATAGCATCTCCAAGCTTCAAATGGCGCGAAACCTTACCACCGGACATAACCGCAAAGCCGTTGCCGGTGCTGGGAAGTAAGGGCCCACCGTGTACCTCCACCAGGCTTCCTCAACCGGTTGACTACGCCGACGTTGAATAGCCCAGCACACGTTGCCTTTAGGAACCGAAGAATCAAACCATCTTCCACCGGTTTTCAATCGCAGCTCCGTTTGTCTCACCGCCGCACTAGGGAGCGGATCCGAGACAGAGGAGAGTTCCCACTAGCTTCACGCGCCGTCGTCTCGAGAAGTCGCCACAGATCTGAAAAACGAAAAATTAGATCTGGGAACTTCTTCGGTACTAAACGCCGACCTCCCTTACATCCGTCTCTCCACAGTCTCACCACTTTTCCAGAACCACCATTGAGACTCCTCCAACCACTTTACGTTTCCAGAGAAGAAAAGATGACCCAGAATCGCCGATATATCGAACTGAGATTGACCAGGATAATAAGAGAGGCAAATAAAAAAGGAGATTTAGGGAAAGGAGGAAGACCTCCGGTACTGGACGGAGCCGGACCAGAAAAGGGATGAAAGTTTTGTCGGTGGAGTAGTTTGAGAGAGTTTGTCAAAGGCGGACTTGACAAACTTATTTTTGTTTATTGCTAAAAAAAACATTGAGAGTGAGTAGTTCAAAGAAAGAGTGAGAGAGCAAGTTGCTCAAAAAAAAAAAGAGTGAGAGAGCAATTGTTAAAAAAAAAAAAAAGAGTGAGAGAGCAACAAACAAGAAAGTACGTAGATGTACAGAGGAAGATAAGAAGAGGACAAGACAGTGGCCTGCAGGTTTTTTTACACATCGGTCAATAAACTTCCAATAAAGGCTCTATCATTGCAATTTGTTACACTATACATTCACCTAGAAGACGAGCTGTTTCAAAAAAAAATTTGTTTGTTTGTCTTCTGTCTTACCTCTTTTTTATTGTTTTTCAATAATTACCATTCAACGTTGCATCTGGTTCTATGTACCAAACAGCTAAGAGCCCAGCTCAGTTGTCTTTTCTTCTCTCCAACTAGTCTCTATGTTCCGCATCCCAAATAGGTCAATGACAAAAAAAAAAACTTATTTACAAAAGACAATCAGAAAATAGGGTTTTTGAGTTGTATATAGATGTTAGGTGTAGCAATCAAATATTTGATTACGTGTCAAGTCTATTAGATATAAGGACACACAGCGTGAGGGGATGATCAAGAGGAGTTGATTATAATTAGCTATTAAGTCTATATGTTACTTTTAATAGCCGTTTCATAAATTAAAATACTTTATGAAACGATTAATTATAACTAAGTTTTTCTTCTTTGTCGGCCTTTTCTACATAAGCTATTTGTCGTCACATTGTATATTAGGAAGAGAAAAAAGGAAGACAGATGCAAAAAGGGTAGAGTGAGAATCAATTGGGAGGTAGAGAATCTCTGCAGAGGGCACAACGCTGGGAACCATCACGTTCTCTCATTCATTTCATTTACACTTATTTATTTACCTTTCCAGTTTATAAATGATTCATTATATAATGTCTACTTCACATAATGTTATTGATTTTATGATACTGTATTTGATTATCTATTTGAATGTGATTCAATTTGGATTTAGTTTCAGACAATTTGGCATTGATTTCAGTATTCAGATTTATATTGATTTGATTCTTTTGGCATTCAAAAAGTAAGAAGACCCACCAGACAATTTGCATTTGATGATTTGTTTCTTTCAAGCATGCAATAAATTTCTAGGCTTAGTTTTTTTGTCGTTTATAAAACAGTATTAGTAGATCCTTTTATTGACCTAACAAAGGCTACTTCTCGCTTAAAGCATGACTTAATGAAGTGGTCGCCCGTGCTTGATATGATAACTCTATCTTTTTTTTGAGCAACTTGATAACTCTATTTACACTCACAAATTTCTGTAAAATAGTATTTTCTCAGAATGTAATTGTGTTTTATAAATACACATTTGTGTATTTGCATGTGTTCTTGTCGTCATGTTTGGCGATTGAGAAATGAGAATCAAACAGCTGGGCTTTACGAAATGATGTTCAAGAATCACGAACAACTTTAATTTTTATTTATTTATTGAAAATTATTCGACGGAACGAACTTGCTTTACTTACAGTCTGCAGCTAGCTACTACGTTAGAATGACAGCTCTCTCCACGCTTTGACCCTCAACAGTAACCCCAGATCTGTCCCTTGGTTAATCTTATATAGTATATTATACACTAATTGCCTCTTCAGTCTCTTCAAAACTCCAAACATAGTATTATATTAAACATTTATCTAGAAAACAGATTGAAGAATAATATGTTATTACTGAGATTTCAACTAAATTTCATTGTCAGATCGATTAATTTGTTTTTAAAATAAACGAACTGAGGGGCTACTCAGAAGTAGATAGTTCAAATATCCATATCATCCTATTAGGAAAATAATACTAGTGAGTAATCAATCCCTAAATGCTTAGCATCCTTTAAAAGTTCTGATTAGCTACGCTGTCATTTTTTTGAACAATGGAAAAAGTGATTAAAGAGTCTAATGGTGATTGATTCCCTCGATTCGGTCCGCCGACCAACTTACCAGTCTATGCTCTATGCTCTATACTCTACTAACTACACATGCCCTTCCAATTAGTACTTTCTCTCCACTTTATTCCTTTTTTAAACCAAATCAAAAGCTGCCTTTTTGTTTTTTTTCCTCCTTAAACTATTGTACTTGTTTCTTTAAAATTGAGCTTATTATTATGTTGTCGTATTCCTTCTCAATATACATATTCAAATTGAAAATGTTGAAAGAGTGAGGGGGATTTGCAATAAGGATCTTCGGTGACATGCAAACACATTATAAGGGGGGCAAAGGAAACACAAAAAAGGTGATTTTAGCATCTGACTTTTTCAGAAACTCTAATAATTAAACATGTAGGAACTTCTCCCTTAACCAGTATTTACAAATCACTTTAGTTTCATTTTATATTTCCATTTCAACAATTTAAAGTTAATCCAGTCCAAAACATGGGAAGCACATTCATCGAACTTAACAAGTAGGGGATAGTAATACATTTGATTACTGTTTGATCTTATTTTATCGTGTAAAAAATTAATTGCCGTGTGATATTTCCGAGTAAAAACAAAGGACTGGTTCGATGAGGTTATGACAGAAGAAGTTAGAACGTGATTAATGCGAAGATAACTCGAGATAGATACTAGTTAAACCGTATTTACATCATCTTCACTCAAATAAAACATCAGTTTACACGACAACCCCGCAAAAAAAAATAAAAAAACAAAAGTGGATAAGATTCTCCTTCCCCGGTTTAGTTAGTCTGCTCGTATTTCGGTTCAAGTCTGGTTCGATTGGTCTGGTTTTTGCCGTTGATCTGTATCTGCGTCTTGTTACCCGGAGACGAAGAGAACATGTGGCCGAAGAAAAGGCCTGATTTGAGAGAAGAAACGGGAACATTGAGGACGGGGGTGATTCTGAGATTAGCAGAGTAGGATCTGGGCATTCCATGGTGCTGCTTTAGTCTGGGTCCGCCGGTGAAGCTTCCGGGACTGCTGGAGCTTCTTTCCAGTCCATGGAACACTAATTTACCGGATGCGTTAAGCCTCGGACTATCTGCTGTAAGGGTGAGAACCCCCCCGTCGACGGAGGGACGCATTGGCTTGGCTGATCTGATCCGAGAGGGAGGAGGAGCAAATGGATTTGGAGTGGGCTTGTCGAGGTCAAGCGAGAGTCTTGGAAGGTCATCGATCTCGTGGCCGGAGGAAGAAGAGGAGGATGATGATAGAGAGAGACGTGAAGAAGCGATATCTGATTCCTTGAGCAACAACGGAGTAGCATCAGCCGGCGAGGAAGCGGCGGAGGGTTTAGATCCACGGTGAAGAAATTGCTTGAACGGAGAAGTCGTCTTTTTAGCAGATTCATGTGCCTTCTTGAGGCCTAAAAGTTCTCGCCATCTGGTCGTACAACGAGGAGCTTTCGGGGAGAAGAGCTCTGAGATCTCCATTTCCAGCCGCCGCCGGACCTCCGCCGAGTGGGCCGCAGTCGTCTTCTTGACAGTGGAAGTCTGCGGCCTCCTCATCATCTCCGGCGGACCAGAGAACTTCAAAGGTACGAGCTTACCGTCCGAGAAGAGCTCGTCGGCGGAGAGCATTGTGACCGGATCTTCGGGACAAAACTCAAAATCCACAACTGGATCTTGGTTTTCAGAGGACTGTTCCTGGTCCTCCTGGGATGAAGAGCGCCTGTTTTCTTCTCGCCTCAAACACGTTTGACCGTACAAAGAGTATCCAGCCGGCGAAACACCAGCGTTTTTAACACAGGCGGAAGCCATCTCTCTCCGGTTGCTATTAGGAAGAAAGAATCTTTCGAGAGAGAATCTGTTAGACTAATGAGAGTGACTGAGAGACGAGCTTTATATACAGTTCATCCTCGGCCGATATTTCATTTACCCGCTCTATTCGGGTCTGTCATTTTTTATGGGCTGGGTTTCAACTAAGTATTGAGCCCAAGTTCATTTTCTCAATTATGCTTGTTACTTTTTGTTCTTTTGTGATTATTATTATTATTATTATTATTATTATTATTATTATTATTATTATTATTATTATTATTATTATTATTATTATTATTATTATTATTATTATTATTATTATTATTATTATTATTATTATTATTATTATTATTATATTAAGTTTTACGATTTCTTTCGATAATGATATTTTTCATCCTTGAGATTTATGTTACTGTGAGACCGATTGTGATTTAGATTTACTAGAGTCTTTGTCCGTGCTACGCGCAGAAAATGTGCTTAAATATATTGTGTTTATGATTGGAATGTTTTAACAAATTTATTAGTTTTTATTACAATATGAATTTTTTGTTTGAGTTAAATTTTATTAAATTATTTTCTTCGTTTTGGTTTTATTACTTTATGCTTAGAGTTATACAATAGGTTTAAAATTTTCAAAACTACTATGATATGATTTTTTCCTTTAAGTCATTAATTTTCATTGACTGCATATTATAATATTTTTATATTATTGTTTACTTTGCAATAGGATAAGCTGGCGATATTTGATACGTAAATGATACTTGGACTTGTGGAATTGTTATATTTAGTTTATGTTTTGGCGTAGTAATGGAAAGTAGATATCAGAAGTAACTATAAAGGGAAATTAGAGTTACTTTGAAAGGTTTGTAAACAATAATACTAATTGATAGTGGTTGTAGGAGTTGTTTTTTTTCTATTCCACCTCCTTCAATCGAACGTTATTCTGTTTTATTAGTGGTGCTCTAGAAAGACATATGAAGTCATGTGTTTTGTGATTCAACAAACTGAAATTTGGTCATTCTCTTAAAGTAGTAACAATCTTCACATGCGGTGTCATCGTCACGATTGTCGCAATCTGTATGGAGCTCCATTATTGCTATACTTGTTTTATATGCTGGTTTCATAATGGTTATGATCTGAGCAAGTGATCTTTTGATCATGTTCCAGCATTGGTCGGATCGGAATTGACTGTTTTTCCATTGTAACTTATCGAGATATTTTTTCCCTCTTCGAAATTGCTTCTGCACAACATTAGTAGGCCATAAAGATACGTACCATTGTCATTGTGTCATTTTTCTGACTGGCGAAGATGTTTAAGTCCTTTGATAGAATTGTGGAGCTGGAAGTACTGCAGTATCCCTTCAACGTAGTGTGTCTCTGGATTGCCAGTGGACAGTGCTTTAAAGTAATGAAATTATGTAACATTCTTATCAGCTCTCCTACATAATATTGAAGATACTAAGTTTTTGAAATAGATGGTGGGGTTTGTGTTTGCTTCACAGCTTCAAGTGCTTTCGTCGGAGTTATAATCGGTTTCTGAATTATTTGACGCCATTGTTTGTGAGGATCTTTATTTTTTGGTTTTATGATAGAGTGGAAGAACTGTTATTCTTGCATGTTCGAGATCAGGGGCGGATCTACAGTATCCACTACGGGGGTACGTGCCCCCAACTCTCTTTTAAATTTTACTTAGTTATAGAGATAAGCTGATGTATTTGTAGAACATTTGGTTAAGTGATCAACGTTAAATCAATCTTTGCCAAATTCGAAGTCCCCTCTATGTTCTTTTTTCTTTCTGTAAAATTGATGTGCTGTTTGCCACGTCTATTTTTACCAGTATTAGCATTTTTCCTGCCTTTTGTTTAATGTTAATATATTTTTCTCTTGTTAACATACATTTTCCTTTGTTTATTTGTCCTTTCATGATTTTTTTGACTAAATTTGTCTATTCACTGTTCTTGTTATTTTTCATCTTTATATAGTATATGTAAATTTTTTAAACACATTCTAAGTTCACTGTTTTAACAGTAGACATTCGTAGTCAATACTAACATAGTAAATAATGCATTATTTTCTATTTAATATTTTAAAGTTTAGTTTTATACTATAATAACCAAAACAAATTATGAAGATGTTAACATCTTATTATATATATACTTAATATAAATTTTAATGTAACTTAATTTTTACTTTAAGCAAAAAAAACTTAACTTTAACTGTAGCATTAGAAAGTTTGTAAATTTTTTATTAATTTAAAATATTTTTATAAAAATCTCATGAGAAGAAATAATTATTTATACTATATATTAAATACATCTTGTTTTAATTTATTAATTTAATATATCAAATATATTTATTATGTGCCCCCATCAAATAGTTTGTCTGGCTCCGTCACTGTTGAGATGGTTCATAAATTAATATAGCGTGCAGGTAAAGGAGTTCTTTTTTTGTGGAAGCCGTTTTTAATACGATTTTAAATATCAGTCTTCAGGGGTTTATTTTGGTAAACGAATTTAATGAAATTTTAAGTTATTAAAACTATTGTTATTTAATAACTTTAGTTGAATTGGTGAATAACGTAGTATTAAATTTTGTGTAGGTCTTGTTGTTGTTTTTATGGGAATTCTTGGACTGAGGATTATGGTCCCAAGTTGTGAAAGAAGCTATGATATATTGTTTTTGGGTTTAATTTAATCGTTATTGTTTTGGAGATTTTTATTTGATATTATTTATAAAAGTGGTAAATTGTTATGAATTTTTTCTTTTCTAAATTGGTTTATCTAGGCTATCTATATTTAAAATAGAGATAAAATCTGTAAGTTGAACGAAATTGTTCTTTAGAAAGATAAAAAAAAACAATAACAATCTGAAAACATTCATAATAATTTAGTTGTAGGCTGGGTTTATTGGTGATCTATTGAGTCTGATGCGCTGGTTAACTCGCACTCATGTGTTGGTATCGGTTCTTATCTGGGTTTATTGGTACGGATCTTATCTTTTCTTAAACTTATGATGTGATTTATTTTTTTTCTTTGTTATTGTGGTTGGTTTTCATGCAGGTTGTTTTTATTTATATTGATGATATATATATTTTTTTATAAATATAAATGATTGGGCCATGTGTTGCGGAGGTTTGGTTTGGTTTGTATCAGAATCGGATTATTGTTAGTATATTTGGGAGTGAAAGTAAGGCGAAATTTTAGAGTTGTGAAACTTAAATAGTGGTTTCGAGTATGGTGGAAGAATTGCAAAAAGACTGTTGTTGTTGGACCTAAAATGTATGACCCGTTGAAATAGCTAAAGTGAAATAAATCGATAGTTTGTCCTTTCGTATTTAATTTATTTGTATAAAAAAATAAATTGAATATGAATCACTTACCTTTACATCAGTTGCGGAAAAACTTAACTTTAAGTATAAAAACTAAACTTAATTTTACTTTAAGCAAAAAAACTTAACTTTAACAGTAGCATTAGAAAGTTTGTACAATTTTTTATTAATTTAAAATATTTTTATAAAAATCTCATGAGATGAAATAACTATTTATACTATATATTAAATACATCTTGTTTTAAATTATTAATTTAATATATCAAATATATTTATTATGTGCCCCCATCAAATAGTTTGTCTGGCTCCGTCACTGTTCGAGATGGTTCATGAATTAATATAGCGTGCAGGTAAAGGAGTTTTTTGTGGAAGCCGTTTTTTAATACGATCTTAAATATCAGTCTTCAGGGGTTTATTTTTGTAAACGAATTTAATGAACTCTTAAGTTTCTAAAACTATTGTTATTTAATAACTTTAGTTGAATTGGTGAATAACGTAGTATTAAATTTTGTGTAGGTCTTGTTGTTGTTTTTATGGGAATTCTTGGACCCGAGGATTATGGTCCCAAGTTGTGAAAGAAGCTATGATATATTGTTTTTGGGTTTAATTTAATCGTTATTGTTTTGGAGATTTTTATTTGATATTATTTATAAAAGTGGTAAATTGTTATGAATTTTTTCTTTTCTAAATTGGTTTATCTAGGCTATCTATATTTAAAACAGAGATAAAATCTGTAAGTTGAACGAAATTGTTCTTTAGAAAGATTAAAAAAAATAATAACAATCTGAAAACATTCATAATAATTTAGTTGTTGGCTGGGTTTATTGGTGATCTATTGAGTATGATGCGCTGGTTAACTCGCACTCATGTGTTGGTATCTGGTCTTATCTGGGTTTATTGGTATCGGGTCTTATCTTGTTTCTTAAACTTATGATGTGATTTATTTTTTGCTTTGTTGTTGTGGTTGGTTTTCATGCAGGTTGTTTTTATTTATATTGATGATATATTTTTTTTGTAAATATAAATGATTGGGCCATGGGTTGCGGGGGTTTGGTTTGGTTTGTATCAAAATTGGATTATTGTTAGTATATTTGGGAGTGAAAGTAAGGGGAAATTTTAGAGTTGTGAAACTTAAATAGTGGTTTCGAGTATGGTAGAAGAATTGTAAAACGACTGTTGTTGTTGGGCCTAAAATGTATGACCCGTTGAAATAGAACTCTGGTTAAAGTGAAATAAATCGATAGTTTGTCCTTTCATATTTAATTTATTTGTATAAAAAATAAATTGAATATAGATCACTTACCTTTACATCAGTTGTAGAATGGACTATAAGCCTACAGATCAAACAAGCAAAAAAAAAAAACAAAAGCCCAAACCAAAATATATAGTAAATGACGTGGAGAAATGATATAATTCTACTGGCTGATTTTCCAGTCCTAGGTGGATGATTTAAGAGGACTTCATTTGATCCTTTTAATATAGTTTTGATTTTTCTCGTTTTTGTGTCAAATTTATTATTTTCTTATATGCTCTCACGTACCAATAATTGAATCTGATCACAAGTACACGCTTTGGTGTATTCATGTGTGTATTTTTAAGGTATGATTAGCGTTCACATATGGTCTTCGTTCTTGTTTTCATAATAATAACCAAAATCAATCCTCGCATACAAGACTATCAACTTGAATGCCAAAAGAATTCACAAAAATAGTTGTTTATTCTAAAGAGTAATATTAAACCAAATCTAGGAATTGTTCTAGATATTGGTATATATTGCTCAAAATCATCAGTTCATAATTATACGTTTATAGAATGTGTGGTATCCTCCTGACACATTTGTCTATTTGCTAATTTCAAAATCTCATCAATAGAAGAAGGACTAAAATCCCATGTTTCTATCATGTTAAAGAGAAGGACAAAAACAATACATGTACGTAGATTGGTTGATGCCATGACTATAACTTTAGAAGCTTTTTGCCAGAGGGTATTGGTTTATCCATATAAGACTGGAAGGAAAGGTTTTGTAAGGTTCCAAAACATACAAATATTATTGTATCATTATGGAATGCACATTCGTATGCATGGGCTAATACATACAAATATTATTGTATCGCTATCGAATGCACAATACCGCACATCTTTCAAGGGTTTTGGCTCTATCCAATGATTCCAATCGTATAGAGAGTAATACAATTCCGAATGTACATTGAAAACTAAAGAGGGGCTGAAAATAGTTTTGTCTCTACCCAAGGAGTTGAAGTTATTAACCCAAGTGAGCCCATCTCAGCAGCGCAAGCCCACTTGCGTTTTGGAGATACTAAGGCCCATCAATCAGAAACGACAAAGCCTGTTACACAGGCGCCTTCGTCTTCATCGGTTCAAGTTTTCAACGTTCAACAGATACATCCAAAGTGTACGCTCGCAACGGCCTCGTCTCCAGCTCATCGTTTCACCAGTATCAATAGATTCGATTGCCTCCAATCATGAGTCGAGGTGTATTAGGGCGAACCACATTTGTCTTTAGTATAAATATATGTAACCTCTGTTTCATTGTATCAAGTTGAAATCAATAAAGAGTGTGTTTACTATTGAGCCATCTTCGTCTTGTCTACTGAGATTCTCATGGTATCAGAGCCATGGACGAATCCACAGACCAAGTTTCTACTCCTTCGTTGAGTATCTCTTCGTGTGTTACGTTGAAGCTCTCTTCCACCAACTATCTGTTGTGGAAGACGCAGTTTGAGTCTTTTCTTTCTAGCCAGTCTTTGCTTGGGTTCCTTAATGGTTCCACTCCGCGTCCCGCTCCAACAGTCTCTGTTCGCCATGGTGAAGAAGAAACAGAGGAGGCAAATCCGGAGTTCGTCAAGTGGATCAGAAAGGACCAATTTGTCATGGCATGGTTGTTTGGTTCCCTTTCTGAAGAAGCTCTGCGTTCTGTGTATGGTCTAATCTCTGCTCAAGATGTCTGGTTCAGTCTTGGCAAGAAATACAACAGAGTTTCCGCGACCCGAAAGCTCGATCTTCAGAGAAAGCTTCAAGGTATGTCCAAGAATCAAAAGCCTATGTCTGAGTACCTTAGTGAGGTAAAGAGTGTCTGTGATCAGTTAGATTCGATTGGATGTCCTCTCTCGGAGCAAGAAATGGTGTATGGTGCGTTGAGTGGTCTAGGAAAGGAGTATGAGTCCATCTGTACCGTTATTGAACATTCAATGGACTCATTTCCTGACCTTACCTTTGAAGATGCTGCCTTTAAGCTTGTGAACTTTGACGACAAACTCAAAGCTTACAGTCAAGCACGAGAGGCCACTCCTCATCTTGCTTTTCACACGGGTCGGGGGTACTCCTCAAGAGGCAGAGGCTACTACAGCAACAGAGGCAACCGTGGTAGAGGTTCAGGCTCCTACTCCACCAGAGGTCGTGGCTTTCATCAGCAGTTCACGGGATCTAACTCCAACTCCAGGCCAAATTGTCAAATCTGTGGAAGGATTGGTCATACTGCAGCTCGTTATTACAACAGGTTTGATGAGAACTATGTGCCACCAGATGCTCAGCAGCACACACTAACAGTTGGAAGAGCGTCTGATCAGCAGTACACCGGTCAAGAGTGGTTTTCTGACTCTGCAGCGTTGGCTCACATAACGAGTAATGGGTCTCAGTTGCAGTCGTCAGAGCCCTATCCTGGAAACGATCAGGTTATGGTTGGAAACAGAGATTACTTGCCTATAACGCATGTTGGTTCAGTCCCTCTTCACACAAACAAAGGTATACTACCACTTAATGATGTTCTTGTGTGTCCAGGGATAACAAAGTCACTGCTCTCTGTCTCCAAACTTACATCTGATTTTGCTTGTGAAATAACGTTTGATGATGCATCTGTGTTGATTAAGGACAAGGCAACAAAGCAAGTGATAACTCAAGGTCAACGACATAAGGACCTCTATGTCTTGAAGAATGCAGTGTTTCAGGCTTTCTATTCTTCAAGACAACAAGCAACAAGTGAGACGATCTGGCACCAGCGGCTCGGTCATCCTCATTTGGATATCTTGCATTTTTTACTTCGGAGCAACTCTATCGTTATCAATAAGTCCAGCAATAAGGCACTTTGTGATTCATGCCAATTAGGGAAAAGCTGTCAACTCCCATTTCTTTCTTCTCAGTTCGTTGCTAGTCATCCTTTAGAGCGTATACACAGTGATTTATGGGGTCCTAGTCCTGTTGTATCAACTCAAGGGTTTAAATACTATGTGATTTTTATTGATAATCTTACTCGGTTCACTTGGTTCTATCCATTGAAGCAGAAATCTGATTTTTACTCTGTTTTCATACGCTTTCAAGCCATGGTTGAGAACCATTTGACAGAAAGATTAAGCAGTTTCAGTGTGATGGTGGGGGTGAGTATATCAGTAACTCGTTTGTCAAGCACTTGTCTCAGTGTGGTATACAGCAACTCATCTCTTGCCCTCACACACCTCAGCAGAATGGTGTCTCGGAGAGGAAGCACAGACATTTAACAGAGTTAGCTCTCACAATGCTGTACAACGGAAAGGTTCCTCAGCAGTTATGGGTAGAAGCCTTCTTCACGTCGGTCTTCTTGATCAATCTTCTTCCTTCTGTAAATCTTCCGGACAGTAAGAGTCCCTATGAGCTTCTGCATCAAACTGCTCCAACATACACTGCTTTGCGCGTATTTGGCTGCAAGTGCTTCCCCTCTCTAAGGCCTTATATGCAAAACAAGCTGGATCCCAAGTCACTTGCATGTGTATTTCTTGGCTACAACGAGAAATACAAAGGTTATAGATGTTACTATCCTCCAACTGGAAAGGTTTTCATCACTCGTCATGTGCTGTTTGATGAAAATTCTTTTCCGTTTGGTGATATCTATAGTCGTTTTCACAAGTCTTCAGACTCTGCCTTGCTCAATGCGTGGATAGCTGCTAATGTTGAAGCTCTGAAGACATCAAGTAGCATCACACCTACTCCTGAAGAGGTCTTTCCACCTCGTCAGGTCCCTACAGCACCAACAGTGGATGTTGCCTCACCAGATATTCATGTTGATCACAACTCTGATGCTGATGATGACGAGGCTCAGGTTGAAGATATTCATGTTGAGCCTATCTCTCATCCTATGACGACTAGAGCTCGCGCAGGCATTGTTAAGCCAAATCCAAGATATGCATTGGTCATAGTCAGAGATGATGATGCAGAACCGAAGTCACTAAAGGCTGCTCTCAGACATCCTGGCTGGAACAATGCAATGGGGGTTGAAATAGAAAATATGAAAGAGACTGATACATTTGAACTTGTTCCTCCGGCAGAAGATCAGAAACCTCTCGGCGCTCAGTGGGTTCACAAGAAGAAGCTGAACGCTGATGGAACAGTTCTGAAGCTCAAGTCTCGTCTTGTTTCCCGAGGAAATGAGCAGGAAGAAGGTGTTGATTATTGTGAAACCTTTAGTCCTGTGGTCCGTTCTGCTACGATCAGGACAGTCTTACATGTTGCTGTTACCAAGAAGTGGCCTCTGAAACAGCTTGATGTGCAGAATGCTTTCTTGCACGGTGATCTCAAGGAAACAGTCTACATGTGTCAACCTCCAGGATTTGTGAATGAAGCTAAACCAGATCATGTTTAGCGGCTGAAGAAGGCAATATACGGCTTGAGGCAGGCTCCAAGAGCTTGGTTCGACAAGTTCAGTGATTTTCTTCTTGAGTTTGGCTTTGCGTGTAGCTTCCCTGAAATCTCTATTCATCTATCATCAAGGCAAAGATGTCATCTACCTCTTACTGTACGTTGATGATATGATTCTCACGGGGAACAATCAAGTACTTCTCGACAAGCTTCTTGTTCAACTAATTCAAGTCTTTCGGATGAAGGACATGGGAGCTGTGCACTACTTTTTGGGTATTCAGGTTCATCTCCATTCTAATGACTTGTTCCTAAATCAATCCAAATATGCAACTGATCTTCTTATCACTGCTGGAATGCAAGATTGTGCTCCCATGTCCACTCCGTTACCTATGAAGCTAGACAAAATTCCTGGTCAAGATCAACCTTTTGCTGAGCCGTCTTACTTTTGCAGTATTGCTGGCAAACTCCAATATTTGACGTTGACTAGACCGGATCTTCAGTTCTCTGTGAACTATATCTGTCAGAGAATGCACGCTCCTACTCAGTCTGACTTCACTCTTCTCAAACTTATTCTTCGTTATGTGAAAGGAACGTTGGATATGGGCGTTGGGATCAACTGCAACTCTGACTCCACACTTGTTTGTTATAGTGACAGTGATTGGGCAGGTTGCAGAGAAACCAGAAGGTCTACTGGTGGTTTATGTACTCTGCTTGGTTCAAACATCATTTCCTGGTCCGCCAAACGCCATGAAACTGTCTCCAAGTCTTCAACGGAGGCTGAGTATAAGACGATGTCGATTGCAGCTTCTGAAGTTGTGTGGCTGCAAAACTTATTGCGTGTGATGGGTCTGCAACAGCAAAGAACTCCTCTTCTCCTATGTGATAATCTCTCTGCAGTGTGTCTCACGGCAAATCCTATATTCCACAAAAGGACTAAACACTTTGACGTCGACTATCACTACGTAAGGGAGAGAGTGGCGCTCAAGGCTCTAGAGGTCAAGCACATTCCTGCAGCATTGCAGCTTGCTGATGTCTTCACCAAGTCATTGGGTCAAGAAGCATTCTGCAAGTTGCGGGCAAAGCTTGGCATCTCCGTTCCTCCCAAACTCAGCGTCTCTGTTTCTCCGACTCAGAGTTTGAGGGGGTGTATTAACCCAAGTGAGCCCATCTCAGCAGCGCAAGCCCACTTGCGTTTTGAAGATACTAAGGCCCATCAATCAGAAACGACAAAGCCTGTTACACAGGCGCCTTCGTCTTCATCGGTTCAATCTTTCAACGTTCAACGGATACATCCAAAGTGTACGTTTGCAACGGCCTCGTCTCCAGCTCATCGTTTCACCAGTATCAATAGATTCGATTGCCTCCAATCAGGAGTCGAGGTGTATTAGGGCGAACCGTTGTCTTTAGTATAAATATATGTAACCTCTGTTTCATTGTATCAAGTTGAAATCAATAAAGAGTGTGTTTACTATTGAGTCATCTTCGTCTTGTCTGCTGAGATTCTCAGAAGTCTGACCAGAGTCCAGCTTTAAAGGTTTCGTTGTTGTTGTGACCATCATCATTTTCACTTCTCCAAGGTCACAACAAACAGCAACATCGAACCTAATACCTTGCACACGCTTCCCTTGAATCTATAGACCAGCTTCTGCATTATCATTCAATATTCTAATTTTATCTGGAGTCGTTTAACGTTCAGTGACTATCTTGTATTGGCTGATATTTAGAACTTCCGAAACTGTCGTCCTGCTATATACTCTCTCTGTTTTCTTTTACATGTTGTTCTATGAATTTTCACACTTATTAAAGCACTTAATACAATATCTTTTCTACCCTTATGCATCAATTAATTATCATCTCTCTTAACACATATTCCATTTTGAAAGAATAATAGTATAAGGGTAAAGTCATATCTCACTATAATTTGCGTTGTTTTCCGTGAACGTCAATTATATTGAAACACAACAAATATTCTAAAACGTCATTTAAAAGAAAACGGAAAGAATATTAAAAGTAAATCATTTTAGTGATATTTGCTTGCTCGTGGTCCGTAAGTTAAGTTCATAAAATTGTTTTAATTTGCTTGAATGATGATTTCTTATTCTTCATTTATTTTAAATAAAAGAAAAAGCAATCCAAGAACTAAAAAATATTAGTTGCCAAACAACTATAACAAAATGATTTATAACTAATTTGTTGCACAAAAAGTCACTAATTAATATGAATAGTAGTAATATTATTTTAGAATGTCTCATATATAGTAATAATTAACATTCGGTTGACAAAAAAAGTAATAACATCCAATATATTTATATCAATAGAATACCAACTATAGTTTTATGAAAATAATTGTTTTAAGACTTTCAAAATGTATGAATAGTGAAGATTTAATTTATCTCATTAATCTCCAGTTTTATTTTATTTTAAAATATATTATGATATAACTAAAAACTATCTCAAACATCAATGATGATACGAAGTTCAAAAACATTTGCGATTACATATTCAATGCGACTTCCTCAACTTTTTATCATATAATTTCTCTATTTTTGGAATATGAATATGAAGAGATGTAACATAAGTTACATAACGATGTAACCCAAACAAACGATGAATAATATTAACTCGTTGTAATTTTTTAACATCAATAAAAAGTATGAAAAGATCAACTTTAACCCCAATTAGTTTAAAAATCATAAGCCTTAATATTATATACATATAAATTTAATTATTTTTAATATAAAACACATATGGGTAATCTCTATAATCTTATTTGAGAAGTCAGTTTCCTACGTGTCGCATTCACGTTAAATTTCACTATGATTAATTACGATGATACCTTTAATGAATTAAAATGTTATATCTAAACACTATTAATGATTTTTTATTTAAATTACTTTTTAATCCTTTCCAAATAACATATATAATAAAAAAAGAAATATTATAAAGTTTATAAAGCAAATTTAAAACGAAAATATATGTATAAATAATATGATTTCATTAAAAGAAAAGTTCACAAAATAGTAATATTCCATTTTAAAATATTTTAAAATAACATAAAATATACTAATATACTTTCTTTATATTTATATTTTCACAGATAATCTTGATATTAGAAAAAGAAATATTATTTATTTTAAAACATAATTTTAAACAGTACAACAATATATATTTTCACAGAACAGAAATATTTTTAATAAATTTATTTATTTTTAGATAATTACATAAAATAATTAAGTAACATAAACTGATATATGTTTTATTGACTAAAATATTTTTATAATGTAATATTGAAATGTTATTTGTATTTTCTTATATTTATTTGACCATAATATCTTTCAATTACAGCAAAAAATATCTATAATTGTTTTTACTTATATAATAAGATTTCTCAAATACAATCACAATTTTTTACTGCTTATTTTTAAGAGATATTAAAAACTAAAAATAAATTTTAACAATAAACATATTTTGTTCAAATAATAAAATATTTTAAAATCACACTATACACTTTAATGAGGTAGATATATTATATTTTGCATTTTTAAATTATATGTTTTCTTAAATTATATTATGTTTGTGGAACTTAATATAACCATAACCAAAAGACATAAAATTATTTATAATTTATAAAAATATTTAGTTATTGTAAATATTGATATGTGTTCATGAGCTTCCAAAACCGTATCGGTTACTTATTATGTAACTTTCTATAGAT
This sequence comes from Brassica nigra, assembly GCA_016432835.1. Lineage (NCBI taxonomy): Eukaryota > Viridiplantae > Streptophyta > Magnoliopsida > Brassicales > Brassicaceae > Brassica > Brassica nigra. Next base: position 45,344,993 of record CM028243.1, read on the forward strand.
CATCGTTTTATTTTCTAATTTCTTTTTTTTTTTTAAATCAACATTTAGTTTGATATATATATATATATATTATGAAAATACATGCACATTTAAACGATAAATAAAATTAATTTGACTTAACTTAATTATAATAAAAATAATTATACCTCAGTTTGAATTTGAACGAATATATGTAGCTTAAGATACTCACAACAGGAGTGACTCGACTAATCCAATTTATATCTAAAATCATAGATTTAACTATAATAAGAAAATATAATTTTATAATAATAATAATAATAATTTATTTTATAAATATAAATTATAAGATGACTCAAAACATCTTAACAAATGAAAATAAAATATTACGCAACTAATTTAATTTAGTTCTTTTGTAAAAATTATATATATGCATGAGATTGTATAATATTATCGTTATATTAATTTACGTAATTTGGAACCAAACATTTTAGTTTATTTTTTTATTTCATTCTAAGCACAATATATCTTAAGTTATAAATAATCTTCCTAAAATATATTTCAGGTCTAAGAAAAAAACCAACCTACTGCAAATAAGAAAATTAATCAAAATTTTAATATATTTTGAATAAAAAATTTTATAATTGAATTCAGAGAAATAGATGCAATCTAATATATCTAAATGATAACTAAACCGATTTTAAAAACATTAAAACCGACTAGATTTAACATATCTAAAATTATATATCTAATTAAAGTAATATAAATTATTAATATAAATTATGCATAAAACTATAAATTCATTTTAAAATTAAAAGTAAATAGCAATAAATTATTATAATATATATTTACTTTATAAATATTTATATTCGTGCATGAGCACAGGAAAATCATCTAGTTTTACTATAGTTGTCAACACAAAATCTAATAAAATATTATAACTAGCGTTTTACTATAATTTTTTCTAAAAAATATAACTTCTTTTTTAGGAAATATAGAGCGTTCATTACCACTAGCAATGCTTGTCTAGTTTCACAGAGTCCCCTTTCGCATGCTGCATCCTCTATTAGTATGCCTGAGTTTTTAGTGTCTTTTTGAACAACTTTGGAGCAAGTATTAGACAAACAATTGTGATAACCATCCATCTAACTTCATTACTGATATATCAGGTCCCTGGAGCCGAATCACTGTGGCATCGGTTGACAAAGTAGTAGAAATAAAAGGAACGTTTCCTTGAGCTTTTCCTACAAGGTATTGTCTGATCAGGCCATTTTTACCTATATCTGGATTGTTTTGTTTGTGTAGCTGAGCTGCTAGAAACGAGTAACAAATTTCGGTTTGTTGATGATGGAACTGCTTGTAATATATTCACATATTCTTACATAAATGTCGGTTTGGCAATCTATTCATCATATTCTTACTCGTAGCAAACACCAACAGTTGAGAGCTATCTACCAAATAACCACATCTCTTACATCAAAATAATACAAATCTGAGAGGCGTAATCATACTATTAGCTCGTGGGATGTTCAGTTCTCTCAAGCCTTGGACGTTTGGAAAAAGTTTCACATTCGTCGTCTTTAGCAGATGATGATGATGAAATCTGAGAATCTTGTTTGGAGGCTTTGTGCTGTTCATCCAAGATCTTCTCCAAGTATTTAGCGTGCTCTTCTATCCGTAGTTGAAGAGATCTCTGTACCTGCTCACTCACCAATGTACCAAAAGTATTATATTGGATTTGGTTGAGAAAAAAATCTGGAATGAAAAATGTGTTTATATACCTCGAGCTGTTGATGCAACTGTTTCTGTACTTCCATCTGCATTCTGAGAGCTTCCGTTAACTGTATGGCTCTGCCCATCAAGAAAACACACATAATCTTTTTTTTTTAAGGACAATGAGTTGGGAAGTATATTATATTATCAAAGAAACCAAGAATTGAGCAAGCCTCACCCTTTATTTCTACCGTTTGCTTCACTTGTATTGGAAGATGGTTTCTTGTCTTCTGAATTACCACTCTTCTTCTCTGCAAAACAATGGATAGTAACAATAAACAAAGTGTCTAAAATGACCATGTAACAAGTGAAGTTGGTAGCTTTACCTTCTTTTCTCTCTGGCATGTGTTTGGCTAGTCTATATTTCTGAATAAAGAAAGACAGATGATACAGGCTGGAAATCAGACTATAAGAATGGATGAGCTGAGGTTCAACCTGAAAACAAAGAGAATAGATTTTTATAAGTTTTATGAATTTTTATGATGCAAAACAGAAACAAATGCAAACAAAAATGAATGAGATGCTTATGAATGATAAAACAAGATAATTGAAAAGTTAGGATAGGATGGAATTAGGCTGCTGGATGTGTATCACTCTCAGCCTAATCAGTTGATGATTGAAGTGGAATGAGATGGTGCTTTGCTTGCTGGATGTGTATCTCTCTCAAGCTTAGCCAATGGATGGGATGGACGAAATGGATTGATAGACACCACAAAGATCTATGGAAGGGATCTTTGATAAGCCTGGTTGCTCAAGAGCTGCTTCTCACAACACTCTAAAGACTTAGACAATAGTTTTGAGAAAACTAGAAAAACTTCATATTCATTCATAAAATTCAAAGTGGTGGTTTACAATGACAAACTAACTGAGCTTATATAGGCTCGACCTTGGGACTTCTAACAGTCTAAAAATGACTTAAGGAAACAAATAAAAATCGAAATAAAAGACTTGGATGAGAAGGCTTTGATGGCTCCATGAAACTAGCCGTTAGGCTTGATTTGCTCTTGAGCCAAAAGGAAACTTGTGGAGCCTTTGTATCTGGACAGCTTCTGGATGTAGCCACGGTAAAGGAGTCTTCCTGATATGTCTCTGAGTTGCCTTGATGAAGAATATGGCCGTTGGTCTTGGTAGATTTCATGAAGAAACTCCTTTAAGGCATTGAATGTAAATGCTGCCAAATATAGAAGGTTAGTGCAAATGAAGATCCGCCTGATCTCCTGGGTACTGGTGCAGCTAAGGACGTCTTGGATGTCTTCTGGATGGTTGAGATGATCTCCTGGCTTCCATAGAAAGGTTTTGGTCGGACCAAATTGAATTGGTTGGAAGCTTTCCCAAATTGTTGTCGGTTTGCCCGGTTTGAGGAAATTGATTGCATCTTGGTTCTTCCTGGACCAATCTTCTTGATTTCTGGTTTTATGGAAAGCTAAGAACCCACTCTTGAAACCCATGATTGATTCTGGAGAAGGCCGCTTCATTCCTGGGCTTGAATCTCCTTCTGAAGCCTGGTACTCGCAACTGGATGGGCTGGAGAACTTCCAGTTTGTAAAATCCATAACTTCCTGGTCCGTGAAGCTTTCCTTGAAATTCCAAGCCTCAAAGCTTTCTTTATGAGTTAGCTCTCCTTTAAAATTGGTTTCGCGCCAAAATAACTTCTGGTTGTTGAGATATGCTCCTTGGACTGAACCTCGGTCGCTGGTACCTCCTAGATGGCCGGTTTGGACAGTTTGGTTGACCTCTGGTTCAACCACTGGTTTAATGGCCGCATCATTCCCTCCCCCTTGTAAAGGTTTTGACCTCAAAACTGGATAACCTGTTGCACCAAGATAGAGCAATTCAGCTTTCATTCTCTTTTGGGATTCTAGGGCCTTACCTTGGTATTGTTTGGGAATGGGTTGTGCATCAGGTGGTTCTCCTTTAAGAAGATAGGATAGGATCACGCCTCTGCTCTGGAAATGGTCATTGCATCTCTTCTGAGATGGATGATACTCCACACTTCTGGTAGCCTCATTGTTGACCATCTTTGGGGTTGATTCTCCAAGCAACAAAAGATTATCTGGTGGGATTTCTTTGAAGCTTTCTTCTTTACAACCTGAAAAATTCTCAACATTCTGGACAAAGACCAAATGAATTATATCTGATACTGGAGTTTCATAAACAGAATGTGTGATGGTAGAATTTACCATGGGTGCATCAGCATGATGAAGAATGGTATTATTCTTTGGACATGTTTGGTTTGATGGCTGCCTTTCTTGCAACTTTTGATCTTGGCCAATATGAACTCCTACTTCTTTTATTCCTGGATCAAAATTTCTTGGCAAAAACAAGTGCATCACATCTGGAAAATCAAGTAATAAAGACTTTTTAAAGTTTAGAAAACTTTCCTTACCCATGCTGAATTTGAATGGCATTTGTTCAGCATCTCTTTGAACTAGTTTCTGGACAGCATCTATTGACATCATGGTTAAGGCTTCTTTTTGTAAGATTTTACCACGGTTTGGATGGCCTTTTTCTTTGCTTATACCTGGGTCAAAACATCTTGGCAAAGACAAGTGTAATATACCAAAGTAAAGGAGTTTATAAACTGATGGAAACAAAGACCAAAGAACCTTAATTTCAGCTGTGGCAGCAAGAAATTTTCTTTCTTTGTTTGGCTTGTTCTCACCTTGGTCTCCTGTAATTATTTCACTTCCTCTTGGACAAGACAAGTATATTAATCTTGTCATGGAATTAATAAGAACATTCTGATCTAAAGTGAAATTTACCTTAGGTTTTGGCACTTGAACAAACCTTTGTTCAGATTTCAGTTTCCACTTGTGGTGTGGAATTTGATTGAGCTCATGTTCTGGGTCGGCCCTTGGCACTTCAGTAAGCATGGAGCTCTCATCTGGTATCCTTGTACCAAGACTACACACGTTCAAACCAGTATCTAAAGGTGGTGTTGGACACTTACCTTGGTTGGATACTTTGTTTGCTGGTTTTGCTTCTTTAAGCAACTTTGATTGCTTTTCCTTCTGGTCCATTTGAAGTTTTTCTCTTGGTGTGTCACATCCGTGGGTTCTAGCCTCTTTAAGACCTGTATTAACACTCTTGGACAAAGACAAGTGCATCATACAAGTGGTAGATGATTCATAAACCAAATTATCAAGTGTAGGACTTACCTTAGCCTTTACTTGCATAGTATCTTGCACTGGTTTTGCTTTGGTTCTGATCAAAGTGTTTTGGCCGACACTTTTACTCATCTCCGTGGCCATTGGGATGTCACCTTTCTGGTCTAAGCAATGAACAAAGGCGTGCCCCTGGTTTGGCTGAAAGTTGGTTTGTTGAGTCAAACCTTTTTGATCTTCTTGTGGCACTACCTTTCTTGCATCTTTAGAACCTTTAGTGGGGTACCTCCTTGGGTATAGTTCATGGATCTCAGCACTTGTAAGACCTGGTGCAAACTCATATCTCATGGCTTTCTTAAGTGCTCCCCACGTTTTGATAGTTGGCTCCTTGTAGAACCATCTATCATCTACTTCTTGGACCCACCATTTGAAGGCTTCTTCTCTAAGTAGATCAGTGGCATAAGCTAGCCTCTCTTCCTTCAAGATGTTGTTGTGGTAGAACCATTCATCTAGGTTCCTCTCCCATCTAAGATAACCTCTTTTTCCTGAAAATTTAAAGAGCTTAACTTTATCAGCAAAAGAGTTATATTCAAACCGAGAATTAACAACAAGATGGTTATGGGTTTTAGAAGTTGGAGTTTGATTGATCCTTGAAGGATCTGGTGGTTTGGGCTCGACATAAACTGCCTCTGGTGCATCTCCAAATCTCCTTTCTCCTGGCTGTGGACGTTGGCCTTGTGCCTTGTTTCTTTTCTCCAGCTGAGCAATCTGTTCTTGTACACCTTTCATAGCAGCCAATAGCTGTTTTTGAGATGCCAGTAAAGCTTGGCATTGTGCTGCCTCTTCCATTTCTCCCTGCAAGCAATCTCAAAGATCAAGTGAAGAATAGAGAAGTTCTGGTCGGACCAAAAAAAAAAAATGCAAAATTAAAACTAAACCGATAAATATGCAAGTTAATGAACCGAAATGAAATAATCTAAGATGCAATAATTTTCTTTGGTTTTCTGGATGCAATCTCAAAATGAAACTAATATAGAATTCTAATAGACACAATGAAAGAAAATATGGAAATAGAAACTAACACTGAATTTATTTTTGAATTTTCTTTGATGCAAACAAGTAAAACAATATGCAAAATGACATAAACTATGCTGAATGATTTTTATTTTCTTTTTCTGAATGCAAATTTCAAACTTATGAAACAAATATGATATGCACGAAATTAATAAAATGCTATGCCTTTTTATTTTTATTTTTAATGCTAGATTCAAAAAGAGACAAATATGGATGCAGATTTTTTTTTTTTTTTGAAATGAATGCACAAAATCTAAAAATGGCAAGTGGAGCTGGGGAAATGAATGCAAACACAATATGGGATTTCTTTTTCAAATTTTCGTGGATCAAAATGCAAAAACTTCTTCTCTTTTGTTTTTCTTTTCTTAAGAACAATGACAATGCAGAAAACAGTTTTTTTTATGGATTTTTGATTTATAAATGGAAAAAAAATGCAAGCAAGTATGAATGATGCAAGGATGGAATGATATCACCTTAGTCAGGAGCTTGAGCTCTGATACCAAATGATACAGGCTGGAAATCAGACTATAAGAATGGATGAGCTGAGGTTCAACCTGAAAACAAAGAGAATAGATTTTTATAAGTTTTATGAATTTTTATGATGCAAAACAGAAACAATGCAAACAAAAATGAATGAGATGCTTATGAATGATAAAACAAGATAATTGAAAATATAGGATAGGATGGAATTAGGCTGCTGGATGTGTATCACTCTCAGCCTAATCAGTTGATGATTGAAGTGGAATGAGATGGTGCTTTGCTTGCTGGATGTGTATCTCTCTCAAGCTTAGCCAATGGATGGGATGGACGAAATGGATTGATAGACACCACAAAGATCTATGGAAGGGATCTTTGATAAGCCTGGTTGCTCAAGAGCTGCTTCTCACAACACTCTAAAGACTTAGACAATAGTTTTGAGAAAACTAGAAAAACTTCATATTCATTCATAAAATTCAAAGTGGTGGTTTACAATGACAAACTAACTGAGCTTATATAGGCTCGACCTTGGGACTTCTAACAGTCTAAAATGACTTAAGGAAACAAATAAAAATCGAAATAAAAGACTTGGATGAGAAGGCTTTGATGGCTCCATGAAACTAGCCGTTAGGCTTGATTTGCTCTTGAGCCAAAAGGAAACTTGTGGAGCCTTTGTATCTGGACAGCTTCTGGATGTAGCCACGGTAAAGGAGTCTTCCTGATATGTCTCTGATTTGCCTTGATGAAGAATATGGCCGTTGGTCTTGGTAGATTTCATGAAGAAACTCCTTTAAGGCATTGAATGTAAATGCTGCCAAATATGGAAGGTTAGTGCAAATGAAGATCCGCCTGATCTCCTGGGTACTGGTGCAGCTAAGGACGTCTTGGATGTCTTCTGGATGGTTGAGATGATCTCCTGGCTTCCATAGAAAGGTTTTGGTCGGACCAAATTGAATTGGTTGGAAGCTTTCCCAAATTGTTGTCGGTTTGCCCGGTTTGAGGAAATTGATTGCATCTTGGTTCTTCCTGGACCAATCTTCTTGATTTCTGGTTTTATGGAAAGCTAAGAACCCACTCTTGAAACCCATGATTGATTCTGGAGAAGGCCGCTTCATTCCTGGGCTTGAATCTCCTTCTGAAGCCTGGTACTCGCAACTGGATGGGCTGGAGAACTTCCAGTTTGTAAAATCCATAACTTCCTGGTCCGTGAAGCTTTCCTTGAAATTCCAAGCCTCAAAGCTTTCTTTATGAGTTAGCTCTCCTTTAAAATTGGTTTCGCGCCAAAATAACTTCTGGTTGTTGAGATATGCTCCTTGGACTGAACCTCGGTCGCTGGTACCTCCTAGATGGCCGGTTTGGACAGTTTGGTTGACCTCTGGTTCAACCACTGGTTTGATGGCCGCATCAACAGACAATTCAGCTAATTCTGTAGTTGTGTAGTACTAGTAGAAAACTCTGTCAGATAAAACTCTGATTGAGTTTGGTACCTGCAAGTGGCTTTTCACTTGATAGATTGTCAAACCTTCCACATTCATCATCTTCATAACAGCCTTTGGGGTTGCCTCTGCCATTTTATTATGACAAAAAATAAAAAATTAGACAGACAATTCAGCTAATTCTGTGTTAAAACAAAAAAAAAATTTATCTGGTGAAAGAAAGAGACATAAATATAAGAAAGGCTTTAACTTACTCTCAGGTCCATCAAGCTTCTTCACAGCCTCTAGAAAACAGTCATGGAGCTCAGGACTCCATCTCATTCTTGGTTTCTGGATAACTGCTGCTGATCCTGGAGATGGCTGTTGTGATATAACAGGCATTGCTGCAGGAACACAGTTGTGACCAGGACTCGATCCACTCACTTGGTATATCTCCTGAAATCAAATCAAAACCAAAATATAAGGAGTTTAAGGAGACAAACATATTAGCCATGTAAAATGAAGTAAAGTTACATCAAGCCTAGGGGTCTTGGCACGGTCTGTGATGGCTAACTCGAGCTCATCAGAGAGGAACTGCAATTCAATTTGCTCCTCCGATAAGGAAAAGTTGACAAGATCTTGAAAACCTCCATCTCCAGAAAGAGCAAGAAAAGAGGTGTCTACTTCTTCTTCGTATGGAATGCTTAGAAGAAGATCCTCCTCCTCAGTGAAACTCGCAGATGGAGATGATCTTTGGGTGGAAGGATTTGGAAGGAAGGGAAGAGTGGTCCCGAGATGTTTCTGAGTGTCAGAGCTTGAAGATGAGGATAAGTTGCAGAAGGCAGAAGACCTCGAGAATGATGATCCATTTGAGAAATGTGATGGCTTGAACTGAAAGCTTCTTGTGGTGGTGGTGGTGGTTTCAGTTGGCTGAACGTTGAGAAAGTTATGGAGTGGAGATAGAGAGGAAGAAGAACAGCAAGTGTTTCCTCCATCATTGGTGGACAAGAGGCTATGGCTGTTCATATTTTGCAAAATAGGGATGTAACACGAACGACCTGAGATTAGGAAGAGATTGATATATTATCACTACTTGTGTCTGCGTGTACACGACGCAGACGCACCAACTGAATGTCTCGCAATCAAAAACACACGCTCCATTTAGAACAGTTGTGACAAGTAGTAGTAGTGGCGATCTGATGTTTAAACTAATTAATAGTACTATTAAAGTATTTTCTTAAGATCAATCATATGCAACTTGGGGAGTTGGAAACAAGAAAAAAAAATGCTTTGATGAAACCAACAAATCCGTCTTGGATAAGTAATAATTACCAACGAGACTACATTAATTTGTTTTTAATTCTAAATTAGTGTCCATGATAGCTGCTACTACGTCAGTCTTTTTTTTAATGCTTTAAAAGATTTAAGTAAAGGTTGTTTTATTTTATTTTATTTTTTTGAAATTTTAAAGGTTGTTTTATTTTAAATGGCAAATTACTAGTAACCATTAGAATTTTAAAATAGCTAATGAAATACAAAAACTAGTATCATTAGATGGGCCATGAACAAAACACACCCACACAAAATTTGCAAAGTTGGTCCACTTTATAAAGAACAATTCAAAATAATATTTCAAATATTTTATTTTAGCTGTGTGTAATCATAATTCATTACATTACATAGAAATGTCCTATCATACATTGCCATTGTAGTTCTCTTATGCGCCAGTCAGTTGTTGACACTAGAGCTACCGGCTCTTTTGAAGTGATTTTTATTTTTTTCTTCAATATTTGAGTTCCCTGTTTTTTTTTTTTTTTGCTGGTCTTTTTGAGACAGTGTAGATTGAACTTGTGATTGTTTCATACGAGGGTTAATCGAGCAACTAAAGTTCTAATTGTTTTTCTTCTCTACTTGGTTCCTCTGTCATCTGACGTTAGTGTTTGATTGCCTACTTTTAAGTATTTTATCCTTGTTTTCCCTCAATTTTTTTGGTAATGGATTTCACAGACAAAAACAAGATAAAGAGTGAGAACAACATATGCTCATATGTTCTTATTTAAATGAATTCACTCTACTTTCTCTTATCCACTTGCATTTGAGTATTATTGACCAATACCTTTGGTAAAGGTTAAATCATATAAAAGGAACCAAGTAGTACGGTGTCTCAATCCCTGGCATATTAAACTCTCTAACTTTGGAATAATTTAATATATTTCTACGTTAATATATTAATCCGCTTTTTAGCCAATAATACTTGAATCTTTTTGTCCCCATGAAAGCTGACCAGCTCAGTCATATCACATCACATATTTGTTCATATGTTCAGTGTTGAGTTGCCCATATATGTTTTGAATTACAGTGGGCCTGACCAAACATTAGTAGTTAGGCCCAAAGCATAAGGCCTGAATTAGAGTCTTAGAGTCTTATATTTCTCTTGGATTGGGTTGATAAAAGAAGAATGAAAAGACACTACTCTCATGTTGTTTCTTGTAAACATGTCTATTTTGAAGTTTTCAGTTAACACAAAATATATATACAAGATTCCCACCAACTAATGGAAGCATTCAGCTTTGTCCCCTCATATTTCATTTATTGATTTTGGTTTCTTCTGATTCTCTCCACATATTAGATTTAGTAGTATACTAATGATTGTGATTGTGATTGTGATTGTGATTGTGATTGAGATTGTGAAGGAATCCATATAGAATCAGCTCTTGCCTTACGGCCCTTATCCATTAGACAAGATTCTTTGACATTTCACTTCTTCCACATATATTTTTTTTTAAAAAGAAAAGAAATTGAATTAAAAATGAAAAACATCCATTTTTGTTTGTGATGCCTTATTCTCACAAATTAATATCATATATATATGGCTCAGCTGAGTTTGTGGTTTCAAATCAGATACCTGTCAATAATATAACAATACTGATGTTTTTGGGTTTGGGGTATAAAATAGCACTAAACATTGGTTCACAAAATTGATTGTAAAGGGTCAGAGAAAGGGCGAAATAATAGAAAAGAAAAGAAAGGGTCAGATAGAAGAATAAGTAAATTTTTTGGGCGAGAGATTATAATAATTTTAAAAAAAAGAGGAGAAAAGGCAGAGCGAGAGAGAGTGAAGAAGCGGTTGGGTTGGTCGAGACGCAACTGGAACAAAGGACATGAGTTGAGTAAAGTTGCCCGGAATTTGTACACGCACGCCACCACCACCACAACGCATTAACGAATGACTTAAAATTGAAATCCGTACGGTTCAATCGATTTCGCAAAGCGCAAAAAAAAAAAAAAGCCTTCAAAGGTCTCGACGATGAATAGCGTAATTTTCCGGCGAGATGTTTCTGTTTATGACGGAGCTTGGGCCACCGCAATTTCGCTTCTCTTGTTCTGTCTCTTTCGTATCTTCAAACTTCGCTTCTTTCCCCCACCTTCTCCCTCTCCCTCCATTGCCGACTCTGTTTCCCATCCCCAAATACAATCAATAAGGTATGATCAAAGTTTTTTTTTTTTTTTTTTTGTGGTTCTCTGTTCTGTATCATTAGAATCTCTCTCCATTGAGATTAGTTTTCAATGTAAAGAAAAAAAAACAATCTTTGTTTTCTTCATAATTTTGTAAGCGTTTTTTTTTGGGGTTTAGTGAAGAAGCTACGCTGCTTTCTAATATGTCTCGATTGGTCTAAATTTCGTTGAGCTACTAGTAACCAAACGAATCAGCTTTAATGTCATCGTCTTGATTCATCTATGTGCTTTGCAGGAGACCTAGAGTTGTTTCTGATGAAGATTTGAAATGGCTGATCCAAAACTTGGAGGAAAGCAAAGAGGCTGCTGAGACGTGGGAACATGTTATCCACAAAACCAACCATCGGATTTCATACTCCGCTAAACGCTGCAAGCCAAATGTAAAATACAAAGCTTAACTCATTTTAGTTGGATTTTCTGATTTGCTAAGTATAACCCCCCCCTCCCATCCCATTGGTTCTTTGTTTGTTGTTAGGATGGTGGTCCGATGAAGTACCTAAGTGTTACTGTATTTGAGGATTGCTCCTCTGAGATGCTGAAGGATTTTTACATGGACAATGATTACAGGAAGCAATGGGATAAGACTGTCGTTGATCATCACCAACTTCAGGTTGATAGCAATACCGGAATTGAGATTGGTCGCACAATCAAAAAGTTCCCCTTGTTGACATCAAGGGAGTACGTCCTTGCCTGGAAGTTGTGGGAGGGAAAGGACAACTTCTACTGTTTCACTAAGGTCTTTTTCTTTTTTTTTTTTTCTTTTTAAATGAACGTAGAAAACTTCCTTCTCTCTGATACAGATCTTGTCACTTAACTTTTGTTTTTCTTGTTTGCTCTTTGGTTTATTTACTAGGAATGTGATCACGATATAGTACCGCGACAGAGAAAGTATGTCCGTGTCAGTCACTTTAGATCTGGTTGGCGGATCAGGAGAGGTGAGTAGTGTGTTTGTTTATCCATAATTCAACTTAACAATTATCTTTTGAATAGAATCATATATTGATTGCCTTAGCTAACCTTTTGCAGTTCCTGGAAGAAATGCTTGTGAGATCAAAATGTTCCACCAGGAAAATGCAGGGTTAAATGTTGAGATGGCCAAGCTCGCTTTCTCTAAAGGCATCTGGAGTTACGTTTGTAAGATGGACAATGCGTTTCGTAATTACGTTGCAATCCCTCATAGACCCCATGAGTCTGTTTTATCTGCTCTCGCCTTAATTGCAAAGGTGAGATGTTTACATGCAAGAAGCAACCGGTTTGGTCTTGGCCTTGGCCTTGGCCTTGATTTCTCACATGTTTGTCTTCTTTGACATCCTCGTTTTTGTTCCTACAGGTTCCATCAGAGTTAGAAAGCCAGACAGTGGATGTCATGGGAACTAACGGTGGTGAAAAAATATTGACTCATGAAGCCAAACAGAAGAAGAAGTTAATGAGAAAGCCGTCAAAGAAACTGATAGCAAAAGGTCTGGTTCTTGTGGGTGGTGCTGCTATCTGTTTGTCTCGTGGTCACTCAGCCTTAGGTGCTAAAGTAGCATTGGCTTATCTCTTGACCAAGCTGAACAAACGTGAAACTCCTCTGAAGCAGCAGACCACCCAGAACACCATTATTTAAAGTAAGAAGAATCCCAGTTGTCATTGGGGGTTTACATCAAAGGTTTTTTGGTTTATTAATGACGCAAACCACATGAATTCTGATAGGTTTTGATCTTACAAAGTGTTGTACCTTAAAGCTGGAAGATATGCATTTTTTGTTCATATGGATTTAAAAGTTTATATACTATTAAACACACAAGCTTAAGAAGATTGGCTCAGACCAGCTTAATTAACTTATCCTGACTGAAATTGGTGGTTTGGTACCCTAAACCAGTATACAACATGTTGGTTAAAGAGTTAAAACTCTTATAATCAGATTAATGATTAACCTTAGCCTTTGAATTTCGTTACAAGAAAACGTAGCAAAGGACAGACAGTAATTACACTTTTTGTGTTTAGTTTAGTTTTAGATAACATAATCAGACCATTCGGTCAAATACGATGTCTGGTCCATGGTCAAACCTGGAACCTTCTCAACCATTTTCGGATTCTCTTTCCCACCAATTAATCTCGCCGGGTTTCCAACCGCCGTGGTACGCGGCGGCACATCCTTAAGCACCACCGACCCCGATCCAATCTTAGCTCCCTCACCGATCGTAATATTCCCCAGTATACAAGTCCCAGCTCCGATCAAGACTCCATCACCGATCTTCGGATGCCTATCGCCGCACTGTTTCCCTGTTCCTCCGAGCGTCACGTCGTGTAGAATCGAAACGTTGTCTCCTACCACCGCCGTCTCACCGATCACCACCCCCGTCGCGTGGTCTAACAGAACCCCATCTCCGATCTTCGCTCCCGGATGAATATCGACGGCGAAGGCTTCGGATACTCTGTTTTGGATGAGTAAAGCGAGGATCTTTCTGTCTTGAGTCCAGAGGTTGTGAGCGATACGATGAGCTTGGCAAGCCAGAAAGCCTTTGAAGCTTAGGAAGCAATGGACGTAGCTTAAGCAAGCTGGGTCTCTTTCTTTTTTTTTTTTGCTAAGTATTTGAATTTCATTACTTGAATGAGGCTGTTTGTGTTTACAAAGGAATAAAACGTCCTAGATATCCTAAGCCAAAAAAAAGAAAAAACAGAGGATATCTAGTCAGGAAAACTTCAGTCACTGAATTAATCAGTCATACTTCAGCCATAATAGCATAAGGTGGCGAAATTTCTTGCGCTCCTTCCTTGCTAGAATAGCATTCCGAACAAGTCTGTCGATCTTCTTGAATGTTGCAGCTGCAGGCATGGAGATGGAGTTGTGAAGTCTGTTGTTGCGTTCCCACCAGATGGAGTAGATTGTTGCATGAGCAACAAGCCGCCGAAGCGTTGATGAGGAAGCATTATCTTTTAAGTCAAGCCAATCCATAAAGGCAGTCCATGTATGGAAGAGGAACTGATTGTATCCCAACCTCTTTGTAATCAGAAGCCATATCTGTTCACTGAAACCACACCGAAGAAATAAATGATCCCGTGTCTCCCTATACGTGTTGCATATACAACATTTGTCCAAGAGCTGGTCACCCCAAGTTGTAGTACGCGCACGTGTTGGCAAACGATCAAGATGAGCTAACCACATCATAAAAGCATGGCTTGGGATGAATCCCTTATACCATACAGAAGCTGTCCAAGGTTGTTTATTACCTCCGTTCCGAATAGCCTCCCATGTGTATTTTGCCGTGAAAGATTTGGTACTCAAGTCATCCACTTCCCAAGCATATGAATCAAAATCAGGAGATAGTGAAGGGAGAGATATCGTACAGAGATAAATTTTTAGGGTCTCAGATTCCTGAGATCTGGCAGGCCGCAGATGCCAACCACTGGTGGAGCAAGCATCAGAGACTGTGGAAGTAAGAGGTATGCCTAGCTGTGTTGGACCTGATTGGCCGAAGAACTTGATGAGTGGTCCCATTGGCGTCCAATAATCATACCAAAAGCTTGCAATTCTCCCATTTCCAATATGACATCTAAGAAATTGCTCAGCAAGGTTTCGAAGTTTTAAAAGAGCCTTCCAAATCCAAGAGGACTGAGTAGAGTCGTCCAAGCTCAATAAACTTACATGTTTGATTATGTGCATCTTGCACCAGCTTGCCCACAGTGATTCATTCTCTGTGAATAAAAGCCAAATCAGCTTTAGACATAACGTTTTATTCCAAATGTGCAAGTCCCGTAAGCCTAGGCCTCCCTCAGATTTAGGCAAGCAACAGTTTGTCCATGAGACTCTTGCTGCTGCTCTAGCATTTATGTTCCCATTCCACAGAAACCGTGAGCAAAGCGATTCCACCTTGATACAACCTTTAGGTAGAATAAAACTTGAAAACCAGAAATTTAGAGTACCATAGATGACAGACCCAATTAGCTGCTTGCGGCCTGCAAATGAGAGAGCTCTAGAGGACCATGAGGTAAATCGAGATCTTAGCTGGTCTAGAAGCGGTCTATAGTCACATACTCTCAGTTTACGGTGCATGAGAGGAAGCCCCAAGTACCTGACAGGTAATGAGCCAATAGAGAATCCGAGACTCGTCATCTCCATGGTTTCCGCTGATTCAGTCCTGCTGTATATAACTCTGTTTTGCTGCGATTCATTGTCAAGCCAGACCAAGAGGCAAAACGTTCCATAGTAACCAAAATCTGCTGAAGGGAACTGTAGTGGCCATCAAAAAAGATCATTATATCATCCGCGAATGCTAGATGAGTCACACTTGGGTTTAAGGCGGCTGGATGATAGCCAATGGTGCCTGCTGCAAACTCCTTGTTTATCATTTGAGAGAAGACCTCCATGGCAAGGACGAAAAGGTATGGTGACAAAGGATCACCTTGCCTCAAGCCTCTAGCTCCCTTGAAGTAGCCACATAGTTCGCCATTTATGGCTACTGAGAACCGAGTTGTAGAGATGCATTGATAGATCAGGTTGACAAAAGAATCAGGGAACCCCAGAGCCCGAAGGATCAGCACGATATAAGACCAATTTATGGAGTCAAAAGCTTTCTTTAAATCAACCTTAAGCATTGATCTCTTACTGATTTTCTTCCAGTTGTACCCTTGAATCAGTTCTGTGGCCATTAGGACATTCTCTACCAAAAGCCGTCCCGGTATAAAAGCAGACTGAGAGTTGGAGATGATAAGGGGCAGAACCTGTTTGAGACGATCAGCCAAAAGCTTGGACACAGCTTTGTAAACTGTATTGCAACATGATATCGGCCGGAAGTCGGTTATACGATTTGCGCTTTGCTTCTTCGGGATCAAGGTGAGGATGGTAGTATTCCACTGCTGAAGAAGGGAGCCTGAGGAGAAAAATTCATGGATTGCATCGAGGACATCTCTTCCGACTACAGCCCAATTTCCTGTAAAAAATTCAGAAGGATATCCATCGGGTCCCGGCGCCTTATTCTTAGGCATTGAGAAAAAGACCTTATGAATATCTTCATCGGTAAAAGGCTGAGTTATGCTCTCAAGCACTGGACTACTCAATCTCTGTGGGAGGAGAGACAACAAATCCTCCAAAGAAGCTGCAGATTGGACCTGATTACCACCCAATAGATTCTCGTAAAACCCCACAATATGATTCTGAATGTCTGCTTTAGAGTCGAGAAGACAGTCGTTATCATCCAAGAGAGTGGAGATTAAATTTATAGATTGTCTTGTTTTGATGGATCGATGATAGTAGCCTGAGCTACAGTCCCCCTTTCCTAACCAATTCACCTTTGATCTTTGTTGAAGGAAAGACTCTTCAGCGGAGGCTAGTACATGCCATTTATCATGAGCTTTCTTTTCTGAGATGGCTGCTGCAGGGAAGGAGTACTGAGGCAGAGTCTTTGGCAGGCTTGGAGGTCCTCAAAAGCTTCATTTACCCGTTTTTCAAGCTCAGAATAATTATCTCTGCTGAAGGTGCGGATAATACTTTTTAATTCCTTCAATTTTCTTGATATCCGAAGCATTTTGGATCCCTCAAACGATAGAGCTTTCCAACATTCTCCAATCAAGCTGCGAAATTCGTGATTCTGGTTAAGCATACTGAAAAACTTAAAAGGTTTTTTAACCTTTTCTTTTCTGGAGTCAAGATACACACAGCAGGGGCTATGATCAGAAACTCCGGGGTCGCCAAACACACCTAAAGCATTAGGAAAAGAATCCAGCCAGCAATCATTAATCATAATCCTGTCAAGCTTTTTTGAGATTAGAGTATCACCCTGCTTGTTTGACCAAGTAAAAGGGTTTCCAATACAGGGAATGTCTGAGAGCTCCAAGGAAGTAACACATTGTGAGAATTCTCTCATGCCAAGCGGAGAAGAGAAACAGTCAGCGGAAGAGTGCTCCAAAGGGTAGAGGGTTTGGTTAAAATCTCCCAGCACTGTCCATGGACGGTTTCTAGTGTGAGGGGAAGCAGCAAGAAACCTGAGATCAGACCACAACTGTTTTCTAATATTTCTGAAGTTAGATCCATACACCAAAGTTACTGCAAATTCTGTAGAGATCAGAGGCAGTTTCACAATGCAGGAGACCGATTGTAGAGACTTGTGGCAGACAGAAACAGAGACTGAAGGATGCCAAAGAAGCCAAATTTTACCTAATTCCGAGAACTCGTAATTACAATCAAAATGCCAACCTGGTAGGAGCCTGCTTATGATAGCAGGGGCCTTATCCGGATTGACATGAGTCTCAACGAGACCACCAAAAAGGGGCTGAGCTTTCTTCAGCCACTTCCTAACACCGCGACGTTTTATTTTATCATTTATTCCTCTAATATTCCAGCAAAAAATATCCATAGAGGGGTAAAGGTCAGAGGTTTAACGGGCCTCTGCCCCGAGCTTTGCCCAGAAACTGCTTCTTCATCTTACGAGTCATCACTTCAATGAAACGATCAGACTCATTCGCAGGGTTGTCATCATCGGCAGAGATGCTATCTGATCCTGAATCAAAATCCGTGCCTGATCCATGAGCAGAGTTCCTTGAGAGTGAAGACCTGCATCATTCAAGTCAACAACCAAGAAGCCATTTTTCGAAGGAGAGACCAGTGGGCCAGGAGGTTCCTGGATTCGCAGACCCCGATCAGAGTTATTCTTGGCTGCACCTTGATGCTTCCTCGAAGCAGAGCTAGGTTCTTTAGGGAGCCCAGCCCGTGCAATAGTTGAGAGAGAAGGAGCAGGAATGCCAACGATAGTCAGCTGACTTTTAATGGGTGCTTTTCCAGGACGCAGACCATTACGAGCTCTTCTGGTACAATTGTCCGAGCTGTGTTTTACTGAGTTACAGACTTCACATCTTGGTGCAGTTGGACATTTTGAGATTGTGTGACCAACCTTCAGGCAGTGTGAGCAAAGAGAGGGAAGCCACGGGCTTGAAACCTGTATACGAGCAACCTCTCCATTTTCGAATTGAGCATTCACAGCTTCAGGAAGAGGCTTCCTTGGGTCAATTACTGTGTACACTTTTGCAACTTCAATGTTCGTGAGGTTTTCAGTAGACGGGTGCAAGCAGATAGGATGACCAACTAATCCAGCTATCTCTTTCAGTGCATCTTTGTTGAAGAACTGAAGCGGTACACCGGTGAAGTCAAGCCAGACCGGGACCATCGAGAGCTCGGGCTTTTCAGCTTGGACTCCAGGAGCCCATTTAGCAACAAACATGGTCTGGCCGTCTACTTGCCAGAGGCACTGGCTCAGTATACGACGACGGGCATGCGGACAGGGAACACGGAACAGGAAAGCGTGTCCTTCCATCTTTGAGACCGAGATATCACGCCGATTCTTACTCCAAATGCCATTAACAATAGCATGAACAGCTCCTCGAGCTGGAGGATCCTCGTAGAACTGTCCGATAATGAAGCTGTCCCAAGATTTCTTATTCTTCTCTATCACAGAATTTGGGATTTTGACGCAAGGTTCTCCTGAATCAAGGGTGAAAGGAATGCCTTCAGGATCAAGTTTTGAACAACTCGTCTTTACGAACTGACGCCAGTGGTTGGCTGCCATCTTCGCTCTGTCTAAACCGGCAGCGGCAACACAACTTTGAGGTGAGCTTGATTTTTCCGCTTCGGTTATTGGGGCTTTTTCTGCAGGTACAATCGGAATCGTAGCTGGAATTTCAGACGGAGGGGGCACGTTCTCTCCTTCTTCTAGGGTGGTTGTGACGGCACCTTCAATTTCAGAAGAGGGTTTTTTGTGAGCTCCAACAGATTCGGTGACTATTCCCACAGGTACAATCGGAATCGTAGCTGGGTATACAGATGGAGGACGCACAAACTCGCCTTCTTCTAAGGTGGCTGTGACGGCACCTTCGACTTTAGAAATAGGGTTTTCGTGGACTCCAACGGATTCGGTGGCTGTGACGGCACCATTAACGGCATCAAACGGATCCTCAGCGGCAGCTTTGGTGGCTGTGACGGCACCAGGAGAGGCTGGATCTGAGGGTTCCGAAGGTACTTCAACGACCATCTCTAAAGAGGGGGGCGCAGAGAAGCGAGAGACCGAGGACTCAGAGGAGGCAGAGCCGGAGGGGCTACCATCCGCTGACTTGGCCTGCTGTTTTTTCTTCTTCGTCATCTGTGGCGGTGGGGACCGACGCCGAGAGACGCGGCGGTGGGCGGCGAAAGAAAAAGACCTCAGTTTCGTCGGGAGAGAGTCTCGTCTTTTTATTTATTTATTTTTTATTCTTTCAAAAAAGAAAAAACAGAGGATATCTAGTCAGGAAAACTTCAGTCACTGAATTAATCAGTCATACTTCAGCCATAATAGCATAAGCTGGGTCTCTTTCCTTTGCTGCTAATACGTCTTGCTTCACCGACTCCATCATCTCTGGGCTTTCTTGTAAAACGCCGATGAACAGTTCGAAGAGGGTGTTGCTTGGTAAGGTCAAAGTGCTGAGCTTTACGGCAAGAATGTTGGCCAAAGCGGAAGCTAACGATGGATGCGATGTAATAGAAGAGTAATAGTAGGTTGATAAAATGGGTTCTTGCTCAACCTCGGATTTAGCTTCTTCAAGCATCTTAACCCAGACATCATCACCGTTCAGAGAGCTTGAGTTTGAGGTTTTCATGATGGGTGTTCGTGAAATCCGATCAGGGAAAAGGTTCATGTAATGGAACCGAGAATTATCGTCTTGACAAAGATGGGTATTAGACGTGTGGATGCAGGGTGCCATTGAAAATTTGTTCTTGGAAGAAGATGTTACAGGCAAGGAAGAAGAGGGAAGTGAATGGTTGTGTGTGGAGAAGAAGATGAACAAAGCTTATATAGAAGACGGCCACGGCCACGAATCTCTGAGGAATAACATTTTTTTAAAAAAATATTGTTTTGCTGTGTGTTTTGTATTCTTAATGTTTTTTTTTTGTCAAAGGATAATGTATTCTTAATGTTTTTTTTTTTAAAGAAAATGTAGTATTCTTAATGTTTTGGTGTTAAATTGTAAGAGGTTGTTAACTTGATATGACAAGCAACACACATACGTACAGACGCTTTCAGTTTTGTAACTTTTCTTGCTTGATTCCTAGTAATATTATTCTTCTGTTTATCTACACATTCAAGGCTCATCAGTCATCATATGTGTTTTTTTGTTCCACAACTTCCACCTCCTTTTTCCTTTAACCTCCTAAATTGTTTATTTATATAGTATTTTATATATCTAATCTACTTGAATGACTAGTTCAAAGAAAGAAAAAAATAGTATAGGGCTAGTATATTTTGATAAAATTGTAACTAGGATTTTTAGTGTGCTCTCTATTGGATTTGCCAATTAATGAGAAAACAAAAATTATGAAATTTGGACCCGGTTTGTAAAAGCTAAAGGAAAAGGAGGCTCCAAAAGAAAAAGAAAGGTGACGTTTGTAGTGACGTATGTCTATGTTTGTCTAAACTTACGTGAAGCCATCGTCCTTTGACTTTGCAGGACTCCATTAATTCAAGGTTACCTGAATCTAATCATATACTTCTCACTCTTTTAATTAGTACTACCTGGTTCAGTTTTTATTTAACTTGGAATCTTTTAATTACTAGTATATTGTTAGAAGACATGTTACTAGTTTAAACAAATATCTCACACTATTGACCGGTGACAAATTCTTCAAATCAAATTTTCGGTTTTCTAGTGACAAATAGTCCTATTTTGGATATCGGTTCGGTTCAGTTAGAATATTTCAAATATCAGGTAGTTCGGATAGAAGGTTAGAAGATTCATTTACTACCTACTATTTTTGGTTTGATTTCGTTCCGGTAGTTTTGGATTAGGTTCGATTTGGATAGTAAAGTTAGGAGCCGAAAAATACTCAAATAAAATTTATAAATACATATTTAGTTATATATTATATATAATTAATATTTTTATAGATATAGATATCTGTTCGGTTCTCGATTTGGTTTCAGATCGGTTATTTCGGATATATAAAAGAACCATTCGAATTTTTGAAGATTTCGGTCCGGTTTCTGATATTTGAAGGTTTTGGTTCGGTTCAGATTTTCGGTTCGGTTCTAGTTTTTTTGGCCGAGGCCTAGTGACAAGTTTCAGGTGAGATAAGACTATTGTTACAGTCTTACAGATACTCTATTCCATAGTCAATGATGAAATTTGTCCAAACTGTATCGTTAAATTCAGTTGAACGAACCGGGAAATGTAATACTCTTTAATTATCTGTCAACTGCCACTAATCAGCCTATGACACAGTATAATGTGACAAAATATTGGTCGGTTTAACCTACAGTTATGTGTGTATAACGATGGGATAAATAAATATATTATCATTAATTATCTTATCTAGTTGGAATTTTGGGGCCTTTGAAATCAGAAAACATGCAACAAATCAAAATAAAATAAAACAGACTGGAACAAAATATATTCGTTAATCAAATAAAAAAGGAACCTTTACCTTTCATTCATTTTTGGTTCAAAGACTTGTTTCGAAGTTTACCTAAACCCCACTGCTTAGAACAGTAGCCACTGTTCCCGTTTCATGGTGTACATAAAATGAAGATACAATCGTCTCTGACTATGAATAATAAAATGTTTGATGGATCCTTTTAACGCCTCCATAATCGGCCTTGCCTTTGTCCTCGTTGTTCTTGCATTCGCCTGCATATTCACAAGACGGGCTTAGTGTACAACTAGCAACAGATTTTTCAAGTGATAGAATAGGCAAATAAAAAAGTTATCTTCGACTCACTTTTGATACTCTACGGATCTCTCAAGGAACTCTTTCGCAACATCTTCTTTTCTCTCGTAGGAGGCTAGAACAGGTCTGATATCAGCTGGACCGTTACGTGCAACATCTGTAGACACAAACAAAATAGGATCAACCAACATTGATAAATGCAGGTCACGAGACTGGAATAGAACCATAATTTACATTCAAGAAAGGGTATTAGGTCGACAAGCGCAGTGTCATCGGACTCGAGTTTGTAAGGCTTGATTGGCACGCTAACATACAGAATCCTCTTCGGGTCTCTGTTCAGCTTTGACAGATCCTGCAGCAGAGGGGGTTTTAAATAGTTAGTAGAGAAACAGCTACTTTGGAAGGTGACAGAGTATATGATAAGATGATTAGATACCCTATAGTGCTTTCCATTCTCATATTTGGTAGCGCCTCTTGCTAGCTTATAACGTATGTATCCATCTTGGTCTAACTTCTCGCAGACCGGTCCTACGTACTAGAAGCAAAGAAACATTTTTAATCACCGCAATATTAGGAAAGTACACACACATACAAAAAGACTAGGACGAATAGTATACCATCTCCATCTGGTCAGAATAGACGACAATCTCATAGAATTTCGAAAGGTGCTCCAAGAATGCATCGACACCTGGTCTTTTGAACGTCCTCCACCCTCTCTCTCGCTAATGTTTTTTTTTTGTGAAGTAAATAAAAAGGCAGAAAAGGTTAAATACGACAAATCAGTTTACCAGGACTCCTTTGCCCCATAAAATAGAAACTCTTTAGGCAAAATATTTACATGTACGATGCAATTGGTGGTTATCAGTAGGCACTAGGCAACTGTCAAAAATCAATGGAATATGGGGAGTTACCTTCCAGTCAGTGTAAAGCAGAGTCTCATTCAGATCAAGAACGAGAGTGTAGATTACATTCTGTTCTGAGGGATGCAAATCAGGAAGAAGCTTTTCGGAGAGAGGTTCTGTAAAGCCCTATAAGCAAAATAAGATAGGTAATAAAGAAGAGAAAGAGAATATTTTGTATCAAGCCAGGGGGTGAAAGAAGATAGATACTTTAACATGTTCCTCCACAGATTGCCTAAGCTCCAAATACATTTCAATGGCTCTGGCAGGAACTGAACAGAATTGAAGCAAAAACCAAGTCATGTTATGCCCCTTACTTAAAGAGATAAATCTTAGTTATGACAGACAAATGCAAAAGAGCTATTATACCTTTGATGGCAGCAGAGTACAACATTGCCTGATATTTCTGCAAAGAGATGAGAGTATTAATTCAGAGAAGCTTTGAAAAAGAAATATCTTGAAGGGAGAAAAACATTTACAAGTAGTAGTAGTTGAGAGATAAAAAGTCATAGAGAAACAATGGTTAATCAGAATAGAATCGAACGCCGAGTCTCTCAAGTAGTGTAAACTCACATCAATGCCGGAAGACTCAAGAGGTGGTGGTTGAGTCTTCAAAGCTGATTCACGGAAGGCCTTGGTCTTCTCGTTCACTTCATCTAATGTGTAAGCTTCACACCAAAACGAATAAACAAGATGGATTAATAAGAGTAAGAGTCGAATATTTCAAGCTTAAAGAAAAAACACCATTCAAAAGAGATATGAGAATTGAGAAACTTGACAACATTTTCAAACCCATAGCTTGTGTAAATGGAATGAATACCATAGCTTGTATAACCAACAGCAGCGGTGGCACCAGTGAGTGCCCAGATGATTACGTTACTAAGAAACCTAAGACCTTTCCGCTCCTTTCCTATGGCCTCCACTGCTGACTCAGGAGGAGGATTCGGCGGTGGAAATCGGAAAAGAGCGACTGCTGCTGGGCAGAAGAGGAGATCCTGAAAGATGCATTGGAGGAAGATGATTCTGTAGAGAATAGCCTTGATGGAGTACGAGATTGAAGCTGAAGTAACCTTGATCGAAGAGGAACAATAGAAGAAGAAGAAGAAGCCATTCCTTCCCGAGATGAAGTTTCTCCAAGCCCTCTGGCTTTGGGGTTTTTGAAATTTGATCAGAGAATAGGTCTGTTTGGAAACAAGACTTATTAGGTTCATTATCCACTTTTTGGATGTAGGTTTATCTCAGCTCCTATAAGGCCATGCGCATCAAGAGTTCATGCGGCAAGGTCACACACTTCCCAAAAAAATATATTACAATAATTGCTTTTGATGAACTCGCGCAACGCTTCCTCGATGAACCCGGTTCATGACTATTTTGCGGGCCCCACGCCACGTGGCGGCCCGCTATTAGTTCGTTTTTTTAAAAGTCAAATGAAAAAAATAAAAATCCTGAATCCCAACGCGGGTTCATTGATGCACTTGCCCTAAAATACTTTGTCCATGCCACCGTTTCTTTATTTTTTTTACATAAAAAAAGAATTAACAAAAAGCTTTTATGTGCTAATTAAGTATACATAAAACAAATGTATGAAATGTACGAAGGGATATTAAAAATGAACTAGAACCAATCTCCGCGCTACGCGCGGATAAGTGTTTATTTAAGTCCCGGTTATGATATTTGATGTTTTTGTTTGTTATGATTGTATTATATCTTTTTAAAAAATAAATTTCTGATGATCACGAAATTGTCTTAAAACAAATACAATAGATCTAAGTATCATAAAATTTATATAAAAGAATAAAGTGTCTGATCAAGAGATGCTGCGATGATACCATTCGAAATAAATAGCCTTTGGAAGGTAGAGATTAGGTTAGGTAACTTAAATTAAATTTTATACGATAGAACGATTAGTTATATACTAAGGTACCTGATTGACGTAGATGCATAAGAACCGTGGATGTCTTCATTAAGAATAGGTAGCTTCCT
Source organism: Brassica nigra (assembly GCA_016432835.1). Taxonomy (NCBI): domain Eukaryota; kingdom Viridiplantae; phylum Streptophyta; class Magnoliopsida; order Brassicales; family Brassicaceae; genus Brassica; species Brassica nigra. The sequence continues at coordinate 45,369,864 of CM028243.1, forward strand.
ATGGATGTGGTGTTGAACTTTGTAAATTTGTCGGGAATTTTTATTTATGAGAAGAAATTTTGTGAATGGTGGATATGGAACGTTTAAATTTTAATTGTAAGTACCTTTGTGGGGAAGAAGGCCTTTGAAAATTTCTTTGAAAACAACATTCTTAACCCTTAGCTTGTGGGAATCTTCGCCTTTAATGATTGTTAATCCCGCTTTGCTTGTGACACGTGATAGGGTCACATAAAGTTGACCATGAGAGAACACGGGTTTAGGCAGATATAAAACGACCTCTTTTAAGTTCTGACCTTGGTTTTTGTTGATTGTCATTACGTAGCACAATCTGATAGGAAACTGCCGTCGACGTAAGGTAAACGGTAGATTTGTTTCTTCATGCAAAAGAAAAATTCTTGGAATCAAGATCTCTTTTCCAATAAGCGATCCAGTGATAATTTCTGCCTTCAGCAAGCGCTCGCCTATGTGGGTTAAGATCATACGGGTACCGTTGCACAATCTCTTTCTCTGATTTATGTTCCGTAACAGCATAACTGGGGCGCCTACTTTTAGAGTGAGTTTATGCGAAGGCAGACCTGAAAACTCCAAGGAATTAAGGTACTCTACTGGGTAGAGTGTTACATTTTGATCTGATTGAGTTTCCGATATCTCAAAGCTATCAAAACTGAAGTAATCTCTTGAAACCCCGTCTGTATGTGAGATGGTGTAAGCATTTATCTCATCCACGGTCTCATTTCGTGGTGTGAGTATAGCTCTATCAGTGTAGTAGCTCTGGGAGGCTGTCACAGTGTTGACTTCTCCGTATGCCGCATTGATAACCTCTTTCAATGGATCCACATCACTTTGTCGAATCAGTGAGCTGTCGACAGCTATCATTTGTTCGTGGTGGTCCTCGTACTGATCTCCCGATCCTGGTTCTAAACGTCCTTCTCCGACTTGTAAGAGCCAATCCGAAAACTCCTTTTCTTCCTGATTCAGTCTCATATTCGTTTTCAAGGAGAACTTGTGGCAGCTATGCCATAAGTATGAGTGACTTATTGAAGCTAGGACAGTATCAGCTCTACTGCCTCGTGGGATTACAGGAAGTATTTGCCAAAAATCTCCGCCTAACAGTACTGTCTTGCCGCCAAAAGTTAGATCTTTCGCGGTTGTATCTTTTCTAGACATTATGTCTCTCAACGATTTGTCTAGAGCCTCAAAAGCATGCTTATGTGTCATAGGTGCTTCATCCCAAATTATCAGATCCGTTTTCTCAATTAGCTCAGCCAGCATTGTATCGGGTTTGATGTTGCGTAGCTTATCCTCAGAGAGCTTTAAAGGGATGTTGAAGCAAAAAATGTGCTGTTCTACCATTAGGTAGGAGCAATGCGGCTATTCCAGAAGAGGCTACCGGCAGGACAATTTGTTTTCTGGATCGCATTCTCGATATTATGGTTTGGTAAAGGAACGCTTTACCTGTGCCGCCTGCACGATATACAAAGAATAGTTTTCCTTCTTTTTTATCAACAGATTCTAAGACTGATTCGTAAATTGCACGCTGGTCAGCATTAAGCTGTTTAAATTGCCTGTCATGTTTTAGAGTTTCCTCGGCGACATCGTAATCCAGTTCCTAGTTCCACATATTGTTTCCCAGCTCCCTCAGCAGAACAGGTTTGATCTTCGGCATATCTTTAATATCGGCTAATGTTCGGTCATGCATTCGCATCAAATTTTCTACTTCGATAAGCGTGAACTGCTCAAGAGTCTCATCATCTAGCTCCAGATTTGCATGACCCATGATTCTCTGCCTCTTGTGTAGTATATCATCGCTCATTGATTTCCAAGAGTATTCCCATAAATGTTTAGGACTTGTTGCAAAGCAGTTCGTCAAGAACGTGACAAACATATCGCGAAGTTGATATGGGGTAGCCCATCTAATGCCTTCTGACATGGTCTCGTGCCACTCAACATCGTTGTCCAAATAGCCTCGTGCGTAGCAAACTGACTTGAAATCAGGGTATTTCACATTGTTGTAAGTTTTGAGCTCGTCATAGCTTCGAGGATCCTTGATCTTATTTATGAGGATCCTTAGAAAGTAACGATCACCTGATGATGGATGAACAGTTACGATTCTGCCAATGGCTCTGCCTTTATTACGTTCAGACCAGACTTTAGTACTGTTGTTCCACACAAAATATTCTGGAATTTGCACGTACGTTAATGTTCTTGCAAACTCTGACCTTCTGCATAGAACCATCCACTCAGTGAACATTGTTTTCTCGATTCCCGACTTACGGATTACACGGCTAAGATTATCAGTTTCTTTGATTGAGATGTTATGTTCGCCTTCTAGGTGAATGAGCAGCTTCTCAACTGATGGTTTTCTTTTGTGTATGTGGAATGCGTACGTCCGCCACATAGACTCACAAGCTGACAAATATCGAGCATCGATGTAATCTTGGATCTCATTGCGTTGCTTGATGACTCTCTCATTTGATCCCTCCGAGGTCGGTGTTTCAGAAGTAGTTGCCATATTTCCCTTCTCAATAACAGCTGATGCTCTGTCAACACCTCTGGTTATGTACTTGAATGAATACTTCACCGCACTTGTTCGATTACACCACTCGACATTAATATGAGCATTGTACTTCTTTAGAAGCTTGATGTTATGGGGAACAACAGAGGTGTTGTCTAGGATTGACCCATTTTTACCACACTTGCTTTTTCGTTCTGACGCCGGCGGTATAACACATATCCCGACTTGTCAATTGAAGTGCTTTTGTTATACGGCCGAGGATACTTTTTCGTGCACACATTATTTTCCATACATGGTGACCTCGGATTAAGTGTACCACATGGACCATGGATCATGTGTTTTGTGACTAAATTATAAGCCTCTGGATCTTCATCTTTGTCTGGGAGCTCAGCTGAGATTATCTCATCAATTTCGTCTGCACTTGGTGTCCTAGAACAGTTTCCAAACCATAGTAATATATGATCATGAGGAAGACCCCTTTTCTGAAACTCTATTATGTGGAGTGCTGCCGTATACGGCTTGAAGAAAGTCCCCTTTTTGAAATATGTGAGTAGTTGATCTAACTTCATTTTGAAGACTCGACATTCAATGTCTGGTCTATCATTGGGTGAGTCTCCACCATATCTCATAAGATGCTCTTTAATCTCGACCCAATTAGGATTGGCCGTCATCATGACAAACCAATCTGGATTGCCGAAGTCTCTGCAAATTGCCATTGCGTCATAATATTTCTCAAATAAGTATCGGGACCCACCAGTGAAACTCGGCGGCAATATATACCTCTGGCCAACAATTTTAGCATCTGTGTCACCTCTGCTCACAGCGTCTAGAAAATTACTGTATAGCTCGGCTCTCAAGACATCTTGATTGATGGAAGAGACACCCTTCTTTAATCAATGTCATTCATTGGTCAAGACGTGTCTGGATCAATGAAGAATTGTATTGGCGTACGGCCAGGAATTGTCTTGTTTTCGAGGTGCCTATCTCAAGATTTAGTGGGATCTCTGGGTGAAAGCCATACTCACCATATGTAAACAAAAGAGGGTATTGTATACTCATGTATAGGGGGTGATCGTCACATAACTGCTGCAAAGTGTCAGATTGGAACTGGACCACTATATCTCGTAATCCGATTGTCGATGACATATCCCCTACAATAAGGCCTGTGACCTCACTTGTGTTCGGAAGATCGTACTCTCTCCCTTTCCCTTTATCTGGGAGCAACCTAACAGTGAACTCTTCCCCTTTTTCGTAGTGGTCACGTGCCCGTCGAAATATCTTAGCCAGACAATTGTTCTCGTCAACCATCTTGATCAGGCGCTGTAAGGTTGTCTCATCAAGATTACCTTCACCCGAGGTTTGACCCATCGCAGTCAACCGGTTTTTGCCTTCGTTGCCCGTATCAAATATATAAAGCTGGAGATATTCCGGGAGACAGCCCTGCTGTGGTATAAGCGAGCCAATTCTATGGTGGGTCTAACCCTGGATCCGTATAGTGTATGGACCAGGCGCATGCACGACACTATAATCCATTTTCATCCCAACTGATGTGAAAGCCAGTACAAAATTATAGACTCTGATAGTATCCCGAAACGACCTAGACCGAAGCAGTTCTTCTAACAGAGCTGGAGGTTGTTTCATCGGTGGAAGCTTTATCTGGCCATGGTTACAGCAAATCGTGAATGTTGGTTCACCGGTTCTCGAGTCTGTACCAGTGCTCTCTAAAGTCCACATTAGCGCACCACATTTCGTGCATGCTACGATTGGGTTATCTTCGGCTTTAGATGTAGAGTCTTTATCTGTATTAAATTGTGTTTGACATTGTTATCATATCATATGTTTATAATAAATGATTGTACGGAGTCTAACTTCCGGTAAGAAATACAGCAGAACCTGTATTAATTAGTAGTTGATAAATTATCTAAATTAGTAAAATATCAAAATTTCGCCTGTGTCAAATAGAGCAGATTCAACTTTTGTCAAATATTGTTTAAATCGTAAGATGATAATTTCTAAATTTTTATTTTAATAAAATATTTACCCTTTAATGTATTTATTAGAAATTTATATGTATAAATATTTATATACATACAAAATTCTCGTACCTGTAAAAATAATATATATACATATATATATATATATATATATATTTTCTTATCATTTAACATTTTTGTTGAAACCGATTAGTATTGTATGTAAAAATGTATTGGAGCTATATGCGATATAAATTTTATTCACCAGATATATTAGTAAACGTAATATAAACATCTAATAAGAAAAATAACAATTAATGTATATACATAAAAATCTTAAAATATTTTACTTAGGTTAATCATATATCTAAATAATAAAATATAAATATATCAACCATTAATTCATTAATGGAGACTAATTTCGTTAAGTAATACAGCAGAATAACAACATTTCGCTGCCTCAAATAGAGCATGATCAAATTTTGACACAAATCTTTTAAATAGTAAGATAATAATATTCTTTTAATTTAAAAATAAAATAGGGTCCCTTTAATTTATTTATTTTAAATTTTTGTATATAGATTTATATTCATAAGAAAATTGATTTGTATATATAAATATATATTTAATATATTTATATATATATATATTTTATTATCATTAAACATTTTCTGATGAGACCTAGATATTATATTAAACGTAATATTAATATATTATATAAAAATAACAATTTTGTATATACAGTAAAAGGGGGAAATTTTATTGTTTCAGTTTAATCATATATTTAAATAATAAAATGCAAATAAGAACGTTTATAAACTAATATCCTATAAATCACTTAAATTTGGAGTATATACATTATTAGATAATAGACGTTTGAATGTGTTGATATCACATATCTTTATATTTATCCTATTTAGTGGACAAACATATATAGTATGTATCTTTTTTTTTCTCCCAGTGCGTCTGAAGCCAAGTGGTCTTGATGGAGTATATGAAAAATGCGTAAACAATTATAATCACAACTATAAATCTATTTAGCCTTAATAGATTAGGGTAGTTATGATGTTTACCTTGCGAGAGTGCTGAAGTTCGTTTTGATAGCAACACGGCCTGTCTCATGTTGCGAGCATTTTTCTGTTTGACTAATATATTTGAAAATAATTAGTATCAGAGGATATAATGTATGATATATAAAGTATTTGATTAAGTTCCGTACTATAGGAGCCGCACTTCTCGCAGCTACCTGTTTGTTTAATTTTGGAACCCATTTTAGTTTAATGAATAAATATTGGCAAATGTATGTTATCAGAGATCATGGAAACTTACAGTCATAAAATGTTGGTTTGAACGCTGGTCGATTGTTTATTTGACGAACTGATAAATATTCATAATCAGAGTAATGTTCCATACAACATTATTGTTTTGAATTAACTTATATGTTAGAATAAAGAATCACCTTTCGATTTTGTACATGATCCAATCGGCCGCCCTCGTTTTCTTTTTTGTGTTATCCCGGACGATGATCCTGCATTTCAAATCTTAGCTAACTAATAATTTGGTCCGACAACATATGTAAGAGTCATACAGTTAAACTTTGCTTTGATAATTGCTACTACAAAGATTTAGGAATAATAATATCTTAAGGAGTTATAATGTTCTTATGTTGAACAATGACTTTTTAAATATTTTGTTCTTCCGGGTAATGCAATATAAAATATTTGCCAAAATATTGTGTGAATAAATATTATATATTTAACTTCTTAATATAACTAAATTTTATTCCACAATAATGATGATCACTTGGACGTAACTCTAAAGATTTGAAATTTGTAAATGTTTTCATTTATTATAATGTGCAAAATCATCGGCTATATGTGCTTGTTTAGTTTTTAAAAATATCCCGAGTTAAAATCTTCCTTTATTTAACATTGGCACGTTTATATTGCCTAAAGGAAAATTATGTTATTGTTTACAAAACATTTGTATTTAGGGCACTGTGTTATCCGAAGTAATTGCTGCCATCTTAAAATTTAAAACCAGAGGCTAAGTTTTTTTTTTCCTGATTACAATAATGTGAGATGCATATTTGTGAATTTTTTTTTAACTGAATTTTATTAATTATAAATTTGTTGTCATCTTTATGAAATACATGGAGATAACTAAATTTAAATACCAACTATTATGGAACTACGTTTTATCAAAGGGGAATACGTTTTAAAAATGTGTTAAAAGATTTTTTTATTTATAACATTTATGTAGTTGATTTCCTCATGAAAGATATTATAATTAATGAAATCCTACCTGATGGAATATCTAGTCTGATATGTATTAATTGAATTAGTTATTTAGAAATTCATAACTGTTGTTCTTAAAAGTATTTTAAAATATTGACAAATTCATAACTATTAAAAATAATTATAGCATTCCTCATTATTTACCAACCCAATTTAAACACTGTCGGTAAAGTATATTTGTAATTATAATATGTATAGAAATAGATCACAATAATTGTATTACAAATGTTTTTTTAGGAATTATTTTGAAATAATTACCCTTTGATTAATAGTTTTATGGATTGCTACAATTCTATGTATTAATTCTTTAAGATATTACTAATAACCTATCAATTAGATTACAATAAGTATGAATACTATATGGGGGAACTTTTGGTTATCAAATATTAAAAATATGTTTTAATTTTACCACTATAAAAATAGTGTTTGCTTGAGAGTCCTTAATATAGAACAGAGCTCTCTGATTTGTTTTGATTTTTATTGAACATAAATCAACTTAGCTAACATAATCGCATAGCTTATGTGTTTATTTTGATTAATTGAGTTGACTCATTTTCATTACAATTCTTCACAGATATAAATAGTCTCTGTTCACAAATAATCATCAACCGAATGCTAAACAACTTATATTATATATTTCTCATATATAATCCAATAAAATATGGAAGGATCACGTATTTACCTGCTTTTTCTACGTGTTGATCAGATGAGGCGGAGTCCATTCCTGGCTATACACCAAGCTTATCTTTCGCAGACAGTTATGAGAGAGTAACATGTGTTTTTTTTTAACGACAGAGTAATATGTGTTTCGATTTGTGTTGATTTGTTTTCCCATAGAAAGTATATACTCGATGCAATTAATGCTTGTTAGACTATTATACGACATTCCTTATTTGGAGTAGTGATGAAAGGACTTTTCTAAGGTCCTAATCAAATGATGTAGTATAAAAGATTATCGAACCAATCCTAGGTGATTTCAATGCAAAGGGAATGCAAGTCTATGCTTAATCTAAGTGCAATCAATAGAGTGGAGTGAAATGAACTAAAACTAAACTAAAATGCAATAAAGTAATGATCTCTCTTTCAATATGAAGCAATAGGACTCATGGGGCAAGGGAATTGACCTTGGGTGATCAAGCTTCAATCTAAAGGTGGCAGCAACATTCAATCTATCAACCTTATGCCTAGACAACAAAACTAAGCGAGCTCTATCTCTAGATGAATGCTCTTTTGCAATGATCACCCAAGTACACCAAATCTCTTTGGCTGTAATAATCAAAACAAGCATAAAGAATGAGTCTAATAGCAATCATAGCTTCTTTGACAACTAATCTCTTAGGAAAATCAAGCTAAAAGCATAGATGAGTTGGTTCAGGCATTTCATAGAACACCTTTCGGGCATGAAATGTCTATGGCTCTATGTTTGAGAGGCCAACCCAAATATAGCATTAAGAACACCAAATCAATGCAAGGAAAGGATAGATCTAAAACTAAGCACCTTGGATCTACACTTAATCACCCTAAATCTCCCAAGCCCATGAACCCTAAGATGATCTACTCTCTAATAGACATGATTTCCCTTAAACCCATGAAGAATTCAAGGTTAACCATGATTAGAGAGCAACAGATGCTCAAGAACACAAGAATAAAAGAAGAAAAAGGATACAAGATCCAAACTTTATTCAAGATCCAAATGTGTTTTTTGAGAGAAAAAGAGACAAGTCCCTCAAAGGGGATACAAGAGTATTTATATGGGGCTTGGAAACCCTTAAAAACATAAAGGAGAAAGTCTAAAAAGTCCTTGAGGTCATTAACTCTTCAGCCAATCAGAATCCAGCAAGAAGGAAGAAACTGGCCGATACCCGGGTAAGGTGGTCGAGTCCCGACCCTCGTATGCCAGGCCGCGTATGTGAGCCGTGCGGGTCCTTCAGACCGTGTATGCCAGGCCGGGTGTGTGGAGCCGTGTGGGGTTCTCATCCCGGGTGTGTGAGGCCGGGTACACTCCCTGGCGTCCATCATCTCTCGCCCAACCCGTGCGGGTAGGTTAGGTCGGATGTCCAGGTCGGGTGTCTTGACATGCTTCCAATGAATCGATCATAACTTCTACAATATGGCTCCAAATGACTTGAAACCACTTCCGTTGGAAAGCTAACTCAAAATGATGTGTCTCCACCAAATCTTAGCATTAGAAGATATCTATAAGGCCTCCGTACATTCTCATCTTTGTCTTGACCAGATCATGGATTGATTTCTCTTTTTCATGGCCAAACTTGATTCTTCATCTCTCTTTGGGCCAGAAGGTTTCCAAACACATCAAATCACACCAAAGCATACTCCAACACCTGATAAGGACATTTGAATGCAAAATGGACCTAAAGATGCCTAATGCCTAACTTATATGATCAAAATGCATGAGATATGGATGCTAAAAACATGTAAATATGCAAGATATCAACTCCCCCACACTAGACCTTTACTTGTCCTCAAGTAATCTTTTCAAAACACAGGGAGGAGAGACATAGAGATGGAAGCAAAGCCAAAAGAAACACTCATAGCACTCAACTTGACATCCAAAAGAAACATAGCAAATAGCATGAGCAAAACTTTCTTATTATGCTCTAGCTTCACAAGGCCTATCAATTACTCTTATGCCTCTACACAAGATGCAATGCCTATCAACCAACATGTTCTCTTAACCAGCCCTCACATTGATTCACACACACACACAAGGTGAAGTCTCACAAATGGGCACATGATCTCAATCATTTGGCTAGGTGATCAAATGGTCTAATATGGATGAAAATGAGGGTTCAATGCATCTTTTTAAGGTGGCAATCACTCAAGAATCAAGGAGCTTGATCATTATGCAAAATTTATCTAAGACTAGGAGCAATTCATGCATACATGGATCCATCCTCATCATTCTACCCAATTCCTAAGTGATTACAAGATCTACACCTTTTATTCATCTCACCCCAAAATTGAAAACATTCTCACATCACTCACCCCATTAACAACTTTCTTTCCTTTGAAATTCAACCACTAAGGACCTCTATTCACTTTTCTAAGCTATAACTCTTTAAGTTTTTCCTTCCCCACTATCTTATTGAATCTTTCTTTTTTTTTCTTTTCTTTTCTTTTTCTTTTCTTTTCTTTTTTTTCTTTTCTTTTCTTTTCTTTTCTTTTCATATTTCTTTTCTTTTCTTTTTTTTTAATACATGAAGGGGAAGGTCAAAACATCAATCAAGAGCTTCTTATCTTATTATTTTAGGTCCCTACGGTTCTTCTTTCTTATGATACTCATTTGTTCATCAATCTCAACATTGTTACATTCCAAACCCAAGAATTAGACCATTAAGGAACAAAAACCCCACTCACCATCCTAGAAGCTAGCTCAAATGATGACCCTATGCTAGCAAGAGATGAGAACAAATCCATGTCGCCCCAATACTCTCAAGATTTTGCACATGACAAACTATCAGAAAAGGCCTCACTCATGCAAATCAATGTAGGCTTCAAAGAATGGATAGGGCTCAGGGTATGGAAGTGCCATTTGGGTTAACATAGAGTGGTACAATGGGAAAAGATAACCCAAATGTGTATGAGATCCATGATCAAGTATGCAAATGCCCATATGCAAGAGAAATTAAGTTCATTCAAGTCTAAGTTCAGGATGGAGCTGGTTTCAAGAACAATGCCAATATCAAGCAAGCAAGCAAGTTTCAAGAAGAGTTTTCAAGGCTCAAAGCATGCAAGCCTTTCAAAAGATGCTTAAGCTACTTGATATGCTTAACTAGAGTGCCAAATTCAGTGCAAACAAGTGTTCTTTACAAGGCAATGCTCCATGTGCAAGTGAATGCAACCTATATGCTCTAGACTCTATCTTAAGGATGCAAGTGATGCAATCTACATGATTCAAAAATTCAAAATTTTTTTAATGCAAATATGAATGTACAATGCAATGCATGATACTCAAAATCACAAAGCAAACAGGATCAAATACTTGGTACCTCCCCCACACTTAAATCACACAGTCTCGTGAGTAAGAGAGAAGGAGATACTCCAACAAGACAAAAGCAAATGTATATACAAGAAGGGTTGGAGTGATACCACATAAGGAGTGTTGGGTGTGGTGCCTAGGGGAGCAATGTCTGGTTGCCTGCCTCATCAGCCCAAGGGTCTTTAAAACCAAAAATCCTAGTGAAATATGTACAAAGGATAGTCATGGGACTTCCTCCCAAGTGAGCTTGTTTTGAGTCACTAGCTTGACTTTCCTTCCTTTGGCTAGTGAAGGCTGGTGTGTCTAGGCTCCTTACCCATGTAGTGAAAGCCTTCTTGCCAAACCGGATCACCAGGATCATACTCATCATAGAACCAACCCCTAAACTCATTCATCCTGATTTCTTCAAAGGGTACCTTCCTTGGATCATCAACAATGAGCTCCTTGGTAGAGAGTATACCAAAATGGTAGGCAAAGGACTTGTCCATAGGAGAGTCTTCTTGGTGCATATCTTTGAGGGATTCTTCAATGTGAATAACTTGATTCTCCATAGACTCTTCACCCCTTGTTCCTTCCTTGGAAGTAAACTTCACATGTGTTTCCTCCTTGATTGAGAACTCATCCATAAACCAATGAGATCTCTCTTATCTCCTCTATGCATTCAACAACCAAACCATCATCACAAAGGTCTTCAAAGATTCTTCCAACCAAGCTTACTTCATCGTCCTTGCTTCTTGTTGAATAACTCTTGAATGTTGTTGGTTCAACTTGCTCTTCATATCTTTGCCCAAGATTTTCATCTACCATGCATCCAAGGAGTAATTCAAGCTCATGTATAGAGTTTTCAGCTTCTTGTTGAAATCCATCCTTGAGCTGCATGTCCTCTTCAACATCAATTTCCATATCCATGGAACATTCTTCACAAGTGTTGGTGTTGTAAAGGGGAATGATGCTTTCTTCTTGATCTTCAATGATGTGAGACAGTTTGTTGTTGATAGACTTCACATGTGTTATAGTTTCTTCCATCCTTGAGCTAAGAGTCTTGCCATGAGCATTTACCTTGGTGGAAAGAGAACTCATTTGCCTTTGTATCTCAAGCCTTCCTCTTTCTTGATTCTCCAACAACTTCTCAAGCATGTTGGTGATGTGTTCTTCATTGGAGGCTTGGGGGGATTTGACTTCTTGTGCTTCATACTCTAAAGCCCAAGGTTGGTATCTCTCACCATATCCATATTGGCTTTCTTGACCAAGGTTTCCATGTGGTTGGTACTCCAATTGGGTGGTTGGCTCATAAGCTCTGTCACAATAAACCAATGATTGAGAACTCATCCATAAACCAATGAGATCTCTCTTATCTCCTTTATGCATTCAACAACCAAACCATCATCACAAAGGTCTTCAAAGATTCTTCCAACCAAGCTTACTTCATCTTCCTTGCTTCTTGTTGAATAACTCTTGAATGTTGTTGGTTCAACTTGCTCTTCATATCTTTGCCCAAGATTTTCATCTACCATGCATCCAAGGAGTAATTCAAGCTCATGTATAGAGTTTTCAGCTTCTTGTTGAAATCCATCCTTGAGCTGCATGTCCTCTTCAACATCAATTTCCATATCCATGGAACATTCTTCACAAGTGTTGGTGTTGTAAAGGGGAATGATGCTTTCTTCTTGATCTTCAATGATGTGAGACAGTTTGTTGTTGATAGACTTCACATGTGTTATAGTTTTTTCCATCCTTGAGCTAAGAGTCTTGCCATGAGCATTTACCTTGGTGGAAAGTGAACTCATTTGCCTTTGTATCTCAAGCCTTCCTCTTTCTTGATTCTCCAACAACTTCTCAAGCATGTTGGTGATGTGTTCTTCATTGGAGGCTTGGGGATTTGACTTCTTGTGCTTCATACTCTAAAGCCCAAGGTTGGTATCTCTCACCATATCCATATTGGCTTTCTTGACCAAGGTTTCCATGTGGTTGGTACTCCAATTGGGTGGTTGGCTCATAAGCTCTGTCACAATAAGTGGAGCTTCTAGATATTATTCTTTCTTGACCCTCTAAAATAGCCTTGAACATTGATTCCAAGTCAAGAGACATGATCTTCCTCTCTTGTGAATGTACCTTGCAAAGAACAACCACTTGAAAGGAGTTAGTAACTAGATAAAGGTAACAAGACTTAGTCTCAAGCAAATGACTAAATCCCAATGTCAAAATCAAACTAGAACTTGGCAACGGCGCAATTTGATGAAAGGACTTTTCTAGGGTCCTAATCAAATGATGTAGTATAAAAGATTATCGAACCAATCCTAGGTGATTTCAATGCAAAGGGAATGCAAGTCTATGCTTAATCTAAGTGCAATCAATAGAGTGGAGTGAAATGAACTAAAACTAAACTAAAATACAATAAAGTAATAATCTCTCTTTCAATATGAAGTAATAGGACTCATGGGGCAAGGGAATTGACCTTGGGTGATCAAGCTTCAATCTAAAGGTGGCAACAACATTCAATCTATCAACCTTATGCCTAGACAACAAAACTAAGCAAGCTCTATCTCTAGATGAATGCTCTTTTGCAATGATCACCCAAGTACACCAAATCTCTTTGGCAATCCTAGCTTCTTTGACAACTAATCTCTTAGAAAAAGCAAGCTAAAAGCATAGATGAGTTGGTTCAGGCATTTCATAGAACACCTTTCGGGCATGAAATGCCTATGGCTCTATGTTTGAGAGGCCAACCCAAATATAGCATTAAGAACACCAAATCAATGCAAGGAAAGGATAGATCTAACACTAAGCACCTTGGATCTACACTTAATCACCCTAAATCTACCAAGCCCATGAACCCTAAGATGATCTACTCTCTAATAGACATGATTTCCCTTAAACCCATGAAGAATTCAAGGTTAACCATGATTAGAGAGCAACAGATGCTCAAGAACACAAGAATAAAAGAAGAAAAAGGATACAAGATCCAAACTTTATTCAAGATCCAAATGTGTTTTTGAGAGAAAAGAGACAAGTCCCTCAAAGGGATACAAGAGTATTTATATGGGGCTTGGAAACCCTTAAAAACATAAAGGAGAAAGTCTAAAAAGTCCTTGAGGTCATTAACTCTTCAGCCAATCAGAATCCAGCAAGAAGGAAGAAACTGGCCGATACCCGGGTAAGGTGGTCGAGTCCCTCGTATGCCAGGCCGCGTATGTGAGCCGTGCGGGTCCTTCAGACCGCGTATGCCAGGCCGGGTGTGTGGAGCCGTGCGGGGTTCTCATCCCGGGTGTGTGAGGCCGGGTACACTCCCTGGCGTCCATCATCTCTCGCCCAACCCGTGCGGGTAGGTTAGGTCGGATGTCCAGGTCGGGTGTCTTGACATGCTTCCAATGAATCAATCATAACTTCTACAATATGGTTCCAAATGACTTGAAACCACTTCCGTTGGAAAGCTAACTCAAAATGATGTGTCTCCACCAAATCTTAGCATTAGAAGATATCTATAAGGCCTCCGTACATGCTCATCTTTGTCTTGACCAGATCATGGATTGATTTTCTCTTTTTCATGGCCAAACTTGATTCTTCATCTCTCTTTGGGCCATAAGGCTTCCAAACACCTCAAATCACACCAAAGCATACTCCAACACCTGATAAGGACATTTGAATGCAAAATGGACCTAAAGATTCCTAATGCCTAACTTATATGATCAAAATGCATGAGATATAGATGCTAAAAACATGTAAATATGCAAGATATCAAGTAGCAATTCTGTATATATGGTAACTGACATTTGTATCGTAATTTTTGCCTAATCAAGTTTGATATGCAGATTTGAGCATTTAAATTTATGTGTCCCTGTTTAAAATTAGACGTAGCATTTCTCTGCTTAACTTTTCAAACATAAACTTGGGAAATCTTTAGAACTGATATGGACAGATATCATAATACCAAAATTATCATCCTTTACACAATAACATCATTCTTAATCCATAGTTGTCATTGAAACCACGATCTTGTAGAGAAAATTCATACACAAACAGACTTACCAAAAAAAGTGCTTAGTCACATTAGGTAAAACGTTATGAAACTTACAAAAGATTTATCGGCTGATACACTAAAACAGCTCTTTCACCCACTTGGTCCACTTTAATCTCCTCCTGTTCCATAAATACGAACTCCTCCTCCGATAAGTCCTTCATCTCCTGGTAGCAAAGGAACTTCTTTCTGCAACATTAAGAGCTGATATATAAGGTTTGGGAAGATGAGGTCTGTGCGGCAATCCGATCGGTGAGCCATCTCGATCACTTGATCATACACAAGTCGTCCAAAGTCAATCCTCTTTCGAGTAGCAACAGCGTATAGGAGGCGGAGCCGGTCCTGGATCATCGAATCTGTGTCCGGACCCGGAAGCCAATTAAGCTCGCATACTCGGTATAGAGTTTGGTATGGTTTGACCAGAGCAGTGAGACTAAATCCAGTCCAGCCGAAGCACTGGCCTCTAGTGAGGTGGACGATAGCCTGATTCAGAACAACAACTTCCCACTGGAATGAGTCCTCGACAGAGGGCGTCATCATCAGGCGGTTTATCACCGATGGTTCGAAATGGTAAACGTTTCCACGGATTAGAGAACCCTCATCATCAAAGAGTTTATTAGAGATAAACTCTCTAACCACCCTAGGATTGAACGGCTGAACATGCAACACAGTATAAGACCAACCTATTCTATATATAACCCTAAACGCATCAGCTAAGAGAGGGTCATTAGGATCTAGCGAAGCTTGAACTACGAAGCCTCTAAGACATAGATAATTATACCCGATAGCAGCTTCGTCGTTGTAATGACGGCGAGTACTACCTCCGATGGTTGGAAGGGTATGGGAGTATATCAGACGGCTACTGTGGAGACGATCTTGAAAGGATATCAATGGAGCTTGTGGACGGAAGCGATTAGACTCTCCGAAATGGTTATCGATCTCGCCTAACATCCGTCGCCTACATCGATGAGAAGATGTACGATTTTGATTACTCATGGCCGATGTAATTTTGTGAGAGAACAGAAGAGAGATGGAAGAAGGAGACTCTCGAGTTTCCCTCCCTGAGGAAGAAGAAGCACTTAAATATCTGAGTTGTGTAATTAATAATTACTCATGGCTTCAATCCACTGAGTTATATTAATTACCGTGGGTATAATTTACAAAACTCGTCTTTGTTGTAATGGTGGAGTAGTCCATGTTTACTCCTATGGACCCAGCTTCGAACCCTATCAGCGGTAAAATGGCATTTACAACCAATTTCCTTTAATTTTGTTAAAAGTTTCACATAGCTTTTTTATTTTTTTACATTTCTATGTGACAATATATTATAAAGTATTTTAAAATACGGGAACTAAGTTTAGAATTAATATAATCCGGAATTATTAATGTAAACTTAAACTACATTAACAAAAACTATGTGATAAACATCTACATATATACAACAAACATAGAGTAACAAAATAATCCAATTCAATTGGTAGACGACATGAATACAACATTTAAAAGAAAAAAAGATTGGAAATAATAGAGTGTACATGCAAATAGTGAAGTTGTGGTCAATATCCATCAAATATTTAAAAATAATAAGAATGAAAAAGTTTTTTTTATAAAAACAGTTTAAAATATTGATATTGAACAATAGGCATATAAAGTGGGAAAAATCATCAATGTATTTCGTGGATAAATTAAAGTCTTCTATCTTGTAAATTTATAAGCTAAAATTTTAAAAATATAATCATCAATGTTCTAGTTTATTTTTTTATTTTTTATTTTTAAAAAATACGAAGCTGTGTGAGAATGAAAATAATAACCCGAACAATGTCTGGATAAATTTGTTTCTCTTGAGTACTCTTCAGTGGTATTGAATAAAATGAAGTCCCTCCTCCTTTCATGTTTTTTTTTTTTTAATTTCTTATCCGGCCTTTGAAATTCTTGATGTAGTCGATTGACTTGTTGAAATAGAACATTGTTGCTGGTGATGAATTGAGACGTAGTTTGCCTGCAAAAACACAATATATTATTTTTTTAAAAATTCTTGACTTATCTAACTCTTTTTTTAGTATTAAATTAATTACTTTCAAAAATCTTAGGAATTATGCTTGTGATAATGACTACTTTAAATTTCATATTCTTCTTGCTTTGGAGCACGCTAAAATCTGCTGCTTGTTTATCCCACAGCTTTAGCTTAACCATTGTTGACCTGAATAGAGTTATATGTATCAAGATTTTTGTGATTATGTTTACTTCTATAGTGTTAGTATTACCTGTTTAACAAAAGATCGACTGTGAGCTCTGTAGTATCTTTTGGATGGAATGGATCTAAGTTTTGCATCAAGCGTATTTGTCCAATGACATCTGCGAATTGTTTTTGATTTATAAAACAAATCAATGTTTTTGAAGAAAATAAAGCTGAGTGATTTACCTGGTAGATAAGTGGGTGTAGTAGCTAAGCGTAGAAGACTTTCATAACTCTGAGGGGATAAGTTGTGAACTGGAAAGATTGGACCTATACCCGTAACATTCGACATTTTTGTATCTTGGTCAATCTGAATGTAATATGGGAGCTGGGTGAGTTTTCATGCCGTGGATTGTGTAAGACGGAAAATCCTGAAATCTCGTATACATCTCCTTCGGTTAAATATTTTGGGTTAGCTGCCCGAAGATTTCTGGTGAGCCGACCTTCCAATAGTTGCCCCTGGTTGTAAACATTTTTTAAGTCGAACCAAGAAAGTTAACGCTGATTAGTTTTTTTAAAACTAAGCCGAATTAGAAAATACATACGTATAGGCTAATGTTGTTATATAGGACTTACATGATGGTCATAGCAAAGGAAGCCGGTGTAGATTTTGGTATTGTCCATTCCATGGTTTTTTATGTCCTAAATACTCCTTATACATACTGTTATAGGGCACCTTGATATCCCTTCTTGAAGTTGGTGGATTCTTTGTGGAATGGAAACCACATTGGATGTCACTATAAACCATGAAATTTTTTATTTTAAAGCAGATTAATTTAAAAACCTAGAAAGAAACTATAAATACTAATAAAATACTTAAATTTCTCACTATACTAACTATGCCCAGGTCCATATTTTAATGTGCGATCGCTAAAAACTAATATATTTAAATTTTTTTTTCCTATTATTATAGAGGTCAAATAATATTCTGATCAAAACAAAGAAATAAATGCACAAATAAAAAATTGAATATAGACACAATATAATAAAATAACGAATCTGAAAGGTTATAAGACATATGTATATAGTCTAGGTTTAGTTTTTCAGTAGATTTGATTGCAAGTTGCAACAATCAAAATGAATTATTCAACGTTTTTTGTATAGGAAAAAAAAACAGAGGAAAACCAGATAACAAACTTAAAGGACATAACAGATTAGTTATTAAGTGCTGGATTACACTGAAACAAAAGAAAAAAAAAACAGAGGAGATGAATAATACCTGCAGAATGATTTTAATTATAATTAGATTACCTGATGCTTCCATGGAATAATCAGGAGTTGCTAGCATTGTCAACCTCTCGCCTGGGTAAAATTAGTAGACATCACATTGTTGAGCAGTTAACAAAACTAAACGATATACATTAAGATTATAACCACTACAACAGAGCCTACTATCTAGGTCAATGGTTTAATATACCAATATTGAATACGTGATCTATGCAACGGGGGGAAAAATAACAAATCGCATGTAAAACGCCTGGACAGACATATATATCGAGTGCAATTATAAAATAGAGGATGGAGAACACATCACCTATATGGATACAAAATTTTAGGTGTTTGATTTTACTGAATAATGAAATCAGGTGGGTTGAGCAACCCTTTGGCTCTGCAGCAAATCACTTAAAGCGCAAACCCTGAATGTTTTTTTTCTATGAATAGCTAATTATAGAAGATATGTCGTATGTTTCTATTGGAACCTTAAATGTCTGAATTTCTATTAAGCAATTATTAAATTTTTATATCCTTTACCGACCATAATCAGATCTCACTATTTTGGGAAGTAAGATCTCATTATGAAATTTTTGTATCCTTTACGATATCAATTTAAATCACACACACTCCTAAAGCCTTCAACAAGTACGAAGATTATGTGTCATCTTTTATTTTCGAGATCCTCATATGTGTATAGATGGCCATAAAACTATTTTTATCTAACTTAATATCATAGAAAAGATTATTCGATAGATATTATTAGCAAGAGAGGCTAAAACCAAGATTATTATAATGAAGCAAATACCAAATCCAAAATAGAAAAACAAAGCATAGTCTTAAAGTAAAATATAATAAGTATAACACATCATCAGCCACATCTGGCACGCTTGGCATCTTCTGACTTAACTCCATCGGCAGCTCTTTTCACCGACTCATCTGCATGGGCATCCCTTTCATTACCTAGCTCCACATCAACAATCTCTCCTATTTTGATTTCGGGTCCTGGAACTTCAAGTGGTAGCACCTTTGTAACAGTTAAAGTCTGAGTCTTCCCACCTAAATTGTGAGTTGATATCTTCACAATAAACGTCCGTTTCTATCCAATGGTGTCAATCAGAACTTGTGGCACGGGAACTATGTCATCATCTCCTACACCATCATTGGCCTACAAAATATTTAGGCATAATCAGAAAACATTCTTAAGTTCTATTGTAGTGCGTCTCTAAATCTTAAAACAAACAGATTTTTTAATACCTCATAATAGCTCTCAACCAACTCAGCAGCCTTCTTTCCAGTCAACTCCTCACCAGCATCCCCAAGTAAGACGAAAAAGGCCTGATCATTGTGGTCATACACAGAGAGCTTCGCCAGGTATCTGCAACACAATAACATACATTACTTCCCATTTCAATCGATGAATCTCTATAACTATATAGAAAACACTTACTACGCCACACCAACAACTTCACTCTTCCCACACCTTTTACACATGAGGGTTGTAGGCCCTTTAGTTGCCTTAGTATGACACTCACCACAGCCTATATAATACCACTTAGAGCCATGCACAACATCATCAATAGTGGCTGTGCACTCAAACCAAGCAACCTAGAAAACATTTGAAAAATTCAATATTAAACTTAGATTGTCTAAATGAAGCTATCAAACACTGTAAATATAAAACCTAAGCGGATGCCCTCTTCATATAAAAGAAGAGTTCCCCCACGGTCGCTTTCTCAGGCTTGACGACCACATCTGCCTTAAGTCTGTTAGCAACATCCTGGTTTGAGCTCAACCTGAAGAAAGATCAAGCCATACATCACAACAGTGGAGTACTTATATTAATATTCCAGTAAATAGAACCGTAAACCTTACCAGCCAAGGTAGTCACGGGTCTCTTGGATATCACCATCCAAAAACACACGTGAAGGAGTCATAGAAGATAGCGATAAGACTGCACATAGCAGAACAAACACCATATCACAGAAGAAAATATGATACTATGATGCTAAGAGAATAAGTTTATATCATTGGAATCAGTTTATCAATTCCTCAACTGCTCTGTCTAACATTAGTTATACACATTTTCAAAAATTTACACATATACTAAGCTCAAAAAACAAGTTTAAAATACTAGCTCTACCACTATCTGCAAATACGTTGCAACACAATAATAGCTAATATAGCCAGATATGATCCCAACAATATCTAACATCCTAAAACATAAATTCGAAGTTGGTAATACAAACCTCCATAACGTTTTGGGTTTAAGGTTGTCACCAAGATAACACGGGCAGTGCCTCCAGATGCTTTAAACTTTTTCCAGAATTCAGAAGCAGCCTGGTCCCAGAGGCACAGCTTGAGCACGGGATCACTGTAACAACACATTCAAGGATGGTCAGATTAATCATAGGTGAATGTTTGGATTAAGCAGAGTTAACTTACTCATGTGTCTGAACATGAAGATCAACTCGGCGGGAAGCAGCAATGTTGGCCTCATCAAGCAGAGAGTCATCGAACCTGCCCATTCACAAGTTTGATGTGGCCAATGTAATCTGCAAGTGAAGACAATCAACACACTGTTTTATCTCTATAAAACTTCCGATTGAAACAACATACAACAGACGCTTAGAAAATACCTAAGACTTGATTAGACTACTATCCAATACAAAGATTAATGGGTATAAAGATGATGAGAACTTACCATAAAGTGCACCTTTCATATCGCAGGCAGCATCAAATTCTCCAAACCCATGAATTTGGAATTGATCCGTAGGGAAACGGATCGAACTGTCCACCAGTTCGGAGAGAACAGAGTTCCATGAGAAGCTAATCGTGACATCTGGGTCAGCAACCCGGTAATTAGGCTTGCTCTTGGATCCAAAAAATTGTGGAATCGATAAGTACCACCAACTTTCATGTGACGCAAATAAGACTCAATCCTACCAGCTGGGATAAAGCCCTGGATAACGGTTTGCTGTTATAAAAAATGAGTTAGAGAAGCTAAAATAATAAAAGATATAACAACTCAGTTTCTAATTTAATCGTATTACGGTACTAATAACATCTTAGTTTCTAATTTAATCACATGAGGGTGCTAATAGCATCAGTTTATTGTAGTCATAACAACTCATCCATCGTCTAATATGGTTTTCTAGTACCAAATTAAGGATAAAAACCTAAATAACCAGGAAATCTATTGTTAAAGAAACTACACAAATCATCTCAAAATAAACTCTTAAATATCTGCAAACAAAACCGGCAAATAAACTCAAAATAATCTACAATCAAAATCAAATATGCTCGTTAAAAGATCTAGATTCATACCTTTCTGTCGATGAGAAGCATCTCCAATCCGATAAGCACCTTCGTCACAGTGTTCCAAGCCTCCCAAAAGTGGATCAGCCGGAACTGCAACTCGCCTTCATGGGGCCCAAGTTTCGCATCTTTGAAGGCAATAACCTCCCGAGCGCTGTCGGAGGCGATAGCTTTGCCCTTACCGCCGTGAGAGACATAGGCTTTGCCCCTACCGCCGATACGGATGCCAGAAGAAGCACCGGTGTTGCCGATTGGTTTGACCGGAGTAGAGGGAGCCAGCGATACACCTTCTGATTTCTTGGAATTATCACTGCCGGAAGACATACCGGTTTGATCGACAGGTTTGACCGGACCAGAGGAGACAACAGGTTCTCCGTTCGTTTTTATTGAGTCGGATAACGTCATAGTAATGAGTACTCGAGAAGATAGAAAATTGTTTGGTGAAAAATGAAAAACCAAGGGAGAAATTTATATAGGATTTCATAGGAAACAAACAGAAAAGATCCATATGATTCAGAGGGTGAAGGCGAAGAGATAACATTAACTCTATGATTAAAGATCAATCAAGAGTGTGAGACAATTGATTGTTCGTAAGAAAGTAAAGGAACGAAAGAAATGTCTCACAATCAAGATGGCGAAATTAGGGTCTTCACCTCGGCATATGAAGAAAGTCGCTTGATACCTGAAACGGGCCGCCAACCAAATAAAAACTGGAGTAATGGGTTTAACGGACTATTGGCCAACCAAATCACGAAGCCCAGTTACTTAAATCTCATCTGACGTGGCGAAACCATTCATTTCTATTGGTTGATTTAATTAAACTGGTGGACAGTCCTATAGAACTTCATATTTCCTTTTAGTAGTGTTATAGATATCTTGATCTTAAAAATTACTCTGGAAGCCCCTTCATTAATGCGTTTATACCCCGGGATGGGGTTCAAACCTCAGAAAATATCATTTGTTCCGAATCTGTAATTAAATGAGGAATTAGGGGTTCAAAATAAAAAGGGAGAGAAAAAAAGTGTTGCCTCGCCGACGACCTAATATAAGTATTTCACCGCCGAGAAAAGTCGAGAAGAAATCTGTTTCAATGGCGCCTGTTAAGATAACTGGCGCTGTTGTCGCAGCGACGGCGATGGTGATGCTTTCTTACTGCTACTTGGGCTTCTTCCGATTCTCGGATAAGTTCGAATCTAGCTCCTCTAAGAAGAAGAAGACGAAGAAGGAGAAGCTGAGTACGAGAAACGGGCTCGTCGATGCCATTGGCAATACTCCTCTCATTCGTATCAATAGCCTCTCTGACGCTACTGGGTGTGAGGTTTTTCTCAATTTTCTTAGCTACTCACCTTTCTGAGTTAAAAAAAAACAATTTTGATTCTATTTGTTGTGTTCAGATTCTAGGAAAGTGCGAGTTTTTGAATCCAGGTGGTAGCGTTAAAGACAGAGTTGCTGTCAAGATCATTGAAGAGGTATACTCTTTACCTCTGATTTTCCGCCTATATTTCATCTCTTAGCAACCAATGTCGGTGCTTGAAATAATCAGCTTGGTTCGTGTGTTGCAAACACAAGTTATGGTTATTAATGGTTAAAGTGAAACTAAGGAAATTGAGTTTTTTTTTTTCTTTCTTTCTTTCTTTCTTTAGGCTTTGGAATCCGGTAAGCTGTTTCCGGGCGGAATAGTAACAGAGGGTAGTGTTGGGAGTACTGCCATTAGCCTTGCTACAGTTGCTCCGGCTTATGGGTGTCAATGCCATGTTGTTATACCTGATGATGTTGCTATCGAAAAGGTTATATATCTTTCAAACACTTTGATCATAATGATACATATTCTCTTCTATGCCTTTATACTTGAATTTTGTATCGTTTTGGACTTTGTTTTAGTCTCAAATAATTGAAGCCCTTGGAGCTACCGTTGAGAGGGTGAGGCCAGTGTCAATTACTCACAAAGACCACTTTGTCAACATTGCTAGGCGACGGGCTGACGAAGCAAATGAGTTGGCATCATCAAAGAGAAGACTAGCGAGCGGAGTAAATGGCACACACCAAGAAAAAACTAATGGTTGCACAGCTGAGGAAGAGAAAGAGCCTTCCTTATTCCCAGAGTCAGTTACAGGTGGCTTCTTTGCAGATCAGTTTGAAAACTTGGCAAATTATAGGGCTCATTACGAAGGTACTGGCCCTGAAATCTGGCAACAGACTCATGGTAACATCGATGCCTTTGTTGCTGCTGCGGGTACAGGCGGTACTTTAGCTGGCGTTTCAAGGTTCCTTCAGGTATGCACTTAATTTGTGATTATACTCAATCACAGCTGATCCTGCGTGAATGAGTACTTTGTATTTGTTAACTTATAAACAAACAAAAGAAAATAGGCTCATAAAGTTCTTTGTGCTCTGAACAGGATAAGAATGAAAAGGTTAAATGTTTCCTGATCGATCCTCCTGGGTCTGGTCTGTACAATAAAGTAACAAGGGGAGTGATGTACACCAGAGAGGAAGCTGAAGGACGTCGACTGAAAAACCCATTTGATACAATAACAGAAGGGATTGGAATCAATAGGCTCACTAAAAATTTCCTGATGGCAAAAGTTGATGGTGGTTTCCGTGGTACTGATAAAGAAGCCGTTGAAATGTCGAGGTAGCCTTCATACTTCACATATGTTTTGACGTGCCTGTTGTAGAGAAATACTGATGAAGATTCATAAAAGTTGCGATCATGATATCTTTTATGTTTCCAGGTTTCTTCTGAAGAAAGATGGTCTCTTTGTTGGAAGCTCCTCGGCTATGAACTGTGTTGGGGCAGTGAGGGTGGCTCAAACCCTTGGTCCTGGTCACACAATTGTCACCATTCTTTGCGATAGCGGAATGAGACATCTAAGCAAGTTTCATGACCCTCAGTACTTGGCTCTGTACGGATTGACTCCAACCGCAACCGGATTGGAGTTTCTCGGCATCAAGTGAAATGACATCTTTTAACATTAAGATAGGTTTCAGATTCATCAAGAAGGCATTGTTGAAAGAAACCTTACTAATATTATTTTGTTGGCACGAGGGTAACATATTCTTTGTAGCTCTATAAAGGACTCTAGATTTATAGATAAAAGCTATTTCTGGATTCAACGGAAGAAAGTCAAAGCAACAATCCATGTGTCTGACCTCTGACACTCCCATAACAACTAGTACATCTTACCCATGTATTCTCTGTTGTCCACAAGTCATGACGTCATGGGCTCCCTTACCAGATACAGAGGAACATGTTCTTAGAAACTCGTCTTTTTACCCATTAGAATCTTGTCTTCGTTCAAATGCATTCGATTGGAAAACGGTCATGATAGAGAGAGTCCTGATGGACGTATATAAACTCGTTCAGCAAGGTCAGATGACATTCCATGCGATCTATTGTCTGAGATTAGTATTGACAGTACGATGTATCTATCCACATATTATTGCATTCATGTGTTAATTTTATAAAAAATTTATAACTGCGCAAAATATTAAATAAACATTTGGTATCAAACTACTGTATATGACTTTCAAAAAAGAGACTCACTGCCTTAGTTAATCCCAGCAGCTTCGACTTTTACTCTATTTGCCAAAAAAGCATCGATCAAATCCGATGCTTTATCAGTTACACCGACCATCTTCTCTCTTCCCTCAGGGCTTGTCTCGCCTTTTGGGTCGGGTCTTGTTCTTGGTTTGACACCAACTGTTTCAGCTTGGTCAGAGAATAGGACCTTTGAGATGTGTGAGCTGCAGATCTCTTTGTAGGCTTCGTAGTCTGCAGCTCCGGTGTTCCCTCCTTCAAGAATCTTGGAGAGAGGGTGAATGATCGTGACAGGACCATTGTCTGACTCCAGCTGCTCCTTGAGCTTTAGGAACTCTGAAACGAGTTCTGAGTTTTTGAACAAGACGAAAACCGCAGTGTCGTCCAAGTGGTAGACAGAGGTGACGGAAGTCGAGCCAAAGGCTTTGCAGATGCATTCTTTGATCTCTCTAGCCTTTAGTTTTCGTGGGAAGTTCCAGATGAGGACTATCTTCTCGTATTTAAACTTTGAGACTCGCCAGTTCTCGGCATTACTATGGCTTTCTCGAAGGTCGATGATATCTCCTCTTGCCCAGCTTAGATAAAGACGGTTAATGTACTTTTCAAGTTTCTCGTCCTGAGCAAAGTTCACTGATGGCGAATGATGGTTGAAGTCGAACCCTAGATGACTACATGCCTGTGCAAAGATGCAACCTGTCATGAAAGCATCATAACCGGCTTCGTGTTTGCCTCCTGCGTTCCACTTAGAACACCTGAAACAGAGAAAAGAAGTTTATTAGCCAATAGAAATGTAGATGCTAAGAATAGAAGAGGAACACAAACCTAACGTTATCTACTTCAACGTCAATCTTGACACGCTGCTGAAGAAACGAGTCAGAGCCGCGAGAAGGAAGCTCGACTTGTGGACATAAGGAGGAAAAGGCAGAGGATAGTGATGTACTGGACTTCTTCATCCTCTGATGCAACATTGGATTCACGTTTACGAGTATTTTGGTGTCAACAATGTAAGGAAAGTGGTCCCTAATGGAGGCCACAAATTCCTCAGCTGTTGAAGGCATAGGTCCCACAAATTTGCTGTATACATGTGCAATATCCAGGATAGAATTGTGACCAACAACCAACTTCTTCTCTGAAGAAAGCAGATCAATCACATGACGGAACCCTATTGCAGATTGTATTTTTCTTTCCGCCACTCTCTTTCGTTCATCCTTTGCCTCCTTCTGCAAAAGACTCACAGTAATGATATGAGAGCAAAGAAGGCTTTAATGGAGAAGAATCAGTGACAACTAGGTAATATCTCGAGCCTGAACTTTGCTATCATCAAATTAATTCACTTCATTACTGTCAGTAAAATGGTAACAAAACTTTCCAGCAATGTAAAATGGTAGCTTACCAAGAGATTTTGCTTGTCGGATTCTGAATCAGTGTACACAACAAAGTCTTGTGAACAGGAACTTTTATCATTCGCATGTATGTAGACAAGATCTCTAAAATGCTTTCCTAAAACCTACAAAAGCCAAAGTTTAGAAAATAACAGTGAAGAGTCTGAAGATAAATCAATCTTAGAACAAAGAGCATTACCAATCTAATAACTCTGAGCTGATGACAAGTGAAACCCTGCAGACTGAGAGCTGGACGCAGGTGATAGAAGACAGTTTGAGTACTCTGTGTCGAGATCCCCGGAGACTCAGAAGATGCATTCCCACCATGTAAGAGCCCAGAGCGCCACTCATTCAGCTTTTTCTTCATCCTTTCAGCAAAAAGAACATCAGACAATCGCACAAGCTTGAAATCCTCTGTATCAACCACGCCTTCCTCATCGTCATATAGCATTTCAAAACGCTTAATTGCCTCTTCCTCTTGTCGTCTGGACAAATAAGAGATTCCTGGGATTATTCAAATACGTGAATTCCTCAAGGACTAACGCACTCTTGCTCATCATGAGAAAAGGGGAAAAGGAGGAGGCACCTTCATGTATGCAGGTGTTGAAATCAAATTGATACTTAGCAAGGAAGTCCATGGATGTTGTCTGGCAGAGAAACTCATGAGCTGGTGGATGATCAAAGGTGAGCTCTTGACGAGGAAACACAAAGAAGTTGTGCCTGCCCCCAAAAACCAATCCAATGTAAATGTAGTTACAACAGAAATGAACCTAACGCCGCTAGAGAGAGAGAGAGAGACTAACGGGTGAGAGACGAATGAGTGAGTTGGAGAATCCCAGCGGAAGGGACAGACGCCGAACTGAACGACGGCGAATTTCTCGGCGGAGTCTTTCACTTTGAGGTATCGGACGTCGTAGCGGTCAAATTCCAAAGAGTCTCGCCAAGGAGCGCTCGTTACGCCAGTCATCTCGAGGTCTATCGCCACGAAATCAGCAGCCTTCACATGTCTACGCAGATCATTCAGCGTCGTCTCGAAGTTCGATCTCGTCACGTGCTTTAACGGGAAAGCCTCCTTCGTCGGAGTGGTGACTGTCTCCGCCACCGCCGAAGAGAAGCAGAAGCGTGAACGTATCAAAGCACTGGCGAGAGGACTCAAAGGCCATCGCCTGTGCCGCCGCATTTTTTTCTTTTGACCGGAGAAATGGCAGTTGGGACCTTTTTAGGTTTTCCTATGAAAAAAGTTTATTCCGACGACAAAACGGTACCGTTTTACCCCACATTCAAGCTCTCGAGTATCTAAATTGCACAGTCAAAGAAAACGGTAAACACTTCTCCTTTTGAAACGGCGTGATTGGTTTTACCTATTCTCAATGTTCAAGATTGCGCTAGGCATGACGCGTTCGGATGATCCGGGTCTAGCGCCAAATCAATTAATCGGATATTACGCGGAGATTAATCGGGGATTTTTTTTCAAGGTTCACGTACGTTTAATTTATTTAGGTTCATGTTCATTGAAATACCAAATTATTTCGTGTGGCCCAGTGGTTACATTGGCTTTGTTCTCTCAGCCAACCCGAGTTCAACGCCCAGTCTGTGATTATATTTGTTTTTTGTCCTTCTTTAATGAAGGGTATAACAGTAATTGTGATTTCATCTTCTTCATTTAGGTCAAAAAAAAATTCTGCAACTCGAAAGTGCGGCCGTTTTCTTTAGTTTTCATCATTTTACGTTAGTTTTTCAACTCAAATTAATAGTTCTTGCTTAGGTTCTTTGATTATTAACTACAAACAAGCAAAAAATTAAGTTTTTTTCAAGTTTACCGAGTTTTCACCCGAACAGAAGCAAATCGCGACGGTGATTGGCCGCCGAGTGTTTTTCCAGCGAGTTCTCGGGTCTAGCCGCCGCGTTTTAGAACATGGCCTATTCTTAACAAATAACTTGCCCGTGCTCAATTCCTTGTTAAATATGTTTCTTCATGACATGATCTTGAGATGATATTTTGCACATGCATTGTTTCACCAACTTCATATTAAAAACGCTGGAAAGGTAGAAACTAGAGAGAGTCTCTGAGGGGCTGTTCGTTTCTTTATCTAAATGAACCATCTGGATGAAGATGAGAGTTTTTTGCATTTAGACATTAAAAGTATAACTCATCTGTCATCTGAATGAATTTTAAAAATCTAGGTTTAATTTTGAAAATCAGCTGGCTGATCCAAATTGCAAATTGGACTATTTGGATGGAGATGGTTCATTCAAAATGTCATAATATATATTATACCCCTGCTATAATTTACAAATTACAAACTTAATCTAATATTATTCTATCACTCACGAAAAATGAAAAACCACAAAAATGCATTTTCTCAC
The DNA here is from genome assembly GCA_016432835.1 of Brassica nigra. NCBI lineage: Eukaryota > Viridiplantae > Streptophyta > Magnoliopsida > Brassicales > Brassicaceae > Brassica > Brassica nigra. The sequence goes on from CM028243.1 coordinate 45,398,720, forward strand.
CAAAACTACGAATATATTTTTTTCGCCAAAACCACAAAAACATGATTTTCCACCAAAAATGCATTTTCTCGGCAACACCGCATAAATGTGTTTTTTCACCAAAACGCGTTTTCTCGCCAAAACCGCAAAAACATATTTTCCTATCAAAACCCAAAAATACATTTTTCCGCTAAAACTCAAAAATGCATTTTTCGCCAAAACCGCAGAAATATATTTTCTCACCAAAACACGTTTTCTCGCCTCGCCAAAACAGCAAAAACATGTTTTTCCACCAAAAATTCAAAAATATATTTTCTCGGTAAAACTGCAAAAATGTGTGTTTCTCACCAAAATGTGTGTTTCTCACTAAAACGTATTTTCTCGCCAAAACAGCAAAAACATGTTTTTCCACCAAATCCAAAAAAGTGTTTTTCCGCCAAACCGCAAAAGTGCATTTTTCCGCCAAAACCTCGAAAATGCATTTTCCCGTCAAAATCGCGAAAATGCATTTTCTCGCCAAAACACATTTTCTCGCCAAAAACGTTTTCCCGCTAAAAACATTTTTTCTAGCCAAAAACGCAAAAACACGTTTTTCGTCAAAAACATAAAACGGGTCTTCACGCCGAAACCGAAAAACTTATTTTCCCGCCAAAAATCTTTTTTCCGACAAAACCCAAAAAATATCCTTCCCGAAAAAACCGAAAAAATCTTGTTTCCTGCAAAAAAAATATGAAAATCTCATTTTTACGCCAAAACAAAAAAAAAATTGTTTCCCGAAAAAGTCGAAAATCTTATTTTTCCACCAAAACCAGGAAATCTTCTTTTTCCGCCAAAACCAGAAAAATAAGATTTCCTGCCAAAACCGAAAATCTTGTTTTCTTTTCAAAAACGGAAAATTCATTTTTCATGCCAAAATTAAAAAAATTTGTTTTCTACTAAAACCGAAAAATTCATTTTCTGTCAAAACTTGATTTGTACCTAATCTGTAGCCAGCTAGCGATGGATTAGCAAGAGCAATATTTGTAGCCAATTAGAGACGGTGTGGCTACGACTCATTCTGTTACAATTAGCAACAATTTTACTACAAACTTTCTGTAGTTATGAAGCAATATTAACCAATAAAATAGAAAAAAAATTACAACATACAAATTAGAAACTAAAATATTTTTATATATCGAAATTAGTTTACAGAATAGAACTGGTTTACAAAATTTAAACCAATTAATCAAACTAAACCAAAAAGACTATAAAAATCTAAACTTAGCTTGCACCGCCCACCGTCGCTGCACCTTGGCACCACCGCCGCACCACGATCCCACTACCACTGCACCTTGACGTCACACCACCACTTCTTTCTTCTATCGTTCTCTTCTCAGATCTGTAAATAAAACAAAAAATCAATTGCAAATATTATAACAAAAGGAAGAGAAAGAGAGACCAGATAAGAGGAAGGGAAGCGAGAAGACCTGTGGTATTGATATAGCTGTAAAATGGGTGGGCCGTCCAATGGTTGCCCGTGTCCTTATATAAAATGGGTCTAATATGGATAAACCCATTTTTCCCATGGGTTTTGATCGGGAATATTTTGGGAAACCATTTAAATAATGGTCTTTAATGGTTTTGAGCTTTATGGATGTAGGCTGTCCAATGGATTAAAAAAACTAGGGTTTCAAACAAAAATCGATTTGGGAAAAAGTTGATTTCAGCTTCTCTCGAGTTTTTAGAGGCGACTCGAGTTTTCCCGCTAAAAACGAAAAATCGAGTTTTTCCACTAAAATCGCAAAATCGAGTTGTCCCGCCAAAAACGCAAAATCAATTTTCCCGCCCAAACCGCAAAATCGAATTTTCCCGTCAAAAATGAAAAATTGAGTATTTCCACTAAAATCGCAAAATCGAGTTTTCTTGTTAAAATCGCAAATCGAATTTTCTCGCCCAAACCGCAAAATCGAGTGTTCCCGCCAAAAACGAAAAATCGAGTTTTTCCTCTAAAATCACAAAATCGAGTTTTCCCGTTAAAATCGCAAATCGAATTTTCCCACCAAAAATGCAAAACCGAGTTTTCCCGCCAAAAACGCAAAACCGAGTTTTCCCGCCAAAAACGCAAAATCGAGTTTTCCCGCCAAAAATGCAAAACCGAGTTTTCTTTTAAAATTGCAAAATTGAGGTTTCCCGCTAAAATCGCAAAATCGAGTTTTTCCACCAGAATCGCAAATCACCATATTTTCCGCCTCGCGAAATGTATTATGATGTTTTGAATATTTAAGCTATCTTTATTGTAAATTTGAATTGTAATACGTTTACTTATATGGTCAATTATGGATCCCATGACCAACCATGTTTACATGGGCGTTAGTGGACATGGTCCTTAATGGACATGGTTTTAATGGACATGGTCACTCTTTGTCCACAAACAATAAATGGACAAATGGATATGGGCTAATGGACGTGGGCAAACCCATTTTACAGCTCTAGGTAGTGAGGAGGTTAAGCTAACGCACAGCTTGACTAGAGACGAGTCTGTCGCACCTCCTCCACCGCAGCTCATGTGCTTCACCGTCTCTGCCGTGGGTTCTCTTCACTGTATCCGCCGTAGATCTTCATCCCTCTGACTAGCGTCAATCTTCGTTGATGAGGCTTTCATCATGGTCTCGAGAGAGAGAGAGAGAGAGAGAGAGGGCTGAATCTTACGAGAGTTGAGCTCTGTCAATTTGCTCTTGTGTTTCTTCTAACTTAGGCGAGAGAGAAAAAGTTGAATTATGAGACTAGAGGAGAATAATTGATTTTAGGCCATAGGATTAAAAGTATCAGTGGCCAGAAATGACAATCTTAATTTTGATAGATTGGCCAATGGGAAAAAAGGTGGAAGATTCACAGAAGAATAATTTATAGCCTTTAGATTGAAAATAATCAATGGTCAAAAATGTTGTGAACAAGAGGAAGAAAGAATTGGTTGTTCTTATCATTTGATAGATAAATGTACGTATATATATACTAATACAAAATTAGGGTTCTGAAACCTTATAGAATATGGAATTTTGGGCATATGATGGACATCCACGTAGCTATTCATAACACTCCCCCTTGGATGTCCATTATACAAAAATATTCCTAGAGCGCATAAGATGCTGTTTCATGAAAAACCTTACCAGGAAAACCCGGTGGGAAAAACCATGGTTAAAGGAAAAAGAGTGCAGTGCACATCTAATTCCCCTGATGAAAACATAACTTGAAATACCTGAGACGATACAATCTCACATGAAAAAACTTCTTCTAAGTCTTGAGCGTGGACCGGTTCACGTCTCTGGTAGATTTGAGATTTCTCACTGAAACTTGAATATCTTGATGATCGTAGGACAAAATGACTTCAAACCACTTGGAAATCGAAGCTAACTTCCATGTCTAACTTCAAGAACCGGTCTAGGTCTGGTTAAATAGGGATATCAAATATATTGGATATCAGAAGATATTAGATATTTTGAGAAAGTTTGTGCATGTCCCACGAAAATAGCCATATCTCATGTTATATCATCCAAAATGACTTGATTCAAATTGGAGACGAAAGTAGACTCAAAGATCTTTGTCTGGACGCCAAGTTCATATTTTAATTCCATATATAAGGCCTCATTTGATTATCGAACTTTCAACCTTTGATTCTGTCTCACGAATGAAATGTGTTCATACATTGATTATTCTTCAAGTATGATTGATCTTGATCATTCTCTTATGTTTCTCTCAGTATCAAAAATACATTGGAAGATTGATATATCTTCATTACTTAAGTGATAACATTCCTCTTTAGGTATCTATCATTTGCGTGTTCTTTATTGCCTCGTTAAAACCTTGACATGGAAAAACCCAATGAGACAAAAACCATGATAAGGAAAAAGAGTACAACCACGCACATCATCATATTCTCCCCCTGGAAGCATCATCTTCGGGAGATGTATTCTCATCACACATATCATCCTTTTAGAAATTTCTATAATCATATACTTATTGAATAAACTCGTTTGATTGTCAGATAATCTCTTAGACCATTGGAATTCTTGTCCATAACATTGCATTCACACAAAAGGTCATATATTGGTCTATTTGGACTTCATGTCCAAATTTCCTTTTATAGACAATCTTCTAAACTTTCATATTATACATATCTGTACATACGCGTTATTCCTTCGCTTCTTGTAAAAGTTACAAGTATGAATATCCTTCTTGTCATGCGAAACCACATCTTTCAACCAGGAAAGAGATCAGTAAATTTTCAATATCATGGTACTTCATGACCAAGAATTCCTTTAAATGCTCAATATACTTGCGCGGTAATATTTTCGAGAACTAGCATTTACTGCTTCTAGAAGTCAGAATCCTTATGAGGTTTTGCTTCTTGCAGTTTATATCCTTTTAGATCAATGACATAATTGTCATTTTGCAGTGGCTTTCAATTCTTGCTAGACTAAAGAAACTTGAAAGTTGATGCTTCCACCACATGATGATATGTTTCTTATAACAATTTTGGGTCTTTGCATCTCATAATTTTTTCATTATCTCATTTATTATTTCACATAAAGACTCATTTACGTGCCACTGATTTACACCTTCAGGTGTATGGACTACTTGTCCAAATACTCTCTCTTTCAAAGAGATTTAATCCCACATCTATTGGTTATTTGCATTTTGGCCAGTCATTTCTTTGTGTACACTTTTCAATAGATGTTTCATGATACTCATTCTCATCAACTGCTACATTGCATGCATAAGTATTTACGACGTCGATTTGATATCAGTTCCATATTGTTCCAAACATGACATAACTTATGTGAGATTTTTTTATTATCAGATACCTGAATTTGTTTCTTTTCATGTTTTCTATCTCTTCTCAAGATCCTTAATATTTCATTCCTCGATTGTGCCATTCTCATTCATGCTCCTTTTCTTTTTCCAGGATTATTATATTTGGAACCAATAGGTCTATCACGCTTCATGTGCTCTTTAGACTCATTAGCAGTTTGATATTGTCCTTTTGGGACATATATTTTAACTGGAGCATTTACAGCTGGTAGACTTACTTTGAGTCTCCCCTCATGTTGGATAGACTTACTTTGAGTCTTTAAATAAATCTTATAAAATCTTCTATATTTTACCATCAATGGAGATCATGTCCAACATATTCATAACCTCCTTTGAGGTACCATCTTTTAACTGTGTGGTGGAGCAACTACAATTATCCAAATTTTTTAGATGGGGATCTTTGGTTCATGACCCAAAACCAATTTGATAGGGAGAGTTTTTTATTACTCTTTGGCATTGTGCGAATCAATGCTGCTGCATCTTACATATGCACATTAGCTACAAGATGTTCATCATGTATTCCCACATGCATAAATTAATCACCTAAGGCTTGTGAATTCGCCAGTATTACCAATTAGTCTCGCAAACATCAAGTTGCGAATCTATGACAAGGATACATACAACTTTCTTGTCGATGCATTATTTATAAATATATGGTGGATGATCAGTCCACCAGTGGGTGATCAAGCACACAAACATCTCCTTGTATAAATAAAATTCAAATCTATTTGACTGGTGAAAATTGTATTGTTATATTGCCTTGTAAGCAAGCAGCATAAAGCAGATCATTCATAAGAATCTTATGGTTTTTTAACGAATGTCCATATGATATCTTTTGCATCATTACTAAACCGGGATGACATAAGCGATTTGCCAAACATTACGCTTTCAGCATACTTATGGTTTACTATTACATTTATCTCCATTTTCTAATCATTATGTAGTACAATACAATAATGCTTTGGGTAATACTTCTGATTCAACATTTCCCTTTACTTATTATCTCAACCATATTAGCTTCCAAATCTCCTGATTTTATTTTATAAATGACTACTTAAGTCTATTTCCAGTGTGAACATACTTCTGGATGTTCCACTTATTAGGGATGTGAGATTATCTAATTCTCCCCCTCGAGATGATAACACTGCATGTTTGTTAATCTGGAATTGAATCTCATTTAAAATCAACAACATACCCAACTTAAGGTCATGTGTTATATGTTAGATCCTTGTAACTTTTGAGACTTGGGAAAGTATAAGTTTCGTTCCCATAGGTAAACGTGTATCTCCTCTAGAGCTTCCAATAATCTTAATATTACAAGATATTATACTCACAATAGTTTTCTTTCATATTTAGATGATTGAATCATATATTTTCTTTATTACCATCTTTATTTTCTCAACTTTAAATGAGAGTTTGAGTTCCAAAAGGAAACTCTTTGGCTCTTGACCTTATTTATATCTACATTCACATCTACAACCACTTTTATATATCTTGACCAATACTATTTATGTGAATTTTCTTTCTCAATATAAAATTCCTTATTATCTTCAAGAGAAAAAATCATAATTAACTAGACATGATTTATCATCTTAAATAGCTCATTTTTCTCAGTCTCGAAGAGACAATATATAGTTATAAACTACTTTAATCTCTTTTCTCAATCGTGTGTCTTCTGGACAACAATAATTGTGTGAAAGTATATATTTTTTAATATATATGCATCATTAAAATTTTCTTCGAGAAAATTTATTTGAAGCTTAACATCCAACTTAGTTCAGTTTTATTTACAGACTTCATATCTTGTAATCTTTAGATGCAAAATATATACTGAGCTTTAGTTAATCACATTCGGATGATTATACCTTTTTTTGGATTGTTCCCCAAAACTTAAGAATTATTTTTTTAAAGCAAGCCTTGTATTTATAACTTTAATATATTAAATGGTAATAAACTATAATAATAATAAAATTTATATGTCAAATTATATAGAGATATATATTATCTTAAAAATCTTAAGAAATAAATAATCTCCAATAGTTATTATTTCATTCACTAGATTTTTATTATTATGTCATTGATTATTTTTGTACTGACTAGTTTTCAAATAATTCTCGAAACAAAAATTAGACGACATACTTCTAATTGACCCAATGTTTTACTAAGCAAAATGAATGTATTTCATACTTTTACTCATGGTTATCATATTCAGTATTTACCACTGGATTTAACAAAATTAACCTTTGTCACTATGTACTGATATAAACTATAGCAAAAAAAGAATACTTATCTTAGTAACGGAGCTCGGAGATATGACATCGAGGTATTGGAAACGCTTTTATTTCTGATTAAGTTAGGACTTCCATGTAAATTTGAACTTTTACAAGCAATATGTATAAACCTAAAATGTTCAGAATTTTGCTCATAAAACATGGCATGAATATTAGACATAAAGTAAAACTTAATTCCAAATCCAATATAATATACCAATCCAATAAACAAATAATGCTTTCATATGAAAAATTCATTACAGAGCATAAACATGTGAGTTGATATAATACATGACCATCAAAATCATGCAAATAGAATTCAGTAAGTATAACTAATGCAAACAAACCCAACAAACTGTTCTTTTATCAGTTTCTAAATAATGGTTCGCAATTTTTGATCAAATCAGATTTGGCTGTAGTTATCAGTACTATCAGTTTTGAAGTAAACAAGCACAACATATATAACAACTAGTGATATTCCGGCGCTACGCACCGGATTCGTATGTTGTATTCTTACTTAAATTTATAATTTATTATATGATCTTAGTAAAGAAAATATGTTAAAATTATGTAAAATGAAAATATGTAAAAATGATATTTTCTGATCTTTTTGATAGTGGTTTGCGACCATAGTATATTATTTTGTTTGAAATTGTTTAGTTCAAAGTATAATAGCATAAGTAGTTGTTACTAATCGATTAATAAAAATCGATAGTCGTAAAAAAGTTAATTTAGTTGGAACCTTAAATACTCATGTCATAGACTTAGCTTTCTTTCAAGAAATGTTTGAAGGTGTTAAACCTGAGAAAGTTGATTAACGCATGTAAAAGCACCACCTGAGAAATGATGCATAAGAAAACTACTACTTTAAAAGTAAGCAATCATTAACTGGTAAACTGAAATAAGAAACCGGTATACCTCCCCATTAATCAACAACATATCAACCCCAATATCTCACCCCTTTCTTAACATTTCAGGTTTGCCAAAATTATTGTAGCCTAGTTTGGATATCTCTACACCAATTTGTCTTAAACTCCGAGCAATGAAACTGGGAATTCGACAATGATTGAATTGGAAAAAGTAAAGGGATTATCGTCTGAAGTCTCACACCGTCTATACATATACAATGAAACTGAGAAAGCAGGAAGTAAAGAAGCATTCAATAGGAGATAGTGGGATGAGTGGGATTTTTGGATTGATTATATGAACGATTAAGTGGATTGCGTTAAAGAAGAAGAATTGTAGAGGCTATATTCTCCATCGTCAACATCAAATACAAAGAAATCATATAATCCAGTGTTTTGAAACCCGATCCGGACACTGAATCGGATGATTTGCTGGATCATTGGATCAACCGCTGATGAATCGCGGATTAATAAATGAATTAGTTTTATTATATAATAATATATTAGCTATGAAAAAAATATATATAAAACTAAAGTCAAGTATTTTAACTGTACATACAAAATATTAAGAAATAGTTTAGACTATTTAAAAAAATTGTAACATAAGAGTTATGACATCTAAAAAATCAAGACATAAAATTAAACTTCCAATCCAAAATAAACCAAAATTAAAGCATCATTGCAATAAATTGTCAATAACAAAAATAAACTAACACCAGATCACATCAACTAATTTTGCTTTTCTCTAAATTTTAAAAATTACCAACAAAATTTTCTAAATTTGTCACTTCATCATCGTTGGGATATTCTTCACCAAGAACATTCTCTAATTTATTTATAATTAAGCTCGCCAGGTTTTTCTTCTTCAACAATCCAAAACCCTGTTTTGTAATTCACATGATCATATGATTTTATTCTTTTTGATCTGTAAATTAAAAATGTAATGATTTGTTATAAACTAAGTTAAATAAAAAATAAAAAAATAATTTAATCACCTTTCTTGCAAACGTAAATTTTAGTGTACATGAATAATAAGCCTCATCGTGCTTTAGTCTGTTTTACGGATGTGCGGCTCAAGCACAATCATGACTCACCTTTCTTGCAAACGTAGATTATAGTGTAGAAGAAGAGGAAGACGGCAATAAAACTGAAAATTTTAAATTTTTAATTAGAAATTTAGAATATAAAAAATAATTTTAAAACATAACTTGAACTAAAAATAGTAAAAAATAAAGATTATCTATTGGTTCAACCAGTGCTGCAACATGTATTGGGTTTTAGTGAGTTTTTGCGTGTTTTATGGGTTTTTCACAAAACCCAAATCCGATTTATATTGGGTCATCGAATTTATCGGTTCAACTACGGGTCCGAGTCAGATTCAAAACACTCTTATAAACGTTTGGACCTGTATGAAGGAAAGTTAAAACCCCCAATTTATTTAACAATTAATATCAAAATTCATTAAATATAAATTGAGAAAATATTTTAATTATTAAAAAGAAAATGTCACATGACATTTTTCCCCTCAAGGAGATAAAAAAAAGTCTACTTTATTAGTATAGATATTGGATAAATATTCTATTCTATTATGCAGTAAACTTTGAATAGGATTTTGACTAAACAAAAGCTACATAATTAGACCTCCCATGTACTAAAGTAAATCAAACCAACAATTATTTGAAGTTATCCAGATCAAATCATTATATAGAACCAAACAAACAAACTATTTTTCACTGAACCGTGTAAAACTACAAAACAATAATCAATAAACAACTGAACCAAGAAATCGAATCAAATACTAAGGGTCCAACTGGTGTTATCAATAGAGGAAAGGAATATCAGGGAATACTACGTTCCTCCCAATTCCTGTTTTTTTACCAGTTAAAAGGAAATGTTTTTACTTGCAGGAATTGACAATTCCTCCACGTTCCTTCTCTCAAGAGGAATTATAGTATAAATATATTCCATGCCAAATTAGATAAGGAACCAAAAGGAAAACTATAAATAAAAATATATTAATATGTTAATGTATCAAATAATTTATAGAAACTGACATTTTAATCCAACTTCTCACGTAGGTTTGTCTCTTCTATATAATATTTGTTCATCAAGCTTTTTTGGTATAACCCTAATCATCTAGAAACAAGAGAAAGAGGTAAACTATACTTTTAAGATTATTTATTGTGTAAAAGAAGAAAACATACGCACTAATCGGTGATGGTTAATAATAAAATTTGTATCATGTGTTTATGTTACAGCTACCATGTCAACTCCAAGAAATCAAAGTGGAGCACGTCGTGGACGTAAGTCAAGCAATGAGGCTGAAGGTAAAACCAGTCGTGAAGGCCAGGTAATTATGTTATATTTTTTTTTTATTTTTGCAATAATCAGGTGTATAATATGAGATATTTTAACTTAACAACTAGAAATCTGTACTTTAGTATCTGTGGAAAGACAAAAACTGTCAAGTTATGCTTGAAATTGTCGTTGCGGAGTTAAGAGCAGGAGATTACCGTAGTAGAATGCCCGATGCTGCTGCTAAGAAAAGAATTGAGAACAAATACTTTGAGTTGGTGGGAGAAAAGATTTGTTGGGATCCATAAATAACTAACAAAATTGGTTACTTGCGTAAACTATGGAGTATCAATGGTCAACTGATGAAACGCACTGGAGTTGCGGTTGATCAATCTACTGGACAGATAATTATGATGCAAACTTGGTGGGCTGATCGGATTGCAGTAAGTCTTTATGCATATACAATTATTATTATTTTTATTAAAGATCTAGTAACCTAAATTTTTATTGCTATCGACTCTGTAGGAATATGGAAGTAAAGGAAAATTTGTTAGCGTGTTGCAAAAAAAACCGTTGCCTTTCAAAGATTTGCTAGACCAAATTTTTGGTGAACATGACGTTGAGAAAGATGAACGTTATTCTCCACATATGCTTGGCCAACATCTCCAGCAGATTCAGCCTTCTTTAGCTACCAGTAATGACACAATATTTGACCAAACGCAAGAAAATCAAACTGTTGAAACAATTACAGATGTGACTAACAATCAAGGATCCAAACCTCCAACTCGAAGCACATCAACCCGTTGCCCTCCGAGAAGAAGAAGTAGCTTTGAAACACATGTTGAGAGTGTATTTTGACGTGTAATAGATACCCGTCAAGATATTTTGGAAGAATTACGCTCGCGAAAAATTCAAAAGCTATCATATGGTGACGCGACGGCTGTTCTAGAAAAACTACCAATTGAACAACTTGGAGTATTTTGGTGGGCAGCAAATAAGCTGTTGAAGAATGAAGTAGATGTCCGTGAAGCATTTATAAAATTGGAGAGTGAAGATATCAAGATCAGATATTTGGAGAGTTTAGTTGGCATAGATAGATATGGCAATCCATGCACTCATGTTGATCTGCTAATGACAAGTCAGAACCTCTTTCAGAATGTTGGAATGACTGGAACTAGTTCAATGGGAACTGAAACTGTTAGAAGAACTGATTTCATGGGCTTACTTGGGATGCACTCATCTGAGTTAGAAGAATCAACAAAAAATGCAGAACGTATAGTCCATATACATGATGATGGAAGTGATGCTGAAAAACTTGTTTAAATTTTCTGAGATTTATTATTTTGGAGTTTGATATTTATAAGGATTTTTATTTATTTTTATTTATAAAAGCATGGAGTTTTTTTAAGGATTATATCAATAATAAGTTTTATAAAAAATATGTGCAGGATCTTCGTATTATATATTTACGTTCACGTGGAACTGAAAATCTAAATGAAGATGAGTTAGTGGAGCTTATGTTATTGGAAGAAGAAGAATTTATGCAAACGCACATGCATCCTATATTAGACTACTACAAAAAGAACTTTTGCAAGAATCCAATGAACAACGTGTGGGGAAATGGGTGGAAAATTATACGGGAGCAAATCTACAACAATGAAATCTCGTGCCGTACTCTTATTCGTATGAGCTCAGAAGCTTTTTTCCGTTTATGTGAAGTCCTTGAGAAAAAGTATGGGTTACAAGAGTCGCATAATATTAAATTCGATGAGAGTGTTGCAATTTTTCTTGTTCTCTGTGGTCAAAACGATACTCAGCATGACATCGGCTTAAGATTCGGTCATGCCCATGAGACTATAGGTAGAAAGTTTCATCATGTCCTTGGAGCAATGGTAAAATCGGCAGTTGACTACTTACAGCCAAGAACAGCTTATGAGTTTGAAGCAATATCTAATAGTTTACAAGGAGATAAACGATACTGGCCTTATTTTAATGGATCTATCGGGGCTCTTGATGGAACACATGTACCCATTATGGTGACTCCAGGTCGTGATGCATTACGATTTGTGAACCGGAAAAGAACGGCAAGTCTAAATGTTCTAGGAATATGTGATTACGATATGCTTTTTACATATTGTTTCGTTGGAATGGCGGGATCAACACATGACTCTAGAGTGCTAGATACCGCTATGCGCGATGATCCGTTGTTTCCTAAACCTCCTGGAGAAAAATACGATCTCGTAGATTCTGGTTATGCAAATAGACGTGGTTATTTAGCTCCATACCGAAAAGAAAGAAAAGAAGGTACTCAATATCATCTTCAAGAATTTATAAATTGTGAGCCTCCAAGAAATAGTAAGGAAATGTTCAATAGATGGCATGCGTCATTACGTTCAGTTATTGAACGTACGTTTCGTGTATGGAAGAAAAAAATGGAGGGTTTTAAATGAATTCCCAAGGTACAGCATCTCCACGTAGAGGAACGTTATATTTGCAACAATGGGACTTCACAATTTTATTCGGTGGAACAAAATTAAAGATGTTGATTTTGAGGAAGCGACTAGGGAGAACAATGGTGTGCATATGCATCAAAGTGAGAACGATTCAGATGATGAAAATGACGTACGAGGAAATGAAGAAACCCCAACCACAATTTATATGAAAATTGTTCGAGATCAGATTACTACACAGCTGTGGTCAGATAAAAGACTTGGCTCCCGTCGAGTATAGGTTTGTGTTTTCTCTTTAGTATTATATATATGTAACTTTTATAAAATACAAATTGCTGGAACACAAGTTTTTAAAAGGTATAATATTTTAAGTAGCACAAGTTTTTTTTTGGTTAATTCAGTACCTCAAGTTTTTTTTTTTTTTTGTAGTTATGAGATGCATGCATTGTAGGCGATGAAAATGGACGTGGCAGACCAAAAGTCTCAATTATGTCCATTATTTGTTTTCTAGAGCTAATTATCAAATTATTTATTGTTTGAAGTTTTCTTCCTTGTTTTGGTTACCATTCATATAACATTTTTTTACATTCCTTCTCTATAGTTTTCCTTCTAACTAATTTCTTAATATTCCCTTGGATTCTTTTCTCTATAGTTCCTATCATTTTTAAAGTGGTAACCAGTTAGACTCTAAGCAATTCCGATCATGACAATGCATCAATAAATCCACGACCATTAAATATGTTAATCACTATATTCATATTTGTACTGTTTGATATTATAAAGTACTAATACGCACTAAAGCAATTGCCTTACTGATTCATTTTATCTCAAACTAAAAACAAATTAAAGTATATAAGAGAAGAAAAATACTAATTACGGATACTTATCTTAATTTTCAAAGAATATTGAAGACACCCGAGATCTTTATCTCATCACGAAATATATTGGAGGCTGAAGGTACGACGTCACTGGACTCGGAGACGACGTAGGGATTTCTTCTTAACAACGATCAAAACCAATACTAAACAAACAACCAAACCAACTAAATTATAATCATCAAACTTTACGTGATGAAAAGTAACATTACAATATATGTATAAAATAATAATAAAAGTCACGCTAGAATCGTATATATATTATTAAAGATAATACTTATCTCGGTGAAATAGAATTTGAGCAGCGACTAGAGATGCCACGATCCGGAGCGGCTTTGACTAAGGTTTCAACGTAATATTTTGTTTGTTTATTCGGCTAGGGCTAGAGCTTAATAGCTAGGTTTTTTCTTATTTTTGTTAAAGACGGTAAAGTGTGCTGATAAAATGTTAGTGAAAAAAAAATGAATTGGTTGTTCTTATCATTTGATAGATAAATGTACATATATATATATACTAATATAAAATTAGGTTTCTGAAACCTTCTAGAATATGAACTTTTGGGCATATGATGGACATCCACCTTCTAGAATAGTTTTTTTGGATATTATATTCAAGAGAGATGAGATAATGAAAGGCAATTAATGAAGCCAAAAATATTTATGAGATAATGAGTGGAGGGAAAATAATGAAAAAATAAAACGTGTAACTTTCAAATGAAAAAGAAATTATTTACAATAAGCAAATTTATACATTTTAGTAATCTAATATAAATTTCTAACCAATTATAATTTACTAACCAAGCTTTTACATTTGTAACAACTTCTAAGCTATAAACTCTTAACCCTAAACCACAATCCCTAAAATCTAAATCCTATACCCTAACTTCAACCTAAACCTAAAGTAGTAACCAAATATTTTCATTTTAACATCACAAAGTTATACACTTCTCATAAGCTTATATAAATTTCTAACAAATTACAGTTTACAATTTTTTAACAATTTCTTAACTATAAAACATTTAACTCTTAATCATAACCCACAATCCCTAAAATCTAAACTTTGCACTACATCTCTAACTCAAGTATCAACCAAACACAAACATCACAATTGAAGTGTTTCAAACGTATAATGCAAATTCACATTACTTTAATTCAAACATTATTAGTTTCAAACATATATCACAAATACAAATTTCATACATATGACACATACATATCAGTTAGATACATAACTATTTATACATAACTATTTATAGCCATGTGTTGATAACTATAAAATTTCCGGCGACAATTTATTCCTCGCTAACTAGTAGCTATTTAGCTAGAGAATGTCTATAGATCATATTCGTAGCTAAATAGCGATAGATCGCTACAAATTAGCTACACCTTTAATATTTTTTTGTTTTGTCGTTTTTCGTCGCAATTTTCATCGCTAATAGTTATGGCTACGGAAATGTCTTTGCCAGTCCTTTGCTATTTTCTATTATTCTTGTAGTGCGTGTGATTCTCACCAAAACGCGTTTTCTCACCAAAATCGCAAAAATGCATATTTCCGCCAATACCTCGAAAACACATTTTTTCCGTCAAAATCGTGAAAATGCATTTTCCCGCCAAAACACATTTTCTCGCCAAAAATATTTTTTCCGCCAAAAACGCAAAAACACGTTTTTCGTCAAAAACATAAAAACGGGTCTTCACACCTAAACCGAAAAACATATTTTCCCACCAAAAACGTTTTTTCCCGCCAAAACCGAAAAATATCACCCAAAAAACCGAAAAATCTCGTTTCCTGCAAAAATTATGAAAATCTTATTTTTACGCCAAAACCAAAAATTTTTGTTTCCCGCAAAAACTGAAAATCTTATTTTTCCACCAAAACTAGGAAATCTTGTTTTCCCGCCAAAACTGGAAAATAAGATTTCCTGCCAAAACCGAAAATCTTGTTTTCCTTCTAAAAACGGAAAATTCATTTTTCATGCCAAGATTAAAAATTTTTGTTTTCTGCTAAAACCGAAAATTTTCATTTTCTGTCAAAATCGGAAAATTACTTTTAGATATATTTTTAAAATATTACAATCAGTTTATTATTAATACACTTTTTAATTTGAATTTTTAAGTTTTTTTTAAGTATATGTTTATCGCTTTTGTTTAGAAAATGGCAGATAAGACCAAACCAAGTTTTGTAACCAAGACTCAAGACTCAAAGTCACAAAATTAGATTTCATTTAAGATAATCAATGACCATATTACCCTCCTTCTTTAATACTATACCTTATAATATATTTAAAAATTAGAAATTTAAGAAAAGTTTTCGTTGCCGTGCTTAAGTTGTTACTCTGCCATGGTCTCCACCGTCTTCTCCGCTGTCGTCTCTGTCGCCAGCTCCGTCGCCACTTTTCCACCATCATTGCTCTGTCGTCATCTCATCCATCGTCGTCATTTAATTTCGAATCGTGTCTCGGCATCGTCAATTGTTTTCCAGGAATTCCTATTTGATTATCGTCGGAATCAGAGATTCCCGCGAGATGGCTTCAAATATCCCGATGAGCCCTCAATTGGAGCAGATCCATGGCGAAATCCGTTACCATTTCCGAGCCCTCGCGTAATGCTTTTCTCCCTTTTTCTGAGAATCGCTGAGTTTCCATATGCTTTTAATAAGAGAATGTTCATCATTTGTATTGCAGGAATGGTTTCCAGAGGTTGGATAAGGTCAAGGATTCAACTCGACAAAACAAGCAACTCGAGGAACTCACAGAGAAGATGAGAGACTGTAAAAGGTTGTCACTTTGCGTTATTCTTCTTTTTTTTTTGTGAGTTGCTGACAAGCAAAGAAACAGTACTCATGTGACCAAATTAATATGTTTATCTCATGATTCAGTAATAATTTATATTTCTTTTATGTTGTCTCCTCAGGTTGGTCAAGGATTTTACTGTGAAATCAAGGATAAAGAAGCTACAAATCCTCCTGAAGTAAATAAGCAATTGAATGATGAGAAACAATCTATGGTGAATGGGTTATACTGAGCCCTTCTCTTTGATTATACTGTGATCAGATGCATCTGGCGTATATGTATAAATAATTAACTCACCACCTTCGTACAGCAACAATCGCATTCCTGTTTACTTAATTTTTAGTGGCATTGTAACCAAATCTAAAGGCAGAGATTGTGTGTCAATGAGCTCTCCCTTACACTTTGTGTCTACAACCATTTTTTTTTTGTAAAGGACTGCTTTTATAACTTTCCCCTCGTGTTTTAATGTTGCAGATTAAGGAACTCAATTCCTATGTTACACTAAGAAAAACTTAAGTGCTTTCTTTCATTAAACTTTTGGAAGATGGATTATTTGAACCACATATTTTTGGGTTTAGTTAACATCCCGCTCAGCACATGTCTTTCTTTGGGATTTCAGTTAGTTTTATGTGTTCGTCCGTGTTAACTTGGTCTGTGTACTTCAGGTATATGAGTACCCTTGGCAACAAGAAGATTGAACTTTTTTGACATGGGAGCTGGACCCAGCACAAACCTACACCTGAAGAAAATGTTCAAGTGGCTTCAGGTGAGTCCCTATGCATGCCTTTCTATGCTACCAAGTATTGAATTGTCCCGACACATCAGATGCATGTGAGTAAATTTATAGTGAATGGTTATAGTAAACTAGAAATGTTACCGGTTGGCCTGATATGCTAAATGTTGCTTAAGTGTATATCCTATTTGAGTTTGGCATGATGTTGAATACTTTAGAATGGTGGATATTATGTCACTTTATGTATAGCTATGTCAAACCAGGAGCTTGTTGATGCTGGAATGAAAAGAATGGATGAGACTGATCAGGCCATTCAGCGCTCAAAACAGGTAATTTACAAAATGAAGAAGTGTGTTCCACTTACTTGTTGTTACTATATCTATGGTAACATTCTTGTTGATTTCAGGTTGTAGAACAAACAATTGAAGTTGGAACTCAATCTGCAGCTAATTTAAAGGGATATGTAATGCAAAGTATTTTCCATCGCTTCCCTATGAATTTTATGGATGCAGTCTCAAATAATCCAAAAAATATTGCTGACAAATCAAATGTGACGCGTTGTGAACCCTTAGACACGATTCAGTTCTCTCTCAAGAAGGCCTCCCAGCTTGTGAAAGAGATAGGGAGACAGGTCTGTAACCTCTTATGAACACAAAATTTCCTCTTTGGCTTGACCAAAAAACGTGAATCTCTCTGTTAATTCTTCTTATTTCAGGTGGCTACGGATAAATTCATAATGATGTTTCTGTTTCTCATTGTATGCGGTGTGATAGCGATTATTATAGTGAAGGTACTTCCTTTACTCATTCCAGTGAAAGTTGTGATTACTCACTGGAAAGTTGTAACTCTTGTTGTATAAACTCTCTTCGCCGGGGGGATTACGATTTTACTATATCAACTAAGAACTATTCAGGAAAGCTTTCCTAATTATGTATTAAATCTTCTAAAACAAAACTGTACATCACAATCTGAAACTAACAAGAGTTAAGTTCTGGAAGATTTTGATTTTGATTTTGAAAATTCTTATAGATTTTGATTATGTTGTTTTGTTTTGGTTATTCTGGAAGATTAAGTTCCAATTCAGGATAGCCATCCTGAACAACGACATTCCTTATGCGCTTTTGATTCTCTTCGAAAACATACTTATGCAAGAAAACACACTAATTTTATTTTTCTGGAAACCCATCCTGAAAGTTCCACAAGCTATCCTAATAACATGTGTGTTTTATAATGATACCAAATTTAACACTTTATTGGTATAATTACCAAAAATGCTCCAAGCTATCCTCTTTCCATGTTCTATGTTTGTTATGTGTTCTCTGTTTTGTAGACAATGACCTCTATTTGGTGATTTCTATAGCCAATTAATTTTCTTATAGATTTTGATTATGTTGTTTTGTTTTGGTTGTTCTGGAAGATTAAGTTCCAATAAATGATAGTCATCCTGAACAAGGACATTCCTTACGCGCTTTTGGTTATCTTCGAAAACATATTTCGAAAACATACTTATGCAAGAAAATACACTAATTTTATTTTTCTGGAAACCCATCCTGAAAGTTCAACAAGCTATCCTAAATAACATGTGTGTTTTATAATGATACCAAATTTAATACTTTATTGATATAATTACTGAAAATGCTTCGAGCAATCCTATTTCCATATTCTCTGTTTGTTATGTGTTCTCTGTTTTGTAAACAATGACCTTTATTTGGTGATTTCTATAGCCTATTAATTTTCTTATAGATTTTGATTATGTTGTTTTGTTTTGGTTGTTCTGGAAGATTAAGTTCCAATTCAGGATAGCCATCCTGAACAAGGACATTCCTTACGCGCTTTTGATTCTCTTCGAAAACATACTTATGCAAGAAAACACACTCATTTTATTTTCTTGAAACCCATCCTGAAAGTTCCACAAGCTATCCTAGATAACATGTGTGTTTTATAATGATAACAAATTTAACACTTTATTGGTATAATTACTGAAAATGCTCCAAGCTATCCTATTTCCATGTTCTCTGTTTGTTATGTGTTCTCTGTTTTGTAGACAATGACCTCTATTTGGTGATTTCTATAGCCAATTAATTTTCTTATAGATTTTGATTATGTTGTTTTGTTTTGGTTGTTCTGGAGGATTAAGTTCCAATTCAGGATAACCATCTTGAACAAGGACATTCCTTATGCGCTTTTGATTCTCTTCGAAAACATACTTATGCAAGAAAACACACTCATTTTATTTCTGGAAACCCATCCTGAAAGTTCCACAAACTATCCTAGATAACATGTGTTTTATAATGATACCAAATTTAACACTTTATTGGTATAATTACTGAAAATGCTCCAAGTTATCTTATTTTCATGTTCTCTTTTTGTTATGTGTTCTCTGTTTTGTAGACAATGACCTATATTTGGTGATTTCAATAGCCAATTAATTTTCGTATAGATTTTGATTTTGTTGTTTTGTTTTGGTTGTTTTGGAAGATTAAGTTCCAATTCAGGATAGCCATCCTGAACAAGGACATTCCTTATGCGCTTTTGATTCTCTTCGAAAACATATTTATGCAAGAAAACACATTCATTTTATTTTTCTGGAAACCCATCCTGAAAGTTCCACAAGCTATCCTAGATAACATGTGTGTTTTATAATGATACCAAATTTAACACTTTATTGATATCTAACTGAAAATGCCCCAAGCTATCTTATTTCCATGTTCTCTGTTTTGTAGACAATGACCTCTATTTGGTGATTTCTATAGCCAACAAATTTTTTAATAGATTTTGATTATGTTGTTTTGTTTAGGTTGTTCTGGAAGATTAAGTTCCAATTCAGGATAGCCATCCTGAACAAGGACATTTCTTACGCGCTTGTGATTCTCTTCGAAAACATACTTATGCAAGAAAACACACTCATTTTATTTTTTCTGGAAACTCATCCTGAAAGTTCCACAAGCTATCCTAGATAACATGTGTGTTTTATATTGATACCAAATTTAACACTTTATTGATATAATTACTGAAAATGCTCCAAGCTATCCTATTTACATGTTCTCTGTTTGTTATGTGTTCCCTGTTTTGTAGACAATGACCTATATTTGGTGATTTCTATAGAAAATGAATTTTTTTAATATTTTTAGATTATGTTGTTTTGTTTTGGTTGTTCTCGAAGATTAAGTTCCAATTCAGGATAGCCATCCTGAACAAAGGACATTCCTTATGCGCTTTTGATTCTCTTCGAAAACATACTTATGCAAGAAAACACACTCATTTTATTTTCTTGAAACCCATCCTGAAAGTTCCACAAACTATCCTAGATAACATGTGTGTTTTATAATGATACCAAATTTAACACGTTATTGGTATAATTACTGAAAATGCTCCAAGCTATCCTATTTCCATGTTTGTTTGTTATGTGTTCTCTGTTTGTTATGTGTTCTCTGTTTTGTAGACAATGACCTCTATTTGGTGATTTCTATAGCCAATTAATTTTGATTATTTTGTTTTGTTTAGGTTGTTCTGGAAGATTAAGTCCCAATTCAGGATAGCCATCCTGAACAAGGACATTCCTTATGCGCTTTTGATTCTCTTCGAAAACATACTTATGCAAGAAAACACACTCATTTTATTTTTCTGGAAACCCATCCTGAAAGTTCCACAAGCTATCCTGGATAACATGTGTGTTTTATAATGATACCAAATTTAACACTTTATTGATATAATTATTGAAAATGCCCCAAGCTATCCTATTTCCATGTTCTCTGTTTTGAAGACAATGATCTCTATTTGGTGATTTCTATAGCCAATTAATTTTCTTATAGATTTTGATTATTATGTTTTGTTTAGGTTGTTCTGGAAGATTAAGTTCCAATTCAGGATAGCCATGAACAAGGACATTCCTTATGCTTTTGATTCTCTTCAAAACATACTTATGCAAGAAAACACACTCATTTTATTTTTCTGGAAACCCATCCTGAAAGTTCCACAAGCTATCCTAGATAAAATGTGTGTTTTATAATTATACCAAATTTAACACTTTATTGATATAATTACTGAAAATGCCCCAAGCTATCCTATTTACATGTTCTCTGTTTGTTATGTTCTGTTTTGTAGACAATGACCTCTATTTGGTGATTTCCATAGCCACTAAATTTTTAATAGATTTTGATTATGTTGTTTTGTTTTGATTGTTCTGGACGATTAAGTTCCAATTCAGGATAGCCATCCTGAACAAGGACATTCCTTACGCTTTTGATTCTCTTCGAAAACATATTTATGCAAGAAACACACTCATTTTATTTTTCTGGAAACCCATCCTGAAAGTTCCACAAGCTATCCTAGATAACATGTGTGTTTTATATTGATACCAAATTTAACACTTTATTGATATAATTACTGAAAATGCTCCAAGCTATCCTATTTACATGTTCTCTGTTTGTTATGTGTTCTCTGTTTTGTAGACAATGACCTATATTTGGTGATTTCTATAGCCAATGAATTTTTTAATAGATTTTGATTATGTTCTTTTGTTTTGGTTGTTCTGGAAGATTAAGTTCCAATTCAGGATAGCCATCCTGAACAAGGACATTTCTTACGCGCTTGTGATTCTCTTCGAAAACATACTTATGCAAGAAAACACACTCATTTTATTTTTTCTGGAAACTCATCCTGAAAGTTCCACAAGCTATCCTAGATAACATGTGTGTTTTATATTGATACCAAATTTAACACTTTATTGATATAATTACTGAAAATGCTCCAAGCTATCCTATTTACATGTTCTCTGTTTGTTATGTGTTCCCTGTTTTGTAGACAATGACCTATATTTGGTGATTTCTATAGAAAATGAATTTTTTAATATTTTTAGATTATGTTGTTTTGTTTTGGTTGTTCTCGAAGATTAAGTTCCAATTCAGGATAGCCATCCTGAACAAGGACATTCCTTATGCGTTTTTGATTCTCTTCGAAAACATACTTATGCAAGAAAACACACTCATTTTATTTTCTTGAAACCCATCCTGAAAGTTCCACAAACTATCCTAGATAACATGTGTGTTTTATAATGATACCAAATTTAACACGTTATTGGTATAATTACTGAAAATGCTCCAAGCTATCCTATTTCCATGTTCGCTGTTTGTTATGTGTTCTCTGTTTGTTATGTGTTCTCTGTTTTGTAGACAATGACCTCTATTTGGTGATTTCTATAGCCAATTAATTTTGATTATTTTGTTTTGTTTAGGTTGTTCTGGAAGATTAAGTCCCAATTCAGGATAGCCATCCTGAACAAGGACATTCCTTATGCGCTTTTGATTCTCTTCGAAAACATACTTATGCAAGAAAACACACTCATTTTATTTTTCTGGAAACCCATCCTGAAAGTTCCACAAGCTATCCTGGATAACATGTGTGTTTTATAATGATACCAAATTTAACACTTTATTGATATAATTATTGAAAATGCCCCAAGCTATCCTATTTCCATGTTCTCTGTTTTGAAGACAATGATCTCTATTTGGTGATTTCTATAGCCAATTAATTTTCTTATAGATTTTGATTATTATGTTTTGTTTAGGTTGTTCTGGAAGATTAAGTTCCAATTCAGGATAGCCATCCTGAACAAGGACATTCCTTATGCGCTTTTGATTCTCTTCGAAAACATACTTATGCAAGAAAACACACTCATTTTATTTTTCTGGAAACCCATCCTGAAAGTTCCACAAGCTATCCTAGATAAAATGTGTGTTTTATAATTATACCAAATTTAACACTTTATTGATATAATTACTGAAAATGCCCCAAGCTATCCTATTTACATGTTCTCTGTTTGTTATGCGTTCTCTGTTTTGTAGACAATGACCTCTATTTGGTGATTTCCATAGCCACTAAATTTTTTAATAGATTTTGATTATGTTGTTTTGTTTTGATTGTTCTGGACGATTAAGTTCCAATTCAGGATAGCCATCCTGAACAAGGACATTCCTTACGCGCTTTTGATTCTCTTCGAAAACATATTTATGCAAGAAACACACTCATTTTATTTTTCTGGAAACCCATCCTGAAAGTTCCACAAGCTATCCTAGATAACATGTGTGTTTTATATTGATACCAAATTTAACACTTTATTGATATAATTACTGAAAATGCTCCAAGCTATCCTATTTACATGTTCTCTGTTTGTTATGTGTTCTCTGTTTTGTAGACAATGACCTATATTTGGTGATTTCTATAGCCAATGAATTTTTTAATAGATTTTGATTATGTTCTTTTGTTTTGGTTGTTCTGGAAGATTAAGTTCCAATTCAGGATAGCCATCCTGAACAAGGACATTTCTTACGCGCTTGTGATTCTCTTCGAAAACATACTTATGCAAGAAAACACACTCATTTTATTTTTCTGAAACTCATCCTGAAAGTTCCACAAGCTATCCTAGATAACATGTGTGTTTTATATTGATACCAAATTTAACACTTTATTGATATAATTACTGAAAATGCTCCAAGCTATCCTATTTACATGTTCTCTGTTTGTTATGTGTTCCCTGTTTTGTAGACAATGACCTATATTTGGTGATTTCTATAGAAAATGAATTTTTTAATATTTTTAGATTATGTTGTTTTGTTTTGGTTGTTCTCGAAGATTAAGTTCCAATTGGATAGCCATCCGAACAAGGACATTCCTTATGCTTTTGATTCTCTTGAAAACATACTTATGCAAGAAAACACACTCATTTTATTTTCTTGAAACCCATCCTGAAAGTTCCACAAACTATCCTAGATAACATGTGTGTTTTATAATGATACCAAATTTAACACGTTATTGGTATAATTACTGAAAATGCTCCAAGCTATCCTATTTCCATGTTTTGTTTGTTATGTGTTCTCTGTTTGTTATGTGTTCTCTGTTTTGTAGACAATGACCTCTATTTGGTGATTTCTATAGCCAATTAATTTTGATTATTTTGTTTTGTTTAGGTTGTTCTGGAAGATTAAGTCCCAATTCAGGATAGCCATCCTGAACAAGGACATTCCTTATGCGCTTTTGATTCTCTTCGAAAACATACTTATGCAAGAAAACACACTCATTTTATTTTTCTGGAAACCCATCCTGAAAGTTCCACAAGCTATCCTGGATAACATGTGTGTTTTATAATGATACCAAATTTAACACTTTATTGATATAATTATTGAAAATGCCCAAAGCTATCCTATTTCCATGTTCTCTGTTTGTTATGTGTTCTCTGTTTTGAAGACAATGATCTCTATTTGGTGATTTCTATAGCCAATTAATTTTCTTATAGATTTTGATTATTTTGTTTTGTTTAGGTTGTTCTGGAAGATTAAGTTCCAATTCAGGATAGCCATCCTGAACAAGGACATTCCTTATGCGCTTTTGATTCTCTTCGAAAACATACTTATGCAAGAAAACACACTCATTTTATTTTTCTGGAAACCCATCCTCAAAAGTTCCACAAGCTATCCTAGATAAAATGTGTGTTTTATAATTATACCAAATTTAACACTTTATTGATATAATTACTGAAAATGCCCCAAGCTATCCTATTTACATGTTCTCTGTTTGTTATGCGTTCTCTGTTTTGTAGACAATAACCTCTATTTGGTGATTTCCATAGCCACTAAATTTTTTAATAGATTTTGATTATGTTGTTTTGTTTTGATTGTTCTGGACGATTAAGTTCCAATTCAGGATAGCCATCCTGAACAAGGACATTCCTTACGCGCTTTTGATTCTCTTCGAAAACATATTTATGCAAGAAACACACTCATTTTATTTTTCTGGAAACCCATCCTGAAAGTTCCACAAGCTATCCTAGATAACATGTGTGTTTTATATTGATACCAAATTTAACACTTTATTGATATAATTACTGAAAATGCTCCAAGCTATCCTATTTACATGTTCTCTGTTTGTTATGTGTTCTCTGTTTTGTAGACAATGACCTATATTTGGTGATTTCTATAGCCAATGAATTTTTTAATAGATTTTGATTATGTTCTTTTGTTTTGGTTGTTCTGGAAGATTAAGTTCCAATTCAGGATAGCCATCCTGAACAAGGACATTCATTACGGCTTTTGATTCTCTTCGAAAACATACTTATGCAAGAAAACACACTCATTTTATTTTTCTGGAAACCCATCCTGATAGTTCCACAAGCTATCCTAGATAACATGTGTGTTTTTTAATGATACCAAATTTAACACTTTATTGATATAATTACTGAAAATTCTCCAAGCTATCCTATTTACATGTTCTCTGTTTGTTATGTGTTCTCTCTTTTGTAGACAATGACCTTTATTTGGTGATTTCTATAGCCAATTAATTTTCTTATAGATTTTGATTATGTTGTTTTGATTATGTTGTTTTGTTTTGGTTGTTATCCTAACTATGTTATTTGCTATCCTGACAGTTTATTTTTAATTAAATATCAAATTTTCAGAAAGCATTTTCTTTATATTTTACATGCTATTGTAATATTTAGCCTTTTTAGTTAAATATTAAATTTTCAGGAAGCCATTCACAAATATTTTATTTGATAACCTAATATTTTTTCTTTTTTAATTAAATATTAAATTTTTAGTAAGCTCTTTTTAAATATTTATTTTCTACCCTAACATTTTTTTCTTTCTAATTAAATATTAAATTTTCAAGAAAACCTTCCTAAATATTTTAATTGATATCCTAACGTTTTTAGGGTTAAGATTATGTTGTTTCGTTTTGGTTGTTCTCGAAGATTAAGTTCCAATTCAGGATAGCCATCCTGAACAAGGACATTCATTATGCGCTTTTGATTCTCTTCGAAAACATACTTATGCAAGAAAACACACTCATTTTATTTTTCTGGAAAGTTCCACAAGCTATCCTAGATAACATGTGTGTTTTATAATGATACCAAATTTAACACTTTATTGGTATAATTACTGAAAATGCTCCAAGCTATCCTATTTCCATGTTCTCTGTTTGTTATGTGTTCTCTGTTTTGTAGACAATGACTTCTATTTGTTGATTTCTATAGCCAATGAATTTTTTAATAGATTTTGATTATGTTGTTTTGTTTTGGTTGTTCTGGAAGATTTAATTCCAATTCAGGATAGCCATCCTGAACAAGGACATTCCTTATGCGCTTTTGATTCTCTTCGAAAACATACTTATGCAAGAAAACACACTCATTTTATTTTTCTGGAAACCCATCCTGAAAGTTCCACAAGCTATCTTAGATAACATGTGTGTTTTATAATGATACCAAATTCAACACTTTATTGATATAATTACTGAAAATGCTCCAAGCTATCCTATTTACAAGTTCTATGTTTGTTATGTGTTTTTTGTTTTGTAGACAATGACCTATATTTGGTGATTTCTATAGCCAATGAATTTTTTAATAGATTTTGATTATGTTCTTTTGTTTTGGTTGTTCTGGAAGATTAAGTTCCAATTCAGGATAGCCATCCTGAACAAGGACATTTCTTACGCGCTTTTGATTCTCTTCGAAAACATACTTATGCAAGAAAACACACTCATTTTATTTTTCTGGAAACCCATCCTGAAAGTTCCTCCAGCTATCCTAGATAACATGTGTGTTTTATAATGATACCAAATTTAACACTTTATTGATATAATTACTGAAAATGCTCCAAGCTATCCTATTTACATGTTCTCTGTTTGTTATGTGTTCTCTGTTTTTGTAGACAATGACATATATTTGGTGATTTCTATAACCAATTAATTTTCTTATAGATTTTTATTATGTTGTTTTGTTTTGGTTGTTATCCTAACTATGTTATTTGCTATCCTGATATTTTATTTTTAATTAAATATCAAATTTTCAGGAAGCATTTTCTTTATATTTTACTTGCTATTGTAATATTTAGCCTTTTTAGTTAAATATTAAATTTTCAGGAAGCCATTCATAAATATTTTCCTTGATAACCTAATATTTTTTTTTTAATTAAATATTAAATTTTCAGTAAGCTCTTTCTAAATATTTTATTTTCTACCCTAACATTTTTTCTTTTTAATTAAATATTAAATTTTCAGGAATACCTTCCTAAATATTTTACTTGATATCCTAACATTTTTTCATTTTTAATTAAATATTAAATTTTCAGAAAGCCCTTCCTAAATAATTTACTTGATAACCTAATATTTTTTATTTTAATTAATATATTAATTTTTCAGTAAGCTCTTTCTGAATATTTTACTTGCTATCCTAACATTTTTTTTCTTTTTAATTAAATATTGAATTTTCAGGAAGTCCTTCCTAAATATTTTACTTGATATCCTAATATTTTTTCATTTTTAATTAAATATTAACTTTTTTGGAAGCCCTTCCTAAACAATTCAAATTTGAAGGATCTGCACATGAAATTGGAGAAGAAACCATCAGGAGGAAAATCTTTAATTTTGGCTAATCATGTCTATATAAATGAGATTTTGCTAAATTACCCTCATAATATGTTTTGGAAATCTATCTTAAATATGTTACATGATATCCTAAATAAAATATATATTTAATAACTGAGAGTTTGCTCGAATACCCTTACTACATTCCTTTCCAAATTTTAGATAAAGGAACATGAAACATATCATTTCAAGTTCTATGGAAGACCTTCCTAAATATTTAGAAATACGTCATGAAACAAAAAGAAAGATATCATCAATAAAATGAAAGCTACAAACAAGTTAATAAGTGTAGTGACAGAGGAATCATGAGCAAACAAATGAACAAGGTCACGAGCAAAGTCATTGGAATATCTTCCTAAACATTTACAAATGCTTCAAATTGTGAATGAAATAAATGTCTATAGAGAGTCATAATATTAGTGAAATAGTGTGGTTACTGAAAGTACTTTATGGTTTAAATAAAGTGACAGCATTTTTTGATTAAACACACAAACATATCATTTGTTGTTAAAATTCTCAACAGTCGACTTGGACAACTTCTAAGAAAGTCGAGACTAAGAAGACGTTTATTATCTTGACATTATAATTATTGACGAACAATGGCATTAGTAGGAGTAGCCAGCTGTGCTTGGATCCAAGTCTTGAGCATTTGCAAGGAATCTTTGGCTGATCCATCAGGACCATGTGTCCAGCATCATGAACCTGTCCCAAAATTAAAATTTATGACAAAAAAAAATTCTCTTGTGAGATTTTACCCTTGCGCTTATCATTATCATCAACCAACTTACTACTCTCTCCAGTCTCGCCCTCTCCATGAAAGCTCTGTTGCTTCATCTCATCCTTTTCAAGAACGTTTTGCTGCTTCATCGACTTCCTAAACTTGCTCACATACTTGGCATTCTTGTAGTATCCTTCTGCTTTTCTGTAAAGAGAAAAGTTAGAGATCACATCGCACAAGCAATAAAACTCCTTCAGTCTCATAAGTAACTCCAAGTAATTCTCTTCTAATGCTTAGCACCATAAATATATATAGTCAGTGACTAATTAGATATCCTCTACTTTCTTCTAATTAGAGCTGAGAAGTCTATCAAAGTTTGGAGCTTAACGACTAACAAAATAAAGAAAAGCAACTCATCATTCCAAAGCAAAGAGAAACAAGGTCCCAACACTTGATATGGCAGATCCTTTATTGAGAAATCTTATTCATCAAATGAGACTAAATTTTATGGAATCCGCTTCGTATCTAAAGCAAAAAAGATGCAAACTTTCCTCGTTTCCAATCAAAAACATCATCAGACAAGTAAGAAGAAGAATACCTTCAGATAAGCAACCCCAGATTTGATTGCTGAGAGACAGCAATGAAGTGAGTAAAGCTGAAGCAGTAACACTATGTAAAGGTATAAGCGAAACCCCTGCACTCAGTTCCACGGGGACCCTGAAGAAGCCACACACAAACCCCCAACTAATACATTTTCATACACACTAAAACCCTAATTATTCAGTGGAGCAACAACGGATCTATTCGCTTCTAAAGTTCTTGAAGCTAACCTGGAAGATGTGAGCCTGCGAAGTGAGGAGCGAGATGGTGATCCGTTCGCGAAAGCGAATCCAGCTGATTTTCCTATATTCGGACCAGAAGACGCAGCTGATGAACGGCCGAAGAGTGTTTTCTTCTAATCAGAGATCGACGCCGCCGTGAGATATCGACGCCGCTGTGAGAGGATAGAAGGTCGAAGGGAAAGAGAGGTTTCTGATTTTTTTTTCTGTTTATTTTTTTAATTATAAAACAAGGATATTAAGGATATTCGATCTATTAATGAATGTTATTTTTGTAACTTTCTCCTTCTAGTGCTATTTTTGTGACATAAACTTCAAAATGTGCTATTTTGGACAATTGCCCTTTTGTTTATTAGAAGTTATTATTATTATAAAATTTTAATACAAAATTATTTATTAGAAGTATATGTTTATCAAGCTTTTTCCCGTTGTTTGCGTGTATTTGTTTATGCGTTAAGTTATTATAACAATCTCTTGTTTTTTTGTTTTGCAGTCGATGATCTTAATGCCAATACCGAGTATACCAGCTACACGGCTGGATCCCCTGTGATTCATTGGTTCTGGGAGGTCGTTAAAGCTTTTAGCAAGGAAGACATGGCTAGATTTCTTCAATTTGTGACCGGAACATCAAAGGTAAAAACCCAGATATCAGTAGCTTCTGTCAAAGTATCACCTGGAAATCATTACATCATCCGTACATGGTTTCTTTGTGGTTGTTGATGTTCTCGATATCCTGCTTGTCTTTCTTCTTCTTCTTTTTTTGTTTTACTTACGAGAGAGTCGAGTCGTGTGTTTCTGTATTCAGGTTCCTTTAGAAGGTTTCAAGGCACTGCAAGGTATTTCTGGACCTCAAAGATTACAAATCCATAAAGCATATGGAGGCCCGGAGCGGTTGCCATCATGGTGCAGCGTACGAATGGATGAACGGTTGATCTAAGAATTTAGGGTTCTTCGAGGCCTGTTCTTGGATCGATTAAGGGTTCCTTTCGATAGCTTCTTAAGACCAACTTCCTGTTTTGATGAAGTTAATCGAATCGAAACAAGCTATAAAGCTAAAAACTCTTCTTAATAAAATCAACATAAGAGCCTCAACTCTGCTTATATAACCTCTCCATTTAGATAAACCCCAATAGAAAATGGATATAAACTTATCTAAAAAAGGAAATAATAATTATTATCTAAAAGAAAATAAAACCAAAACTAAAGTTGAGAAGCTATTTGAATCCTCCGTTGTTTTTGTTATGTTGGCGCCATATTCGAAGATGCCGCTGCATCAGTCCCTCCGGGTTTGAAAGATTTGACCTCGAATCGGCCGTGTTGATGACGCAAATAGACATTTTATCCATTGACATTACCACCCAGCCCAACTTTCTTGATGCCAAAATACCCTTATGTTGACGAGGACGTTTCTTGATTTTGTACCTTGTGGGAACCGAAATTCGCACCGTCAATTTCTGATAAAGATTTGTGGAGGAAAACCGAGTTAACCCGATCTTCCTTGAAGGTCCCGGATATCTGCTGGGCCGCACACGAAATGATCAAATAAAGTAGAAGTTGCGAAAATAGAAATCGTAAAAGTTGAGCGAAAAAAAGATCTTATTTCTGAATTCGCGTTTTGAGCGTGAACAACAGGTGAGAAGTAAGCTATAAGAGCTGTCGAAAGGTCCGCTAGTCTGATCGCCTAAGTCTATCCTAGTTGAGTCGCAGCTCGCTAGTGAAAACAGAAAAGAATGCTTAAATCGTTCTAAGTGCTAAGTGCTCGAAAATTTGTGATCTGGTGTGCTTCTTGCTCAAAGCTCTCCTTATATACTCCTCCTATGACGGCTCATCTTCGCTGGCTGAGTCGGATTTTCCATTTTCGCCCATCTTTGTGTTTATCGGAAATTTGACATTTATCTTCGGAAATCTTGACATTTATCTTCTGAAACTTGATATTTATCTTCTGGAAACTTGACATTTATCTCTTATGTGAGGATAAAGATAAACCGTCATAGTTATCCTTCCTTTCGAAAATCGTGTGCGTTTGGCCACGCGGCCGCTTAGCGCTTTTACGGTTTTTCGAAGGACAGTCTTTGAAGGTTTCGTGTTTCGAAGGAACCTCAATTCCTTGTTTAGTCGAGGAAGTGGCGTTCAGAGTAACCGTGATCATACCAAACTTGCGAGATTGATCCGAACAAGCTAAGATGGGATCGAACCGCACGATAGGACCGAGACCGGATGAGGGCCGCGACCGACGCCAGGCCGGTGCCGCCGGCGCCAGGCCGCCGCGGATGGTGCCGCCGGGCGCCAGGCCGGTGCGCCAGGCCGCCCGCAGGACGGTGCCGCCGGCGCCAGGCCAATTCGCGGTGCCGCCGCACCAGGCCGCCCGCGTGACGGTGCCGCCGGGCGCCAGGCGGTGCCGCGGCGACAGGCCGCCCGCGTGACGGCCGCCGCGCCAGGCGGTGCCGCGCCAGGCCAGCCAGCGGCCGGGCGCCAGGTCGGTGCCGCCGGCGCCAGCCAGCCCGCGCCCCGTCCCCGTGCCCGGCGCCAGGCGGTCGCTGGCGCCAGGCCAGCCCGTCCGCTGCGCCGCGGCGGCCACCCAGCCGCCGCCAGCGCCAGGTTGGTGCCGCCGCCGGCGGGCCAGCCAGCCCGCGTGCCGCCGGGCGCCAGCCGGGCGCCAGCCTGCGCCCCGCGTGCCGCCGTGCCAGCCGTCTTGTTGTGGGTTTGTTCGATCTTTCCCTCGCCGCTGCGGGAAATCTTTTGAGTTTGGGAGGGTCTCTAGCCGTAGATCTCGAGATAATTGCTTCCAACGAGATTCCGCGAGTATCGAATTTTGAGATGGACTTAGATCTGCAGATTTTCCGTCGAGGATGAGAGCAATGTGGTTCGAAGTTTTAGATATGTTAAAAGATGAATCTTTAAACAATCGGAAGGTTTTACGGAAGACTCAATGTAGATCTCGGACAATCCAGACATGGGTTTCAAGGGATCAAGATGCTGTCATTGCCCGAGATCATGAGACGATCGCATGGACGGGCGTCAGGACCCTCGCCGTTGGCGCCAGATGGGAGTGGACGAGCCTTCCGTGAGTTTTATCGGCGACGACCGTTTCTTGGATTTGATCGCCGCTTTTCTTCGAGGATTTTCGGTGACGATTTTGTCATTGACCGATTTTGACCCCAACAGTTAGCCCCCCAGCTAGCTAGGAACCGCAGAGCCAGTCGGATCCTAGCTTGCGGTATAGCCGTGTGAGAAGGTGTTGAGACGTAATTGTTTGCCAAAAATCGGGGTAAATAGTGATTTTACCTCCTTTATATGGAGTAAGAAATCTCATTCTTACTTCATCACAAGGTTTTACTCTCTCTCAAGAATTTTCTCTTTAAGAACAATGTCTTCAAGATCCTCAAAGAGAAACTCTTCTTCCCATTCATCCTCGGATGACTCTCCTGCCCATGTAACGGTAAAGCAGGAGGAGTCGGTCGAGGAGGAAAAGAAGAATGCGTATTACCGAGTCCTTGTAGGTTTGCCCCCAACACTGCCAGAGATCCCTGTTCGAGGAGGCCTCGAGGCAGCCCGGTGCTCCTTTTGCGCCGAGCTCGGTTTCGTCAATATCTCAAGGTTCTTCGAGATTTTACCAGGTTCCGAAGGAGTCAAATTCAGATTCCGCTGGTAACGAGAGTGCAAGGAATCCTCCGCAAGGTTTCTTTACATGTTACGAAGCTTTCTTTACGTACTGCCGTATGTGGTTCCCAATTCCTGGTCCCATTGTTTGTGCGCTTCACCGCTTCGAACTTTCGATCAGCCAACTCAGCGTTCCTGCCTTGGAGAGTTGGCTTGGCGTACTGATCGCTAGCTACTAACTCGGATTGATCTTGGTCCCGATGATTTCGAAGGTCTTTGGGGCACTCGGCCGACGGAGTGGACGGTTACTATTCCATGCTGCCTAAGAAGGATATGGCCGTGATTCAGGGGACTACTTCGAATCCCAAATTGTGGCAGGAGCGTTTCTTCTTCGTTCAAATAGATGGCGAGTCTGTCGAGGAGAGCTGCCTCCATCTATTTCCGCGAGCATGGAACTTCAACCGAGGTAATACGACGAAAACTCGTTGTCTATCTCACCTTTCGAAGTGCGAAGTTCTAGTGAAAAATTTTCGCTTTGTAGGGAACAATCCTACCGCGCATTTGCCTGGTGACGTCTTTGTCAAGAGAGATCTTCTTCGTCAAAGGCCGTTTTTCTGGAAATCCTTCACCCTCAAACGGATCCGAGACGCGGTTAGGCTTTATCGGTCCCGCGGTCCTGTCCCGTCGTATGACGCTGAACCTGTCACCACGGCTCCCACCGAGGCGCAGACAGAGATCTCGTAAGGGAAGGAAATTGATGATGGGAAGGCTTGGAAAGTCCTTCACCGTTGGGAGAAAAACCTAGTTTTGCTCCAACGGAAAAAGGCGGAGCCAGCTGGTTTTCCACCTAACAACTTCTTTGATGGCCTTCATCCGGAGTTTACTACTGACGAGTCGCTGGAGGATGAGGAGAAACAACGGGTTTTTGCCGAAGGCTCCCAACGTGTCAACGAGGTTTGGCCCTTCAACTTCTTAACCTTGCGCTCAAATTTGTAAAAGCATGCTTGCTGATCTTGAGTTTTATGCAGGGACTAAGAGTGTTTAGAGGCGCTTGACTCGAAGTTTCCGCAAATCCAGGATTGCTAACTTCAAGACCACGAAGCGGAGCGAGAGCTTTTCCGGTTCCGACAAGAGGTGAAGGCACAGAACGCGAAGCAGGCTGAGCTTCACGCTCGGGCTCTCGTACGGGCGGAAAGGAGAGGAAGAAGGATGGTCGCAGCGGAGGTGGCAAGACGGGCGGAATCGTTTGCTGCTGAGTTTCAATGTTTTAAAGAAGCTCAGGAGTTTGTTGGTGATTTCCGCGAAAGTGCGAGGTTCGGTCAGAACCTTTACAAGTCTCGAACCCAGATTTCTCTTCGATTCGAGATTGCTGAAATGAAGGATTTCATGGCCGAGTGTGCTCATGCTGAGTCCTCGGTTCCTCCGGTAGAAGAAAGAGTCCGGAGACTATGGGAACCTATCGAGGTTTCCGAGGATACGGTGGAGGCCGGAGCCGATGAGAACGCCGAGAATGGTGGGAATGCTCGAGGCGTGAATGAGGAAGTGGACCAGCCTGCTAGTTCATTTGGGATTTCCACATCCGATTTCTCAATGTTGACTTTTTGTGAATTGAATTTTTGCCATGTGTGGCGTTTTAGTAATTTTATCCTGCGACCGTTGGAGGTTGCATTCTTATGTTTTGGGACTGGCCGTTGGTGGCTTTGAATCCTGCCGTCTTTTGCGGCTTTTATGAATATGAAAATTTGCGAGATTTCGTCTTTTGTTTTGATTTATACTTTCGTCAAGTGTAGAGGGAAGGATGCGAGTAGTCACTTCGTATCCTAACTCTTTTTTCGTCGCTCGGTCCGTATGCTACTTTTTAGCGAAGCGTTTTAGGTGTAGCGATAAGAGACATGTTTTGGGATCTCGTATACGATACTATGTCTGTGAGATGTCAAGATCCAGCAAGACTGGGTTTAGGGCAAGACCTAGATTTACTCTCAGCTTTGAGGCTGTGCGATGACTGATCGGCTTTCGTTTTGCCTGTTAGTGATTTCTTCCTGATTCTTTTCATTTAAAGTCCGCGATTAGTCGCCGCTTATATGACTTGTGTTAAAAGAATCGAGCTATCTTCGAGTTTATCCGAGATGCTAAACCAAAATTTTGGGTTTCTTGTATAGCGACTATGATATCCTTGTCGGATGTAAGAGGACCTTGTAGGTCTGACTACGATTTTGTATTGAGTGAAACGTTTTTATGAGCGTCCCGGGCCAATCGACGGCGTGAGTTATTTTAAGTCGCTGGTGGACTGTCTTTGCGGATAATACGAGTTTTGTTATCTTTTAAGAAGTTGCGACGCCTCGCTTCTTTGAAGATACGATTTTCGTTTTCGCCGCTGATGCGTTTAAGTGAGCATGAAAGATAGAAAGAATTTTATTAAAAATTTCGAAGTTAAAGTACATATGCGGATTTTTCGCTTTTGTGGGAGTATAGAGTATCGCCAGTCCCCTTTGGTGAGGGGATAGCTGAACTCGCTGGTTCGACGAGCTGCCTACGCTCTTCGAGGATCAAGCCATCTCGTAGTTCTGATAGTTGCCGCGGACGTTTTACTCCCGCTGCCGTTCGATCGTGCTGGTCGGATCAGTGGTTTGTGCGGGGTCGAGCTGTCCGCCTACGGCAGTGGATTCGAGGCTTTGTCGTCGTCTTGAATCGCTGCCTGTTCAGATGATTCTGGATCATCTTTCTTCGAAGTCTTCGGAATGTTGTGTGATTCCTTTGCTCGTTTCAGGTTGGCGCAGGGCGCTCCGATCTTTTCGCAGTTTGAACTCGGCCAGTAACGAGTCTCGACTGCTTCGACTACCCCGTGATGGCTGCGGTTCCGGTCGAGTCGGGAACTTGATACCGAGGTGATATGTGGACGGTACTGCCTTCATGGAGTTGATCCAAGGGTTCCCATGATGGCGTTGTAGATGGCGGGTTGTCGACTACCGCAAACTCGACGATCTTTGTAACTTCCTTTGCCATGACCGGGAGTTTGATTTACCCGAGGGTCATGGTAGTGACACCCGAAAACCCCGTCAAAGGTTTTGGCTCAGGGACGACTTCCCCAAGTGGGATCTTCATCCTGTAGAGGGTGTCGCGAAGATGACGCTGACCGTGCTTCCTCGACGAGAATGCGCCGATTTCGAGATCCTGGATGACCAGGTCGATTACCAAAGGATCGCAGTGAGGTTTGTCGATTCCGACGGTCTCGTGTTCCTCGAAAGCGATTGTGTGGTTAGGAACATCGCTGTCTGGGAACCAGTTGGAACTGGTCTCGGCTTTTCGCCCGTAGGCTTTTATCGATGAGACAGAGTCTTGGTAGAACTGTGATCCTCCGATGATCATGTTTACCTGGCGATCGTTGTTGTTCCTTGGTCGCCCTCTTCTTCCGCTTTTCTCCCTATTGGTTTTCGGTCGCGCGGTCCTCGGAGACAGTTTTGTTAGTCTTTGGGCGGTCGGAGTCCAGGAGCAAGTCCTTTATACTCTTGACCTTTGATAGCTCGCCGGTGAGGAGTTTTGGCGGCGAGCCGCCGAACCTTGCAGTTCGCAGTGGAGTGACCTGGTCTCGTGGAACTCGCAATAGGAGTTATCCTTGTACTGGTTCCTGGTCCAGGTGTTTCCGGAGGTTTTGCCTTGCTCGAAGTTGATGGCGTAGTTATGCTCGCGCCTTCCCTTCGTGATGGACGTATTTGTCGTTACGAGGGTTTCTTCGACGCGGTTTTCTGCGGTCCGTGCTTCGCGATAGAAGCTTCATCTCTTCTTCCATGATGATTAAGTCCGTTGCTTTGTGGAGAGTATCCTGGATTGTCCGCGCTTTTCCAGTAGTATCCACTTTCGAACTTCGACTTGTACCAGAGTTTTCCTCGCGCCGATTGCGACATTGTCGCTGATGCCCGCTACTCGCCATCACCAGTTTGAACCTTCGCATGAAGTCGCTGAGCAACTCGCCTTCCTTCTGAGCTAGACTCATAGATCCACGCCGGACGTTTCTATCCATGAACATGGAGTACTGTTTGAGAAACGCCGAGGCCAGCATGGAAGCTTCCGATGGAGTTCCTTTGAGCGGAGAACCACTCGAGCGCAGCACCTTTGAGGTGCTCGACGAAGAGAAGACAATGACCTGCGCCCCGCTTCGCCGGAGTTTGCACCTACCCATTGCGATCTGGAAGGACTGCAGGTGCGACTTAGGATCCGTCACCGCCATAGACGGGATTTTGATCTTCCCTGGTCTGAGATGCGTTTCCGTGATCCGAGTGGTGAACGGCGTTTCCGTGCTTCCTCGAAG
The DNA here is from genome assembly GCA_016432835.1 of Brassica nigra. Taxonomy (NCBI): domain Eukaryota; kingdom Viridiplantae; phylum Streptophyta; class Magnoliopsida; order Brassicales; family Brassicaceae; genus Brassica; species Brassica nigra. Next base: position 45,435,742 of record CM028243.1, read on the forward strand.
TCTATCGATCTCGGGCGGAACTGGTCGCCTGATGGATTTGGCGCTTTCACCGCTTTCACTTCAGCCACGGTCTTTTGAGAGATTCACGGAGATCATGGATCTCGCTATTGCTGCCGCCGCTCTCCAACCTGTCGACGCTGGTCGGATAGATCCGAGTTTGATCTTCCGCGAAGTTCTTCCTGCTCCATCCAGTAGAGTTCTTCTTCCTCTTCGTCTTGGGCCTATCGAAGGATACCGCTCCGAGCGGACTGGCTTTGGGTTCTCTGGGGTGGATGTCAGCGTCTTCATCGGAAGGGTCCGATCGGTCGCTGATATCTAGATCGATCGCTCGACGTTGCTTTCCTTGTTCCCGCAGCCGGAGTGGAAGATTCTGCGAGGTCGTTTGCTGTCCTTCGAGCCGCTTCCTCGAGTGGGCTCTTCGGGCATCTTTTTCGCGCTTCGAGATCCGTCGAGTCTCCTGCCCGGGCGCGCTTTGGTGGATCCAGCGGCAACTTGCTCCTCGCAGTTAAGGTATCGACCTGTTTTGCGGCGAGGTTATCGTTTGTCCTGTTGTTCCGCCGCCGGGCGGAGGTAAACATTCCTTCATCTGCCTGAGCTCGTGTTTGCATCAGCAGTGATCGTGGACGGTCTCCAGCTGGAGTCTTCAGCGCTGGCATCGACGGGTGTTCCGCCTAGCTGGCTGATCCTTGGTGGCGCGGCTGACATGATCGGCGTGTGCAGTTGCGAGATAGATAGATCCGTAACCCTCCTTCTAGCACCAAACTGTGGGAACCAAATTCGCACCGCCAATTTCTGATAAAGATTTGTGGAGGAAAACCGAAGTTAACCCGATCTTCCTTGAAGGTACCGGATATCTGCTGGGCCGCATACCTAAATGATCAAATAAAGTAGAAGTTGCGAAAATAGAAATCGTAAAAGTTGAGCGGAAAAGATCTTATTTCTGAATTCGCTTTGAGCGTGAAGGTGAGAAGTAAGCTATAAGAGCTGTCGAAGGTCCGCTAGTCTGATCGCCTAAGTCTATCCTAGTTGAGTCGCAGCCGCTAGTGAAAACAGAAAAGAATGCTTAAATCGCTCTAAGTGCTAAGTGCTCGAAAATTTGTGATCTGGTGCTTCTTGCTCAAAGCTCTCCTTATATACTCCTCCTATGACGGCTATCTTCTCGCTGGCTGAGTCGGGCTTTTCCATTTTCGCCCATCTTTGTGTTTATCGAAACTTGACATTTATCTTCGAAATCTTGACATTTATCTTCTGAAAATTGATATTTATCTTCTGGAAACTTGACATTTATCTCTTATGTGAGGATAAAGATAAACCCGTCATAGTTATCCTTCCTTTCAGAAAATCGACGTGGCCGCTTTGGCCACGCTGGGCCGTTAGGCGCTTTTACGGTTTTCGAAGGACAGTCTTTGAAGGTTTCGTGTTTCGAAGGAACCTCATTCCTTGTTTAGTCGAGGAAGTGGCGTTCAGAGTAACCGCGGATCATACCAAACTTGCGAGATTGATCCAACAAGCTAAGATGGGATCGAACCGCACGATAGGACCGACCGATGAGGCCGCGGATCGACGCCAGGCGGTGCCGCCGGCGCCAGGCCGGCGCGGACCGGCGCCAGGTCGGTGCCGCCGGCGCCAGGCCGCCCGCGACGGTGCCGGGTGCCAGGCCGGTGCCGCCGCCGCCAGTCAACGCCCAGCGCCAGGCCGGTGCCGCCGGTGCCGCAGGCCGCCGCGGACGGTGCCGCCGCACCAGGCCGGTGCCGCCGGCGCCAGGCCAGCCTGCCCCATGCCGGCGCCAGTCGGTGCGCGCGGCGCCAGGCCAGCCCGCGTCCCGGCCGCCGGCGCCAGGGGTGCCGCCGGCGCCAGCCAGCCCGCCCCGCGTGCCGCCGGCGCCAGGCGGTGCCGCCCGGCGCCAGGCCAGCCCCCCGCGCCGGGCGCCAGGCCGCCGGGCCCGCCAGGCGCCGCCCAGCTGCCGCCGGTGCCAGGCCGTCTTGCCGTCTGTGGGTTTGTTCGATCTTTCCCTCGTCAGTCGTTGCGGGAAATCTTTTGAGTTTGGGAGGGTCTCTAGCCGTAGATACCGAGATAATTGCTTCCAACGAGATTCCGCGAGTATCGGGATTTTGAGATGGACTTAGATCTGCAGATTTTCCGTCGAGGATGAGAGCAATGTGGCTCCGAGTTTTAGATATGTTAAAAGATGAATCTTTTAAACAATCGGGAAGGTTTTACGGAAGACTCAATGTAGATCTCGGACAATCCAGACATGGGTTTCAAGGGATCAAGATGCTGTCATTGCCCGAGATCATGAGACGATCGCATGGACGGGCGCCAGGACCCTCGCCGTTGGCGCCAGATGGGAGTGGACGAACCTTCCGTGAGTTTTATCGAGCGACGACCCGTTTCTTGGATTTGATCGTCGCTTGGCTTTTCTTTCGAGGATTTTCGGGTGACGATTTTGTCATTGACAGATTTTGACCCCAACATACCTTTGACCAGAGTTTGGACTTAGCAGAACTCCATCTCCATGTCCCCACGTGAAAACAGCAAACAGTAGCTCCAGTGAAAGTAATAATAACTTTGTCTCTCTCGACAGTGCATGTGATATGGACCAATAGCAGGCTGTCGCCCTAGTCCTTAGTGATAACAGATATAGCCAGAGGAAGTCCCAAAAAATAGCAAATTCACACTCTTGGACAAGCACCAAAAGAGCCGTACAACAAAAGAGATCTACTGTCGGATACCGAGACGTAAGCGGTGCCGCCAACGAGGAACCACATAAGAGTAACTTGGAAAAGAACTCCAGCACGATCTACATATCATTTGTACTCAAAGTCATGTATTTCCTCCCAGGCTTGGGTACATAACTTGAAACAAAATCTTGTTTAATTCGCAAGGAACTATGCTATATAACAAACAAACTCACGAGAAACATCTCCAACTCTCCAATGGAAAAATCCAAAATGCAACTCAATTGAGAATGTTTGAAGAAGGACCACAAATAATTCAGAAACCCAAGGTGGCCATAAATACTTCGTTTTCCCTTTCTCGTCGCGGAGAGCCATCAAAACCCCACACTCCCACATACGACGTCCAATAACAGCATCGTCACAAAGAAACCTTTCTTCTACCATTGAATGTTGCACGAACAGTATCCACCAGTTGAGGTCGAGATCGCACTCTAGTCCATCAAGAAACATGACTGCACGTTGGAGAAGAAGAAGTATGTGATGGTGGCGGGACAGCAAGACCTCCGGGATGACTCTAATAATGATCGAGTTGTCAAAGAAACCTATTACAGCCTCCAAACCAAACCAAAGAAGAGCAATATGAGCTGCGTGTTGACGATGCCACAAGCGATGTTCTCTTGCTGAAGATAGCTCAACATATTCTCCTGCAATATGAAATCGCCACAGTAACAGTACATGCAGAGAAATATAGGCATTAAAGACCACCGACGCCACACTAGTAGAGCACAAATCCCCTCTGGAAACAACCATCTCAAAATAGAGGGAAGTCTGGTCACACATAAACTTAAAATTGAAACTCTCTAGGCCCCACGCCGGAATACCCGCACTTGCATTCACACTTTTGCACTCCTTATGTTCCAGCCATGTGCACGAGAGTCACTAGAAAGAAGTGCAGTTGATAAGATATCAATCTTTACGCACCTGAATGGAATGATCTGAGCAGCCAGGTCAAGTACACAAACAAACTCAAGAACTTTCAAGTCAGCGGCAATAGGCACCAAAACAGAGTAAAAACCAAACGCCATGGGTCCATGGAAAACATGATTAGTAAAACGTTCGTCTTTTTTTCCAATGGATAGCAAACACAAGTCACTTACTTTGAGACTAGTCAGAGAAAGAATCTCAAAGATCACTATATTCTTCAAGAACAAGCCTTGTACAATGCACAACTCGCATCTGAAGAAATTTCTTAGGGAAAAACAGAATACGTGCTCCTTCATCTCCAAAGAAGAATCTGAAGTAGTGGACTCCCTAAGCTGCACCAAGAACCATACGAACAATACTTCAGGAGATATTTCTTCTTTATTGCCAGAAGGAAACCAATACTGGTGAGAACCACACATCAAATTCATCGGCACAAGTCGAAGAAAGAACAAAACATGCGGACTAAAATAGTTGCAAATCTTCCATGTAGAGATGCCCTCCTCACGTTTCAATTTCCAAAACATATGTTCGTGTTGATTACCACACAAATGTGAATAGTGAGATGAAATATGTCTTGTCCATACCAGCAGCAACATTCACTTTCCCATCGTAATATAGCTTCCGTCATGCCTCCGTTGAAGAAAGCAACAATGTATGCCTTTGGTAAACACATAATGTGAAATAGCTTGGATGGTAGTGAAGACTTGAAAAATGAGCCACGATGGGGCTCTAAAGTCTCTACTGTTAGGCAAGTTGGACGAGGGAATGACAAGTGAGCATTAGGCAAAACAAATTTTCCAAAGCATGTGATCTCAATCTTTCCACCCCAGGTAACAACAGACAATGGTAGTGAAGAACGTGATAACAACGATCCAGAGATCACCACCAATATTATGTTGCCAATAGGAAAGCTGTAGATACCAATCCTCTCGTTGTGTTTCATGCGTTTAACCGGAAGACGAGTACACACACAACTTGGTGTAATGGTGCAATATGTATGGTCTTGATAGAAAATACCAGTCAAGAAAGCCAATCTGAAACGATGATGTCAATAGGATCCCACCAGACCATCGCGTTATGTATGTCAAGAGTATGTAGCGTCTCTTGTAAGCATGGATCAACCTCTTGTGGCAGCAGATTACACAAACACGACAAAACAATTAGTGAGACACCATATCCCTTGCATTGTGATCTTGATAAATCATGGGTAGTCTCTTCATGCCAATGGCGGATCTAGAAAATATTTTGAGTGGAGGCAAAAAAATTTTGATGTATTAATAAATTTTTATTTGATATTTTTTAATAAGGTTACCATTTATAAGAAAAAATAAACTATATAAAATCAATATAAAAAGGATAGATGGGGACTTGAAGCAAGATTTAATGGGGGCATAGGAAGAGATTTAGCTAACTAAACTGAAAGATATATGTTTATTCATATGAAAAAAATATATTTGTAATTATTGTGGGGGCAGCTGCCACCTTCTTCCACTAAGTAGATTCGCCCATGCTTCATGCTCCAACAGATTGATGAACAGAAAAGAAAAACACAGAGATTTAACTTGGTTCACCCCTAGAGTTTCATTCACAAACAAAAAAGAGTACTTTATTGATAGAGGCAAGTTTTTCAGAGTACAATTCGTACTACAGAATATGGTAAAACCCTAAGGATATATATATATATATAAAACATTTAATGAAACTTTCCATATTTCTCGGATTGGTTTGAGTATCGATCGATACTTCGGTATGTGCGTCGATCGATACTACGGTATGGGTGTCGATCGATCCATGACGCCTAGATCGCCCGATTTATGCCAACGCACAGATTCAAGGCATATTTCAACAAATCTCCACCTTGACTTGAATTCTCCATAATCAGATGTACCAGAATGCACTTCTTTGTGCTCAAAATACAGATGTACCAGACTCTCTCTTTGCTTCAGATGTTCCGTCGAACTCAGATGTCAGATGTCCCGTCAGACCAAATGCTCCTCAGAGCCAATTGCCCTCACTTGGGCCGGATGCTCTTTCGAGCCAGATGCCCCTTAGGGCCAGAAACCCATCAGAGCCAGATTTATTAGCTTGAGATATTTAGCAAGTCAAGACAATGCTTGAACTTGCTGTGAGGAACCGACTTAGTGAACATATCCGCATGATTATCAGCTGTTCACTTCAATCCTCTTCTCATCTCTCAGAAATGGTATCTTACATCAATATGCTTGGTTCTCTCATGATGAACCTGATCCTTGGCTAAACAGATAGCACTCAAGCTATCACAAATCACAGTAGCCTGATCATGATGAAGACCAAGATCACTGACTAATCTTCTCAATCATATCGCCTCCTTAGCAGCTTCCATCAATGCCATATACTCTGCCTCAGTTGTAGACAGAGTCACTGACGACTGTAAAGTCGCCTTCCAGCTCACAACAGAACCACCCAGAGTAAATACATAACCAGTCATAGATCTGCTACTGTCCACATCTCCTGCATAATCCGAATCAGAATACCCAGTAACCCATCTTGGATCATTGTCTCCATAGACAAGACCAACATCAGATGTACCTTTAAGGTACCGGAAAATCCTCTTCACAGCCATCCGATGCTCTTTTCGTGGTTGAGCCATGAACCTACTCACAACACTGACTGCATGTGCAAGATCTGGTCTTGTACAGACCATAGCATACATCAGACTTCCTACAGCGCTAGCATAAGGAACTCGTGACATATAATCGATTTCCCCTTCAGACATTTCATCACTCATGGTAGGATGAAAATTTGCAGAACATGGAGTATCGATAGGTTTAGCATTAAGCATCTCGAATCTCGTCAAGACCTTCTCAATGTATGACTTTTGTGACAAGAACAACTTCTTCTTCGTCCTATCCCTGAAGATCTTCATTCCTAGAATCTTCCTCGCAACACCTAAATCCTTCATCTCAAACTCAGAACTCAGTAGCTCTTTCAGCTTCTGAATATCACACTTCTTCTTAGCAGCTATCAGCATGTCATCTACATACAACAACAAGTAGATATACGATCCATCCTTCACCTTTCTCATGTAGACACAACAATCATAAGGACTCCTGTTGTAGCCCAACTTGACCATATAGCTGTCAAACCTCTTGTACCACTGTCTAGGAGACTGCTTAAGCCCATAGAGTGACCTTCTCAACTTGCACACGTGATCTTCCTTACCAGGAACCAGAAAACCCTCAGGCTGAGTGATATAGATCTCCTCCTCAAGCTCTCCATGAAGAAAAGCAGTCTTCACATCAAGTTGCTCCAATTCCAAATCCTGACGTGCTACTATCGCCAATAGTACTCTGATAGAAGTGTGTCTGACCACAGGTGAGAAGATCTCATTGTAGTCCACGCCTTCTCTTTGACTGAAACCTCTAGAAACAACTCGAGATTTATGCTTAACTCCCTCTTCTGGTGAATGACCGTCTTTTATCTTATAAATCCACTTACAAGTCACAATCTTTCTCCCAGGTGGTAGTGTGACCAGATCCCATGTGTGATTCTTTTCATGAGATTCCATCTCATCTCCCATTGAAGCAAACCATTTCTCAGACGCATAACTCGAAATGGCTTCTCTGTAAATAGACCTGCAACCTGTAGTGCATAACCCACCATATTGTCAAATCGATATCTCGTTGGTGGCCTGACATAAACTCTCCTTGGTCTATCTTTTGCCATACTGAGTTTTTCAGCCCCAACATGTTGAGTTGGCGCCGTATTCGAAGATGCCGCTGCATCACATCAGCTCATACATGGTTCGTTCGGAATCATTACAAAACCTCTGTACTCTTATTGAGATTGTCGGCTAAACTAATTATTTCTCATTGGTTACAATGTGTTGTTGTTATTGCACTTTTAACCAACTAGACCTTCCAGAGTATCCATCCAAGGAACAACTTGAGGAACGACTGCTACTTGCCATTCACGAAGCCTGTGAAGGTTTTGGGTTTGCTTGAATAAAGCTGCCACCGTCTTGAACAAATCCTTCATTCTTTCGGCTCTCCTCTGTATATGTAAGTAATAAAATTTTCCTACTATAAAGTGCTATAGTTTTGGAACATATAAACATGATTTTACTTGGTTCCATGGCAGATCTTCGGAGATTTTCAGGCAGGATAGTAAGGGAGACGGCGAGGAGCTTTTGATAAAAAGACTATAGAATGAATAGAAAACTCTTGAGTGTTTTTTTTTTCTGTCCATATGGTATTTTATTAGTATTGGAAGACCTTGTCTCTTTTGGATTTTGTAAAGCAGAAATCTTTAGAATAGAAGAAGAAATGCTTTTAGACTTTTAATGGCTCTTTTATCTTTTCATTACAAAAAAAAAACAAGTGGTAGCAGACAAAGCTAATAAGACAAATGATCCGAGAGGTCACGCTCTCATTGGCATCTTTCCTCAACAACATGACTTGGTTGGTATAAATGCCAATTAGGTAACACAAATGTTTGTCTGTAAACCTGAGAGAAATGATGTGTTCCCGAGAGGATGAGAAACATGGAAACTCCCATCACTCTTCTTTTTTGGTTGGTATATGTAGAAATTTCAGAGATAAGTCATTTCAAAAGAAAACATGTCAGGTGGCGTCCAATAATCATATAATAGATGAGACATATCATTAAAAAGATAAAGGCTTGTTTCTTTTGACTATATAAGCAAATGGTTGGTGATGAATAGTCAAAAGGTAACAAGGTTCTAATCTTAGGGAGTGCTTGTGAATCAAATCAACAATCAAACATGTCCGCAACAAATAACAATGGTGAAACTGGAGAACAATGAGACATGAACGCAGATTTTGCATTCTGTCTTAAAAAACGTGAAGATATATGTAGCAGCAGAGTTAGAAAGAAGAAGCCTTCTCTGTCTGCATATAGAAAAAGAGTTGTATAAAATTTGTTACGTACTGCTGGCAATACATTTGATACTCTATTTTCCCTTTACAAAAATGCGACACAAGTGCAAGCAGACAAAGCTAAGACAAACGATCTAACTGTCACGGTCACTGGCATCTTCCCTTTGTCTTGTCCTCAACAGCATGCCTTCATGTCTGAAAATCTCCTCCAGCCTCTCTACAATTCATTATTACCAGTTGTCTCATAATCGCTGCGGCAAAGCAGAAGATATTGAGCATCCCGAGAGTTCCCAGGAGTAAAAAAATGGGAGATTCCACTCCAAACTCCATTACTTCTTTCTCGTACCTCACTCTGCAGCTTTTTCTTCTACTACTTTTTGCTGTGATGGCAAACGCAGACTCAGGTTTCTTCAGAACCGTGTCCATTAACCCGAAAACAAAACGAGCTTGTTCTTCTATAAAGCCACATCCTTCGCTCGTTCCACCACCCACGTAACGTTCCTCCGCACCACAAGAACTCGGCTACGCTATAAGCATTAGCTGCGACAGTCACGTATCCAAACGGGATAAAGCACCAGCTCGAGCCCTGGCAAAACCGGACAAGATTTCTAGTCTATACCCAAAGCGAAAACAGAGTAAAGCTATTGTTTTACCTTTGGAAACAGAGAAATGCCTTTGAAGAGACAGAGATAGGTCAAAACAGAGTAAACAAGTAGAAGTACTGAGCTTGGAGCCCAGATGCCAAAGCAACAGTAGCCAACTATCAATCCTAAACCGATCTTGCCTTGGCCAAACCAAACCGGACTATACTCTGAAAGCAGAATTTGAAAGTTTTGTTAGACTATGATTATCTGTAAACTTGAAACTCTTGTATTATTCACTGCAAATCCTATACAACAGTTAGCTTTGAGTACGATCAAGATCACGCTCTCATGGCGAACGAAAACCTAGATCATCGATCTCATAGCAATCGAGATGTACAGACTCATGACGCCTGAAACAAACAACATCAAAGCATAATCTGAAAAATGAATCTAACTTGCTTATTTAAAAGAGTTCATCTTCAGCTCCTTCCCTCTAACTGCAAAGACTCTTCGTGAACGAGAAGGTTCACTTTACTCTTCAAATGCTCAAACACCAACGGCCTCTGCCACGTCAGCCGTTTCCCACTCCTCTTTACCTCCTTTCCTCTTTCTATAGTATGTATTATGGAGCCTATCAATACCCTGCCCATCAAAACCAAGCTTGCCCACAAGCTTGAATGAAGGAAACGCAGTAACAAACTCGCGAGAAGACATCCAAGAATCATCAACAGCAGCTATGTTCTTCCAATGCACTAACAGCTCCATACGACCATGATCATTATAGCGCTTAGCCAACACGTCTTCGGGTTCACAATCATCAAACTTCTCACCCTAACACACCGGAGGAAGTTGCTGAACGGTAGCCTGATTCCCAATCGCTTTCTTCAACTGAGACACATGGAAGACCGGGTGAATCTTTGATTCCGGTGGTAACTCTAGTTTATAAGCCACTGGACCAATCTTCTCCAAAACCTTATAGGGCCCGTAATACTTAGCCGCGGGCTTCTGATAAAACCGTTTGACAACTGATTGTTGACGATACGGCCTGAGCTTCAAGTATACATTCTCACCAACATTCAACTCTAAAGGTCTTCTATGCTTATCGGCTTGTATCTTCATCAACTGCTGAGCCTTAAGCAAGAACCCTTTGATCTGTGCTAACATAAAATCCCTCTCTTTCAACGACTCTTCCAGTTCAAAGTTCTTCGTCAAACCTGTCTCATAACGCAATAACTCAGGAGGGTCTCTACCATAAACAACTCGGAATGGTGTAGAATGCAAGGCAGAGTGAAATGAGGTGTTGTACCAATACTGTGCCCAACATAATTACTACGACCAAGTACGTGGATGAGACGAAGCATAGCAACATAGATACGTCTCAAGACAACGATTTAGCACCTCAGCTTGGCCATCTGTTTGGGGATGGAAGGCTGTGCTATACTTGAGATTAGTACCTGCCAGTTTGAAACACTCTTTCCAAAAGTTACTTAAGAAAATTCTATCTCTGTCTGAGACAATACTCTTAGGGTAACCATGGAGACGCACAATCTCAGCCACGAATTGACTCGCAACAACCACAGCTGTAAAAGGTTGTTTCAATCTCAAGAAATGTGCAGCTTTACTCAACCGGTCAATCACCAAAAGAATCACATTCACGCCTCCAGAAGTCGGCAATCCCTCAATAAAATCCATATTCACGTCTTCCCATATACGCTCAGGAACAAGCAATGGTTGTAACAATCCAGCAGGGGACAATGTAGAATGTTAATGAGTTTGGCAAACATTACAACTCGCTACATAGTCTTGAACTTGATTTTGAATCCCTTTCCATGTAAATGAACGTTGTATCCTGTTTAATGTCTTCATCACACCTGATTGACCACCCGTCTTACTGTCATGAAACTCCTTGAGAATCAGAGATATAAACTGAGAATCAGATGGAATCACCAAACGCTTCTTAGACCACAACCTCTCATCAATAACCGAATACTTCTCAGATATTAACTTCTTGTCTCTCAACTGCTGTATCTTTTGTTGTATCGGTACATCACTTGCTATCTCTTTGTACAAATCTTCCCATTGTAGAACCACAGGAACAGTGATCGCCAATAACATAGCAGAAATAGACATGCTTCGCGATAATCCATCAGCTGCTCGATTCTCACACATTGGTTTACAAAAAATCTCAAAATCAAAACCCAATAACCTCGTGAGCCAACGTTGATACTCCATACTCACTTCTTTCTGCTCAAGTAAAAACTTAATGCTTCGATGATCAGTATACACATGAAACTTCCTGCCAAGTAGGTAGTGCTTCCATTTTCTCACAGCCAAAACCACAGCCATCAATTCTCTTTCATAAGCTGGCTTCTGTTGTTCTCGATCAGTTAAGGCGTGACTAAAGAACGAGATAGGTCTTGATTTTTTGCATCAATACAGCACCTACTCCAATGCCATAAGCATCTGATTCAACCACAAACAGTTTATCAAAATCCGGAAGAATTAAAACTGGAGCACTCGTCATTGCCACTTTCAACTTCTGGAATGCGTCCTCAGCTTCAACAGACCAAGCGAAGTTATCCTTCTTTAATAACACTGTCAGAGGTCGTGCCATGATGCCATAATGTCGGATGAACCTTCTATAATATCCAGTCAGTCCCAAAAATCCTCTCAACTGTTTTACTGATCTCGGAGAAGGCCACTCTTGCATCGCAACTGTCTTTGCTTTATCTGTTGCTACACCTTGTGCGGAAATTATGTGACCCAAGTACTCAACCTGAGACACTCCAAAAGAACACTTTTTTAATGATTGGCATACAACTTCTGAGCCCGTAACACTTCCAACACTCGCTTCAAATGATCCAAATGCATTGTCATGTCCTTACTATATATGAGAATGTCGTCAAAACATACCAAGACAAACTCTCTCAAGAACGGCTTGAATATTTGATTCATTAGAGCTTGGAAAGTGGCAGGTGCATTAATTAAGCCAAAAGGAATAACCAGGAATTCATAATGTCCTTCCACAGTCCTAAAAGCAGTTTTCTTCACATCATCTTCCACCATTTGTATTTGATGGTATCCAGATCTCAAGTCAAGTTTAGAAAAAACCGAAGCACCATACAATTCATCCAATAGTTGATCAACTACTGGAATATGGTACTTTTCTGGCACAGTAGAGTGGTTTAGGGCTCTATAATCAGCACAGAATCTGAACCCTCCATCCTTTTTCTTGACTAAAAGAACTGGGCTGGAAAACAGACTGATACGTGGCCTTATGATACCAGCTGCAAGCATCTCGTTAACCATGTCTTCCATCACTATATTTTTCTTGCGTGTGGGTATCTGTACGGATATACTGAAACCGCAGACACACCAGGAACCAACGTAATAGCATGCTCTTTCCCACGTATAGGAGGTAATCCTGTAGGGATAGCAAAGACGTCTTCAAATTGTTGAAGAAACATACTCAAAGGGGAACTCAAATCTGGTATGGTTGATGTATCTGTATTGATAGACAATGGCACTTCCCCTCCTGGTTGACTACTAATACCACTCGGGACGAGTGACTAGTGTGAGAGCTTTTGGCAATGTAATGTAGGGTCTCCAAACAAAGTCACTTTGCTCCCACAATAGGTAAAAGAAAGTTCTTGATTCTTCCAATCCACTTCACATTTACCTAACGTCTCAAGCCACTGGACACCAAGGATTACATCAACACTTCCCAGATCTAAGGAGATGGAGTCTGATGTGAAATCGGTTTGATCGAAATAGAAAGTAACTGATCGCCATATTTGTTGGGGTCAAAATCGGTCACGACGGAATCGATATCCGAAAGTCCTTGGAAAAACCAAATCTCGGTCAAAACTTCAAAAGCCGAGAAAACGAATATCCGAAATGGATCACCCGACGAGCACGGGTCTACTCGCCGGCGAGCATGACCGTAGCACGGGTCAACTCGCCCGGCGAGTAAGACCACATTACGGGTCAGCTCGGCGGCGAGCTGGACCAACGTACGGGTCAGCTCGCCGAGCGAGCACAACCACGCTGCGGGTCTACTCGCCGAGCGAATATGACCAAAGCACGGGTCAGCCCGCCGGGCGAGTATGACCGCGTTGCGGGTCTACTCGCCGGCAAGCATGACCATGGAGCGGGTCAGCTCGCCCGGCAAGTACGGGTCAAGTTGCCGGCGAGTTCGATCATAGCAAGGGTCAGCTCGCCCGGCGAGCACGGGCCAACTCGCCGGCGAGCTCGACCAAAGCACGGGTCAGCTCGCCGGGCGAGTACGACCGTGTTTCGGGTCTACTCGCCGGCGAGCATGACCATGGCACGAGTCAGCTCGCCCGGCGAGTACGGGTCAACTCGCCGGCGAGCTCGACCAAATCAAGGGTCAGCTTGCCCGGCGAGCATGGGCAAACTCGCCGGCGAAGCTCGATCAGCCGGGTCAGCTTCGCCGCGAAGCTTCAACGCGGCTCAGTCGGTTGCGGTCAATCGCCGGCGAGCATGACCATGGCGGGTCAGCTCGCCCGGCGAGCACGACCGCATCGCGGGTCAGCTCGCCGGCGAGCTCGACCGTAGCGGGTCAGCTCGCCCGGCGAGCTTCGACCGCGTGGAGTCAGCTTGCCCGCAAGTACGACCCCATCGCGGGTCAGCTCGTCGGCGAGCTCGACCGTAGCATGGGTCAACTCGCCCGGCGAGCTCGACCGTAGCGCGGGTCAGCTCGCCTGGCGAGTACGACCCCATCGCCGGTCAGCTCGCCCGGCGAGTAAGACCCCATCGTGGGTCAGCTCGCCCGGCGAGCTCGACCGTAGCGCGGGTTAGCTCGCCCGGCGAGTACGACCCCATCAGGTCAGCTCGCCGGCGAGCTCGACCGTAGAGTCGGTCAGCTCGCCTGGCGAGTACGACCCCATCGCGGGTCAACTCGCCGGCGAGCTCGACCAAGGCATAGGTCAGCTCGCCCGGCGAGCGCGACCAGCCCTTCGGCGATTATTCCGAACCCGGTCCTATCCCATGACCATGCATCTTTGTCCGAAGTTTCCGCAACTCAATCCTCGGGTCCATGGACATAACGCTGACGTTCCGTCTAAAAACATCGTCAAAAGTCTTCGGGAAATTGGGAAGGTTAAGTCTCTCGAACGATTTTCCACTCTTCGTGATAGAATAGGTCACGATTAACTCAACATCAACCACCTCGGCTATGCGAAGAGACGAGGTTCCGTTGGGAAGATCATACCAATACCAACGGCTTCTTCGTGAGTAAAAACGCTTATGTCTCGATACGGCCCAACGAGGGTCCGAATTGCGGACAACGGCCTACCTATGATCCTAAGAGACTTGAGCCCAAAGACTAGGATGACGGTTTATCTCATCCGCGAGAAGAGATAAATGTCAAGTTTCCGCGAAAATAAATGTCAAATTTCCGCGAAGATAAATGTCAAATTTCCGCGAAGATAAATGTCAAGTTTCCGAAGATAATCAAGAAGGAAAAAGAGATATGGAAAAGCCCATTCTGCGAAAAATCCGGCCCGAGAGGAGGTAAACCAACCTAAAGGAGGAGTATATAAAGAGGACTTAGGACGAAGAGCAGGGGGAGGATTCTTTGAGAGCAACCTCAGCACTTATAGCAATTTAGGCATTTTTCCGTTTTTACTACCGAGCTGCGACTCAACTAGGTTAGAACTTATGTTGCTAGAATAGCGAACTTGCCGACAGCTCTCGTAGCCGAGGCTCTCACCTGTTGTTCACGCTCAAACGCGGATTCGGAAATATGATCTTTTTGCTCTCTTTTCTTTTATGATTTACTACTTTGCTATTTTCGTCATATTGATCGTGTTGTGTGTGGCCCAGCAGATAACCGGGACCTTCAGGGGAAACTAGGTTTACTTGGTTTTCCTCCGATCAACTAAAACTCGACGGTGTGAATTTCGGTTCCCACAGTTTGGCGCTATAAGGAGGGGGGGGGGGTGTACGGATCTATCTTTCACGCAACCACACACGCTCAGTCAGGTATGAAGATCGACACTGATAAAGACAAACAGGCGCCCGACAGGCCTCCCGTTGATCCCAGTTTCAATCTAACCCCAACTGGAAACATGTCAACGGTAACCACTGACGCCGCGGCATTAGTCCAGATGAAAGAAGTGTTCGCTTCTGCTCAGAAAAAGTCGGACGAGCAGGATAAACTCGTTGCCTCTCTCGCAAAACAGGTGGAGACCTTAACTGCGAAGGCTATGAGTAAAATCCCGCGCGGCACCACCTGGACCCGCGGGGGCAGAAGACTCAATTTCGAGACTCCCAGCGACCAGGCCGCACGGACGGACAGAGCTTCCTCGGGAAAAAACCCTAGCGAAGCAGCCCCGTCCGATGCGCAGCCGATCATGGAGAAACTTCCACCTCCTCCCGGGAGCGACGAAGGAGCTGACATCAAACGTATTGATCTGGACATAAGTGACCAGTCCGATGGCTCGGACCAAGACTCTGATATCCATCCAAGAAGAACGCGAAGCCAGTCCGCTGGGCAGAATGCGTCACTCGAAAAACCCATGACGGAGGAAGAAGAAAACCTCTATTGGGTGGAGCAGGAGGAGCTGGCTGAAAAACAAGTCAGAATCCACCGGAGCCAGCATCGGCAGATTCGAAGGGCATCTGGAAGCCCCAGTGAGATCCACGACCTCCGCGAGTACATTGCAAAAACCGCGGCAGAAGTCAAAGCGGTAAAATCGCAGATTCACCAGGCGACAAGCGCTGCGCCTGAAATCGACAGACTACTCGAGGAAGCACGCAAGACTCCTTTCACTGCCTGGATCACAGAAACCCACATCTCAGATCCAGGGAAGATAAAAATTCCCGTCTACGATGGCACCTCCGACCCGAAGGCACATCTGCAGTCATTCCAGATCGCGATGGGAAGATGCAAACTCAAGGAGCGCAAAAACGACGCCGGCTACTGCCTCCTCTTTGTCGAAAACCTCAAAGGTGCTGCGCTCGAATGGTTTTCTCGCCTAAAGCAAAACTCTATCGGAAGTTTCCGCCAACTCGCTTCGAAGTTCCTCAAACAGTACTCCATGTTCATGGACAGGAAAACCTCGGACGTCGATCTATGGAGTGTATCCCAAAGAGAGGACGAGCCACTCCGCGATTTCATGAACAAATTCAAGCTATTAATGGCAAGAGTCACTGGAATCAGCGACAAAGTAGTAGTCGACGCTCTGCGGAAAACTCTCTGGTACCGATTTAAACTCCGACAGTGGATATCTCTCGAAAAACCGAGAACGATCCAAGACGCTCTGCACAAGGCAACGGACTTCATCATAATGGAGGAAGAGATGAAGATCCTCTCCCAGAAACACAACCCGCAGAAAACATCCGCAAAAAGGAGGAGCTCTCGTCACGATAAGTATATCCACCACGAAGGGGAAGATCTCCAGGGCGAGCACAATTACGCCATCAATTCCGAACAAGGGAAGACCTCCGGGAACACTTGGACCAGGAACCAGTTCAAGGATAATACTGCGATTTCCACCAGACCAGAGGACATTCTACTATGAACTGCAAGGTTCTCGGCGCAAGGCTCGCCGGCAAAATCTCGAAGGTTACGAGCATAAAAGATCTTGTCTTGGATTCCGATCGGCCTCCCAAAACTGATAAAGAGTCTCCCGAAAGGGACTCACGCAAAAATCAGTCGGGCGAGAAACACGGAAGAAGACAAGACGACCAAGGAAACAACAGCAACCGTCGAAGGGTCAACATGATCATCGGATGATCACAATTCTATCACGATTCGGTCTCTTCGATCAAGGCCTACGGACAAAAAGCAGAGACTAGCTCTAACTTGGAAAATCGTTCCCCGACCAATGACGTACCAAACGATACGATCACCTTCGAAGAGCATGAAACCATCGGCATTGACAAACCGCACTGTGACCCGCTAGTCATCGATTTGGTAATCTGAGACCTCGAAGTCGCCAGGATCCTTGTCGACACAGGAAGCACGGTCAATGTCATCTACCGCGACACACTTCGAAGAATGAGTATCGAACTCGGAGAAGTCGTCCCGGAACCAAAACCTCTCACAGGTTTCTCGGGTACGATGTCAATGACCCTCGAATCCTTCAAACTTCCCGTAATGGCTAAAGATGTGACAAATATAGTCGACTTCATAGTAGTCGACACTCCTGCCATCTATAACGTCATCATGGGAACCCCCTAGATCAATGCCATGAAAGCAGTACCATCGACTTACCATCTCGACATCAAATTCCCAACCCCGCACGGAACATCAGTAATCTGGGTATGCCAAAAACAGTCAAGGCTCTGCTACTTGGCCGAACATAAACTTCGGCTAACTCGAAACACCGCAGCGGTCAACCCGAAGAAATCGAAGAAAACTCAGGACTCCTACCAGAGCTTCGCAAAAAGCAATCCGGAACCATCGGATCAGGCAACGAATCGGGATGACAGCATCGTCCCCGAATCCATCACCTCACCAGCGGTTGACCCTACTCCGGAAACGATCGTCGACCCAGCTTCGGCCCCAGTAGCTGAGGCGACTAAGGCAACCCCCTCCAGCGAGTAGGAACACCCGCGGAAACAAGCAGAACTACGAGATGGCTTGATCCTCGAAAGAGGTACGTAGGCAGCTTGTCCTATTGACAAGTTCAGCTATCCCCCTCTCCAAAAAGGGGGGGGGGAGTGGGTACGTATACTCATATACTCCCATAAAATTCGAAATATCTGTGCTCGTACTCAAAATTTTCGAAACTTTTTAATAAAATTTCCTTTTTCCGATCTCACGAATCACTCGCAATAAGCCTTTACACTGTCCAAGCAATCCTTGGACGGAAATCAGTTCCTATTTTATTTATAAAAAAAACAAACAGTCACGGTCAAGTAAGACCTAAAATGTACATGTCTTCTCCAAAAAGAGAGAAGATCAAAACCACCTTATAAAAGATATATCATTCGGGAAAAGCGAGACGTCGCGAACAACCCTTGAAAGATCTTATCTAAGCACCAGTCCATCCGCGACTTTAAAATAAAAAATGATGATCGTCGATTGAACCCGACGAACATACCTGAAAAACGTTCTCCAAAGAGAACTCCTAGTCAAACCTTTCATAAAAGTAAAGGTTCTCTTACATCCGACAAAGATATCATAGCGCGCTATAAAATTTTGGTCAGCACTCCAGATGGTGTCTGGAAGATGATCGGTTCTTCCCATACAAGTCGTATAAGCCGGCATCAAGCCGCGGACTTTAAAACGGAAAGAACCAGGTAGAAATCGCCAACAAGCAAAAAGAAAGCCGATTAGTCATCGCATAGCCTTAGTGGCGAAAGTAAACCTAGGTCTTTCCCTAAACCCAGTTCTACTGGTCAACAAACATTACTAGACATGGTACAAAAAATGTCTCGTCGCCCACGTCTATAACGCTCAACGAAAACTTTGTAGAAACTCAGAAGCATTCACGAATGTCTTTATCTAAAAAAAGGGGGCCAGCGGACAAGCGACAAAACACGAGTCGAGATACGAAGTGACTACTCATATCTCAACCTCGACACTTGACAGAAGTATAAACTAAAAACATTCGTTATATATATTAGGAGCCGCAAAACGGCTGGGATTCGAAGCCACAACGGCCAGTCCGACAAATAAAGTCAAATGGCCCCGTAAGGCCATAGCACATTTATATAAACGGCCACCCTTGGCCTAAAAAATCAACTATACAAATAAAGATAAGGGAAATCTATCCCGACAATCCTCAAAAGTCAAGGTCGAGATACCCGGACATCGAAATGCCAAACGAGTTCACGGGCTGATCGACCTCTCCCTCTCCATCCGCGACTACGGCACCTTCAGCACCAACACCGGCTGCCGCTTCCGCCGTGTCCTCCGAGACCTCGATGGAATCCCAAAGCTGTCGGACCCTTCCTTTGATCGGAGGAACCAAGGATTTGGCATGGGTGTACCCGTCCATAAGGCCCGACATCTCAGCGACCTCGGCAGGACAGGAGAAGTCCTTGTTCTGCGACTTGTAGAGGGTGGCGACCGAGCCAAGGCACTCGCGAAAATCGACCACGAAACGGCACTCTGAGCGGGCAAGACATCAGTGACCGGTTCTACATCGTACGGAACGTCAAGAGGCTGGGAGACGGCTCGAGATTGATGGAGCTCCACCGCACTTCGAATCCGTTTAACGGTAAAGGAATTCCAGAAGAATGGCCTGCTGCGGAGAAGATCTCGCTTGGCAGAAAGATCGCCAGGAGTCAGCGGAAGGATCCTGTTCACTGCAAGATAATTAAAAAAAAATCATCGTCACATGTTTTCAAGGTATCAAAATGAAAAACGTTACTAGTCGTATTACCGCGTTTGAAGTTCCACTCCCGACGGAATAGGTGGAGGTAGCTCTCCTCGACAGACTCCCCATCTATTCGGACAAAGAAAAAGCGCTCGAACCATGCTTTGGGGTGCGAAGTATGCCCCTGAATTATAGCCATGTTTTTCTTTGGCGCCATGCGGTACGAGCCATCAATTCCCGTTACTTTCGTACACCAAAGGCCCTCGAAGTCGCCAGGGTTAAGGTCCATTCATAGCTCGTAACTCGAGATCAACACGCCAAGCCAATGCTGTAAGACCGAACGCTTAGCTGGCTGATCGAAGCCCAAAGCGTGAAGTGCTGGAAATGGTGCAGGGATCGGAAACCACATGCAATACGGCAGGAAGGCTTCATAGCAAGTGAAGAAACCTTCCGGAGGGTTCCTCGCTCGTTGTCACTCGGGATCCAAACACGACTCCACTTGGAACCTGGTAAAATTCGAGAGTCGCAAGGTAGTCGGGAGAAACCATGCTCGGCTTGAGGGGTGCATTCGGCGACCTCACGGGCCTCTTAGGGATTGGAATGTCTTGCAGAGGCGGGAGCGAGCCGCAAAGAGCTTTGTAGTACGCATCCTTTGCGTCTTCATCAACTCCAAACTCTTCTTCGGATCACCTCATTAGCGTAAGAGTCATCCAAGATGAATGTGAGGAAGAGTGCCTCTTTGAAGATCCTTTTCTTGAAGACATTTTCAAGTTCAGGAGAGAAAGAGAAGAGAAATACCTATCTTAGAGGTAAGTTCTAGTGAGGAGTAAGTTTGGAATGATAAAACTTACTCCACCTATATAAGCAACAAAAAAGATTTACTATTTACTCGGTTTCGCAAACGACACGCCTCTACACCTTCCTAACAAGCTATACCGCTGAAGCTAGGACCTGTTACCAAAACTCTACGGAACCTAGCTAGCTGGGGCTAACTGTTGGGGTCAAAATCGGTCACGACGAATCGACACCGAAAGTCCTCGAAAACCAAATCTCGGTCAAAACTTCAAAAGCCGAAAACTAATAACTGAAACGGATCACCCGATGAGCACTGGTCTACTCGCCGGCGAGCATGATCAGTAGCACAGGTCAACTCGCCCGACGAGTATGACCATTACGGGTCAGCTCGCCGGGCGAGCTGGACCAACGCACGGGTCAGCTTGTCGGGTGAGCATGACCACGCTATGGTCTACTCGCCGCAAGCATGACCAGCATCGGTCAGCTCGCCGGGCGAAGTACGACCACGCTAGGGTCTACTCGCCGTGAGCATGACCATGGCGGGTCAGATCGCCGACGAGTACGGGTCAACTTGCCGGGCGAAGCTCGACCATAGCAAGGGTCTGCTTACCCGGCGAGCACGGGCCAACTCGCCCGGCGAGCACAGGCCAACACGCCGACGAAGCTCGACTAAAGCATCGGTCAGCTCGCGGGCGCAGTATGACCGAAGTTGCGGGTCATCGCCGGCGCAGCATGACCTTGGCGTGGGTCAGCTCGCCCGGTGAGTACGGTCAACTCGCCGCGAAGCTCGACCATAGCAGGGTCAGCTCGCCCGGGCGAGCATCGGCCAACTCGTCGGCGAAGCTCGACCGTAGCGAGGTCAGCTCGGCGAAGCTCGACTAAGGCGCGGGTCAGCTCGCCAGGCGAGTACGATGTGGGTCTACTCGCGGGCGAGCATGACCATGGCACGGTCAGCTCGCCTGACGAGCACGATCGACAGATCAGTGGTCAGCTCGGGAGCTCGACCGTAAGACGGATCAGCTCGCCCGCGAGCATGGCTATGGCATCGGGTCAGCTCGCCCGACGAAAGCACGCATCGACGGGTCAGCTCGCCGGGAGCTCGACCAGAGACGGTCAGCTCGCCCGGCGAAGTTTCTATCAGAAGCGGTCAGGTCACCCGCGAAGTAATGACTTTATCGCGTCAGCTCGCCGGCGAAGCTCGACCGTAGCACGGGTCAGCCGCCCGGCGCTAACGATCAGAAGGGTTAGCACCCCAGGATTACAACCCTATCGCTCATCATCTCGCTAGCTCGACCGTAGCGCAAAGTCACTGGCGAAAACGCACTTCATCACGGGTCAGCTCGCCGGGCGAGGTCAATCAGAAGGTCAGCTCGCCCGGGCGAAAACGCACTTAATCACGGGTCAACTCGCCGCGACTTTAATCAAGGCATAGGTCACTCGCCCGGCGAAAGGACCAGCCCTTGGCGATTATTCAACCCGTCGTATCCCATGACCATGCATCCGCTTCCGCAACTCAATCCTCGGTCCATGGACATAACGCTGATGTTTCGTCCTACAAACATCGCCAATAGTCTTCGAAATTGGGAAGGTTAAGTCTCGAATGGTTTTCCACTCTTCGTGATAGAACAGGTCATGATTAACTCAACATCAACCACCTCGGCGAAGAGACGCTCCGCTGGGAAGATCATACCAATACCAACAGCTACTTCGTGAGTAAAAACGCTTAAGTCTTGATATCGCCCAACGAACTAATTATGGACAATGGCCCACCTATGATCCTAAGAGACTTGAGCCCAAAGACTAGATGATGAGTTTATCTCATTCATGCAGAAGAGATAAATGTCAAGTTTCCGCTAAGATAAATGTCAAGTTTCCGCCGAAGATAAATGTCAAATTTCCGCCAAGATAAATGTCAATTTTCCAAGATAATCAATGGGAAAAAGTATGGAAAAGCCCGCCCACCTACAAGTCCGCCCGAGGAGGTAAACCGACCTAAAGGAGGAGTATATAAAGAGGACTTAGGACGAAGATGTGGGGAGGATTCTTTGAGAACAACCTCAGCACTTATAGCACTTAGGCATTTTTCCGCTTTTACTACCAGCCGCGACCAACTAGGTTAGAACTTTAGTTGCTAGACTAGGAACTTGCCGACAGCTCTCGTGAGTCGCAGGCTCTCAGCTGTTGTTCACGCCAAACGCAGATTCGAAATATGATCTTTGCTCTCTTCCTTTTACGCATTTACTACTTTGCTATTTTCGCCATATTGATCGTGTTATGTGTGGCCCAGATAACCGACCTTCAGGGGAAACTAGGTTTACTTGGTTTTCCTCCGATCAACTAAAACTCGACGGTGTGAATTTCGGTTCCCACAATATTCCTCAAGCCTTCACAGTTACTCCATTTCCTAACACATCAAGGCTGCGGTCAGCGAAACTTTCGTCAGTCGAACCTGCTCACAACTTCTGAGAAATGAAGTTGTGTGATGCTCCACTATCAAGCATGACAATCACTCATTCAGGTCGTGTGTTCAATCACTCTCACCGCACCAATGTTAGACTTTGATTATCTGTAAACTTGAAACTCTTGTATTATTCACCGCAAATCCAATACAACAGTTAGCTTTGAGTACGATCAAGATCACGCTCTCATGGCGAACGTAAACCTAGATCATCAATCTCATAGCGATCGAGATGTACAGACTCATGACACCTGAAACAAATAACATCAAAGCATAATCTGAAAAATGAATCTCAAATACATTTTTTCCCCACAGATCACATTCTCTTCTGTGGAAACAGCCAGTCCCAATGTAAAATGGTCCGCCCTTTCCATCCAATCCTTTAGTTTTGAATTCACACATGCCAAACAAAGATTAGTTCACAAGCAGAATCAAATGAAAAATGCAGCATCTTTGTTGCGTTTTATAAAATTCACCTGCGCTACTACCTGCGTCATGCTTCTCATACAAATCATTCCTTGTAAGGTTCGATTTTGCTCTACATCTGTGCTGTGCTTTGTTTGGGAACAAGTAAACCATTACCAAAGCGTTCATGGATCCAGCCTTGAAGTGATGATGATGCTCAGGTCTCTTCTCACTCCAACGTTGGTACTGCTACTGTGTCCCTCTTTTCTTCCGTCTACCAAAATCTGATCATCATGGAACCAAATAAAAACTCAAGACTGTTTTATATATATTTACAGAATATTAACTAGAAAAAAACCGTTTTACTTACTTGAAGAATGGCTCCATGTTTTCTTTGAGTAGCCTCAGAATCCCACTGCGAAAACTCCTCCCCGTCCTTTGACCGCGCCTCCTCGGGTTCTCCTCCGGTTCTCTTCCTGGTCTCAAAAACCGGTTCACGATCGCCTTCATGAACCGGTCGTCTTTTTTTGTCATATTTTTCTTTCTGTATGGTTGGTTCTCTGAGGCGGTGCCAAATGGAAAGATTAGAGAAGTGTAAGTGTCTCTCGTGGGCTAAAGTGTCAGAGAGACTTTTATAGAAAGAGAGTAGTTGAGAGAGGCTGTAGCTTTTGGACATTGTCAAAAAATGTAACACTGACCCGAGGTCCTTCACTGACGTCATTGGGATCGTCCGCAACTATGTTTCCCAGGTGTGGTGACAGCAACTATGTTTGTAAGGATAAAAGATTAGACTTGTCGTTGGATATGTAACGAAATAGAGTAATAAGATTGTAAGGAATAGAAAGGATATCTCCACTTTGCAAAAGATGGGGGAATAAAAGGAAGCCATGGAGAGTTGGTTCTTTCTTGCTAAGATTTTCATTCAGTTCCTCTGCAATTTCTCAAATTCTTTCATTCATTACGGGAAAAAAAGAAGATGTGCAATGAAATGATCAGTTAGTTGGCTGTTAAGAGTAACTAATGTTATCTCAAACCTTAGCACATGGTTAGTGACAAAGTGAACTAGAATTTTGTTTTTATAGTATTGATTCAAATCAAGAATCACCATGAACGTGTATTGTTGGGGTCAAAATTGGTCACGACGGAATCAACGGCTGAAAGTCTCTGGAAAGTATTTCTCGAAACAAG
Organism: Brassica nigra; assembly: GCA_016432835.1. Classification (NCBI taxonomy): domain Eukaryota; kingdom Viridiplantae; phylum Streptophyta; class Magnoliopsida; order Brassicales; family Brassicaceae; genus Brassica; species Brassica nigra. Next base: position 45,460,006 of record CM028243.1, read on the forward strand.
AAGTTTCGTATGATTTGAAAAGAAGTCATACGAGATTTTCTCAAATTAGAATATCCACTCTCTGTTGGGATCGAAAAAGGTTATCTCGAAGTCAACGGCTAAAATTATTTTTTACTTATGGGTTCTTCGTGAAACACTTCTTGAAAGTAAGATCGGAAGACGACGGGCGGCGCTGCACGAGTCCCCCGAAGATCGGTAACGAAAGCTGGATCAACCCATCGAGGGTCCGCCGCGGGCGCCAAGATTCGCATCACCACAAAACCCTAAAGAATATGCCTCTGAACTTCAAAGAGGTCGCTTTCAAACCGCGGAGGAACCAGAAAACGATCAAGATATCAAATCGGCCCTCGCCGAGATTTTCAGAACAGGCGCCGTAAGCCCCCGACGCCGCTCGTTCGCGCTGGCACTGGCGCGAGCGCCGGCCGGTTCTCGCCTGCTGGCTGGCCGCCTCGTTCGGCGCCGGTAGCTGCCGCTCGCTGGCCGCTCGTATTGCCGGCGCCGTATCGCCCATGTTGGCCCTGGAGCTGGCCGTCACTGTTGGCACTGCCGCCGCCGTTGCCCTGCCGGTGCCGCTCGCCTGCTTTCACTGGCGCTCGCCGCTTCGCCTGTTGCCTGGGCCGTCTGCCGCGCTGGTCCCGCCGCGCTGGCCCCTGGGGTACTCCGCTAGCCCTGCGTTGGCCCCCGGCGCGCTCCAGTCTGTTCCCAGCTCGTCCGATGATCGCACTCGTAATTCCCGTGAAGTCGTAGCACCTTAGCTATGGACCTAACGCTGTTCAACTCGATTGAGTTATCCTCGTTTTACAACTGTGAGCTAGAAGGTTGGTTCTTCCGCAAAGTGTATCCTGTAAAACAAGGACGCATCAACTCAACATCGATCTTTAGTATACGATTGTTCTCATGGAAAGATAATCTTTCCGAAATCAATTTAACGTTAGAATTTAGCGTGAGACTAGCAAGGCAGTCCTCGAACATCTTCCGCCTCCGCCGCGAATCGCTTCCTCACGGATGGACCAGACAATTTTACTCTAGAGCTCGGCACTTAGAAACCTCAGCATCATTCTCGACATGCCCGCTTCTATAACCCACGCCATACTCAGACGAACCCGCCCAGACGGTTCGACTCTTGTTCAATTTTTCTAACTGAACACGTCCGACTTTGATCCTCGAAGGGTAACGAGGGCAGCCTTTCTTAAGGTCCAGTCCCAAATCTTAACAAAAGCTTTTCCGCATTTATTTGGTCACTTGTCGTTGGCTTCTCGCAGAGAATCCGGACTCAAAGAAAGTAGGGTTTTGTTGCTTTCCTCCATTATTATTCATTAAAATCGGTGTGAATTCAGGTTCTGCCATATTGGCGCTTAGAAGGAGGGGGACGGATTTTACTCTCAAGGCCACAAAACGCTTGAACGGTTTATTTTGGAAATATGAAAGACAAAGTTCGTGAGCTCACATCAACGTTGGTAAACAACTTTAGCGAATGCTCCTGCCTAACGCTTATGCAAAACGCCAGCCGAGAAAATAGGAAAACCTAGTCGCTGCTTTTCGCCACGTGAAGAGCAATCTAAAACGAAGCTCGCACTTCTTTATAAAACAGAAAGGCAACGATAAAATCTATTAAACCCCAAGAAATTGGCCTAAATACCGAAGTTTTAGAAATCTCGACGAAAGGGAGTTCGACCGAAAACGCTTGAGAATTTCGAAAAGAAAAACTCGTTTCTCCCAAGAAGAATGGAGAAACCCTAATTACTTCTGCAGACGTATAAGTTTAAACGGGTTACTCGACACGGCTCTGGTGCTGGCGGCAGCAGAGTTGGCGATATGATGTCCCTCGCCTCGGCGCCGTTTCACGCCAATACGCTGTATGACCGACTCCGCGGTTACGCCCCCCCGGTGCCGCTGCTGCTTCCACGCCATTTACTGGCTTCGCGGCAGGACTCGCACCACGCCCTGGCGCCGCGGATGCTTCATCGCTGCCCCTGCCGGTGGCTGCCTGGCCGCTGGCGCTGGCCAGGTTGCGCTATCATATGGCTATGCTATTCTATGCTGGCCTCGCGTTGGGTCGCCGCGAAAAGGGCTAATTCTTTGTGAAACCATCCCAACACTAGTCCAATCAACGCACTTTTCATCCTCGCCGGCCACGGAACAAATCCTAAAACCGTGGAATCTAAAACCCCTCGCTTCGAACGATCGTAAAGTTACAAAAACTCGAAGGTTCGTTAACGAATGGATTGCTATTCATTGTATAAAACGATCACGGTTATTCTGAAACACCAATCATCTCAACTATACGAGGAATTGAGATTCATTCGAAGACCGATACCATGACGAAGAACTTTCGTGAAAATCAGTTTGACCAACCAAGGACCCCACTCGAAAGTGACATCCCGCTCATAGTGTCTAAAACGCCCCTCTTCGAAGTTATCTCATACTCCCCTCTCTTTGTTTCAATGATTCTGTAATGTTCCATCGAGCACATGGTCAATTTAACCAGCAGTACGAAGAAACAAGAACAGGAACTTGGCGCTGATATCTCTCTCGGGCCCATGATATTTCGCTAGAATTTCGTTAAAATCATTCTCGCTCAGTATCAGACTTCTCGAAATCCTTTGACAATGAATCGAAGTGGCCATTCCTAAACTAATAAACTTTCGATAAATTACTAACTCATACCGCAAGAATCCTTCGACGAAATACACACCCGGTCTTGTAAAACTAACGCCACGTAAAATTGAAACTGGATTAGAAGACATGGAACAAAGAGGAACGGACAAAGGCGATCTCGAATTTAATCGATGAGAGTAAGGTACCGACTTATAAAATTTTGTCAAGGTTTTAATTTTTCGAGGACAGGAACGAACGCCTTGAAAACTGCCGAGAATTTAGGGAACTTAGAACCTAGGTGGATAGTCTAGCAAGCTAAGTCTTAGGAAATTTTTCCAGTCTTGTTCCATTGTTCCTTGATTGTCCAGGCAAAACATGCAAACCGACCTACTCTAAAAACCGAGAAACGATCGCCACGCCGCTCTAAAGCATACTCATCCCGCTTCCTAAAAGAAAGAAAAACGTATTGACAAGCCTTCTCGAAGAACGGCTAACCCGCTTTCAGAAAAGAAAAGGGAGTAGGTACGGCACTATACCCGTGATAATCCCATCTTCGAAAACTATTTTCTTCAGCATCAAGACAACGCTTTTGACAAAGCAAACTCTCGCAGCAATAAGATTTGTCTAAAACGCTTAAGCATACCAACCGCTACAAACATAGTCTTGAAAACTCTACGTCGCCTCGCCGCAAACTCGCGACTAGAACGCGTAGCAACGCCAGACTAATAGCACGACGGTGAACTACTTAAAATAACGAAATAACCTTCGTAAAACTCCGAGTAATTAGAAGCAGCCGTTGTCGAAATCATAGCGAAACATCCCCGTAATCCGCTGAAACATCGCTATTTGACAATCTGCGATTTTCTATCTCCATGAAACCGATCATCCATTACTTTCTGTGATAACAAGAACATTTAAAACAAAACAGCCTATGGAAAAACATGATCTGTCTCATGCAAAACAATTTGCACGCAAAAGTGAATGAGGAAACATAATCCGTGGTCGCAAATATCGCAAGTAATTTGTGAGAAACACCTCCGCTACCTTTACGAAAACCCCTTATTATCACTTTTACGAAAAATCCTCTGTATGGTCGAAATCAAATCATACAAAGCAACTTTCGTAAAATAAACATAATGGGCCTAACGGGTAACTGTCATAGACAGTTTTGCTCCACAAGGTTTCGCTCCCCGCTTTCCCCCACGGTTACGTCCGGAGCAGGAAATAACCGCAACAGGCGAATCTACCGTCCGTCGATCCCTTAAACTTTGTCCCTGATAAAATGAAACGCATTTTCATGCAAAAAAAAATTATACTAAATCATTCATCGTGATAACCTGAGACCTAAAGTGGAAGATCGCCCTAAAGCCATCAGCCATAACTCAGAAAACTCCGCTATGCTTGGCATGTCTATCTCGGCAACGCTATTTGGCCTCGCCAACACGCCTTCCAGAAGCCCGGACCTGAATTCGGCATCCCTATTAAGGACAATCAGAAACCAACATGACCTTAATAAGGGTCATGGTCTGATCGCTTACCAACAACTTCCTTGGCTATGGCTGAATCTAGCCTCCATACCAATCCAAAACTATGAGCCACCACTGCTCCAATCGCTTAACGGCTAAAAAACAATCCACGATTTGTTCATAGAACGCCAAGTGACTATTACTAAGCAATTTTTCAGATAACCAAGAATCGGAAAATCATAATGATAAACTCTTCATACCAAAACTCAATCCTAACAACCATATGGTTAACGAAGATTCAAACTTATCATCAATCGCTTAAGTTCTATATCGCCTCGTGAACACGGCATGAAAAGAAACACTCGGACAAGGCTCCAAGAGTTATAATGAAGTCATCCTTAAAATATACAAACAAATCCCGAAGGCCAACACTTCAACGGCTAATGCTGAATGTAGACTCCGGTCAAATTTACGACCCCTTTGGTCCTGCCCAAACTGAAACAACAGTTTCTGCGCTAATTCGCAAAACATCTCCAAGCCCGCAAACATTTCATCCACGAATGCGGCACAAGGAAAACTCGACCTTCAGCACTGCGCAGACGCCGCTAACGCCAAGGACATCCTTCTCAAAACGCTCCAGCGTAAATTCGCCTCGTGAACTCTAAACTGTGTAACACACCTTCAAACGGTATCATGTCGTTGTTGCTGATCACAACAAACGAACTCTAACGCCCTAAACGGACAATACTTTAAAAGGGTAGGCTCTCTTACATCCGACAAGGATAACATAGCCAGCTATACAAGAAAACCGAAATTGCTTAGCACTTCCTAACGGAAGTAGCTCGATTCATACCCAGACAAATCATATAAGCCGATAACACTTCGCTGGATTTTAAAACGGTAACGAGTCAGGTTAAAATCGCAAAACAGCATAAACGAAAAGCCATTTGTCATCGCAAAGCCTCAGTCCGAGTAAACCTAGGTCTGTGCCTTAAACCCAGCCTTGCTGGTACTTAACATCTCACAGGCATAGTATCAACACCTGATAATGAGATCCCAAAATTTGTCTCTTCATTTATATTTGTACGCTTATGAGTCTCTCGCGAAACCAAAAGACTTCGGAATTCTCATCTTACACAACGATAGGTATGGTGATCATCTCGAGAGACAGGAATGAGACGACAACTCACACCCTGTCCGCCTAACTCGAAACAGAAGTTCTCAATTTATAAAACCACGATTTTATAAATTGAGCAAGTTATTTTTTACAGGCCCTAAAACGGGCAGGATTCAGAGCCACCAACGCCAGTCCCGGTAATACATCATGGCCTCACAACGCCAGACCAAACAAATACCATCAACAACATCATGCTCGAAAGTCTCTGCATCTAAACATAACTGCATCATATAAGTCTCGCTGGAAAACAGATCACAAGGGTCTTAAACTCCAAAACGAACTACTTAAAGGCTTCGATCCCTTCGACATGGGTACGAGGGCAGCCTTCGAAGGCGAGCCCCAATCTTACCACTCAACGGAGTTTTCAACCATTAATCCGCCCATCTTACCCGAATATCCACCACCGCAAAGAACATCGCTAAGGTTCTAACGAGCTGGGGCTAACTGTTGGGTCCGTGTTCTTGAAGGTCACGGAAGAATCGAACGATCTCGAAACTCGTATGATCGAAAAAAGAAGTCATACTTTAATTTATCCACCGTATCCTGTTGACGCTATTAGCACCGGTAAGTCGAAACGACTTCGACTTCGAAGAGGTGGCTGATCAACCCGGTGAACGAACTTCGATCAAAACCGAATCGAAACTTCAAGATCTCAAACGAAACCTAACGATTGCTTCCGTCTGGCCCCTGGCGCCGAAACTGGCCGGCTCGCCCCTGGCACCTCGCGCCGCGCTGGCTGGCTCTTGCCCGCGCTCGCTGCACCGGCTAGTCTGGCTGGCACCAACCGCTCGCCGTGCTGGCCCTCCGGCGCCGGGCGCTCCAGTTGTTCCAGCCGATGGAGATCGCACCCGCCCGTGAAGTCGAGCACCTTAGCTATGGACCTAACGCCTCGGTTCAACTCGATTGAGTTATCTTCCAAGTTTTACAACCAGAGCTAGGAAGGTTGGTTCTTCTGCAAAGTGTATCTTGTAAAGCAAGGACGATCAACTCAACATCGATTCTTTAGGTTATAATGATTTGTTCTCATGAAAAGATAATCTTTCCAAGAAATCGCGAACGCTCGAGGGCTTGAAGCTTGTCCACGGGCTCACTTACGATTTTGGGATCCAAGCCCAATAGAGCATGACGATTTATCCTAACTCGAAGTAGGATAAATGCTAAGTTTCTGCGGATAAATATCAAGACTCGAGGATAACTACGAAGATCGACGGAAAATGGAATATTTCCAAAGGAGATAAACTTGGGCCCAAAGGCGAAAGGGTAAATGGGCCACCGACCTAAAACGATATAAGGAGGGCTGGAGCAGAAGAGAAAGAGATCCCAAAATCCAAGATGGAGACCTAGAGAGCTCATGTTAGCTGATAGACTTAGAATTTAGCGTGAGACTAGCAAGGCAGGCCCGAACGCCTGGCCGCCTCCTGCTCGCGAATCTCCCTCCTCACGAAGGACCGGACAATTCTTTTACTCCAGTCTGTTCCTAGCCCGTCCAAGTTAGATCGCACCTCGTGGCTTCCGTGAAGTCATATCACCTTAGTTACGGACGCTAACCTCGGTTCAACTCGATTGGAGTTATCCTCGAAGTGTTACAATTAGAGCTAGGAAGGTTAGTTCTTCCGCAAAGTCTGTCGTGTAAAACAAGGACGATCAACTCGAACATCGATCCTTTAGGCTATATGATTTATTTTGCGGAGAAGATAATCTTCCGGGAAAATCGTATGAACGTCCGAGGGCTCGAAACTTGTCCACGGGCTCACTTACGATTTTGGAGACCCAAGCCCAGTAAGAGCTATGACGGTTTATCCTAACTTATCACGGTAGGATAAATGTTAAGTTTCCGCAGATAAATGTCAATGTTCGAGGATAGCAACGAAGATCGATGGAAAATGGAATATTTCCAAAAGAGATGAACTCAGGCCCAAAGGCGAAAGGTTAAACGGGCCACCGACCTAAAGTGACTATATAAGGAGAGCTGAGGCAGAAGAGAAGGGGATCCGAGATTTTAGACTTAGAGAACTCCTGCTAGCTTAGAGAACTTAGGACTTAGGTGGTTAGACTAGTACGGCAAGGCTTAGACGTCTTGACCGCCTCTTGTTCTGTTGTTTCGATAAGTTAGCATATTTCTACTCCTCTTGGAGAAATCTTGTACTCTTACTTTTAATAAAACGCCTCTGAGCGATCATTCATCTTTTATCTTGCTATCTATCTTTTATCAATTCGAAAAGTGATTACGCAGAGAATTCGGACCTTCAAGGAAGATCGGGTTAACTCGATTTTCCTCCATAATCGTTTATCGGAAATTGACGGTGTGAATTTCGGTTCCCACAGTAGTTAACAAGGTGTATGGGCTGAAACTAATTTGGAGAATGCTTTCGGGAGATTCCTTATGGGGCAAATGGATCAGAGTGAACCTGTTAAAGAAAAAAAACTTTTTGGGAAGTGAAGTTACAAACGCAAATGGGATCATGGATGTGGAGAAAAATGTTAAAGTTGAGGGCAATTGCAAAGAGTTCTTACAGAAAAGAAATTGGTAATGGGAGACACACTTCTTTCTGGTATGATAACTGGTCTGAGCGAGGTATTCTCATAGATATTTTGGGGGAGAGAGGCACCATTGAGCTGGGTATAAGAAAGGAAGCTAATGTAGAAGAAGCTGTGCTCAGTGGTAGAAGAAGAAGAAGACATCGCTTGAATCTATTAAATGTTATTGAAGCTGACCTGAATAAAGTAAAAGATAAGTTGAATCATCAGGTGGAATGTCAGTTTATGGAGAAGAGACTCGGGATTCAAGAACAATTTCTCCACTCAGGAGACTTGGCGTATATTGAGAGATTCAAGGCCTAAGTGTGGCTGGGCGAAAGGCATTTGGTTTTCTCAAGCTACCCCCAAGTATGTATTCATGACATGGTTGGCTTCTCTGAACAGATTGTCTACTATGGATAGAGTGTTTCGGTGGAATCAAGGAGCTAATACGATATGTGTTTTTTGCAAAATTGCGGAGGAGTCGAGAAATCACTTGTTCTTTGAGTGTGATTACTCTTCATGAGTTTGGGACCATCTTGCTAAAGGTATTCTGCTTGACTCCCATACGAACAAATGGTTTGATCTTATACGTTTGATATCGGATGAAAAGATGGAGAAGAAGAAGTTGTTCTGTATAAGGTATTCTTTTCAGACAGCATTGTATGCTCTTTGGAGGGAACAAAATAAGCTGAAGCATGGGGATAAACTTTTGCCTATGGAAATGTTGAAGAAGATGATTGATAAGGGGGTGAGGAATAAGCTCAGCTTGGTGAGATTGAAGGGGATTAAGGGAATGGAAGGAGGTTTACAATTTTGGTTTAGTACAAGATTGTAAATATGCTTTATAAGTTCATCTTTTTGGATCATAAGTATAGAAATATAGGAGTATTGTTGATTTAAGGATGCATTTGATGTAAATAAATTTTTTTGATGAATAAAATTTAACATTCATTCAAAAAAAAAAATGCTGCTGCAAAAAATGGTGATATCAAAGAACACTTAAACTGCAACTAAACAGACTTCAAAAAAGGTACCTTTGTTGGTGTCTTTTAAATGGACAAAGAAGAAGATTCTCTAATTGCAAATGAAGCGTAGAAATGAGTTGTATATATATAGATGGATAATAGATCATAACTCATAAGATCCGTACAGAGGATATTGCGTTTTTCTTTCTTTTTTTTGTTGCATCTGCCTGGTGCAAGCAAGTCTAGTAATACAGTTCTCGAGTTGCTAATTTTATATCTTAATCAAGGCAACTCGCAGAGAAATCAGACCTTCTGGTCACATCCAAGCTTCTGGAACTCGGATTCTAAGGTATCGAATATCTTGGTGCCTTCCGTGGCCGGCTCAGGGAACCTAACGTGGACCGAACCATGTCTGATGGGTGCACTCGAGGGCCCTTTAACCAGAGCCTGTTGCTTCACATAACTGTAGAGCTCTTGGTGGAAAGAGTGATCCAAAGAGAAACAGTTGTCTTCTGTTCCATTTGAGATATGCCTACCAGAACCAGACCCTTCTCTTCTACAGAAATGTGGCAGTGACTCATAGTCCATTACCTGCATTACGTTTCCAAAAACTCTCATCCGCCTTGTTGCACAAAGAGTTAGTTAACACTTGTTACTGGGGGAAATTGAATACCTTAAGCAACTCGTCTTTACCGCAGCCTTTGAGAACTTGAATCTTCTTCTTTGTCCTCTCTTGCAACAGAGGCTTTATTGTTTTCCAACATGCAGAAAATATGTAGGGGACATTGACAATATAATACGTCTCTGTCTTCTCTGGATAGTTTAAATCGTCTATTGTAGTAATAGTAGTCATTAACTGCCCAAACAAAATGAAAACAACACCCATGTGCCATGTGATGAGATGAACCAAAAAAAAAAAGCACACACACACTACAAGATGTTATATAAACCATAAGTAAAATTAGAGTTCATAACCTTAATTTGACTAAGAGCTGAAAGCTTTAAGCCAGACATATCCAAAATTTTCAAACAGGTGCAGATAGGTCGTCCCTGTTTCTTTGTAGCAGATGGCTACAGAAATGAAAACCACACACCAATAAGAGACTATGAAAGAAAAAGCATATGAGTAGAGAAAGAGGAGGAGGAAGAAAAATAGAGTTTTAAATGGTCATATACCAATACGACACGATCCCGGTACTCATTCATTTGAATGTGAGACTGTACATAGTAGTGAACCTGAATGAAGGATCAGAAGAAAGTTATGGTCTAAGAGTTTAAACTTTCATAACAAAATGTTCTGAGTTGGAAGAGGAGTATAGAGACTAGGCTTACTGAGGCTTTGTCATATGTGCTAAGCCCCACACCAATGGCAATGACAGGGAGACCCTAAATGATTTAAACAAACTTAGTTTGAATCAAACAAGTGCTGTTGGTCCTTATTAAAAGTCATAGAAAGAAAGAGAGTCAATAAGTAGAAGTAGTAGTAGTGTAGTAAGTTACCTCCTTAGAATAACCAGAGAGACCGACAAGCTGAGAGTCTCTGATTCCTCTGTACAGCTCAACAGGAACTATTGGTTTCTGCATAAAATTTTAAGAAAAAAAAACACAATTACAGGATGAGATGAAAGGGTTCTCAGAAAAAAAGAAGAAAAAAAAGAGCATAGAACTCACGGTGAGTATGTTGTCAATCTCGTTTTGAGACCTCCATTCTAAACAGTCAAGCAACTGTGACACTTGCAAACATTAGTTTAAGCCCCTGAGAGAAAGGCTAATATAAAAAGAAGAAGAAGCAAAGAGAATGAAACCAACCATTTTGTGAGCTTTGAGGACATTAAAATCTCTGGCTTTAAGAAAGCGCAATAAAGTCTCTGTGGGATATCCTTGATGAATGTTCTGCAAACATCACATAGCATTTTTTTTTATTTTTTATTTTCTGAACATAAAAGATCCAAGTTGCATTTGACACAACAAACTGAAAACTCTGGATCAACCCAATACTGATATTTCAACTCCACAGATCCAACTAACAACATTTGGATCGTTTTGAAATTAACCAAATGCAAACAACTTTTAGAGGCATATTCAAATATAGATCCAGATCAAATACACATGACACCAGATTGGTTCCAGTTGACCCCTCCCTCCCCTCCCTAAAACCTTTTTTTTTAATTATAGAAAAGAAAAGTGAAGCCCAAAATACCAAATCTGAACTAGCCATCTTGGAGGGGGAGTTCAAGAAGCCAAAGAGGTTTGGAGTTGAATCATTCTTTCTGAACATCTAAAGAAAAGAAAAGAAAGAAAGTGTATTCTGACTAACCCGATACGACTCTCTCAGTGATTCATCTTCAACTGTCAATTACCAGTAGACAAAAAAAAACAATTAGGATCTTGGATAAAGAACCAAAAAGCTTAAAAACATGAAGAAAAACGAAAAAAGACACACACCATCTTCCATCAAAGTACGTAATTGCTTGACTGCTTCCTCACTAGCCATGCCCATTCTCTCTCTCTCTCTCTAGAGAGATCTCAGCTCTGATCTTGAGGACAATAGTTTCTTCCTCTCAGGGAAGGAAGTGAGAGATCAAGAAAAAAAGTTCACTTTATTTATTTATTTTCTTTTTTTTTTTAATGGAGGCGAAGATAAAACTTTTTTTTAGAGAGAGAGAGAGAGAAACTCTAAAGTCCTCTCTTTTCTCTAAAGCCTTCTTCTCCCTCCCTCTAGTGAGTTTAGACAATTATCATCTTCACTTCTCTCTTTGTAATAAAGAGAATGAGATAAAAAGAGATTGTGATTATTTTTAAAAAAAAAATACAATATTCGAATTTCGATCGAGCATAAAACCTTCTTTTTCCTTTTTCTGAATTTCAAACTCATTTCTTTAGGAAATTTCTCCACTCAAAAGTCAAACTGAGAATCTAAATTTGGCAGTTTCACTTTATTTTCCTATCAAAACTTTACTTTTATTTTCTTTGCCTTTTCTTCAGTATTTGATGATTCCAGCAGTAAATATTCTTTCCGGAACAAAATCGACGTTTTTTAATTACATTTTTGCACATGCATGCAAAAAAGGCATTCACACCATTAATATTCTAGATCAATGGATCGATTTTGATTAATTTACTATGCTTATTACTATATTTCATAAAGATTAATTAGGAAAACATACAGCTCTGAAACGAGGGAGAATATTTCTATGCATGGGAATCTAGTTCTTTTGAATTCATTTGTTGATTTCCAATACATAAGCACTACTTCAGAAAAGAAATCGAATATAAATCAACTAGCACTATGTTTTTAACACGATGCTATAACTAATATAATTGGCTTGAGATTATTGCAACAAAAGAAGACGAGAGAATGAGATGCGTGCACCCATACAATGGCTTCATCAAGTAAATTAACAATATTTTATGAACAATAAAGCAAATCTGAGATTCAGAGAAAACATAAGTGTCCACCATCACCGTCAATCATGTGTTAGTTATCTCCACATTCATTCACAAAAATTAATAAGAGACCCAACCCAACCCATATGACACATGCATCGTCAACTATATCCTCTTCCCTTGCCTTTTTATTTTTTGTTCTATTATTTCTGTCGGTTTTCTACTTTATTTTTTGAAACTAATACTATCAATTTTTTTATTTACATACACACTCCCAACATATTCCTATATTCCTTTTTCTCTTCTAAATTTGGACCTAACATATGGCATACGCAAAAAGAGTAAGTAGAAGATAATATTCATTTCTCTAATTTGCTTTTCTCGTATATTTAAATCCGGACAAATATCACTCATCCAAGAGTTTATATTTAATTCAAGTTGTTACTTAGTCATATGTAAACACATGCACAAGTATCCTTTTTGTGTGCACGCAATTATGCTTGACAGGTTTTTTATTGTTATATACGAATTCACTACAATAGGATTTTAATTTGTTAATTATAGCTGAAAAAAACTTGATTGCAATGATTTATCTGTATTACATTGGACAGAATGATTCTGTTACGGAGACGCATGGCATTGCAAGTAGAAGAATCCAAACTCTTCAAAGAACTTCTTTCAGATTCACTGTCTCAAATGATGACGAGCCCTGCATCCTTCCCATTGCTTCCACATTCGTACAGCTGCTCTTCTGATCATGAATACTCATCAGCTTTGAGCACTAGTCTACCGAAACGCCTAGTTGCTAGTGCATTAATGATATAAGTACTTTAACCATTGCATTAACTTTGATATGTTCTTCATGAATATACAAAAATTAATGAAGCACTAGTCTACCGAAACCCGTACTTGCTAGTGCATTAATGATATAAGTGCTTTAAACCATTGCATAAACTTTGATATGTGCTTCATATACAAAAATTAATGAATAACTTAAATATCACAGGATAATTTTTGATTACTGTGTAATTAAGTACCTGAACATAACAGCCTCCTGTGAGAAAGAAAAGAAAAAACATAGGCACCAAAGAAGCAATCATACATTCATACTAGCTCTCTTTGTGCTCAACACTGAAGCTCCTAAGAACTTCCCTGCAGCCTGAGGCCCTGAACAAACACATAACATAGCTTAACTAAAACCTTAAACTCGAATTACAGAGTATTGTAAGAATTATATATTGTCCTTACTTGGCTTGTAATTCCTATCAATGGTATGGTCAACAATGTGAAAAGGAAGCAAGGGAATATTGTTCTCCTGAAATTAGCCATGAAACAGACAATGATGATGAAGAATGTTGGGTAGATAACCATATCACATAGTGTGCTAAATGTGTAATGCACACAATCTATATGTCATATCAACATAGTTTGCTACATATGGACAGCTCCAAATAATGACGAAGATGTCCAAAATGTGCAGATGTGAAACATCAAACCCACCTGCAAATTATTATTAGACCATCGAGTAATTATTATATAGTCTTTCTTCTTATAATAGTCAAGTTTTCGGTTTAAACTTATAACTTTGTCTCTGAGGTGTACTTATCTTTGATATCTCCACCACAGAAGACCCAACAGGATTGAGACTGAACAAATCTTAACTCATCAACAACTCTCTCTCTCTCTCTCTCTCTCTCTCTCTCTCTCTCTCTCTCTCTCTCTCTCTCTCTCTCTCTCTCTCTCTCTCTCTCTCTCTCTCTCTGAGTCCTATACTCGTTTTAGTAATGTGAAACATAACATGATACAGGGAAACGAAGAGAGAGACGTTGCAGAAGAAGACTGGAAGAAGGAGTTTGTTATGAAGTTGTTACAACGGACGGATTAGCTGACAGGTGTCGACATTTCATTCGGCAAGTTCTTATGTTCGTTGAAAAAGCATAAAACAGAGTATCGTAGATCTTTTTCATTTTAACCAGAAAAATGTTGTTGTAACTTCATCTTCTTCATCTTAGGGTTCTTATTGAGAATCTTTCTGTAATTCGAATTGAGAGTTCATCATTGGGAAAGATCGTTTTTATTTGGGATCTTTTGCAACTGAACTACGATTTGGTGTTTTCACGAACGTCGAATCGAGTTATCACGAGTCTTCGAGTCGAGCGAGTCAAATTCGTTATCAGTGGTATCAGAGCCGTCGTGTCCTCGGAATCAGTGACGGCGTGATCTGGATCTATGGCAGGAACGAGATCACAAACGCCTTGGAAGGAGCTATGGCGAACAGATTTGAAGGAGTGGCAGCGAAAGAGTTGGAAGGAGCTACGGCGAACAGATTTGAAGCGTTGGAGAAAGCGATCACATCTCAAATTGAGCAAAATGAGAGACATGATGGAGAAGTGAGCGAGATGATCGAAGCTTTCAAGGTGATGTCTAATCAAAATCCGATGAACGCTTCGACGAGTGGAGACGAGGTTCGCGGCAAAACTCATGGAGTCGGAAATATACGGGCTGAGCCATTCCATTACAATCTTCATGATCAGGTACAAGCTTACACTGGTAGGACTCGATTAACGAAGATTGAGTTCCCCAGATTTGATGGATATAAGCTAGTGGAATGGTTTAGTAAAGCGGAAGAGTTCTTTGTTATCGATAACACACCAGAGGAAGCTAAAATAGGAATAGCTTCCATGCATTTCAATGGCGAAGCATCAGCTTGGCATTAGGCGGTACGCCAAGAAGATGAGCAAGCAGTAGTGTTGCGTAATTGGAGAGCTTATAAGAACAGACTCAAAGAAAGATTTGAGGAAGTTCTTGAGGATCCTATAGCTGAGTTGAAGGATCTTAAGGAAACTGAGGGTATTGCGGCATACCATGCCAAGTTCGAGTTAATCAGATCTCGCCTTTGTATGTCTGAGGAGTACTTGTTAAGTGTCTATCTTGCAGGCTTACATCTTGACACTCAGATGCATATACGCATGTTTAGCCCTCAATCTACGAGAAAATATTTGGTGCTTGGAAGATTATATGAAAAAGCGCATCCTTGGAAAGAAGTAAAGAGTGGTTGGACATCTCAGAAATCTCAGTATAATCAAGCTCAGCAAAAGGGTCTAACTACACAGAAGAAAGAAGAGGAGGGTAAACAGAAGGAGGCGAATGGGAAGTTGAAACCTTTTCTTTCACAAGCAGAGATGAGTGAGAGACGAGCAAAAGGATTATGTTATTACTGTGATGAGAAATATACTAAAGATCACTACTTGAAACATAAGAAGGTTTAGTTGTTTTCAATGGAGTGTGATGAGGATGAAGAGTTTCATGAAGCGTTGGAATACGCTGAAGAAGAGGAGAAGTATGAACAAATGGAACAAGCTCGGAGTTCAATCAATGCTATTTCGGGTATAACGGATTATACGACAATGAAGGTCCGAGGGTTTCATGGGAAGAAGACGTTGTATGTGTTCAGTGGCGGATCCACATGGCTCAAGGAGGGTGCAGTTGCCACCATGAATTTTTTTTTATTAAGAATTGCTTTAACAAAAAAAAACTGCCACCACAAAAAAAAAAAAATTGCCCCCACCAATAGTCCATTCGGTAATGTTAGAGCCCAAACCCATTTTATAAATATATTTTGTTTTAGAAATTTTGCTTAATTATAGTAAAAGTACTTAATTAAATTACAAATTAGAAACCCTAATCTAGTCACCTTCTCCATCGTTGCTTCACAGAGATAAAGTGGTAATCTTCAAAGTCTTTGTTTATTCTAATTGTAGAAAATTAAAACGTAAAGCACTCTATTGTAACTATATAAACTAAACTCTTCTACTGATTTTTCATAAAACTGGTCTTTGAGTAGTTTTAAAAGTGGATTATTTCATAGTTAACATGGGTTCTTTGATGTGATGTGATAAACGTATTATTTTCTGAAAGCAAATCATATTTATCATGTTTATTTGCTTGTTGAAGTGGATGTTTTTTTTAATTGATACCTTACGATCGTCACTTGTCTAACACTGTTTTTTTGTTTGTTTTATAGTTAAATTCAATGGAGAAGTATTTCAAAAAAGTATCTCCTCCAGAATCGAATACCAAAATTGAGGATTTGCCATCCAAACCTGATGAAAGGAAAAACAAAAGAAAATCTCCTCCAGCAGTTGATACTGATATTGAAGATTTGCCATCTGACCCTGTTGAAAGGAAAGACATAATGCAGTATCGTGCACATCAAAGAGACGAGGTTAGACGCAAATATCTAACTAAAGGTCCATGTCAACCTTATGGTCATAAATTTAAACAAAGAAGGGGGGATCAACAAGGCGATTCAATCCAGCTTGGTTTGATCAATATGGTAGTTGGCTAGAGTATAGCATATCCAAAGAAAGAGCATTTTGTTTATATTGCTACTTATTTAAAGATGAGATACGAATGCAAGGTGGAAGTGATGCATTTGTGAAAGAAGGGTTTCATAGTTGGAATAAGCCAGAGAGATTGCGTACTCATATGGGTAAACCACCCAACAGTTTTTATATTATTGCTGCTCAGAAATGTGAGGATTTGATGAATCAAAATCAATCTATAGTACATGCTCTGTTTAAGCAAGATGATAAGATGAGAAATGAGTATCGCATTCGCTTAAATGCGTCGATTGATGCTGCCAGATTCTTGTTACGACAAGGATTATCTTTTCGTGGCCATTTTGAGAAAGAAGAAGCTGCGAATAAAGGAAATTTCTTGCAGCTTGTGAAATGCACAGGAGAACAAAATGATGCCATAAGTAAGGTTATTCTGAGTAATGCTCTAGGAAATAACCAGATGGTTTCTCCAGTAATTCAAAAGGATGTTGTTCATTCCTTTGCAGAAGAAGTACGACAAGCTATTTTAGAAGAAATTGGTCATGATGTGTTTGGTTTGCTGGTTGATGAGTCTGCGGATGTTTCTCATAAAGAGCAGATGGGCGTTGTTTTTCGATTTGTTGATCAAAGAGGAGCAATCAAAGAAAGATTTATTGGAGTTGTTCATGTAAAAGAAACGTCTTCTTTAACTCTGAAGTCTGCTATAGATGATTTGTTTGCTAGATATGGGATGAACATCAAAAAGGTGAGAGGGCAAGGTTATGATGGAGCTAGTAATATGAGAGGTGAGTTTAATGGGTTGAGATCATTGGTTGCTAGAGAAAACAGTTCAGCATATTATGTTCATTGTTTCGCTCATCAGCTTCAGGTAGTTGTGGTGGCAGTTGCAAAAAAGCACTTTGATATTGCTGATTTTTTTGATATGATTTCTACACTGTTGAATGTTGTTGGGGGTTCTTGTAAAAGACAAGATGTGTTTCGAGAACTTCAGCGTGAAGATTTAGAAAAAAGAATCAAAAGTGGTGAAGTTAAGACTGGGACTGGACAAAATCAGGAACGTTCTTTACCAAGACCTGCAAATACTCGTTGGGGTTCTCATCATAAGACATTGTTGAGGTTGGAAGAATTATTTTCTACTACCATTAAAGTCCTTGAGTATATCCAAAATGAAGGCATGGAAGACTTACAGAAACGTCAAGCATGTGGTCTTCTCAAATATTTTCACACATTTGATTGTGTGTTCTATTTGCATCTAATGTTACTTATTTTGGGGCTCACTGCAAATTTGTCATTGGCTTTGCAAGAGAAAGATCAATATATTTTAAATGCTATGTCACTGGTAGAATCCACGAAAAGAGAACTGCAGAAGCTTAGAGATAGTGGTTGGGATTTGCTTATAGATAAAGTTGCTTCTTTTTGTAAGAAACATGATGCTGGAATGCTCATCATGGAAGAAGAATATGTTGATCCAAAAAAGCCAATAAAGAGAAGCAACATAACCAATATGCATCACTATAAGGTCAATTGCTTTTGCACAGTTCTAGATTTGCAGATTCAAGAGTTCAATGATATTTTTACAGAGGTAACCACTGATCTACTTATTTGTATGGCTTCTTTAAGCCCGATTGATTCATTTCATGGGTTTGACAAGGAGAAGTTGATGAGATTAGCTAAGTTATATCCAGATGATTTTAGCTATGGTGAGATTTTAGCTCTAGAGCAGCAACTTGATATCTACATCGATAACATACGAAGAGATGAAAGGTCTAAGAGTGTGGAGAATCTTGGAAATCTTTCTTGTTTGATGGTGAAAACTCAAAAGCATATTGCACATCCTTTGGTTTACAGGCTTTTAAAGCTAATTCTAACTTTACCGGTTGCCACCGCAAGTGTTGAAAGATGTTTTTCAGCTATGAAATTAGTGAAGACAGCTGCACGTAACCGAATTGGAGATCAGTTTCTAAGTGATTGTATGGTTTGCTTTATCGAAAAGGAGTTACTTGAATCTGTTTCAAATGAGAAAGTGATGCAAAAATTTCAAATGATGAATGAACGTAGAGTAGTTTTGTAAGAGTTGTTTTTATCATATTTGGTGGATTTTTTTGTTACAAACTTTATAAAATATAAATTTTCTTTTGATTAATTGTATGTTATATTTTTGCCCCCATAATATTTATTTTCTGGATCCGCCACTGTATGTGCTTATTGATTTAGGATCAACACACAACTTTATTGATAAGAAGGTTGCAGAAATGTTGGGGTGTAGAATCAAAGAAGTTGGGAGGTCTAAAGTAGCAGTGGCAGACGGAAATCAGATAGAAGTCTATGGCAGAATTGGTGCATTTAAATGGGAGTTTCAAGGTTATCAATTCGTTTCAGACTTCATGGTGATACCTTGGGGAGGTCATGATGTTGTCTTGGAAGTACAGTGGTTAGCAAGACTGGGTCCAATCACTTGGGACTTCGAGAAGCTTGAGATGACGTTTAAATGGGCACAACATAAGGTTTTCTTGAGTGGTCTACAACCAGGATCTGTGAGGGAAGTAAAATTCAAGAAGAAAAATAAAGGGAGTGACTCTAATATCCAACTGAATATGATTTATGCATATGAGAGTTCCAATGAGAACCCAATATCTTTGAAGGTTGTACGAGGAGAAACGGAGCAGAGGAACTCCGTTGCGAATGTCGAGTCATTGACAGAGAGATATGCAGACATATTCATGAAACCAACAAAACTTCCAGCTTTCAGACTTCATCATAATCATAAGATAGTCTTGAAAGAAGGATCTGACCCGGTGAATCAAAGATCATACAGATATACAGTGCATCAGAAGAATGAAATAGACAAAATGGTGCAAGAGTTGCTGCAAGCGGGCACAGTACAGCCTAGCTCTAGTCCGTATGCATCACCGGTTGTGTTGGTTAAGAAGAAAGATAACACATGGAGATTATGTGTTGATTATAGGAGGCTGAATAACATGATGATCAAAGACCGTTTTCCTATACCGTTGATTGAAGATTTAATGGACGAACTAGGAGGCTCAATGATCTATTCAAAAATCGATCTAAGAGCAGAGTATCACCAAGTGAGAATGGAAGAGAGTGATATCCATAAAACGGCTTTCAGAACTCACAGCGGGCATTATGAGTATTTGGTGATGCCTTTCAGCTTAACCAATGCTCCTGCAACATTTCAGGGGTTGATGAATCATGTCTTCAGTGAGTTTCTTCGCAAGTTCGTGCTGATTTTCTTTGATGATATATTGATTTACAGTTCATCAGCAGAGGAACATCTTAAGCACTTGGAGGAGGTTTTTCAGTTGATGAGACTTAACAAGTTATTTGCTAAGCGTAGCAAATCTAACTTTGCAGCTGATAGAGTTGAATACCTGGGTCATTTTATTCAGGCGAGTGGAGTTTCTACAGACCCGAGGAAGGTTAAAGCAGTAGCAGACTGGCCTACACCTACAAACCTGAAGATGTTGAGGGGTTTTTTAGGTTTGGCAGGGTATTACAGGCGCTTTGTCAAGAACTTTGGCCTCATTGCTAGACCATTAACGAATTTAACAAAGAAAGAAGCATTTATATGGCATGCGGAAGCACAAGAAGCTTTTGATGAGTTGAAGAGAAGTCTCTGTGAAGCACCTGTTCTAGCTCTGCTGTAGTTTGATAAACCGTTTGTTGTTGAAGCAGACGCATGTGGGCATGGGATTGGAGCTGTGTTAATGCAAGAGGGACACCCATTGGCCTACATAAGTCATCAACTCAAAGGGAAGTAATTACATTAGCCGTGGTCTTTGCTGTGCAAAAGTGGCGTCATTATCTCTTGACAAACCACTTTGTGATAAAAATGGATCAGAGGAGCATCAAGTATTTGTTGGAGCAACGGCTTAACACTCCCGTTCAACAACAATGGTTACCTAAGTTGTTGGAATTTAACTATTAGATCCAATACAAGCAAGGGAAAGATAATATTGCAGCGGATGCATTATCAAGAGTAGAAGGTTCGGATATTTTGCATATGGCTATGACTGTTCTGCAATGTGATTTGTTGAAGCAGATACAAGATTGTTATAGTCAAGATCTTGTTGTTTCTGACATCATCGAACAGCTGAAGAAGGATCCAAGAGCTAAGAAGTACTTCTCTTGGTCACAAGAGATTCTGAGACGGAAAAACAAGATAGTGGTTCCTGCTAGTGTGTCGTTGCGGAACTCTATTCTTGATTGGTTTCATTGCTCGAGTCAGGGTGGTCACTCGGGACGAGATGTGACGGTATAGAGAGTTAAAAGCTTATTTTACTGAAAAGGTTTGGCGAAGGATATCCAATCTTATTTGCGAAGTTGTGGAGTGTGTCAGCTCTGCAAATATGATAATGCAGCTTCTCCGGGATTGTTACAGCCTTTACCAATTCCTGAGGCAGTATGGATTGATATCTCCATGGATTTCATTGATGGCTTACCCAATTCTTGCGGGAAATCAGTGATCTATGTGGTAGTGGACCGTTTGAGCAAAGCTGCTCATTTCATGGCCTTATCTCATCTGTATAGTCAGCTTCAGTGGCTCAGGTTTTCTTGGATCACTTTTACAGACAACATGGATTTCCTCGTTCGATTGTTAGTGACAGGGATACTGTGTTTCTCAGTAAATTTTGGCAAGAGTTGTTTGCTCTACAAGGCTGTCAATTGACTCTCTCTCTACAACGTATCATCCACAAAGCGATGGTCAAACGGAAGTGGTGAATCGTTGTGTGGAAACTTACCTACGTTGTATGACAAGTTACAAGCCGCATTTATGGAGCAAATTGTTGCTGTTAGCAGAGTATTGGTACAACACAAACTATCACTCTGCTACGCATACCACTCCATATGGAGTCGTCTACGGTCAGCCTCCACCAGTGCATTTACCTTACTTGGCGGGAGACTCGAAAGTAGAGGTGGTGGCTAAGTGTTTGGAGGACAGAGAAAAGATGATCCTTATACTTAAGTTTCATCTCTTGAGAGCTCAGCATCGCATGAGCAGGAGGCTGATAAACATCGTAGTGAGAGGAGTTTTGAGATTGGGGATTGGGTGTTTGTCAAGTTACAACCTTACAGATAGCACTCATTGTTCACTCGAGGTTTTCAGAAGCTTGCTCCAAAGTTCTTTGGTCCTTATGAAATTGTTGATAAACAGGAGAGTGTGGCTTATAAGCTGGAGTTACCGAGTTACTCGAAGATTCACCCTGTTTTCTATGTATCTCAGCTCAAACGTTTGGTGGGTAACACGTCTTCTACTACACAGTTGCCTACCATTCTGCAAGAGACGGTGATTAAGATACCGGAAAGTTGTTTGGGGAGGAAGATGGTGAAGCGTCACGGGCGTGCTACTACAATGGTTTTGGTGAAATGGGAGGGTGAGAGTGATGATATGGCTACATGGGAATACCTTTATGATCTTCAGAAGAGGATTCCCTCATTTTCACCATAACCTTGTGGTCAAGGTTCTTTAAGAAGGGAGGATTTGATACAGGGAAACGAAGAGAGACACGTGGCAGAAGAAGATTGGAAGAAAAAGTTTGTTACAAAGTTGTTACAATGGACGGATTAGCTGACAGGTGTCGACATTTCATTCGCCGAGTTCTTCTGTTCGTTGAAGAAGCATAAAAACAGAGTATCGTAGATCTTTTACATTTTAACCAGAAAAATGTTGTTGTAACTTCATTTTCTTCATCTTAGGATTCTTATTGAGATTTTTCTGTAATTCTAATTGAGAGTTCACCATTGGGAAAGATCGTTCTTATTCGGAATCTTTTGCAAATGAACTATGATTTGGTATTTTCACGAACGTCGAGTCGAGTTATCATGAGTTGTCGAGTTGAGCGAGTAAAATACATAACGAGTCAAATTCGTTATCATAACAAGATATGTAAGATTTCTCAGTTTATTGATTAATTATCTAGAATTGTACTTAAGTTTAAGCTTAAGGTCTGCAGATTTTTATTTAGTTTACAGTGGTACACCACAAGTTTTGAGTGCCATTTAGTCGTTAAAAGAAAATTAATTTATTTCCGTTATATTTATGACACGTCATTAGTATGTTCGGTGGGGAAACGGCGTCGTACAGAGGAGGGGTTGACAAAACAGTGTCCTTTTCTTCTTCCTTCCTTAGTTCGTTCGTCTTGGGAGAAGCAAACCAGTAAAGATGGAGGAATCTGGGGATATACTGATGTCGACGTTGATGGAATCTGGGGTTTCGATCCCCGACGATTTCTCATCTGTGTTTCAGTTTACACCGGAGGCTCTGACGTCGATCTGCGCTCAGTTGCTTAATCTCATTGACCCATCGGCAGCGTCATTGTGCAGTGAGATACCTGATTCTCTTCCCGAAAGGTATATGATCTGCACCGATATCGCCCACTCCGTCAAGAACCTTGGCTACATCGGCGACATTACTTATGATAAGGTATCCTCCTCTCTTAGATCCCCAAGCAGTGCTTTTAATGTGGGATTTGATTGCAAGGCAGTCTGTAGATTGGTGACAGTTTTTTTGGAAGATTTACTTACTTTCATTTCTTGCTGTGTGCCTTTTCTTATTTGTGTGTGAAATCATATTCTGAAACAGATTGTCTGTGTGTTGCTTGCTTGCGGCAGTTTCTGCATCCCTCTCAAGATGACTCTTTGAGGTTGGTTAGATTCTTACTTGAGAGGCTTTCCGAGAAAACACATGGAAACAAAACTTCTCTGGCTCTTGGTGATGATGATATAGCTAGCAGGCCAAAGGTGGAGAATTTCAGAGATGTTTCAGATGACAATGATGAGACTTTTGATATGCATATACAGAAGGTCGAAGCTGTCCTGAAAGATCTTACCATGACTACCGAAATCTCTCATTCACCGGAGTCTCATGCAGAAAAAGCAGCTTCAGCAGATGGTTCTACCGTTGCTGAATTCTTCTCCCTAAAGACTGATGAACCCTCATTGAGACAGTCATCTGGATATGAAGAACATTCTTCTAAAGACCCCTCTGAGTCTGAGGTACTGCTTATTGTGACCCTAACCTATCTTCTTATTTTTCTGTACATGGGCATGTTGCTGTACATTTACATAGAAATAGTGATGTTAATGAATGTTGGATACTTAACCTTAGTTTGTCATATTTTTATGTTTTGTACACAAATTATGAGGCTGTTGAGTTACAGAATCAACATAACTTACTCTTGGAGGAACTAGAATCTGGATCTTCAGAGCTATGCTGTCTTGACAGTGAGTTGGAGTTGTTGACGGTGGCTGCGGAGAGTTTATTGGGTGAAAAACAGCCTGGTGGGTTTTATCTCGAGCAGCTTAATCAACAATTAGTGCTCAAAAGGTGCAATATCATCGATCTGAAAAAGCAGTGGTATGAACAATATTCTATTTATTTTCAAGTTGAAAGCATCCATTCATTCAGTTTCATGGACCACCACATGATATGATAACTTGAAATATATATATATATATATATATATGTACAACCCCCTGCTTACATAAAATAGATATAGAGAGCATTGCTTGATGATTATGTTATGTCTTCTTTCAGGGACGATGTAAGGCTGACTTTGGAAGCTAAAAAGCTACGTCTTTTGGACCAACTTCACGTGGAGGAGCCAGAGGCTAAAGAGAAATTGCATAAGTTGAAAAAGACTGAACTTGATTTACAGTCTCTCTCATCAGAAATTCAAAAGAGGTAAGCGAGAGAAGTTGTGATTTTTTTGCCTGTCACCTCGACCACTCTCGTTATCATATTTTTTATGTGTTGACTTTTTTCCCGACAGGGAAGAGGAACGATGTAACCTATACAGTGAACTTGAGAGGCAGCCAGAAGCACAGCCGCGTAAATCTTATATCCATGGGATTAAAGAAATAACTAAAAACAGCCGTAAATTGGACAGTGATATTCAGAGGATTTCAGGGGAGACTAGGGAGCTACAATTAGAGAGTAACTCCATCCAAGAACGTTTGCACCGATCATATGCTGTTGTTGATGAGATGGTTACAAGGTATGAGCTTTTCATCTGACATGTGCCATGTCGCTATGCTTTTTAGGAACCTGTTAGACTATAGTGATGAGGTTTTACTTTTTATTTTGGGGTGGCAGGGAACTGAAGAAGGATCCAGCCATACGACAGGCGTACAAGCTAGTGACCAGTATCCACGGTATTTTTGAGCAAATCTCCGAAAAGATCCTCATGACTGATCGGTTAAGAAGAGAAGCAGTTGACTATGAGAAGAAGCTGGGTTCCATCACAAGTCGGGGCATGAGTCTAGAGAAATTACAAGCCGACCTCGATGCCATCAGGCAAGAGAACGAAAATCTTGAGAAACAACTAAATTAATGTGGTTATATTATATCACTCAAAGAATTATACGGTGTGTTATATAGTATTTGAGGTCATCTAATAGCCTTCTTGTTATTGTGCTTTCTGGCAGTGTTTGTTTCATATGATAATTGAGTTTTTTTTTCTGATGAAAACCAAAGAGAACCATAAGCTGATTCAGCTAAGTCATATCTGATGAATGTTTGTACGAGAATACAAACAAAAGAGGAATCATCAGTTTCACGTAACTATTCCATAGGGATCATCTTCCCAAGCGTTATTTTATATATTGTCACAACAAAAAATATATCAAAAAGGTTTGCTACTTTGAAGCACATCTTCTTCCCTTTGTACTTATCAAACCTAAATTCCTCCGGGGATGATGTTTCCTATTTACACCCAAAAATTCAGACTTTTACGCGTTTGATGTGTATCTTCCACCATAGCTGCTTCCCCTTGGCCTAATAGTTGTTATTGACCCTATTCGGCCCGGCAGCTTGAGGTTGCTGATGGCCAGTGTTTGGGTGTCTTATGGGTTCAGCAATAGCCGATGCGTTGAGTGGCGGTGGCAGTGGCGTTAAGGTCTGATATGTAGTTGCAGGAGCGGGCATGAACTGTGACGGTTGGTGTATTCCCATGAGCCCCCTGTGACCAGCCTGCACGACTGGGAAACCAAGTGGCTGACCTTGCAGGGCTATGTTGTACATTGGACTCATCTGCAGGTTGCCAAGTCCCTGCCCAATCCACGCAGCTGCATTTCCAGTCTGAAACAAGAATACCATTGTTAGTTTTATGTTACTCAACAACTATATCAGTGTCTAAGGATACTGACAGAAAGTAAAAAAAAAAAATTGAACTGACCATTGGTGAAGTCCTTTCTTCACTATGGATAGAGTTCACGGTGGTTGCCGATGGGATGTGAGTAGAAACTGTGGAAGAAACATGTTGAGATGAATTTGTTGTAGGAGGGTCCTGATTGTCGCCTACTGGTGCTATATGGGTAGGTGCTGCCATAGCAGCCCCTGGTGGAAAATAAGACTGCTGAGGAATTCCATTTGGGTTCAAGATCTGGTGCATGTATGGTGGCATATAAAACGGTGGGTAATAGGGACCGTAAGGGAAGAAACTGGGATGGTATTGTTGCCCGAAAAGATGAGTTGCCTGCTGAGAGACTGCTGCTATGGAGCTCTGACCTGGCGGATACGATACTAATGACATAGCTGGGGCATTAGAATTTCCAGGCTGCAATTTGAGAAAACAGGTATCAGAAAGAAAAAAAAAAAAAAAAAAACTAAAACTAGAGTTTGCATCTATTTTGATAAAATATAGCACGTGCCTGAGTCTCAGCTCCTGTGTTTACTGGTTGGCCTAATGCTGAAAACGAGGGAACAAGACCAAACACGCTGAATGGGGCTTCTTGACCATAAGCAATTTGATGAGGTTCTGTCTTCGGT
Source organism: Brassica nigra (assembly GCA_016432835.1). Classification (NCBI taxonomy): domain Eukaryota; kingdom Viridiplantae; phylum Streptophyta; class Magnoliopsida; order Brassicales; family Brassicaceae; genus Brassica; species Brassica nigra. The sequence continues at coordinate 45,486,246 of CM028243.1, forward strand.
AAAGCTTCCTCTCTTTCTCTTACTTCAGCTTCTACAGGTGAGACAATGTGACCTGAATGCTGCACTAGCTGAGCTCCAGGTGCTGAATTTGAAATCCCATGATCCTTATCTTCAAAATAGGATGATGCTCCTCTGCACAAGAAGTTATGGTAATGAGATAAAAAATGAAATTTGGTAGTTAAAAAGGACAAGCCAACAAGGAGAAAATACACATCCTATATCATAAGGAAAGACTAAAGTAGTTTGAAAACCATATACGAATTGTCAAATAACAAAGTCACTAACCTAGCAGACGCAACCACATGAATGCCATTGATAGTGGGAGAAGTATCTCTGTCATCATCCCCTGTCCCGTGAGAGGACTTAAAATCAGAGTCATCACCGCCATTAGCACCATAGTTAGAAGATAACTCATTCACAAAATTAGAATCAAAACTGCCAAACATGAGACCATTTTGCAGTCCCTCCGCAACCTGAAGGTGCAATGGAAATGTAACGTGTGACCGCTCGCCAACATCTGACTTGAGAAGCGATCGAGCTTTGCCTTTCTTGGATGCAGTCGCATTTTCGGTGACTGTAACAAAAAAGAAATCAGAGACTGAATCAAATAACGAGCCATATTTTCTGAATTAACAAGATGACCACAGAATGAACATAAAGCTACTTTGATGAATACTCGGAGGTAAACCAAAGGTTCACAAATAAAAAGGCCAACATACCTTGATCAGAACTGCTACTGCCGTGAGAAGCAGAAATCAAAGAAGGATCATGTCGACCAAATGTAGATGACTGCAGCTCTGCTGGGTGGTTATTCACAATAGGCTGTGAGATATGAGCAGATATTACATCTTGCGTATGGTTCTGTACAGCAGACACTGATACAGGTGCAGCAACTTGTTCTGAACTTGCTTTATATGTCTCTGGCTCAACAGCATCATCAGAGAAGGATGTAGGCTTGGAAAGAGGATGTTTCTCTGTAACTCCCTTGTTCACAGTGGCAGCGAAATCATCTTCAACTTTATGGTTGCTTACCCCACCGGGAAGACTGATAGGTGCAGAAACCCTGTAAAAGTACCCTTTAATCTCTAATAACATTATACGGATTCAACAGACACAGAAGGATGAAAAACTTATAAATACTTTATCGAACGAGGTGCTGTGGGGTTTCTTGCTCGGTTGTTAGTATTAGGAAGAGAAGTTCTAGAACCCCCTGTTACATGATTAGCTCCACTCTCCCTTTTAAAGGAGGCACTTCTTCCATTGCCTGCATCAGAAATGTCAACAAAAAGAGCTTGAAACAGGGAAGAGGATTATAATTGTCACTCAAAGACATCAAATAGAAGAAGAAAAAAACAAACTACCATGATAAGTGGTACTAGAAGCAAAGTTCCTCCGACCAGTTCTGGCACTTGCTTGGTTAACTGGCACTAGATTCTGCAGACAGAAATCAAATCAGATAATGAAAGCTACTAAGAACACGTGATTATAAGTGAAATTCATAACATTTTGTTAAATCTATAAAAAAAAAGAACTAAACATAACTGGATTAGAAAAGACCAATGGAAAAAAAAAAAAAAGACTTGCCTCCTTCTTCTTGTCCCTTTTGCTTTTCACCTCATGAAACGTATCTGCAAAATTGTAATGTATGCTGAGATACACTAGAAGGAAGCAAAGTTCAAGTACAAGCAACTTTTATGAGTAAAATGAGAAGACAGTTTTGCTGTATCGTCTTGACATCCATACACAATAACTGAAACGCCCACTAGAACTCTTGAACGGTACGAACTCATTCCAGAACTAAATTAAAAAAAAAAAAAGTAAAACGAATCTCTTTTGATGATTCCAAGCACCTTCTAGCTAAATGGCAAGAGATCAACTATGAGAAGTAAATCGATTTTAGACAAAATAAAATCTGAACCAGGAAACAAAGGTTCCAAAAATTTCAGGCACCAAAGTGAAACTTATAACACAATTACAAAGCCATAAGAGCATCCATCATGATCTTCCCAAAAAAAAAAATCTAATCAAACCCTATTGCAATAGCCTAAACAGATGAATGTCACGAAAACAAACAAATCTCGGAGGCAAACGAAAGAAAAAAAAAAGCAAACCCTCCGAAGTGGAGCGAGGAGTGGGAGAGTAGTAATACCTAAAAAGCGGAGCTTCTGGGCGGTCTCGAAAGGATCATTAAGGGATTCCTTGTAGACGGCGTAGATATCCTCGTCCGAGTGCTGCTTCCCTGTAATCTCTCTGATACTCTGAAGAGTTTCTCGGAGATGACGCGGAATCGAAACCCTAGAGGAGCCGCCATCAGCCAAGCTGTTGTTGTTCATTGTTTTTTAGGAGGAGGAGAGGAGAGAAGCGGGAGGAGAGAGAAAGTGCAAAAAATTGAAATTGGAGGAGACTCTCCCTTGAAAATTACACACACACGTTGAAAAGACGGTCCTGTCCTTCGTATTATATCTCCCAGTTATGTTCCCCACCATTGTCGGTTACTTTATACGCTGACGTCACGTGCCTCTTGATATTTTTTTTTACTCTACGGTAAATAAAAATTAGAGAATAGTTACTACCGTAAATTATCACCATTCTTTACATCAACATACAAACTATGTAAATTACCCAAAATTTTAATACTAAGGGCAACATTATCGGTGATGGAGGAAGGTTCTTAAGCGTGGGCCCCACCACCTTTTATCAATTACCGTGCTAAAATGTCCCAAAATAAGAAACGTTTGCACTGCGTCCGCGATAGGTTTATTTAAAAAAAAAAATTCAGAAAACCAGGAAAAAAAAGGATTTTAAGGACTTTTTAAGGGACGTGGGCAATAATGATGGTCTGATAGTCAGTCAGGGTTGTAACAAAAGAAAACTTCCATCAAGTCTGTTGCTTGTTCTGTAAAACAGCGGTAAAAGCTTCACGAGTCTTTTCTTCGCACAACTCATCAACTTGTGCGATTCATGGTACTACATGGTGATTCTATCATACCAGCAAACAGGGCAGTGAAAGTTATCAACTCCGTCAAAGTGAACCTGACAATTCAAGCATTCTTTGTGAATTTTTACTGCACACTCGCTTCTGCTACATATCATCGACCTCCTTCTCTTTCACATTTCCAGCATACGTTCTCTGGTCGTCTTGAAGGAGGAACAATTGCATTCTTCTGGGACGAAGCTACCAATTCTGACTCATCATCGCTCCCAAAGATTAACCAGGTTTCATCTTTTGTACATTTTACACGCATTTCCGAGCTTGGTGAAAAGGTCTCCCTGACCCTAGTAGTATTACCGTTGTTGTTAATGGGTTGTTGTTCAGCAGTAGTGTCATTGCCATCGATCACAACTACTTCATCTCACTCATTAATATCCTTATCGTTTATATTGGTTTGTTCCAAACCAGCAGTATGCGCTTGCTGCTCATCTATCGTGCATGCATCCATTTGCTCTGGTTGATCATCTCTATAGATAGGGTTGGTTCGACGGTAGGGGCTGGACTTGAACGATTATCCATTGGATACACATCTCTCAGCTATAAAAAGAATTTTGCACGGTTGTTTCAATCAAATGGATATCTTTATAAATAAAACAAAAAAAAAAACACAGGGAGGGAATTCGTGTTAACCTTCTCCAGTGCACATAGTGGGAAAGACAAGTTCTTGTGAGCAATAAATGGAAGAAGATTGAACTTTGATAGCTCTGGCATGCCCGGTCGTAGTTCTGATAGTGGAACCTAACAAAGATTTTAGAACAAGCGACTAAGAATAAGGAACCAATACAACAACCTCTTTTGTTTTCCTTGTGCTAGTCAAATTTATTTTACAGTATGCTCATAAATCTTTTAGAACTGCATTGAGAACATGAGTGTTTCTCAAGGATAAATCAAACTCAATTCTTGGACCGAACACCGTAGCATCATTCTTGTTAGGATCAAACAAGAATTCCAAGATTCTAAGAGACATGAGTTCATTGATCCTGCTTCCATAGTCATTTGTGGGAGGATAACCCATGTTCATCAAATCTGAAAGCAAAAGGAGATTATTCTGTTAGATACATGGTTTTTTTTTTGGCTTTTTGCAAAAGTAACTCAAAACTTGGAGTCAAACAGAAAACTAACATTTTCTTTTGACTCATTTTTTTTTGAGATTTTCACCCCACACCTGCATTTTATCTACGAAAATACCATTTTTTTTTTCGAAAATGGCTTCTTTACTGTCTCAACCTCATCTTCTTCAATTATTTACAATAGTGCCACTACCATGAATAGTTCAACAACCTTGTACTAACTGTTTAGAGCTTTTAATGCCCTTTAATGCACGTAAATCTCTTTACACTCTCTCTGTTTCAATTGTTATGAACTAAAAACAACATTTATTTCACTTTATCTCCATATTCATTCAAAAAACACAAGCTTTTGATTCAAAATATTTTATGGTTGACAGAGCCATATTTCTTTCGTTTTGACTTACGGTTGCTTTCGTTTGAGGTTCTGGGTGGTTGGAGAAGACCCTGTGTGCAAACGAAGTCATCTCACCTAGTTTAAGGTACGAATTAGAATTTTTTTCAAGATCTGTTCGCGTAGAAGACTTACTAGTAAGTCATCTGTATGTAGAAGACTTACTGATAAGTCTTCTGGTCAAACGGACGACTTAAACTAAGTCGTCCGGCTTTGTTTGTTAAAAAAAAAACTTCAGACGACTTATATATAAGTCGATCTAGAACGGGCTAGTTTTGCATTTGATCGAATCGTGTCAGATCTTTGACTATTTCGACGACTTATAATTCAGTCGTCTCTGGGAAAGTTAAAATTTCAATATTTTATTAAACTAGATGACTTACGTGTAAGTCGTCTTAGGTTAGTTTTGTAATTGAAAAATAAAACTTCGTCATTTAACTTTTACCGACGACATAATATAAAGTCGTCCGACAGAAGACTTAATTTAAAGTCGTCCGGAAAGCAAAGTCGCCCGAATTTTTCCCAATTTTCTGGTCAAACCTTGCTTATCCCGGACGACCTTAAATTAAGTCGTCTAGCTGGACGACTTTCAATTAAGTCATCTGGAGAAAGTTAAATTTCAAGTTTTATTTTTCAATTACAAAACTAACCTAGGACGACTTACGTTTAAGTCGTCTAGTTTGAATAAAATATTGAAATTTTAACTTTCCCAGAGACAACTGAATTATAAGTCGTCAAAAATAGTCAAAGATCTGACACGAAGTCGGTCAAATGCAAAACTAGCCCGTTCTCAGACTACTTATATATAAGTCGCCGGAGGTTTTTTTTAACAAATAAAGCCGGACGACTTAGAATTAAGTCGTCCCATTTAATTTTCAATTGCAAAAGTGACCTCTTTAGACGACTTACCTTTAAGTCTTCTGGACGACTTGCGGCAATGTTTATTGAACTTCTTCATTTTCTCTATGTTTACTAATGTGTTTTATTTTGAATATTTGCAGATGATTTGTCAGTTACATGCAGTGTATGGAGAATGGTTGTTGAGGGATTGCCGTTGGGATTTTGTGGTTGATGATCTCAAAGGAGCAAGATTGTTTTATTGAATGAAGATTCAACACATGCTGAACTTGTTGCAATGGCTCAAGAAGATTATAACCTGGACATGAGAACAGTGACTTTGGAGATTAGCTACTCATTACCAGCATAAATGATGATGGCTCCAGGCAGTCCTCCCATTCATGTTACAAGTGATAGACAAGTTCGAACTTGCTCGAGATACTCAAAACGCATAGAGTATGTCTTTGTGTATCGCCGCAGCAAGGTGGAAACGGTTTCAGAGAAAAGGGATAATGATGAAGCTGGTGAATGGGAAGAAGATGTTGGTGATGATGAAGCTGGTAAATGGGAAGAAGATGTTGGTGATAATGATGAAGCTGATGAATGGGAAGAAGATGTTGGTGATAATGAGTTTGTTGAAGATGAAAATCAAGATGGGGAGGAGGATGCTGATAACTCTATTGTTGGTGAAACGGATCAGAATGGTGGGGATTACAGTCTTTATGGAAAGGTTCAAGATGAGGACGAGGAAGATGATGATAATATTTGTTTTGAAGAAATCGAAAAGACATATGCTAAGACAAATGCTATGAAGGAGGAAAATCGGATGGTACCAGTATCTATGTCAACCAGAGTTTTGTTAGCAAGGATGCACTGCTTTCAGAGCTGCGGTTGGCAGCAGGGAGGGGTAGGTTTTCTTTCAGAATATACAAATCAACGAAAACTCTCCTTGTGGCAAATGTCGGGTTAGCGGTTGTGGATGGAAGATCAGAGCGAGTGTGAAACATGGGACAAACACGTTTTGGGTAACAAAGTATGTGGAAAAACATTTATGCTCAGTGGGAGACCGAATCGCTCAGCGGAGACACTGTACTCCGAAGTATGTTGGTAGTCTTTTCATTGATCGTGTTGGAATCATTGATGGGATAACTCCGCAGCATATCACTGATGCAATGAGGAACATGTTTGGCATGGAGCTTGATTACACCACTTCATACAGAGCACTGCTATATGCACAAACATTGGTGAGAGGATCAGCAGAAGAAGGGTATTCGCGTCTGGCATCATAGCTCGAGCAAATCTCCATTGCAAATCCTGATGAAGGTATGCTGTCCCAGAAAAGGCAGCATTATCTCATCCCATGCTTCTGCTGCCGTAGATGAAGGTATGCTGTCCCAGACGACTATGTGCCTCTTAGGGATCGATATCCAAATAGCAACCCAATGAGCGTTGTTCAAGTTCACTGGCGCACAGATATCATCAATGTTCTCCCCCCACACCTTGTTTGATTGGCAAAATGAAGGTACTGATCCGTCATAATAATTCCACGCCCCACCAGGTAGAGCTCTTCCTAAACCTTTGTGATCGGGTACGGATACTTTGAAGAACTGATACTGGTCTCTCCAAGACTGGGAAAAGTTGTGATCCAGGAAGCACATTCGCCGCCCCGAAGCTTGTGGGTTCTCCCCGATACTCTGCCTCAGCTCATTACTCCAAGCATCTATATGCTGCATATAAAATAATACAAGTTAGAAGATACCAGACGACTTAAATATAAGTCGTCTGGAAAGTCGTCTACGTGGACGACTTTCCAGACGACTTATCAGTAAGTCGTCTACTTGGACGACTTTGTAGACGACTTTCCAGACGACTTATCTTTAAGTCGTCTGGTAAATATAAGTCGTCTGGAAAGTAGTCTACTTGGACGACTTTGTAGACGACTTTCCAGACGACTTATATTTACCAGACGACTTAAAGATAAGTCGTCTGGAAAGTCGTCTACTTGGACGACTTTGTAGACGACTTTCCAGACGACCTATATTTAAGTCCAGACGACAAAGATACAAGATAAGCAGAAGACTTACGCAGTCTTCCAGCCATTCTCTGGCAGTCCGGAGGATGTGATACCACCAAGTTGGTGATGTACGTGGTTTTTCATCATGCTTAGTGAAATAATGACTGCAAACAAAAAAGCAATCACTTACGGATCAGAAATAATCAGTTTTGGTAGACTAAATCAAGCTATTATGGGTAAAGCAATCACTTACGTATCAGTTTTCAACCAACCAGCGAGTTCCTTCAACTTAGGTCTGTTTACTGGCTGAAATGAATTTTAGGCTGCCACTTTATCTTTTTTTTTCTCTGCCGTATAAGGAGATATCTGCGTGGGAGCAGGTTTCTTCGCTCGTTCACTCCTTGCACGCACAGAAGCAGTGGGAGCTGTTTTGTCCAATACAACCAGGCTCGGTTCTGAAACTGGAACGCTTGATTGTGGAACTGGAACGCTTGATACGGTGGAAGCGACGCTCGGTTGTTGATCGGTGGAAGCGACGCTCGGTTGTTGATCGGTGGAAGCGACGCTCGGTTGTTGATCGGTGGAAGCGACGCTCGGTTGGTCGGTGGAAGCGACAGCAACAATCTATTTGGAGGAGACACCATCTGCTTTATCCTCCGGCAAGATCTTATTTCCCGAGTTCGCCTCATCGCGAATTTCTCTCTGCAATAAAAGTTGCACACTAGTTAACCCCAGGGCGACTTAAATAAAGTTGTTGATCGTCTAGTTGACCATGGACGACTTAATTTTAAGTCGTCCATGGTCAACTAGTCGTCCAGACAACTTACATTTAAGTCGTCCAGGGTCAACTAGTCGTCCAGACAACTTACATTTAAGTCGTCTGGACAACTAGTTAACCCTGGACGACTTAATTCTTGTTGGGAGAGGATTTGATACTAACCTCGGATTGTTTGGCTTGAGGGGTAGGCTGTTTCTTTTGAGGAGTAGGCTTTTTGGTTTGAGGAGTAGGCTGTTTCTTGAGGAGTAGGCTATTTCTTTTGAGGAGTAGGCTTTTTGGTTTGAGGAGTAGGTTGTTTCTTTTGAGGAGTAGGTTGTTTGGTTTGAGGAGTAGGCTGTTTGGTTTGAGGAGTAGGCTGTTTCTCTTGAGGGGTTGTCTGATTGGTTAGAGGTGTAGGCTGTTTGTTACTAACCCCGGTTTGTTTGGCTTGAGGGGTAGTCTGATTGGTGACACCAACCTTCTTCTCCACAGCTTCCACCCTATCGGACAACTTCCTAATCTCCTTGATGCACTTCTTAAACCCTTCTTTCATGCAGTCAACTACGTCCTTGAACATATTTTCCAACTCCTCTCTGGTCACCCAACTAGCCTCTTCTCTAGCCTCTTCACTAGCCTCTGTAGGAGCCTCTGTAGGAGCCTCTTTAGGAGCCTCTTTAGGAGCCTCTTTAGGAGCCCCTTAACGAGCTTCAGAGGTCTTGGATTGTCTTCCTCCTCCTCCACCACAACCATCTCTATCTCTTTGGCTTTCTTAGTACCAGTGACTTCCCAGCAATCCTCGGTCCACTTCCACGGTCTCCGATCATACATGACTTTAATGATGTTCTCCGCGGGCACGTCCTCAACCTCAGAGTCCCATTTTGGCCACATTTCACTAATGTCCTTCCCAACAAAGTTGATCACGTGGGTCTGCAGTAAATAGAAGAATCGAGTTAGATATTTGAAAAAAAAGACTAAATAGACGACTTAATTATAAGTCATCTGGTAAGTCGTCCAGCTGGACGACCTTCCAGACGACTTATTATAAGTCGTCTACTAAGTCGTCCAGCTGGAAGACCTTCCAGACGACTTATTATAAGTCGTCTACTAAGTCGTCTAGCTGGAAGACCTTCCAGACGACTTATATATAGTTGTCTACTAAGTCGTCCAGCTGGAAGACCTTCCAGACGACTTAATTAAGTAGATACCTGTCTCAAGATAGCTTCTTTCATTGATCTGCGGCCTCTGCTGCCCTCGTAAGCCAGTATCGGTGGAGACAGACTGTTTTCTCTGGGACCACCAATACTAGCACCCAATTCCGGCATAGCTGTGTACACCCAGACCTGAAGAACTTGTATAAACCCATCCACGGTGTAACAGCCAGTAATATCTTTGTTCCACAAAGAGTCCATCAGCACCTTAAACGCGACTCTCCCCCATGGATAATTCTCAAACCGTTCTAAATCCATCACTAGCCTTGCCAGACTAGATCGTGTAGCGGTTGAAAACTTTCTCCCTTCAATGAATCCAGTGAAGATGGAAAGGTACGCGAGCCGCTTGCAATCTTCCGTGGACCAATCCTCGCATCTCTTCAGTGCTGCTATTATCTGATCAGTAGTTGGCCCAGCTTCCAGATGAACTCCCAGCATCCCCCAGAAAGAAACCATCTCTTTGGTAACTTCATATTTTGGTGTCTCAAGGTCCTCGATGTACTCGCAGTTTAGACCAGTGAGGTTTTCAAACTCTAACAGTGAAAACCTCAAAGGTTCTGGACCAACGAGAGACCACATCTCATACTTCTTCTTAATGTCCAGCTTGAAACTGAGCATGTAGTGAACCAGCCTTGAAGCCCAACCAAATCCCTACTCTTTGAACTTGATGAAAACTCCCAAACTCGACTCCTTGAGCTCTTAAAATTCGTCATCAGTAAGAGCTTCCCTAAGAGCAGTATGCAACTTGTTATTATCCCTATGATACGAAATGCTATTGTGGGCTTCTGGCTCTTCCCCTAATGTGTATAACCTACGGGGGAGTTCTGGAATATCCATCCTTTTTGTCTGCAAAATAATCAAAGACAACAATAGAGATAAGCTAAACAAGCTAAATCTAATAAGAACACACAGAAAAGTCAGAACACAAGCTAAATCAATCACGCCTTAATTGTAACTCCAGACGACTTAATAGACGACTTATAATTAAGTCGTCTGGAAAGTCGTCCAACTGGACGACTTAGTAGACGACTTATATTTAAGTCGTCTGGAAAGTCTTCCAACTGGACGACTTATATTTAGGTCGTCTACTAAGTCGTCCAGTTGAAGACTTTCCAGACGACTTAAATTACAAGTCTTCCAAGAGAAAATTGCGGACCTGATTAGTAGCAGAAGGAGTACTCGTCATTGCGGTTATAGATCTGAAAAAATAAACGTGAAACGGTGAGAATGAGTAAATTGATAGAGACAACGTTTTATGTTCATCTTTTCCTCGAGATTGATGACTTACCGGCGTTAGGGTTTACAGAGAAACGGCGCTACGGTTTACAGAGAAGAAGCGGCGGCGCTAGGGTTTAGAAGAAGCGGCGGCGCTAGTGTTTAGAGGAAGCGGCGGTGAGATAGTGTTGGTGAGCACAGTGGCGAGGGCGACGGTTTGTTCGAAATAGTGGAAGCGGCGCTTAGGGTTTAGAGGAAGCGGCGCTAGGGTTAGAAGAAGCGGCGGCGAGAACGGTGAGAATGAAGTGAGATAGATAGCCGACGTTGAGAACGATGGTTTGTTCGGAAATAGTGGGAATTCGAAATCGCCTTTGATATCGCCGGTGAGAGAGAATTAGGGTTTCTGAATTTCGCGAAAAATGAACAAAAAAAAATCACCTTATATATTGGGTAAATAATCCGGTTAGCTTTAAAAGTACGTTGGTAAAATTTAAGGTTTGGTCCGGTTTAGACGACTTATTCTGGCTGATAATGTACATCAGACGACTAAATATTTAGTCGTTTTTACGAAGACTAAATATTAAGTCGCCCAGACCTAAAATGAACCCTAAACTAAAATGACTAAATTAACTAACTAACCACGTTATAAAATCAAATTATACTTCAATAGTGTTTACTATACACAGAAATGAACACGCTTATGTAATTTTTAAATTTTTCAAAAACGGTTTTAATGCTTTCCGAAATCTAACCCTAAGAACATATACAATACTACAACATATGTTGATGAAAGTTAAACTAAAGAATATCATGACTCACCACTTTCACTCATCTATGCTGAAAACAATTGAAATTTGTTATATCTTAATTTATATCTCTTAAGACATATGTTAATTACATAATTCCCATTTTTCACTTATCAAAATATTTTTTACAAAATTTTTAAATTATGTTTAAAAATAACTGTCCAGACGACTTTCAGTTAACTCGTCTGGACGACTTATTTTCAAGTCGTCTGAACAGACGACTTGCGAGGAGTAGAAACGTAAAAAAAATTCCGTTTTTTTGTTTGTTCACAAGGGGATAGTTGTAGTTTCAATAGCCTTTTAGGTTACTTTTGCCTTTGACCCAAGTTGGGGTATTCTTTTGGGTTTGACTCCAAGTTTTGAGTCACACTTGGCAATTCTCCCTTTTTTTTTGCTAAACTTTGATGGTTTTTAAACATATACAAAAGTATCTTTACTAATAAAGTAGAGTTTTTTCTCTCCTTGGTGGAAAAAATGACACTTGTCATGATACCATTCGCTGAAGGCTGTTCCATTGGGCTTGAGTTTTCTTAGTAAACTTAAACTCTTTTATAATCAAATTAAAATATCTCCATATCATTTATACATATTTGTTTTCTAATATACTGTTGAAAAATATTCTATAATTATAAAACCATAGCCAATTCATATTAATATCATGAAACTACAGAAGCTAGCAAACCCCTAGTTATATAATAAAAGAGTGGATTGAGTTACGAGGCTCAAATCAATCTCTTTCTCTTTCTTCTTCTTCCTATTCTTTCTTCCGTCCTCTTTCCATTTCCCGCCACCCCATTCAAAGGACGGGTCAACCCACGGTGGCAGCACCCTGCCTCCTCCAGTAGTTGACGTGGAACCTCCTCTGTCCTTGTCTGAAACTCTAGTTCCTTCCATCGGAGGAGGAGGAGGGGAATCCCAATGGCCCATAATCTGGCAAGTCTCAGTGTTTGAATCATTCTCCATTCGATTCAATGGGTGCACTGTAAACAACCATAACAAAGGAAAAGATATAGACCTTGCGCTTCCTTTAGAGTTCAAAATCTTGGACAGTTGAAGGGCAACCTTTATATATAATCAAAACCATTTAGAGACAGATATAGAGAGAGAGACAAGTGTCGTCAACATTTGAATTTTTATTTTTAAAAAAGAGAAACTAACAGAAAAGCAGCGAGGAAAATCACTAGTAAAAAAAAGGCAAATAGCAACAGTCAATAATCGTAGCTATGAGTGATTTTTCGAAGCTATATGGCGAGTTTGCTACGAAATGCAACGATTTGGACATCGTAGCTATACGATCGTAGCAAATTTTGGTTCGTAGCAAAATCATTTCAAGTTGCTACGGCTTGCTACGATAGTTTACGTAGCAAGGTTGCTACGAATTTGACACGGTAAATTCGTGGCACGTTTGCTACGAAATAGAAACGACCATTTTCGTGGCAAGTTACCACGATTCAGCTACGATGATTTCGTTGCATATTGCCACAAAACAGAGACGATTAGATTCATGTCTTTTGTTCTTTTTTTGCTACGAAAATCAATTTTTTAGGTATTTCAATGATTTTTTTAGCTAATTAGAAAATCAGATTAAAGCTAATTAGAAACCTTTTTTTTTTGAAACAGAAATTAGATTATACATTGAGTTTCTTAGAACTCAAAAAGTTCAAAAGATTCAACATTAAGAGCTTCTTAGAGCTCAAAAGGTTCAAAAGATTCAACATTCAGAAGGTTCAAAAGATTAAAACATAATTCATAAACTTGTTTTTGGGCAAGCCACAACTAAGACCTACAAACCGAGTTGACTGCACCACCTATAAATCAGCATGGTCAGTGGTGAAGAGATGTTGAGGTTGTGATTCACCTTGAGCCGGAGACTTATCATGAGCTGGAGATGGAGCTTGACCTTGACCTTGACCTTCAGGTGAAGCTTGAGACTGATTTGGTTGTGCAGTAGAGGCAGCAGGATTGGAAGCTTGAGGCTGAAGAAATTGCAGAATCATGTGGAGACTTGATTGAGTTTTAGCCATCCCTGCGTTAAAGTCAGTCTTGAAAGCCTGAACATCAGACTTGACAGCTAGAAAATCAGACTTGATTTCCTGAGTGATGTTCTCCAAACCACAAATCCGCATCTCCATGTCCAGGTTTCTGTTGAGTGCAGCAGGGACTGACTCAGAAGGATGTTTATCAATGAATTGAACACTGCCAAGCCCATAAACGGTGCCCTTGCGTATCGTTCCACGCTGAAAAGGACACAAACAAGATAACATTATGGCAGAGAAAATTCAGTCACAAAAATGCAGTGTGATCTTGTTACAATTTCAATACAAGAGTAACAAGAAACAAATATAATGAGCATGAGAGATTATTATTACCTTAATGTATTCTTGGTTTAGGAGAAGGCGCTTTGAATTTGCTGTGGCAGCAGTTGAGCAAGCTTGGCTTTCTCCAACTGGAGAATCATCTTGTAACATCTTGTAACATCTCTTCAACTGCTTGCTCAACCTCTAGAACCAATGCCTCAGTTCGTTCGTCTATGAAGGTCCCATCTTTGCAAGTGTGAGTCTCCCTCGCAAGGTCCGGATATGAAGGCAGTGCATCCAAACCTTGGTCGACCATCTACAACAAAGGAACAACAGAAAGTTAGACATTTTAGAAGTTAAATAAATGGAAAAATGCAAGTAAAAAGAGTTAGAAAGCTGACCATACGATGCACAATATTTACAGAGCAGCGTGGTCCTGCACCATGGACGTGCATCTTCAGCCCCTCAGGAGCAGAACAGCGAGAAGCAGATGCTGATTGGCTCTTGGCTTTTGCTTCAGGTGTTGACCAATCCGTAATGATTTTTTTCCAGTCTGTCTCACTGATGTAACTTGGTTGCTTGTTTTTTTCCTTTTTCTGGCTTATGCGTCCGCAGATAGTCACTTGAGTCTGACGCCTCCATTTGAAGTAGATTTCATCATGAAACCTGTCTTCCCAGTAGTATTGTTGCTAGAAAATAAGAGAAGTGATTAGTATTGTTGCTACAAAATTATACATAATAATGGGAATGGAAATGGTTCAGGATCACTTACGATGAATGAGTGCCACCATGATGTTCTCTTCGGGACTGGAACCTTTATCCAGCTTTGCCACGGCCCCCAGTAATCTCCCTGCCATGTTGCTCGGATGAAGGCATGGACTTCAGGATCAACTCCAAACCTGCAAAGACAATGTTAAGCATCAAACAAACATCAGATAAGAAGACTTAGCTAAGTTCATTAAGCACACTGATAAGAAGACTTAGCTAAGGACAATGTTAACACTTAACTAAAAAAAATATCAGATTTAGAATAGACAATTAGCTAAGGTCATTAACTTTAATTCCAAATTATATAAAATAAAATCACTATCCACAATGCTCCATCAATATCTATATATACTTGATAATTATGTTATAAATTTAAGTAAATGATATCACTTACCACAATGCTCCATTGAGCCTATCAGGATGGAGGTGTGGCTGGTTAAGTCTGGATGGAGCACGTAGGAGAGCATCTTCTGTTCTCCTCACATAGGTTGGAGGAGCCGCAGAAACTGAACTTTAGGAGGCGGCCATTCCAGGAGGTCTTGTTGGTTGAGCAGGAGCAGGAGCCGGAGCCGGAGCAGGATTCGTATCAGCAGGCATTGACGCGGCTCTCATTTGGGGTCTCACGTATCTAACATATGTAGACAGAGAAACAGAAGAAGCTGTTAAGATTGTAAAAAAAAATCAAACACAAAATCGAAACCGAAAGCAAACCTTAACCCAAACAGAAATCGAAACCCTAATCGAAAACCGAAAGCGAACCCTAATCCCAAATGGAAAACCGAAAGCAAACCCTAACACAAAAACGAAACCCTAATCCCGAATCGAAAACCGAAAGCAAACCTGAATCCCATTTCGAAACCCTAACCATAACTTGAAACCCAAATCAAAATCGAAACCCTATAACATGCAAATGTAGTTGCGGCGATTGGAAAACAAAACCGTAACTCGATAGAAACAGAGAGATAAGAAAGACCGAGAGAGATGGAAACTTGACCTGGAAGAGTTAAGCCGGAAGGGCGAGGACGACGACGGTCGGTGTTTGCGTTTCCGGAAGGAGGACCCATGGAAGAGATAGCTAAAAAGAGACGAGAGAGAAAGAGGTGAGAGGTGAGAGGTGAGAGACGAGACAGAGTGAGCTTTACTCGAAAGAGATAGAGGTGAGAGGTGAGAGACGAGCCAGAGTGAGCTTTACTCGTTACTCGAAAGAGATGAGAGGTGAGAGACGAGAGAGAAAGAGACGGAGGTTTAGGGTGAAAAAATACTAAGTGTGGGAAATGGATTTTGGGCTCCAAAATGTGGAAGGAAAATTGGTTTTGGGCTCCAAAATATTGGAGGGAATAATAAAATTTTAGAGATTTTGTAAAATTTATAGAATTTAGGGTTTAGATAGGGTTTAGGAGATTTTAGAGAATTTAAAGAATTTTGTAGAATTTTTAAAAATATTATACACTCACAAATTTGTATACTATATATTTTGATAAATTACAAAATATATAATAAAATGTTGAAGATTTTGTAGAATTTATAGAATTAAGGGGTTAGTTAGGGTTATAATACTTTGGAGATTTTATAGAATTTATAGAATTTTGTAGAATTTTTTTTAAAAAATTAGGTGTTAGCTAGGGTATATATAGGGTTTAAGATAGAACTTATATTATACATTCAACATTCATATATCTTAAACACTAAGAACTTATATTATACATTTATATATCTTAAGAACACTAAGAACTTAAATCAGATTCTGGATCAGAATCACTTGATCGTTCTAACTCATCTTCAGAAATGTATTCGTCATTGGGAGGAACAACTGGCATCGAATCATAATCTGAATCATCTTCCACAACATAAGATTCAATGCGTAACATTTCACTTCGGGCGACAACTTGGTTGTGTGTATCATCTTGCATCGCAGTAAGAACAATTTCAGAAGTTTTCCGAACCGCTCTAGGCACAACTTTCGTACATGCCCACCAATCGTTTGCTGATGTGCGACGAACTCGGGGATAAGGAATGAAACAAACTTGATCACAATTACCAGATAAGATAAATGGATCATATTTCTCGTACTGCCAGCGCGGAGACATATCGAAGATTCCTGATTTAAGTTTTCGAATCCCCCAACCTACAACTGTGTCAAACCACTTACACTTAAAAACCATGGCTTTAAGCCCAACAAAACCAAAATACTCAACCATCATTATCTCATCGATCAACCCGTAATAATCACTGTCCATCGTACCCCGAACTTGGACACCGTAATGTTGGGTTCTCTTATCTTGGCCATGGCTATGTGTGTGGAAGCAGTATCCTCGTGAGAAATAAATCGGCCAAACTTTATAATTGCGTTTTGGTCCTTGTACGAAATCCAACATCCACAACGGAAACTCATATAATTCACTCGTATTGACAACCTGTTAATTAAAATCATGTGTATGAATGATTTAAACTCACATCGATAGTCATATTATATCAAAAACTTACATAGTTTTTCATCCATTCTGCAAATTGGTTGTCTTTCGCTATTTGTAGATCGTTACCACATATATTTGGATTTCTGTCCATCATAAACTCCTCAAACATCCTGTTCGGTAGTTGTTATAAAATGAATAAAACTTTCAGCTGACACTGAAAGAAATGTAGCATATAAAAAAAAAACTAGTTGAAATACCTTTCATATGGTTCAAATGCAGGACAATTGAGCATCAAAAACGTGTGCAGCACAGTGTAGTCATCATCAGTTAAATACCTCTTTTCTACCTTTCCACTCACTCGACCTTCATGGTAAAACATATTTGGCACATCTGGATCAGGATATGTAAATCGAATATCTCCAGGTTGCAAGACTTGAGCGGGCACTTCTGGATTCCCAAAGAAGTGTGCAGAAGCTGTAGACATCTCTTCATTGAGACATTGGGCAATAATTGAACCTGCAATATGTGCCTTATTTTTTAAATTTTTCTTCAGATGGTACATGTATCGCTCGAAAGGATACATCCATCTATATTGCACTGGACCACCTAGAGCAGCTTCGTCTGGCAAATGCATTATGATATGTTCCATAACATCAAAAAACGAAGGAGGGAAAATCTTTTCCAAATTACAAAGCTTCACTGCAATGTTTTATTTTAAAATGGCAACATCTTCGTTTTTTAGTATTTTCGCAGAGATATCCCGAAAGAAGAGTGCTATCTCTACACAAAACATTTTTGAGTTAGTGGGTAGTAACACTTATACAAAAAAATTTAAACTAATTTACCTGAAATTGCGATGTGGACATTTTTGGGAAGCAATTCCTTAAAAGCAAATGGAAGAAGTCGTTGCATGATGACGTGACAATCATGACTTTTCAGGCCTGAAAGCTTCGAATTTGTCTCGTCTATACATCTACTAAACTTGGAAGCGTACCCATCTGGAAATTTTAAATCATCGTTCAACCATCACAAGAATTCTTCTTTTTCTTTTTTAGACACCCGAAATATCGGCACCGGCATCGTTCCATCATCTTTCATATGCAACTCTTCCCTTCTGCACAAATCGGGTAGATCCATCCTCGACTTTGCATTATCTTTTGTCTTCCCAGGAACATTAAGCACCATGTTGATAATATTATCAAAGAATTTTTTCCCAACGTGCATAAAGTCCACGTTGTGGCGAAGAAGAAGGTTTTCCCAATACTGCAATTCCGAAAAAATACTTTTCTTCACCCAATTGTGGTATTGCCCATATCCTTCTATGTTGCTCGCAGGTTTTTCGTGTCCAGTTCCTCCACACTCAACAGTTTTCTTCAATCCCTCGATGTTGTTGATTCTTTCGCGGAGAATTTCTTCTCCCGTAAACCATGGTGGAGGATCATCAGTTATCGTCTTTCCCTTTCGAAATGCTTGCACATTTCTCCTGTAAGGATGCTCAACAGTTTTCTTCAATCCCTCGATGTTGTTGATTCTTTCGCGGAGAATTTCTTCTCCCGTAAACCATGGTGGAGGATCATCAGTTATCGTCTTTCCCTTTCGAAATGCTTGCACATTTCTCCTGTAAGGATGCTCTTTAGGCAGAAACATTCAATGACAGTCAAACCAGCTATGCTTCCTTCCATGTTTCAACCAAAATGACTTTGTACCTTCCTGACAATATGGACAAGCTAAACGACCATGAGTCATCCAACCTGACATCATGCCATAAGCCGGAAAGTCGTTAATGGTCCATATTAATGCGGCTCGCATCGTGAATTTTTCCTTTCTCGATGTATCGTATGCTTCTGCCCCGTGACTCCACAAACTTTGTAATTCTTCAATCAGCGGCTGTAGATAGATATCAATGCTCTTCTTTGGATGTCTTGGTCCGGACACTAAGACTGATAAAAAGAAATATTCTCTTTTCATACACATACCGGGAGGTAAGTTATACGGAGTTACGATTACGGGCCAGACCGAGTGGGCTTCACCACTCATACCAACTGGATTAAATCCATCTGTTGCTAGTCTGATACACTAAAACTGAACCTTTCCTACTGTCAAGCTAACAGTGGTAATTGTAGTATTTGAGGTTCAATCCAGAGGACCAGTTTACACTTTACTTCTATGGGATCAATATCTAGCTAAAACAATATGAGGATTTTGAGTTTTGAGGTAACGTAAATAACAAGTAACAAAATTGATTTGGTTTCAGATTATAAAAGAGCTAGGTTCAGGGTGATTCATTGGGATACTTAGGACCATGAGCCACACAACTATTCAGGAAGAAAATACGAGCCAATCTAGAACTTGAACAACAAGATTAAATAAACTCACTGTCGTGGTGTCTACCAATTTATCAAGCAATCCTAATGCCTAAACTCTCGTTTGGATTAGAGAATGATGACAAGCATTAAGCTCGGATTCAATTGGTTCACGATTTGCCTTAACATCAGCTTTCGTTGGCTAAGGACAAATCGCCTATCTATGCTTTTTTCTAGCAACCTAAAACACTTTTGATGATTAGATTAAACCTATAATCATATGCTAAATGGCCAATTTAACAGAAGCAATAAGATCAGCAATAGATAGAGATTCAAATAATAACAATCCTATTTGTGTCTAGCTCATTGATCCATGATCCCTAACACCCTAAACCTAACAAGCTGACTACTCATCCATGAACAGAGAAAACACAGAGATGAAGAGTGAAATAAACATGGATGTGATTGCAAAATAAGTAGAGATAGGGTTCAGGATAATCTTCTCTATGGAGAGAGAGATGGAGCCGTCACCCTTTTACAAACTAGCAAATCCAAGAATCAAATCTCTAAGGTCTGGTTTCTCTCTCAAAAAGTAGCATAGAAATTAATAGAAAAACAGAAAAGAAGTTATATGAAAGCCACAGGCGGCTGGGAGAGAAATATGAGGTAATTAGGACAAATTCGAGATATTGTATTTTCCTTAAAAATATCTGCCGCTGGAACAGGCACTCGGGTGTTCCGCTCGATCGGGAACAGTCATCAGACTGTTCTGCGTGAAAAATCACCAATTTGCACTCTTTTCTGCCTCTTTTGCTCCAACAGGTCCATCTCATATCCAGTGCAACTCCAGACTTGTAATGACTCGAAAAGGACTAGGAAGACTCGATAAAGACTTTAAAACCAATTAGAAAACATATATACAAGATGTATAAAATACCATATATCAATTCCCCCATACTTAGATCCTTGTTTGTCCTCGAACAAGGCCAAGTACCAAAAACAGGGAGAAAAGTTTGAAACTGTGGGAACTCTCCTATTCTCAGCAACCATACTTTAACCATGAATCTCTGAACCATACAAGCAGTAAAACTAGGACAACACACCCTTACTGAAACCCCACTGACCGATGTTCGAAGATCAGCTCCATACTCTACATCTCAAACCTGAAAAAGCAACACTATCGAGACATAACTCCTTACATTCATTTAAGAGCAGCGTGAGCTTCTCATTACAGGCACTATTCAGGGTAGACGGGCTAGGTGTGGAACAGGCTAATTTTATGGTAGAGTTTAAGAGTGTTTAGGGGCTACCAATTTTCGTAGTGGATGCAGGATATCGCGCAAAACTGCAAGAGAGGACGGATCCATTGATGTCCACAGTCTCTACTCGTTTTTGCTTTCTCTGGAACAACTGCTCTGCTCTAGATCAGCCATCAGGTTGTTCAGTTCATCTGCCTGCTCCTCATTCCTTCAATTTGATACTCACTCTTCTGCTCGACCTTTCCAGTGGCTCATGATTCCTTGAATTCTTCTCCTTCTCCATCACCATATACTAAATAAAACGAAAAGATAGATTTTTTTTTTCACTCTTTAATTTTTTTTTTAACAAAAAGAGATGGTGAGGTGACGAAGAAGGAGGTAACATGTAATGTTAAGGATGCCACTGGTGAATCTGATTCGCACCATTCTAGTTCTCCACCCCTGCTCTTGCACAGTTCATTGGTTATGGAGCGGTTGTTCCCTTAATCTGCTTGTTCTCCTTTTTGACTGGATTTCTGCAGCAGTAATGAGTAAGAGGCTGCGTCGATCATTTCCTCTCCGATCTTTTTACACATATCTGTACATATAACACTGAAAAACAAATGCATGAAGTTGGAAATAAAGGCTAGGGTACAAGGCGGGAACTAGCTAAAGATGAGCTAGCCACTCAGGAACAGCAAGATGGGTATAAAGAATAAGAAGTCCTGAGTCTAGGTCTCAATTCCCTGATCTAGTGCCCATAACAAGTAGAATTTCAGTCAAGATTAGGTTCGAGTTAGGTGGAGTTAAGTCTACCAAGTGTAACCTGATCAGCCGAGAACTTTTGGAGAATCAAGTGAGATATGTCAGGGTGTTCCAGGTCCACATGTGTGTCTTTCGGTCCTGCTAAGGTCACTGAATAAGACAACTAAAACACGAGGTGGTTAATTGAAAAATAAGGTCATAATTCCCACAAAGTTTTGACTCAATAAACTGACACAAACTGACTCGAAAGAAAAACAAAAGAATGAAACGAGTTAGTAAACGATGAAGACCCTCCCCCAGACTTACTTCACAACGTCTCGGTGTGAAAATAAATCAGAGAGAAGGTGAAAATAAGAATAACCATTTTTTTGTTGAGATACTTACCTGGTGGAGCGGGTGATCCACGAGAATTCTGGGTGCTCCATCATCTGATCTTCTCCTGGAGCGGCTGCTCTTGTCGGAAAACAGGGTGCTCCGTTTCTGCAACCCAGAATTTTTCGAAGTATCTCGACTTTTTCTGCTTTTTGACCTGAGACTCAAAAACTAAAACCAAAAAAATAAGCAAAAAAGAAATCATAATGATATTTACACTCACCAGTGGGTTGCCTCCCACCAAGCGCTTGGTTTAAGTCACTAGCTTGACTTGGTGATAGGGATCAATCGGGTTGAGCATGAGGGCTTGTTCCAAAACAAGCTCCACAGTCTGACATGTTCAGCTTCAAAACTCTGCTCAACAACCCTTTCACAGCAGTTTCTTCTTTCTCTTTCAGCTCATCAGTGAGAATAACTCTGACTTTAGAGAAAGGTTTAGAGGTACCTTTTCACTTTACCTCATACTCAATGAATTTCTCATCACACAATTGAGGTATCAAAATCATTGTAGGATCTCCCTTGACCCTTTTCTTCTGGAATTTCCTTTTCACCTTTGAATTCCCACTGAGTTTCTTGGTATCAGTGTGAGGATCTCCATCCAGGACTTCTTTGATCTCACCCTTATCAAAGAACTCCTTCTTAGGAACAACTTTTGGCTGTTCTCCACTGAGCACTGAGATGCATGAAGCGTGTAGTGTGTGAAATCTGGTGGGGACAGCCTTATAGAAAACCTTCTTGTTGATGTTGGAGAAGGAGACTCTCTTATTAGGCATATCAACGATTGCTCCCACTGTAGCCATAAATCCCCTTCCAAAGATCAAAGGCATATCATGACCCTTACGCATCTCAACAATTTGAAAATCAACATGGAGAGTACAGTCTCCTACTTGGACAAGAAGGTCACGAATGGTGCCATATGGGACTGTTGTGGAAGAGTTTGCAAAAGCTAGAGTCACCTGAGAAGGCTCAACATCAGCAACGCCCAGCTTGTCTACAATCGCCTTTGAGACAAGGTTTACACTAGATCCGGAGTCACAAAGAGCATCCTTGAATTCCACTCCAGCAATGGAACAAGGAAAAACAAACTTTCCAGGATCAGCAACCTTAGGCAACACCTTCAGTGCTGGTGTAGACAATGCTTTCGTATAGAGGGCTTTAATCTCCTCGTGAGTCTCTCTACAGTTTTTAAAGAACATGAGCAATGGACGAATCTGCCGAGCATCTTCGAATGCAAGTTCTTTAGGAAGCCTTCTCACCATCTTATTAAAAACTGCCAACTGCTCTTCACTAATGGGATCCATCAGATGTCTAGGTGGAATTGGATAGGGAACCTTAGGAACATAGACTCGCACTGGTGGAATCTCAGCAGGTTCGTCGGGAACAGTCGTTTCAGAGCTAGCAGACTGCTCTGTTCTCTCTTCTGCGCCTAAAGCAGTCCTAGCGAACAGTTTCTCCGTTTCTTCTTCCTCATTCTCACATCTCAACATTGTTGCATTACAATGCTCAGTCCTAGGATTGATCACACTCTTTCCCCAAAGAGTTTCTTGCTGCCTCTTAACAGTTTCAGCAATTTGAGCAAGCAGAACATCGATCATCCTTATATCGCACCACACAGTATCATATTTTGTATTCAGCTCGGTGAACATATTGTCCATCCTGGTGTTGATGTCTGTGGTAACCTGATTCAACGCCTTGACCTGATCCTGCTGACTCTGGAGCATCTGCTGCATCATAATGTGGAGGTTTTTCAGCTCATCTTGCAGAACACTCGCAGCTGGAACAACTTGCTGGTTGCTCTGCGACTGTTGCTGGATCTGATTTTGATTCTGAGGCACGAACTGGTTATGTGCCTGGCTGAAAACGAAGGTTTTACCTTGAAAGTTATGCGGAAAACCTTTCTGATTGTTCTGCACATACCCTGTTCCACTGATGTAGCTAACCTCTTGCTGATCGTTCCCTTTCTTTTCAGCTTCGGGGACAACCTCTTGAGTGTTCTGAATATGCTCAGTCGTAGCTTCCTCCATGAAGAACACTTGCATGTGGTTTTTCTTAAGCAACTGATCAACCTTTGTTGTCAACTCGTCTATCTTCTGGGTGTCAAAACTGTTGACTTTCGCTGAGCGGTCGCTCTCTTGGTTCTTATTGGCTGAGCTAGAAGTCATGTTCTCAATCAGCTTAAACGCTCCAGCAGTGGTCTGAGTCATGAAATCTCCATTGTTTGAAGAATTTAGAGCGCCTTGGTATTTCCAGTCCACTCCATCATAGAAAAGGCCCAGGAGGTAATCATCATCAAATCCATGGTGAGGGCATTCTCTGCGGTAGTCATTGAAGCGCTCCCATGCATCGCAGAAAGACTCATCATGAAGCTGTCTGAATGAGGTGATCTTGTTCCTCAGTGAAGTTGTTCTCGCCTTAGAGTAGAAATGGCTGAGGAACGCTGATCGGACCTGTTCCCATGAAGTGAGAGAGCAGGTAAGGAGGGAGTTCAACCACCGTGCAGATTTTCCAGCAAGAGAGAATGGGAATAATATGCACTTGATGTAGTCTGGTGGAACACCATTCGAGTGAGTTAAACTACAGACTTTTTGGAAACTCTCAATATGCTCCATTAGAATTTCTGCAGAGAGACCAGTGAACACTTTTCTCTGCACCAGATCAATCAAAGCAGGTATAATCTCGAAGTCCTGCACTAGAGGAACAATGGCAGAGCGCGTAGTAGGGATGTTACGCGGAAGGTTTCTCTCCCCGATCGGAACAGTCTGCGCCGCCTGATCCTGCTGCGGGAGAGCAGCCTGTTGAGCAGCATCCTGTTGAGCTTGGATAGTCTGCTGCATCTGAAGCATCTGCTGTTGCATCAGTTGCATTGCTGCAGCAAGATCATCTTGATGATCGTGATCACCCATAGTGGTGTCGGTTGGCCTTGGCTGTTGATGATTTGTTCTTTATAACCTTGCGAGCTCCTGGTTGCTGAGTGTAACTAGTTCTCCTTGTGCGTTTCTCCGAGTGTGTCTACTGGTCATGCACCTGGAGCATTAGCTGCAACAAAAAGGGTAAAGCAAGTTAGAGGTCTTAGACTAAATAAATAACCGAAGCTTGATACACTAAAACTGAACATTTCCTACTGTCAAGTTAACAGTGGTAATTGTAGTATTTGAGGTTCAATTCAGAGGACCAGTTTACACTTTACTTCTATGGGATCAATATCTAGCTAAAACAATATGGAGATTTTGAGTTTTGAGGTAACGTAAATAACAAGTAACAAAATTGATTTGGTTTCAGATTATAATAGAGCTAGGTTCAGGGTGATTCATTGGGATACTTAGGACCATGAGCCACACAACTATTCAGGAAGACAATACGAGCCAATCTAGAACTTGAACAACAAGATTAAATAAACCCACTGTCGTGGTTTCTACCAATTTATCAAGCAATCCTAATGCCTAAACTCTCGTTTGGATTAGAGAATGATGACAAGCATTAAGCTCAGATTCAATTGGTTCACGATTTGCCTTAACATCAGCTTTCGTTGGCTAAGGACAAATCGCCTATCTATGCTTTTTTCTAGCAACCTAAAACACTTTTGATGATTAGATTAAACCTATAATCATATGCTAAATGGCCAATTTAACAGAAGCAATAAGATCAGCAATAGATAGAGATTCAAATAATAACAATCCTATTTGTGTCTAGCTCATTGATCCATGATCCCTAACACCCTAAACCTAACAAGCTGACTACTCATCCATGAACAGAGAAAACACAGAGATGAAGATTGAAATAAACATGGATGTGATTGCAAATAAGTAGAGATAGGGTTCAGGATAATCTTCTCTATGGAGAGAGAGATGGAGCCGTCTCCCTTTTACAAACTAGGAAATCCAAGAATCAAAGCTCTAAGGTCTGGTTTCTCTCTCAAAAAGTAGCGTAGAAAATAATAGATAAACAGAAAAGAAGTTATATGAAAGCCACAGGCGGCTGGGAGAGAAATATGAGGTAATTAGGGCAAATCCCGAGATATTGTATTTTCCTTAAAAATCTATGTCGCTGGAACAGGAACTCGGGTGTTCCGCTCGATCGGGAACAGTCATCAGACTGTTCTGCGTGAAAAATCACCAATTTGCACTCTTTTCTGCCTCTTTTGCTCCAACAGGTCCATCTCCTATCCAGTGCAACTTCATACCTGTAATGACTCGAAAAGGACTAGAAAGACTCGATAAAGACTTTAAAACCAATTAGAAAAGATATATACAAGACGTATAAAACACCATATATCATAGTCCAAGATATATATTCCGACTTTCTGCAGCGAAATTAGGATATACTTTGTTAAAATACTTCCAAGCTGCTCCATCAGAAGGGTGATGAATTTCTCCTTTGGGCGACTCATGTTCCGCGTGCCATCGCATTTGTGATGATGTCGCCTCAAGTTGGTACAACCGCTTCAACCTCTCCGTATAGGCATGTAAAACATTCTTTGTTTTGGCCGCTTCTTACCCTTTCCACGATTCTGGTGATATCTATCTTTCCCACAAAACCGACACACCACCAAGTCTTGATCCTCCTTCCAAAATAACATGCAGTTATTCTCACAAATATCAATCTTCACAACAGGGAGACCAAGCGACTTTGTCAACTTCTTCGTCTCATAATATGATGCAGAAGCTTTATTTGGTTGTGGCAGAACATCTCTAAAAGTTTGTGATATCTCATCCAAACATGACTCCGATAAATTATGATCGGTTTTTGCTTTCATTAAACGTGACGCTAAGTATAACTGAGAAATACCGTCAACACATCCTTCGTATTAGGCCTGGGCATCCGGGTCTTCGGGTCGGGTTCGGGTCGGGTCTTGTCGGGTCCGGGTCCTTCGGGTCCTGGAAATTTAGACCCATTTAGGTACCCATAATTTTTCGGGTCGGTTCCGGGTCGGGTCTTGTCGGGTCCGGGTCGGTTCGGGTAATACCTATAATTTTCGGATTCGGTCGGTCCGGTCGGTTCGGTCGGGTTCGGTATTTAAGATATAAAAGGAAATAAAATATTCAAATTCCATCAAATTTAGTCAAAATTTATCATATATATCTAAAATTTTACAAAATAACTTAAAATAAACTATTAATAGTTAAAATAGAACATTTTAATTCTATATTTTACATTTCAAACTTTATGTTACTTAGAAATGTTACAAAATAATGACAAAGATTGTTAATAAAAAGATATTTTAAAGTTTTTAAGTCGGGTTTGAATCGGGTCTATTCGGTCGGTCTATTCGGTCGGGTCCTTTTCGGTCCGGTCTATTCGGTCGGTTCTTTTCGGTCCGGGTCTATTCGGGTAGAAAATTTTTGGACCCAATAGGTACTTGTAAATTTTCGGTTCGGTTTCGGGTCGGGTATTTTCGGGTCGGTTCCGGGTCGGATTTTCGGGTCCAGGTTAAAATGCCCAGGCCGACTTCGTATAATGGTTGATTAGCGGCTTCAAATGCTTGAAACACGCTATCTTCATATTGCTCCTCATCGGGTGCTTCCATCACATTCTCCAATACATGATTTGATACAGTGTCTCCACCCATAACATCAGGAAAGTTCTCTTGATATGTCTCTTCTTCCGTATGCATTGTCTCTTCTCCCATAAATTGATCTCATGTCGATGATCCGCCAACGTCATAGTAATTTTCTCCATGGCTAGACCATAAATAATAATTACTTTTGAATCCGACTCGGTAAAGATGGCGAGTCACGGTTCTCACGTCACATTGTTTTCGGTTTTGACATTTTGAACAAGGACATAACATGGTTTTCCCCTCTCTGAAAGAATTTTGATTGGAAGCAAATGTGATAAAAAAAAAAATTAACCCCTTCCTTAAACTCACGAGAAACACAATTATTGATTGGATCAAAGTGTCGATCCATCCAATCTCTTGAATAAAAATAATCCGACATATCGAATTCTCACTTTTTCCCCCCAACAATTTCGAACTCTCTTCTATAAAATCTCTCAAAGTTTGATATGAGACTTCTTGTAACGAGAGTGAAGTGCTCGGTTGCTTTTATAGAAAAAGCTTGCTACGGTTTTGCTACGATTTTGCTACGTTTTTTGCTACGCTTTTTGCCACATTTTGCTACGAAACATGCTACGAATTTTGCTACGACCAGAAACCGTGGCAAGCTCAAAAATATCAAGCATTATTTGGCCTGCACATTGTCGGACCGAGGTGACATGACTTAAAAGTCACCCACGATAATAGCTACGAAAACTTAACGTAGCTACTATTCTTTGTATTTATCACTGCCACTTGCTCAGGACTTGACCGGTGGGACGTATTTTTCGGCGGGTTGCTACGATTTTGATACATTTCCGGATCGTAGCAAGGTTTTTCATTATTTTGTGTTTTCTTAATAGACGAATTTACACTTCTATCATCTGTAGCTTGTAGCTACGTTAATTTTCGTAGCAAATCGTTGCAAATGTTTGCTACATTTATGTTTCGTAGTAAGAGCGTAGCAAATTTTGCTACGATGTACTATGTCATGCTACGTTTTTTGGTTTCGTAGCAATTGCGTTGCAAGGTTGTAGCTTTTTTGATTTGCTACGAAAATAACGTAGCAGTGTCGTTGCTATTTGCCTTTTTTTTACTAGTGAATGAAATCGAGAAACCCTAAGTGAGATTTAGTATTTTAAGAAACAGAGAGTGGCAGCAGTATTTACTCACATGTCTACATCTGTTTTTCTTATTCCCGCCTCCATTTCAAACTTCTTCTTCTTCTTCTTCGGTCGGCTAGCCACACCACACCACCGTCCTCCTCCACTCGAAGACAATGACTATTGTAATTACTATAACTGCTTGCTCCTCCACCCTTGAATAATTCCAGACTAACATCTCAACCGTCAAATATTTAAAGACATCCGACTAGTTAATAAAGGTTATGTCCAACTTAAACTTTAACGATACACTAGATCTTGATCCCCGCAACCGCGCGGATGTTTCTTTTCAGTTTTATATATATATTTATTTATTTTAGATCATAAATTTTTAATGTTAATCATATTTTTAAATGTTTATATAACTATTTCAAATATAATAATTTTATAGTTTACATGTTGTAATTAATCAATTGTTTAAAACTGTCATATATATTTGTTGCTTCTTATTAAATATTTATCATATTGTATTTGTATTTCTTTATTGAACAAATTAATATATGCATTAAACAACATATTAAAAATTATTTTGTATTAAATGTATGCTCAATTTTAACCCGCTGACCTTCAAAGCCGAATTTCCTATTAGCAATATTTTTTACGTTTTCATTTAGATAATATATTCTTTTATATAAAATTCTAAGATATGTTAATGTGTATACATGTATTATATAGTTTGTGAATGTTAAGTCGTTATGTCATTGTATTATATTTTTAGCATAAATATTTTATATTAATGACTTTTTTATAAATTTATAAATCTAATGAAATGTTATCATATTTAGTTCAATATAATAATTCATATTTTATAAAATAGATAAAATAATATACAAACTTTTATTTTATTTTATAAATGATAACTGAATATATATATTAATGCATAATAATATTTCATTGCTTATTAAGTTGAAATATTAACATAAACATTTTGAAAATTAAGAAATTGTTAAAATAGTTTTCAACAGATTTTTAAAAAATATATATATATATATATATTTAAAATGAATAGATATCATGATTAAAAGATTTTATATTATTAGCTTTAATGAAATACATGTTAATTATTTTATATGTATTATATAGTTTACTAATGTTAAAACGTGTTACCTAGAACATAAATACTTCAGAAAATAAAATATATAAATTTAAAATTTAATATAATTTTATTATATTTATCTCAATATAATAATTTTCTCTTAAAATGATTGATTATGATTATATAATAGATAAAATAGGATAGAGTTTATATTTTTAATTTTATAAATATATAACAATATTTCATAACTAATTTCGAAATTAGTGAAAATATTTTACATATAATTTTTGAAAATTAAGATCTTGTTAAAATCTTTTAAACAGATTTGTTAGAATTTTTCAAAATATAGACTATATTTAGAAAGTTTAAGAAAAATATATACAAATTTTATTTTATTTTGTAATAAAATATTAATTAACATTAATTTATAATAATATTATATTACTAATTACGAAATAAATTAATACATCATTTTATAAAAATATTTAAAAAATTTAATAAGATTTGGTTTGATCTTTTTGTTAACAGGTTTTTATAATTAAAAAATAAAACAATTTTATAGGTGAAGTTGTTATATATGTCAATTATTAAAGATGTGATATTGAAAAATATTAGTTAGAAATAAATGAAATAAGATTCTCTATGGAAGGTCTATTTTTAAAAATATCACACATAAATCAAAGTTGTGATTTCTCTTTTAATATATAACTAGTGGTATTCCCGCGCTTCGCGCGGGATTCTGTATCTTGTTCTCAATAGATGATATGGTTATGTGATGTTATTCATAAGTCATTGCGTACTTGTTGCCATGCACAATTTATTTTTTGGACCCGGGTGTTTTGAGTTATCCTTTGATTTCTGAACTCCCACAGCTGAATAACAAAAAAAAAGAAGAGAAATGGCCATGTGGTGTTTTAAATGTGTTTATTTGAGAGAAAACATGCCTTGGTTAATTCAGTGTTAGGTACCTTTGAGTTTTCTGGTTGTACGTGATAGGCCAGCTGAGTTGATCATCCCAGCCAGAAATACTTTGGCGTCTTGGCGATGAGTTCATTTGAAGCTTCAAGTGAGTTGTGTGATTTTGCACTCTTTTTCTTAACCATATTGTCTGAGAAAATGTTTGGTTGCAGTGAATATTTGTTGTGTTTCTTGTGAGAGGATACATATGAACCGGTTGAGAAGGTTGATTTATGAAATTATATTCATGTTAGATGGCTCTTGTAATTGCCAATGTTTATTACAGGTAACGTCTGGTCTAATAGTTTGACCTGGCCTACTAAACCAGTTTGTTTTCAAACACTTGCAAATAGATGCACACTGGGAGTCGTGTTTAGGTAATAATTTTGGTGGGAGCTAGAAGGAGGTAAACCAGAATGCAAAGTGTCAACGTCCATAGGTCTTTGGAGGAGAAAGTTTAAAATGTTCCAGATTTTATAAAATTCAGAAAATGATGATGTTCATAAGATTTTTCAGTAAAAAGCTTTAATATGAATGTTAATATTGACGGATAACTTAGAGGTTAATACTTAACTGTATGCTTCTATCTTTCATTATATTGAAGATCTTAAACTTAATTAATATATCAGTGAACATGACCTCGCAAGATCTAATGAATCAACTATATCACGCCCCTGAGAAAGGATGAAGCAAAAACAATGATGCTATTCAAGCTCAGACAACCATATTTGAAGGAAATTTTATTTTATAAACAATAGACGAACTTTATTTCCAAATCAGAACAAAAACTAAAACCAAAGATAAATTAGAACACCGAAAAGGTTAAAGTCGATTACATCACGTCTATGTTTTTCTTTCTTTTCCCCTGTTTTGGGTGGAATACAAAACTATATAATAATTTACGATTGAATTTATAAATAATTAAAAATTAAAAAAATAATTATAAAATTGATAAAAATAATTCACGATTAAATTTTACACTTTCTTCAATAATACATGATTACCAAATTTAAAAGTTATTTTCTATTTATTTTATATAAATAATAAATTAAACTTCAAAATATAGCTGTAAACTGTTTGAAATATGTTTTAGAATCTATTTTTTATATTTTTTTCTATTAACAACAACAACAAAAATAACCTTAAAACTGTTTAAAAAATTATGGATCCCATATCAATATTTCTTAGGTATGGGCTCATGCCGGCCTGGTTATGCAAATCGTGGCTTCTTCCCTTCACGCACATTCTCTGTGGGTGGATCCTTCTGAGTCGAGGAACCAACCAAAACAGTAGCATCAGTTGGTTGAGGTGGAGCAGCATCACTAATATTTGATATTTGAATTCAAATTGTGTATATTGTAAATGAACATTTGTAGCTATCGGTTAGCAAAATTCATTTCAAATGTTTAAATTTGTCTAATTCTGTTACCATTGTTGTCAAAGAAGGTACCTCGGAGTGCATAAGTTATCTACAGCCTTAAAGTTTAGCTATATTTATTGATCATTTGTATTATTTATACCACATATTGTTATGAGGCGATCTCTGAATAATTCTTTGGAAGGAGACGGATAACATATGTGTTATCTGTAAAATTACATATATATGACTTGAGTCGCTGGCAAAATTCTCCCCTAATCTGAATGCCTTTATGTGTAGTGTAAAAGAAGTAATCGATGTAATGTATTAGTTTGAGTTTATTTAGCAACAGTTTTTGTGTTAAGGTGAAAGTGAGTAGAGATGTTAGGACTCATAATAATCGACTTGTAGAAAATGTATAAGTAAAATCAATACAATATTGTGGTTTTAAAGATGCAGTCCCCGCATTTCAAATGTGTTTTTAAATGTAATATTAACGAAGTGAAGATTATTTAGTATTTAAAGTTTAATGTTTATTGTTTTAGAGTTTAAAGTGTTTTAGGTTTAGAATTTAAAGTTTAGAGATTTGAATTTAGTTTAAATATTTATTTTATTTCTTAAAACATTTGCCTTTGTTATAAGTAAGAGTTATAGGGGAAGAATACA